>CM026212.1:15770033-16380033 GCA_014839995.1 Xenentodon cancila
TTTATATCCACCAAGACTGGATTTATGACGGTCAGACCCACCACTGGACTGGCCATTGGGCATACCGAGCACTTGCCCGATGGGCCGACGGTGATTTTGGGCCGGGCTTTTTTTTCATAAATAATAGTAGTATTCATAATTGGTATTAGTTAAGATACCCATTGGCCCAGAAAACTGGTAGATTGGCCCATTAATCGCGATCGATTCTGGGCTGAACCAATCACAGCCGAGGGCCGATGACCCCCCCCCCCCTCACTCTTTGAGAGCAGCAAGAAACAAAAAAACGTGCAGAAAAAGGTGGCTAAACATAGACTATATAAAAATACATTGGTCATACCTTAAACCATTTTTTGTAGTTTTCTTGATGTAGGACAATCAATGTATATTTGAATAAAAAAAAAATATATATATATTAAAGTTAAACAAACCACCATGACAAGATATTAAACAGGATGAGCTCCTCCTTCTGCAGATGCTCACACAAACATCATACTTCCACAAGTGCTGACACATCTGGTCCTGCATACATGTTACCAATTATTGCATATGCATATATGATCATGAGACTATAAACTCTCAACTTCCAGAGCAGAATGGTCTACATGTAAAATAAATAATTCCTGCACGGCAGGTTTCTGTCTGACCTTATCCCTCGGGTTGACAGCCCACATTGAAGGCGGTGCGATTAGCACTGGCCGATTGATGAATGTGGTCGCTTCGCCAGTCCTCAGATGGGAACAATTAAAAGCAGATGCCACTCCAGCTAATGGGATGTGTGTATATAAGTATGTGTGTACAGTAGTGGGAAGTTTTGTAAAGTGGAAGAGGATGGTTGGCAACCGATGGGAACCAATGCAAGTGCAATAACTTTAGCGCTAATCTAAAAAAGCTTTCGATTAATTCAGAGCAGAGAGGAGAGACAGGATCCCCGACCACGGCGGTGGGAGGGTGAAGAGTTGCTGAGGAGACGAGATAAAAGAAAACAGGGTGGAAGGGAAGCACGGAGGAAGATGATTTAGAAGATTTCTGAGTGAGCTTGAGAAAACTCCTTCTGAACAGGTAAAGAAATAGCTTCAAAACCCAGCGGGACATCAAGAAAAAGGAGGAAAGCGTTGGAGATAGGAGAGTGGGAAGAGTGACAATGAAGTGGGATTGAAAATAAGGGCAGAAGAAGGGGGGGAGTGGGTGATTTAAAGAGGAGAAAATAACAGAAAATGAGATGCTCGAGGTGGAGAAATATTAGTTTTCATCTTCTCCGTGTTGCATAATGTTGCATTTTTCAGTTTCACAAGAATGCCTTGGGTAACAGTGAGTTTTAGATCTCACTTGACCATTTATTAATCAAAGTTTTTACTTTAATACTTCAACAGGAAAACATTATGGCTTTCCTTATCTGTATCTTCAACAGTCAACATAGAACAAAAGAAACCTTTTCTTGAAAATCCCTCCAGGTTTATACTAGCCTTCACAAATAAAGTCTCACAGTTCGTGACTCAGAGTTGCAACGAATCAGACATGGTTTGAAATCAAGTGAACAAAAGTGAGGCAAACGGTGGGAGAAGGAAAATGGCTGATGGAAGCGCGGTGGCCCGCGGAGCAGAGAGCGGAGTGGCTGGATGACTGAACGACAATCAGGCAAACAACCAGAGAAGCAGGTGGGCATGTAATGATCCCGCGGCACAGGGAGATGAGGATTTGTCTAATTAACAAAAACAACATGAGCATCAAAAGCTTAGAGTGCACAATTATAAGTGGCCAAAGATCATGATCTGGCACAGTGGCTGAAAACAATAATCTGGCATGAGTGGATGAAGAAACGCGCTGATACTGCTGGATTGATGAGTGGATGGTTAGCAGGTGTTCACGCTGATTCGCAATCAGGAGGCTGTGAGAGTTGGAGGAGAATCACTCGCCCAACACAGACAGACACACGTGAAAATAGACAAAGAGATAAGAGACAGGCAAAAACAAAAGGATGGACTGCATTTTGGCAGTGTTTTCTGGTCTTCGTGACCCCTTCAAAGCACAAGGATGCACAAATGGCTCTTCTCTTTTATTTCACTGGCTACGTTGAGCTCATGTCCCTACCCGGGCCGAATCTCTCAGGAAGCATTTAACAAACAAAAAAGACAGTTTGTGCACAAAATATGGTGGTAATTTTCTTATGGACAGGTGATATCAACCTCTTTTCACGTATTTAAGTCTAATAATGGAATGTTTCAAAACACTAAAACAGTATAGACATTTTTTGTTACGCTGTGTGAAAGCGCTCTTATCTACTTTTGTCCATTATAAAAGGCGTGGCAGGAGCTCAACCCAGGGAGGGGGGATGGGGCCACAGGGTGGTGGCCCAGGCTCTCAACCTCATCTCTCCGGCCCTGACTCGCACAGCCTCAAGCTGCCAGAGAGGGAGATCTGACCCACGAGAGACAAGCAGGGGCAGCTTGAGGGAAGGCAAGCGGAAGTAGTGGAACATCACAGACATGAAGGGCGCCCCCACCCAAACCAGTATCCCAGAATCTTCACCCGTGGCTGGAGTAAGTTGAGCCAGATAGGAACAAGAGCGGTATTGGTGATTCCAACAACTGGAAGGCCCACAAGGCACATCCCCAGGGACCAGATCACAAATTTGACATGTTGGGGGTTGAGAGGACAAAAAAGAGGAGAGAACAACAACAACAACAACAACAACAGTTCAGGAACAAATGCAAGAATAATGTCATAAATAAAGTTGGACTCGAAGAGAACAGAGTGAAGAGAAGTGTATTATGGGAGGTCCCCCAGCAGTCTAGGCCTTTAACAGCATCACTAAGGGGTGTTGCAGGGTTATCTTATCTCTAGCTGCTGGAAGTGGACTGCTACACCTATCCTACATGACAAAATACGCATCCTAATGTTCTTGTGTACATCTTGTGATATGTGCGTTTATCTTATGTAGTGATAAATGTATGAAATGAGACATATTAGAAGTAGATATATACAGGGAATGTGTCGCTCCCTTGCTGCAGGAAGCAGTTTACCAGTGCTTTGCCAACATGCAAGGCAAAACTTATGTCACAATTTTAATAGGCAAATGTAGAAGTGCTATTTTTTTATCCCAGAAAGTGTTGCAGTTTTAAAAAATGACCAGCCTTTACTGTGCAATTGGCACATTTAGCGCTGAACAGTCGTGGCGCTATTGTAAGCTGAAATTAGTTTGTTCTAACAAACATATGAAAAGTTAAAACGCAACTGACTACACTGTTTAGCCAAAACAAACAAATCATAGAGCTCATTAGAATAAAAGATGTGACCAAGCTAAAATATGAATATTGAAAACAAAAATAATTGACAATCAGCAGGTAGCATTAACGTCCCTTTGTCGTGACTCACACAACTGTCTTGAAATTGAAATGTAAGGCGGAAAGAAACGCCTCCCATCTGCTGACAAATGTGACAAATGCCATTAAAAAGCTAAAAAAAATTGCTACATAAAGTAGGGAGAGCGCTGCACCTCAGTGTGGCTGGCAACTAGCAGCCGTACTTACAAGCCGATATTACTTCTACTGGAACCATGTAATACTTAAGTTATCTTTCCATCCCATGCCTGACTCATACAGCACCGCCTCAGTAGCAATTTCTGAATTCCTTTCACAGAAAAACAGCGCTCCAATAAATAACCCTGCACTCAAGTATGAATTCTGCTTGCAGCTGAGCGAAGTTGTCAGAGACAGAACTTACCAGGGGGTACAGAGCGGGGCTGGACGAGGGAGAGAGGTTCGAACAGAACCTGTTGCCAGGCTGGAGGCCAGGCGTGGCAGGCTGAGAGGTGGGAAAGGAAGGGAAAATAAATATGAAGCTGCAAGGAATTCAAGGAAACATGACCTGTGGTTAATTTTAAGGTAAAGAAGTAGAAGTCAGAGGGTAAAGCAGACATGTGGAGTCTGTGAGAGGTTCAGAGGTCTAAATGTAAGAACGCGAATGATGAGCGGAGGGCACAGTGGGCTGCAGAGGAGTTAGATTTTGAACTTACTGATATATGAGTGAAGGATAGTCACTTCTTTGGGAGCATAAGGAGAATGAGCTCATTTTATTTCAAGCGGTTGTGCTGTGCAGTTGCTTTTACCGCCATCAAGCCACAGCTGCACTAAAGCCCTGTCTCTTTACCCCACAAGATTTATGTGAATTACTTTAAAAGCTCAGAACATCCAAGTTTGTTCTCAGCAGTGTGAACATCTTAGCAGCACCCTTCTGTCTCAATCAGGCAAAATAATTTTCTTTCAAATAATTTCAAACTGCAGCTCTGGAGGGACAAAGTGGTGTTCCAAGGTCTTTTGGTTCATTCCCACAGTCAATCAGTTGCATTGTTGTCAACACAGCAGATCTAGCAGATCACAGCCCCCATGTGGTCAGAACCGGTATTGCGTCAGTGCGGCATTCCTGGCTGAAACGCATCCAAATCGGTCCTTCTTAACTGTTCAGCACTTTTAGAGATAATGATTTTTTTGTTTCTCCTTTCTCCTTCTCTTCGAACCTGCAAATGCAGAGAGGATAGTGGGCATGCTAACTGGGATAGTTGCAGCGATGTAAATCAGAAAAGGGAAAGAAAAGTCAGCTTTCATACTTGCTGCACCCACAGCAGACAGGCTAGAGGCTTTATAAGAATGCAAAGACGAAAAAGAACAAAAAAAAAACAAAACATTGCTAAAATCTCCAGGCAAACAAAAAAGAATTGACTGTAATATTGCAGTTGTTTCATGCCTGCCGTTAATGAAAAATTAGACCCCCAGGCAGGCGTAAGAGTGATGGTGGTTTACAGCCTTATGGACATGTGTCTGTACATAATTAGAGTCTATGTTTGCATTTACATACAACTGTGCAGAAACAATCAACCACATCTCCTGGGAACTGTTTGAGTTAAGTTGTTTTGTTTTTTTATATATATAATTAATTCAACAAAAATATCAATAGGTATGTTTTTTTTCTGCAAACAACACACACACACGATTGGAGTTTGAAGATAGTTATGTATTCTTAATCACAGTCACTTTATGCTATATTCTTTCAGCATTTTTCAGGGATGCATTTAGTAATTGTACAACAAATCTTTTGCAAGAATGCATTACTGTAGTGGTTTTGCAATTATGCAAATGACTTTGGCCTGGCCATTCTACAACCATTTATCTTTAAATTATATAGTCCACCGCTTCTTTAGCTTTAACACAGATGGCCACAAATTATACGGTCTTTGATAAGATGGTGAAGTCCCTAAGCAGTGACGCAACCCCAAACCATAATATAACCACTGTGGTTTGTTTTTTTTTTTGGCATAGTTCTCTGTTCTTCATTATGGTTATTTGTGACTATTACTGTATACTTTCTTTGATTTGTGACTATACACTTTATGACCAAAAGTATAAGCCTTGACTCGCATATGAACTTAAGTCACATCCCATTCCTGATCCACAGGGTTCAATATGACGTTGGTTCACCCTTTGCAGCTATAACAGCTTCATTTCTTCTGGGAAGGCTGTCCGCAAGGTTTAGGAGTGTGTTCATGGGAATTTCTGACCATTCTTCCAGAAGTGCATTTGTGAGGTCACACTGATGTTGGACCAGAAGGCCTGGATCTCAGTCTCAGGCTCTAATTCATCCCAAAGCTGGTGTTCTGTCGGGTTGAGGTCAGGACTGCAGGCCAGTTAAGTTCATTACACCAGCCTCTGTCATCCAGGTCTTTATGGACCTGCTTTGTGCACTGGTGCACAGTCATGTTGGAAGAGGAATAGACCAGCTCCAAACTGTTCCCACAAAGTTGGGAGCATGGAATTGTCCAAAATGTCTTGGTATGGTGAAGCATTCAGAGTTCCTTTCATTGGAACTAAGGGGCCGAGTCCAGCTCCTGAAAACAACCCCACACCATGATCCCCCCTCCACCAAACTTTACACTTGAAACAATGCAGTCAGACAAGTACCGTTCTCCCGGCAACCACCAAACCCAGACTCAACCATCAGTTCGCCAGATGGGGAAGTACGATTTGTCACTCCAGAGAACATCTCCACTGCTCTAGACTCCAGTGGTGACGTGCTTTACACCACTGCATCCAACGCTTTGTATTGCACTTGGTGATATTTGGCTTGGATGCAGCTGCTCGGCCATGGAAACACATTCATGAAGCTCTCTGCGCACTGTTCTTGAACTAATCTGAAGACCACATGAAGTTTGGAGGTCTGTAGCGATTGACTCTGCAGAAAGTTGGTCACCTCTTAGAACCGTGTGGGTTATATTACTAGAAAAATGACAATAGTAGTTGATAAATAACAGTATTAGGGATAAACGTTTCAAAATAGATACGATATTTTCAACACTCATAACCCTGGGACTCATAACATCATAAGCGGGACAAAAGGAGGAGAAGCAAATTACAGATGTGGTATCAGTAATTAAGGTGGCGCTTCTGTGAATATCTTTCTTTCTGGCAAGATTCCCATGGATTAAAAAAAAAAAAAGTGAAGTGTCCTGAATTTTCTGGGAGGGCCGGTCTTGAATTAACGTAACCATTCCCATGGATGTTTTCATTTTTAACATGACTGTATGGAACCATGTCTGCAGGTTGAAATGCACAACACAACTGAAAGTTGGATGAAATTCAAGTTTGGTCTTTTTGTTCTTTAGAAAAAGTTCTATTCACTAATAAACAATTGAAGCAGTCAAAATTCATGCAGTAGGAGGAGATGGACCTGGTGGGAAAGGAGAATCAAAACGTAAAGTAGGATATGGATTAAACTGAAGTAGGAATAGACGCTTCACAAAGGAAGTGCTCCAGGATGCCATGTGCATTTGAGTGGCACTCATTAGTTGGTAAAGGCAGTAGCTACCTTTAATTTGCTTCAATCAGACACCAGCGTTTCAGCTTCGGGAACGAAACCAACACGGAAAGCAGACAAAAGTTGCTGTTCCTCAACTGAGCAGTGGCGGCTGGCCCCAAAAGGAAGTCACAGCAAGTAGTGATTTTTCTTTTTTTGTGCAAACGTGGGTCGGCTAGATTCAGAGGTAATTTCAGCGTTCGCTCCACAGCTCCTCCAGCATGAATCGCCGGAAGGCGCTGGGACTCTCAAACCCACTTCGTCTCAGAACCCATCCATCTGAAGCGACTGGACCGGGTCTAACCCAGCTGAGCTACTGCAGCTCTGCTAGTCTTCGTTTCAGCTCTCGCCGCACGTGTCTCGGAAGTCGTTTCATCAGCGACGCATTAATTAGACGCCGCAGGTTAGTTTAAGCTAAGTACGCCAAGCGAAAAGGGCTCACTGTGACTGAAACACGTCGGGCGTGTTCCAACCAGCTTCATGGCTTGAATCGGCAACACGGCGCCACGCAGCGACATAACAAGCAACTGGAAGCATGCATGGAGTTAGATTTATCTTCCAGTTTTGCAAGGGCTCTTTAAGCAACCGCTGAATCAGAAGTATAGATCACAAAATAGCTTCACGGTTGTCAAAGATAGTTTAATTAGGCTTAAGAAGTCGTATGACTTTTTTTCTTTTTACGTCACGTAGGGTTTTAATAAAGGCTAAACTCGATCACTGACTTGAAAATATTCTATGGTGGATATCTGTGGTGCCCCTGTGGGGCCCTGCGAGCCCCAGGGCCACATCTAAATCCCTTTTTTGGTTGGCCAGTTTTACGGAGGATTGAAGTAATCAAGTACAAACAGCTATAAAAGTGGTTGAGATATATTACAACATAAATAAATGCTGTCCAGGAATTTTTCTGCAGACCAGCAACCTCCCCGCTTCCATGGATGTTGAAATGCAAACTGGTTTCTAACACAGCATTCGTTACTTTGAGTGTGTATATAAGTGTGTGTAAACGCGCGCCTGGGGAGGGATGGCCTGTTTCTTTCTGTGTCACGAGTGACCAAATGGGACTGTGTTTGTGTCATGATACATGTGTTTGCCAGAACATATCAGTGTAGTCCATCAGTGATAAACCACAAGGAGTTGTCTGAGGCAATGTGTGTCTGTGAGTGTGAGTGTGTGCGGCGTGAGTGTGTGTGTGTGAATGAGTATATCTTGATGTGGGCTCAGCTGTCAGGCCTCCCTGGCGGCCCATTACCTCCAATGCCTGGCTAGGGTCTATGAAGTGTAGGACATCAACATCACCCCTGTACATGGACACAACCACTCTCAGGCCTTCCATCTCCTCACCTTGGCCTGATGGGATATCACTGAGGGAATGTACATCCACCAGCAGACAATTTGTCTTGAAAGTGGAGATCGCTGCCCCGTAGCAACCTACTTCATCCTCTCTCTCTCTCTGCCTCATCTGTGTCCCCCAGGTATATGAGAGTCTGAAGCAAAAAGCAAGACAGGCTGATATGATGCTTTGGCTGATTGACGACCGCTTGGCTTCCCGTTTCCCTGCCTTGGGTTTAAACGAGACGGCGAACGACCCCCTGAGACATGGATATAAGTAACAAATCTTCTTCTAAAATGACATCTACAAGCTGCCTTAAAGCAAATTGGTGTGTTTTGGATATATCTAGGTGCGGCGCTCGTTTTAGCTCAGCTTAAGTGACTGTGGATCTGTGGATATGCAGCAAGCAGAGATGGGATGAAAAGTTTTTGCAGGAGACATTACTCTTTGAGAAGGGAATTCCTGGCAGGCATCAGCCCACCTACTGTGGATACATGGCTCTGCAGTGGGAAAGTGAACGAGGCAGATGTTTGGCTGTGTTATGACCCCAATAATAAGACAGACATGTGGCTGCGATGTATCCAGAGAGGCAGGTGCTGCCACCACGCTGCCATTACCGTCTGCACTGATGAGATCTGGGATTTCAGCTGAGAAAGATCCTAGTACTTTATTATCCCATGTAGTAAAATATAAAATGAACAATCCTGCAACCTGGTGAAGTTATCATCCCACTTCAACTATCACAGCTAATTTTATTTGTTAACTGATTCCTGAATTTCTTTTTTTTATTTTTTATTATTATTTCAAAAGGAGTTGCACAGAACGGTTAAATCTCTAGGTGAGGTTGTGGAAGGCAGTTTCATGTCACAGGTCAAATGTCAAAACTGAGCACAGCAGCAAGACACAAGAACGTTATACTGCATTAACAACGTCTCTCCTACGCAAACACAGGTTCAGAAAGATACCGGCAGGTGCTCTGGACTGATGAGTCGACATTTTGAAACATTTAGCTGTAGCAGTGGGGAGTTTGTTCACTGAAAGAGTTGCCATGGCCTCCTGACGTCTTGATGAATTGTTTGTGCCTTATTTTAGGTCAGGAATCACATGTGCAGGGTGCAGGCCCCCCACCCGAAGACGTTTTTTTTTTTTTTTTTTTAATGTCTCAGTCCACAGCAGCCACTCTAAGGGGGCAGAGCTGGTCGCTCCCCTCGGCTCCGCCTCCTTCGTGCTTGTTTGGAAACTAGTGTTGCAGATTTGTGCAACACATTGCAGCGGTGCAGCAAGTGCAGCGCGCTGCAAAACTGGAAACATCTCGAGGTTACAAAAATTTGATGTCACAGTGGCAGATTTGAAAGCCTCACTGAATGATAATTGACCTAATCATGGAAATACGATATAGAATATATATATATATATATATATATATATATATATATATATATATATATATATATATATATATATATATATATATATATATATATATATAATATATAAAATAATATATAAAAAACAATGTACTTTTGATCTCTATTTTTATCTCAGTACATTTGCCTGTGTAAAAAACAAAAAGGATAAGTATGCCTTTAATGTCCTCTGACGTCACGCTGATGCAGATATGCCGGGCTGGATGCGAGCGGATGAGAGAAGGAGATGGAATGAAACTCATCAGCATTAATCGACCCCACGACATCCTGCACAGAAAACAAAAGTGGGGGTTTCCCCACGGTGCGCGGATACGAGGGTACTCCCAGCGCGACGGGGCCGTCAGTAAACGCAGCACAGTTAAGTAAAAGAAAGGAGAGAAAAAAGAAGAGGAAAAAGCGACCATATTGAGGTCAGAGGAAAAGCGTTGCCAGGGCAACCGGCTTGCTGGGGAAGACACTGCGGCGCGCATGACACGCCGGGGGCGAGCTTGCCGGACGCTCGTTCGTTCGATCCCGCTAGGCTGCGCACAAGCGCGCGCCTGTGTAGGCTCTGGCTGAGGCAGTCGGTCACGGCATCATCCACATCCACAGCGGCGGCAGCATCCTCGCACGAGACAGCTGGAGCAGCGCGCGCTGTGTAGTCCGCCCGTCACCGAGTCGAGGCTCGCGCCGTGGCATCCGTCGGTGCTGGTTCTCCGGCGTCCCGGTTCTCTCCTGAGGGGAATCTAATGTGGATATTAACGACGAGGACCGAGCGGCTCCACGGCTGAGCCCGCCGGACAACACAGGTGACACTTCCAGCAGCTGGTGAACACGAGAGCGGTTATTTTGATGTTGAAAACGTTCCTCTTCTCACCCACCTGTCATATTGTACATTTAAACATTTATCTGCGTGCTGGAGCTGACGGGGACCGAGCCGAGCTGATCCAAGCCGAGCCGAGCCGAGCCGAGCTTGCCAGCTCGGATGGGGAGTCACATCCTACTATCCCGAGCTGTTTGGTGGCGTGTAATGCTGTAGAGCATCTTTATTTTTGGTCACCTATTTAAGTCTGAGCTCCGTCGTCGTCCCTGTTCGTGAAGCCTGCGCTGTAGATTTTTCAATTAGATTTTGGAAACGAGCACATTTTTTTTTTTTTTTTTTTTTGCTCGCTTGACTTTTTTTTTTTTTTTTTGCTTTTCCTTTTTCCCACGGCCGGTGGAAGGTTTAGTTGAAGAGGACGAGGAGGAGGAGGAGGAGGAGGAGAAGGGCAAAAATCTCAGGAAGCCCAGTGGAAATCTGGCACCCTACCAGCACCAGTGGATCACGCGTTCATAAAACAGGTAGTCTCAGGTTTTACACCTTTCACTGAAGAGATTATTCATTCTAAAACGGGGAAAATAACAAACTGTGAATCATTTTACTGTGTATTTACATGTCTTCACCATTTAGGATTGTTCTGTTTGTTTTGTGATCACATCAGTCAAATAATAATAATACTAATGTGAAGAAATGAGGATGACATTCTGCTGGAAATGGGTTTGAGCGTGTTAAATGTACGGTGCGTACATTACTGTGCCCTTAAGTCCAGCCTCTCCTTAAGAACAGAGGAGATGTTTCCGCTGTGCCGTTTTGTGAGGATGTGCACATTCAGAGCTCTTCTCCTGAGAGAAACAGAGGTTTCCATTCAGCCAGGCTGAGCTCGTCTCTGTGTCCATCTTTAGAAATATGATGTTTATTGTACACATCCGTAATCACGCATTATTATTAGGAATATTGAAATTAATTGGCACGAATGGGAACTGCTAAACAGGAACCGGGATTTTGTTGCAGGCAGATGGCTCAGATTGTGCGCACACACAAAAGTCCTCCTTCAGCTGATGAATCATCCCTCAGCCTAATATGACCATCTCTTCTTTTTTACTCAAAGACCCCAGGAAACGCCACGGCCATGAGAACATGCTCCCCTAAATGCTCCCTTCCACACACAAATGAGCGCACACACGGCGAGAAGAATGGAGCGCATTTATATGCTGTGGCTGATGTTGGTGGGCATTCGGGCCTGCTAGATGATAGAATTCAGCAGGGACAAGAAGACCTCTGTTCTTATCTGCAGCGACGAGAAGGGGAAGTTCAGCTTCTCGCCTTGATTTAGGCAGGTATTGCCTGCCATGCACCCACGGCAGATAGGGACATCTCCCCTGTGAGGAGAAAGCGTTTTAATGGAGCCGGTGGAGAAAAATGCACGCCTCGCTTTGCACTAAGCAGATGCTGTCACGGAGGAGTTGTTATTTGTCTCACTGACGGCTGGTGGAGAGCTCTGAAGACCTGTGGAGATGTTAAAGTGGGATTCAAGTGATGGCAGATATGTATGTACGCATATACAGGGGCAAGGGGCAAGAATAATGTACGAAGCAGTTAACACACTGAGTACTCCTTTTTACTAATTCGATAGAATTTCAGGCAGGTGATTAAAAATATCAGCCCTGTTCATCAGAAAGTGTGCAGTCCTCTGTAAAAGAAATGTATTTTGCTGTTTACTGGTCTGGAACATTCAGGTATGTGTGTGTGTTAACCCAATGCCAAGTGGGAAAGACATAAGCAATGATCTTACAGTGGCGGTTGTTGCTGTTGGTTAGTCTGAAAAGGGTTATAAAACATTTCCAAACGATTTTGAGTTCATTATATTACATTTAGAAGGATTATTCACAAGCAGCAAACAATCAAGACTGTATTCATTCTTCTCAAGGACCGGAGGTTTCAGGAAATGTACTACAGGATCAAAGTGTGCAACGTCCAGAAAAAAAAAAACAAAACAAACAAAGGCCGTGGGGACATGAAAGGTAGTTGCCTTGCATTTCTCTGTGCAGGAAACACCCTGCGCGATAATTCAGGGTAGTTTTGCATTCCCGGGATCTGGGCATCTTGCAGTCTGTGAGCTGATCGTGAATCCCTCTGTGTATTTCTCAGTCTTCTAAAAGGAAATGCAAGGCTGTCGTTTTCATGCAAACCAAACCACACCAGCAAATCTACATCCAAATGTCTCAAAAATGAAATAATTGAGGTTTTGGAATGATCTAGTCAAAGTCCAGACCTCAAACCAGTTGGAATCGAGGGTCTGGATCGTAAGAAAGATGTGTATAAGGAAATGCCGAAAACACCACAATGCACTGAAGTATTGTTGTAAAGAAAAAAAATGTCCAAAATTCCTTCACAAAGGTGTTAGAGACTGATGAAGTCAAACAGGAAACAAGTACTTTGTTATTTCTGCTAAAGGTAGATCTACAAGCTGTCGAATCATGGAGGTACTTTGTATTGCCCATGTGATTGTTTGCTTTTTTTTTTTTTTTTTTTTTTTTTTTTGCCTAAAAAGTAGGGAATTAATGATTAGTTGACATGGCCAAGAAAACTTGATAATATAAATAGTCATCAACAAATGTAATTGTCAACTATTGTCGACCACAAACAAACAAAAATACATAAACAGAGTGAGACATCCTCATCTTTCCCATCTCTGCTGAGAACAACATGGCGGCAGCCGATGCAACACCGCGGCGACCGGCAGCAAAGATGTATTTATGAAAAGACACGAAAGTCTCCACCTTTCTTGTCTTTTATTTTTAATTAGCACATCATTTAAACAGCCTCGTGCAAAATTTACAAGCTGAGCGCTAAATAAGAACCGTTTAATAATTATGAGATTCATAAACCGATTAGTCGACGAATTGCTTCAATCAGAATAGTCGTTAGTTGCAGCCTTAATGAGAAGTTATGTGGCCGTTGGTGTGAGGTTGTAATCGTTTAACACAAAGACCCACAATGGTCTGATGCCTTTTGTGTTCTCACACAACCGGAAACATACAGCAGCATCAAAGACGGAGCCGTAACTTCTGCACATTTCTGATTAACAGTAAGATTTCATAAACATTAGAAAAACGTAACCAAGGCGAGTACAAGTGCGTGCATGACTGCGTGCATGACTGCATGCGTGCGTGCGCGTGCACTCGAGGAAGCAGCAAATGGTTAATTCTGTGTCTCAGCGTGTGTCCCAATTAGACGCGTGCAAAGCCAAGGCAGTAGTCGCTCAGCGCCGTCTCTGTAGGTGCAAGGTGCAGTGAAGCTGGAGGCAGATGGAACTGGGGGCTTCAAAGCGTGCCACTGAGTAGATTGATGCCTTGCAGGGCGGCCGTGGCTCAGGAGGCAGAGCGGCCGTCTGTCAAGGAAGGTCGTTGGTTTGATCTCCAGCTCCGCGAGTCTGCGTGTCAAAGTGTGCCTGAGTGAGGCGACACATCGAGCCCCACGTTGTCCCAGATGTGTTCATAGCAGTTTAACAGAGAAGAGCACTGCGGTGCTGCAAGAATGGGAGAATGGGGCCTTCACGTTGTCAGCAAGATAAGAAAAGCGCCACTTAAATACAGTCCGTTTAACACTCTTCGCTCGGTTCACTTCCCATTCAGCAGATGCAGGTTGTTGTGCCAACGTTGGATGAAATGGCCACCAGAATCGCACTTTTCCTCCAAAAACAAAAGTCCAAAACGACGGTTTATTGTGGCTAATTTTATCCCAGACTGCTTATTCTGTGCTGCAGACACTGGAAGTGACAGCAGGTTTCCCAGCAGGTCAGGATGGTTCTTTGACTGCGCAGAAAATAGGAGTTGCTGCTAATTATAGGTCAGAGACGTCATCTGTGTGCAGAGCCTTCACGATTATGACAGCTGATGCCTTTACGGAGAACTGGTGACTCATTGGATGAGTTAAATGCTCGTTAAACTGAACGAAGCCAAATCCGGGTTTTCGTGAGGCGCTCCTTTTTTTTTTTGTTTGTTTTTTGGACAGAATAAGCAGGAAACTGCACATGTCAGTCATGTCTTTGAAGAGTTGGTGTGGTATTGTCAGGATCCACTTGAAAAATAGTTCAGTTGTGCTATATATTATAGATGAAGGGAGAAAACAGCGGAGAGCTTGAAGTGGAAGACAGGAGACGGGAGACAGGAGACAGGAGACGGGAGACAGGAGACAGGAGACAGGAGACAGGCCTGGCACGGCTTTGAGGACCCCTGCGAGAGCCAGGCAGCCTCTTTTCTCCCTGTGTGAGCGAAATGAGTTTGATCCGAGCCTCAGTTGTTGCTTGGACAAACAAACAGACTCGCCTCATCAGTCGGTTGTGATTCTGTTTGCAGCCGGAGAATCCCATTTTTCCCTGGTCCTTGCTCATTGGGTTCGCCCGCAGCAAATCACCATATCAATCATCAGAAACAAACTCCGAATGGGAAATTCATTAAACTAAACTAAAAAAAAAAAAAAAAAAAAAAAAGAAATCTGCATATATTCCCAAAATCTGAAACAAGAGTACGTTTTTTTCTACTAGTTCTTGCAAATTAGATTTTGTTTCGTCTGCTTTTTGTATAAACTAGAAGTTGGAGAGTGGTAAGGTTGAATTAATTTGACAGTCCACATCCTGCAGAATGGCAGTTGTGCACGTCACCATACACAGCTTTTTTTTCTTTTATAGGACATAAATCTGGTTAAGTAGAATAGCTTGAGAGTGGCTGATCTAATTTTCTACAGCAGCGCTTGGTGATTGACAATATGTCCCCCCCCCCCCCCCCCCCCCCCCCCACCGTGGAAACGGACTCTCCTTTGATTCCTTCTCACATCTTTGTTTTTTATGCATAGCTTGCTGCCCTCTCTTTATTATATCAGATGGATTTTGGACTCTTTTCTCCCTCCTGCCAAAGACGGCGTGCCGTTGTAAGACCACATATATCCTCTGTGACTCTTTTATTGCCTTTTAATTTCCACTGATGTGTTAATTTGTTTCTCCTCTCCATCTGTTTGTGACTGCCTCATTCATTAGGTTCAAAGTGAGCATGACTCCCCCCCCCCCCCCTCTCCTTTCAGAGAAACACTGCTTTGTTGTGTTGCCGTAGGAGCACCTTTTTTTTTTTTTTTTTTTTTTTTTGGATAAACTCTGTAGAGAAGTCTTTGTCTGTTTCAGCTGGTCTGCATGTGCACACCAGCAGGTGGTCGTGTACATCGAGCGCTGAAAATGAATCGGAAAACGACTGACATCGACTGTTGCAATGGCCAGATTGCTCGAGGCTGCATTTTATTTTCTCATGATAAAACCCAATAAATAATTTTCTCAGCGCAGACTCCTGACATGAAATCATTATGACCAAGCGACTTTAAAAGTTAGTAAACCAAATGATTAGCATGTCTTTTTCAAAGTTGCACAAAAATGCGTCTTTTTACTCTTTACTTGGAAAACCTCAGTGGAAGCAACTGTACGGTTTTTGCATTAATGTGGGAGTGAACGCCGTTAAGTGATGCTTTGATAGTTATTCTAGAAGTTAAAGATAATATTTTCTTTTCCGGGTTGCATTTGAGGCGCAAATAATGCTGAAGTGACATAACATCAAGCCAAGGTTTGATAAGCAAGTCCTAATTACGCTGAAATTCCTACACTACATGTTTTCAGAGTCAACTCTAGGCTTTCATTTTATTTGTGCCTCTTGTGCTGCTCGTGATTTTGGGCTGTTACAGACAAAAGATGACGATTTGTGATGGAAGTGCAAAGGTACATTTTTGTTGTAGCCCCAGATCAGATTTCGTGAGTTGATGTTAATTATTGTGACTTGGCACCAACGGAAAGACAAAATACGGACACGACGTGTAAATTAAGTCATGTTTTGCAGGGCTCATGTGCTCCTCCTTCTCCGCTTCTTTTTGAAAGTATTTATGGCACACGTATAAGTGACTAATAGGATACTAATTGATGGTTTATTTTCTTTTGTCCTGTATGTTCACCGTTAGCACGTGCGGATACCGTCACCCTTGTCGTGGTATACGATCCCGGAGGTCTCATCGTCGTACTTTCCACACATACCCCTCTTGACATCGTACCCAAGATTGGGGAGTTGCTAGTCAAGCAGTGGGAGATGTAAAGATGTCATCCACTTGCAGAAACTTTGCAGCATAAAAGCGTTACAGCTACTTGTATAAGGTTTTTCTCATACGCGCTCATCCTCTAGATCAATCTCCATACAGCTACGTCACAGATAGTTCCTCCTAAAGCCACTCCATGTAGCAACACCACTTCTACTAAATTCAGTTCAGTTTACTGTATTTAGCGTCTATTACAACACAAGTTGTCCCTAGGAGATTTCCAGAGACCCAGAACATGACCCCCGTGTAATTATTACATAAACAACGGCAGGTAAAAAACTCCCCTAGTGGGAGAAAAACCTGAAGCCAAACAGTGGCAAAGAAAAATTCCCCTTTAAGAGGGAAGAAACCTGGATCATAAGGGGAAGACCCTCCTGCCGAAGGCCAGCCAGGTAGAACAGGAAGTACAGAGAGAGGAGAGACACAGACACACCGTCAAAGGTACAAAAGACAAGATACATAAGTATAATTATCCGTCAGCAGCAGAACTAAGACTTCCATGTTTATATGACTGATGCATGGTTAGTTGGTGACTACAGAGACAACTATATAAACAGGTGTAGACAGCAGACACTGAGGTGGTCAGAGGATGCAGGTCAGGATGTCAGCAGGTATCCAACAGAGACATCCATACAGACAGGTGGAGGTAAACACTAGAATGGTCAGAGGGTGGGACTGCTGGTCAGGATGTCAGCAGGTATCCAACAGAGACGTCTACACAGACAGGTGGAGGTAAACACTGGGATGGTCAGAGGGTGGGACTGCAGGTCAGGATGCAGCTGCTGAGGTTCTGGCCTGCAAACATGTATGGAAGAGAAAAAGAGGAGACAGACCAGCAAAACAAACTACAAGAACAATGGAGCACAATTATACTTATGAGATACTTCTTATTAATAACTGAGGATTGAGCTGAAGAAGGGAAAGAGAAACAGAGGAGAGAAAAGGGGGTGAAGGGCACCACTCAAACCTAATTAATATGCTGTTTAACTGACAAATGTATAACATGTACAGCATGTATAACATGCTGCATGTATAACAAATCCTGATCAATAATAATAAAATTTTGCACAGTTGTACTGGAGGCCATCGCAGCACCATCTAATCCCTTCATAAGCTGTTTGGAATCACAAACAACAAACTGTTTTATTGGAATTTAAAAGCAAAAAACGAGTGGACATCCCGTCCTTGATGTCCTTAAGACACACCTGAAGTTTGTCTAATGGTTTTGTTTCATCTTCATAGACAAATACAGCTGCGTATCATCAGCATAACAATGAAAATTAATGTCGTGGTTCCGGATAATACTTCCCAAGGGCTGCATGTATAAGCTGATTGGCCCCAGCACTGAACCCTGCGGGACACCACAGCAGACCCTCATCTGTACTGAAGAAACCTCATGAACATGAACAAACTGGAATCTATCAGACAGATATGATTTAAACCAATCTAGAGCTGTCTCTTTAATCCCAACAACATACTCTAGCCTCTGCAGTAAAATGCTGTGATCTATAGTATCAAAAGCAGCACTGAGGTCCAGCAGAACCAGTATAGACCCTAATACATTACCTGAGGCCATAGAAGGTCATTCGAGACTCGAACCAGTGCTGTTTCTGTGCTATGCTGCATTCTGACCACATGTGGGCATTATATTACCACAAGTCCACGAGTAAACCTCTGGGGTAAGACATTACAGAACGCACCTCTAGTGGGACAAAGTGGCATAACAGGACATACCGGATCGTCCCCACTCATTAGCACAGGACTGTAAGAGTCTCTTTTGTCTAGACGGCAGCTGAATATGCAGTACGTGGAGAGGAGTTTCGATGTCGCACCAAGGAGGATTTTCTGTGTTTAAAATCCACTCATCCATTATCCACGCCAACATCTTCTTGTTTAGGGTCATGGCTGTGTGCTCAAGCCTCTCCAGGGGTACATCCTGGACAGACTGCCAGTCCATCGCAGCTCCACGCATGGACCATCTCACACTCACTCAATCTTAAGACACTAATCAACTTAACATCAACGCCTTTGGCTGCGGGAGGAAATGAGCACCTGAAGACAAAACCCCACACCATATGAAAATATCAGAGTTAATTTCATTTGAAGGAATATTTGATTATTTTTCATATCCATCATCCAGGTCTCGCATTAACCTGTACAACACATCAGCAAAAATGACCCAAAGTAGGTCTGGGCTCCTGTCCTGGTTTGTGTTTTTGTGACATCGTCGTCGTTGCTTTACGGCACCACAACACAAACAGCAACGATGATGGGATGGCGATGCCTGCGGCGACTAAGACAACAGTGGAAGGAATGACGGAAAAAGAGAAAACAAGAATGTGACCGAGCAGGGTAGAGATCAAGAGCAAATCCTGGGTAGTGTTATGAAAGCGACGTAACTGCGACTATAGGAGGACCCTCTGAGCTAAAAATGGCAAAAGTTACTTTGTGTTGCTTTTAGATGGAAACTTCTTTGAGTCCTATTGTGAAAAAAAAAAAAGACCCTTTTAAAGCAGGCATAAAAACTCTGATTGTCTGCAGTTCCTTGCAGAGCGGAAAATAAGAAGTGCTACAAGAACAATAAAAACTTTCCAGCAGTCCAAAAGTGCCAACAGTCTCTCTCACAGTCTCCACAGAGACTCGTGTTCTTTGTCTGGGAGGGTTGCGGGAGATACTCGCTGTCAGGGGTGCAAGATAGAGATGAGGCATTAAGCCAAACTTGCTTTTTATTATCGCTCCATTGTCGGCGCAGTTGTTTACATGGCTGCTTGAATGTTAGAGCTGTGAAAGGAGGATCCCTCGGTGAAATCAGATCGCACAAAAACCTCTAGATTCACAAGATGCAGACAAGGAAGATGGAGACAAGGTCATGGCTGGAAGAGCGACAGCCGCTCTGTCAAAGCTGGTATTCAAAGCCTCGGAGTGAAGGTTATCGGCCGTCCAGTCACACTCGTCACCACACTGCCTCTATTGGTTTTGCATCCGCGTACATTTAATGTTCGTATTTGAGGACGTACACAACCAAAGCTCCCTAACTAATGCAGCGTAACTGAGGCAGCCGTCGTAAACATGCAAACGCACAGTTAACAGCAGGTCGACTTTCTTTCATTCCTCGTCTTGTATCTTTGCTCCCGTTCCTGCTGTCCGCCCAGTTTTTTTTAAATCACTGTACCGTCTTCATTTGTGTTTGACTTATTAATCCTGCCTTTCCCTTTCACAGTCTCTCCATCCATCTTTTTTACTTTCGCGCGTTCAAACCCATGTCGTCTGCCAGCCTGAGGAGAACGGTGCTGTTTCGTCCCCAGTGGGCTCATTAAAGTTAGATCAAGGTTGAACACTCTTGACATATTTTGTCAAAAGAAAAAAAAAAAAAAAAAAAAGTCCAGACTCTCCTGCCAGCACCAGCGCCAACCTCCTCTTCACTGTTAGTCACACCCCACCCCTGCTTGGACCATCCTTACCACCAGCCAAGATCAATTGACAGATACTCCTCGTCTTTCGTCACAGAGATAAAAGCCAAAGGAAGATACGGGGACGGTGAGAAACCACCCGTATCACTCATCCACCACCTCTGGACTCTCCTCTAAGTTCGACAGAGCAGATGGGATACAGCTCAACCGCTGAAATAGAAAACCTACAGAGATTAAAGCCACTGCTGACGTTTTCGTTTTTGAAGAGATGATGATAATAATATAGGTGCAAGGCCTCAATGGTATTTAATGCTTCTAGATTGCACAATCCGGTTGTGAATAGAGAGCATGACACAGATTTAGTGGAATCAGCAGCAGCCCAGATTAGTTGCATCCTGCTTTCTGGCCAGTCATATTGACGTAACAGTCCGAATCAATGTTGTTGCGAGCGGTGCAGCTCATCCTTCCAGCAAGGTGGGTGATATACTTCCCTTTCTTTGCTGCATCCATACGGGTTTCACATCTGTCCTGTCTGTGGGTTTTCCGAACTCTGGAGATCAGCGTTGTCGTCAAAACTCTTCTTTGTATTTATGTTTTAAAATCTTTTGTTTCCCTGTGATATGCATTAGATTCAGTCCTGCTTCTCCCACATGCAGCACTGCAATTTATCAAACCGTGTGCTGCAGTTTGCCACCGATGGGTTCATGGAGAAATTGAGTTACAGTGCTGACAGCATCTCAAGGTCAGCAGCAGCCGCCACCTCATGAGTACTTCTAGTAAACTTTCAGCATCACAATCAAGCTCCGGGTCAACGGGGCAGGTGAGGACAGACAGGTAGTTGTACTGCTCTTCTGGCTTGTGATACTCCGTACACATACTGAGGAGGATGAGGAGCTGCACCCTGAAAGCCAAGTGACCGAAGATGTTGCGAAAAAGAAAAACTAAATTAAACCTGTAGGAGGTAAGCTGAAGAGCAAATAGGAGCATAAATGTTTAGCAGGGGGTGAGAGATATATTACCACAGCACCATCTCTATTTTGCAATCCTAACATCTACTATATGCTACCACTTCCCAGTTGTTGGACTCGCATTAGTATGAGCTGACACGCCGCCACATATATTAGTGTGAGCTGTCAGCCGAAGCCCTAACAACCAGGTAGAGAAGGACCAGTTGAATGGTAATGCGGGCAGCAGCGGTGGCTGTGTTGGCCGACATGCTGAAGTGTTACCACTGTGACTGAACTGTATATTGATGTGGGTGGTTATAAAACACACACACACACCCTCCCCCCCCTTGAGCTGACACACACACACACACACACACACACACACACACACACACACACCCAGCACGGGTCTCAGTAGCTGAAACATAATGAGCCTCGGCGGTGATGTAGCTGGTGGCTGTCCTGCAGAACAGCCTTGGCTGTAATCCATTTGATGTCCATCTGCTGACATAAGTGACTGTGGGTTGCTGTGGTTGGGTTTGAGGCATAGCCAGGGCTTGAATCTGATGGCAGCACTTGAGTATGCACAGATACCAGTTTCTGCTGTCCATCACTTGGGTATTACTGCTGTTTTAAGGGCTGTCTGGAGAAGCTCTGAATGGGCTGTTTTCAGCATCGTAGTCTCCATCTCTTCTGCTGCTATGACATTGATTGTTAAAAATATTCGAGCTGGGCTACTTGGCTGTTATTGATTAAAAAAAAAAAAAAAAAAAGCAACTTTTTTTTTTTTTTTAATAAATGCTGAAAATATTAAATAAACACATGTTCTCTGTGCACGGCGATGGAAATGAAATGTGTCAAATCAAAGATAATAAACATATCTGGTTGAGAACATTTCCTTTTAGAAGGTCTGGGGCATTCAGGTGTATGTTTGACAACACAATGCCACCGAGGACAGACATCAGCAGCGGTCTTAGGCAATTATTGCTGACTCCTACACGTTGCTACACGTTGGAGTTTGAAGCTGTCCTCATACTGCTGTTACACGTTTTTCCAACGCAAATTTCCGTCAGCACTCTTTCCACCCCTAAAACGCTTTTGTTATTACCTCCCAAGGCAGAATACACCTGTAACAACAGCAACAGAAGGAAGTGCTGCTTCATCCCACCTCTGTGGGAGTCACGGAGCACAGCGGGGTGGAATAAAGGAGCTACAGAGGTGGAGGGAACTTGCAGTGTCAATGGAGCTTCTGTCATCTCAGGAATTCCTCAAGAGACTGGTGGGGAATACTGATGTTTGCCGAAACCCTATAAAATATTGTATTTAAGTGTATGGGTATTTCCTGTTTTCTAATACATTTTTTAAGTGCTTTATTTTTTTTTTTTAATGATACCTGCAGCGTCATTATGATGGCTGAACAATGTTCGTGTGGGCGACAGCTGTGCGTAGATGTAACCCTCGCTGAAAGCGAAGGCGTGAAAGTGTTTGTAGATGTGCAGCATGTTAGGTTTTCAGCTCCACCTCAAGAAATCCTCCATCCCTCCTTTTTTGTTTTTGGGTAAACAGAGCATTCGTTTTAAGTACTTCTCGGCGCTGTCCAGCTCAAGTTGATGCATTGTTACCCTATCGGGCTTCAGCTGTGCTGATGGCAGTTGCTAATGAAAAAAATAAGCACGTTCTTGCGCAGTGAATTGGAATGTCTCTAACTTGACAGGCTCATGCTTCTTTCTGGTATTAATTGTGTGTGTGTGTGTGTGTGTGTGTTTGTGCATTGTGGTGCTTAAGAAGGAAACCAGAGGCTTGACAGTGATGAATGAGCAGGAGAATGGCAGTGTTACACTTTTGCACCCGATGAAGCAGAGCAGACGATGATCGTCGCTGTTATTGTCAAGATCAGCAAAGAAAACACGAGCCTTCCGAATGAACAGGGACAAGCGTGCACACGAACACGCGCGCAACAGCAACCGGTAAAAAGCACGTCTTTATTCAGATGCTAGAGAGCAAATGCCACAAAAACTTTGGCATGCACGGTAACTAAGACCTTTTTCTTTGTTGTATTGTGTAAATATATAATGACATCAAGTTGGGTGAATCTATCTATCTATCTATCTATCTATCTATCTATCTATCTATCTATCTATCTATCTATCTATCTATCTATCTATCTATCTATCTATCTATCTATCTATCTATCTATCTATCTATCTATCTATCTATCTATCTATCTATCTATCTATCTATCTATCTATCTATCTATCTATCTATCTATCTATCGCCACGCGAGCCTATAATGAGCGGTGAGATGTCTGTACCGGGATAAAATAGGTTTTAGACGGAGGAACAGAGCGAGGTGGTTAATGCAAAGACCTGGGAAGAAAGCAACCAGAACTCCCATGGTGCCAACATGAAACAATCTCTTTCCATTTGGCTGTAAACTCCAGGGACTGGGACTGTAAGTGGGGGAGTGGAAGAGGAGGCTGCCGGTTCCGGACGGTGCAAGTCAGCAGAATATCCAGGCCCCGTACTATTTTATTTTTTTTATTTTCTTTCGCGCGAGCGTGATCTTTCTCTCTCTCCTTTCGTAGGGAATGAACACATTTCAAAAGGATCCTCTGTTGTCGACGTGCTTGCCATACCGGAGGATGCATGGAGCGCAAACGGCGTGCGTCCCAGGCGCCGCTGTCTGCCGTGTTTGCTTGACATGTGTATTCCTCTTATCAGGATTTTGTTGACAAGTGAATACATAAATTGATTTTCTAAAGGTCTCGCGTAGAGTGAAGCATAGATTCCTTTTTTTCTTGACAACTTATTCTGAAAGACTTTGACAAATCTGAAGAGGTGGGAGTTGTCCTGATCTCAGTAGGTGAGTCAATAAAGACCATTACCGACACAGGGACATTTCTTTCAGGAAATGATTTAATAGTCAGAGAGTACACAAGGAAGAGAACTCGAGTCCCACAGAGAGCTTCCCATCCTTTTGATTATTTGGTCTCATCTGCCTCTTCTAACCTTCATCCTTATGCCTTTCACCTCTACCTGTCTTTACTACCAACGCAAAGTATTAATATCTTCATTTTCTCCTCTTGCCACTTAATTAACTCGTTGATGCTGACGTACAAAAATGATTCCTCCAAAGGACATAATAGAGCTTTCTTCCCTTTTGTCACCCCCTTCACAATTTCATAAAAAGCCGCAGCTGACGCCAAGTCATCACCTGAAGCCAGATGCGTTTCACTAAACTTTAGTTGATTCAGCTCTTCGGTAAATCTACAGCAGGGTTATAATGGCTGGAGAGCATAAAAAAAAAAAAAAAAAAAAAAAAAAAAAAGGGAATTAAAGCAAGTACAGACCAGGGATAAAGCTCCAGGTCAATGCCACTCATGTAAACCCCTCAATTCATTACACTGGCGTAGCCCAACCTTTTCACGGCAGCCCCCTTTGTGTCCGTGGATGTTTCCCCCTTCCTTCCTCTCTTGGTCTCCGCCTGACCTGTACTCCAGACCAGGTTGCCAGGTGCCTTTTCAGAGATTTGCCCAATTAGAAGGAGCTCAGAGATCATTATGGAGGAAGGTTTCTTTTACACTCCCTCCTCTACATCTCTTGACTCCTTTTCCTGTTTACATCTCTTGAACCCCTTAACAAGTTCCTGCCTTTCGTCTTTCCTTAACAGAACCTCTTTTTGTTCGGCTTTTTCCGTTTCGCCTCCTCACTCCTGCCATACATTCTTTTGCTCGTGTCTCACCCGGCTTCTCCCGACTGCCACACTTTTCTGCAAAGCCCTGTATATTCCCTCTGCGATTAAATCATCTTGAGGCGTTCAGCGTGTTTGGGTCTCTTTCCAAATGCTTGTTGTATGTTCGGAAACCCTCTCGTCCGAGTTTGACCATCTTCGTCATCTGATTCAAAGTCATTTTAGCTGCAAAACTGTAATTCATTCTCTAGGTTTAACTTTTCATTTCTAACAAAACTAATCAAATATTATATTAAATCAGTGATTGATTGGGATAGCGGGTCGTTTTATGAGCTTATACCGCTGGACAATAAACTGCCTTTTACTTCCTTTATGCCCAGAATCTTTTGCGTCTTTTCCCATGCGTCAACCATTTCTCCTTGATGAATAGTCCAATAAACTGAACTTAGTGGACTATTCATCTTTACCAAAATAGATGCAGAACACACGTCGAGTCAAATATTCTCCTGTTAAGAGGTAACGTTTACACAATTAAGTCATTTTGGGATAGATTTAATAAGGTATTAAATTTACTGAGCAGTGAGATGAGCTGAGTTTGTGCAATTACTCTGTCAAAACTAGGCTTCCACATGTCAGGACATAATAACAAAAATCTGTTCCTTACTAGGTCTTAAATATAAGTTAAAAAGACTGTGACAGTATCTATTGAACAAAAACTATGCAAGAAGTGTAAAAACCTTAGTAGGCCCTCTTTTGTAGAACCACGTGCGGCTGAGTAACCACTGTAAGTACCTTTTTTTTAAAAAATATAAATGTTATCATCAGCTTCACACTTTGTTGTGGAGGAACTTTCGTCTGTTCTTCTTAATGATAATGTTGCTTCAGGTTATGCCCGGCTTTCTTCTTTCCCTCCCCCCACAGTGTTTAAGTCTGGTTGAGGACTGGACTTTTAGCCATCGCAACATCTAGATTCTTTTCTTGTTTTTATTTGGTCAAAGTTTGTTGGTGTACTTGGGGTTATTGAACTGTTATTTGATATCAGTTTGGTCAAAGAATAGCTGCAAGGCAGATGGCGTGACTTTGACCCAGTAACACTTTAGTATACCAAGAAAGACGTCACCTGTTTAACCGCTGTGCTTGACATCGGGATAAGGTGTTTTGGCAGATGTTGTGTTTTATATTTCACCAAACATAATACAATGAATTTAACATTAAACACACTAAATTAGGCCTTTAGTGTCTGGCCAGGTAAAGAAGCAGATAAAGATGTGTTATTTATGTATTTTAATGTCTCTAAACATTTCTAGTCTTTAGGGTGAACTTGCAAAGACATCTACTGGAAACTGTTTTTAATGCTTTCCACTTGTGAATAGGCTTTTGTAATTGTAGAATGACTGATATAAGATTATTTAGAAACGGGCTCTTAAGCTTTCCAAGATTGATGGACCACAAAGATTGCGTTACTAAAATGATTCTGAATATAAGGTAAATTCAAGTCCAAACCCTGCCAGGAACGGTTCAAGTCATTAGTGTAACACTACATTTCCATTTAGGATCAGAGGCCCCCAGATGTCAGCAGCACTGGCAAAATTAAATATAATATATTCGTCTTGGATCCAAGGCGTAGACACGAGGTTTACAAATGATAATGCTGATGGCAAAAAATAAAAGATTGTATATGTTTAAGCTTGGCAGCACGGTGGATTAGTGGTTAACACTGTTGCCTCACAGCAAGAAGGTTCCTGGTTCGATTCCCGGCCCGGTGGGTCTTTCTGTGTGGAGTTTGCATGTTCTCCCCGTGCTTGCGTGGGTTCCCTCCGGGTACTCCGGTTTCCTCCCACAGTCCAAAAACATGCATATTAGGTTAATTGATCACACTAAATTCCTCGTAGGTGTGAATGTGAGTGTGCATGTTTGTCTGTCTTTCTATGTGGCCCTGCAACGGACCGGCGACCTGTCTAGGGTGTACCCCTGCCTTTCGCCTACTATGCGTCGGGATAGGCTCCGACAGACCCCCGTGACCCGGAGACGGATTAAGCGGGTATAGATAATGGATGTTTAAGCTTTTTGATAGATTGCTTTTTTTATACTGGCATTTTGTGTTCGTTTTTATCTTAGCATGGAATCAGATAGAGCAGGGAACGCAAACATGGCTGTGAACGAATGTGGAAAGAATGTGGGGAAATTATCCAAGAAGCACTTGAACGCTAATTTCTGATTTTGGGTGATATTTCTGCTGGACACATAGATTCCTATTTCTGATACACTGGACATCAGAAATGACAGATGGTGTCATTTGTGCTTTGCGTGGTTCTAACTTCTCATTTTCGATCCATCTATTTTCCATCCATCCATCCATCCATCCATCCATCCATCCATCCATCCATCCATCCATCCATCCATCCATCCATCCATCCATCCATCCATCCATCTACTTTCCATTCCCGCTTAATCCTGTGCAGGGTCTGCTGGAGCCTATCCCAGCTCATTACAGGCGAAAGGCAGGGGTCCACCCTGGACAGGTCGCCAGTCCATCTCCGTAAGTCCTCATGCTGTTGATCAAAAATAAGAAAAGTAAACATCACGCTGCAAAATAAATGAAAATTGGCGTATGATTGTAGAGGTCTCTTTGGCCCTTTGCTGTTAGACTGCCACTTTGTTTGTTTTTTTTTCCTACTTGATATCGCTTGTAACCTTGACATGTGGCAGACAGTCCTGTTTCCTCCGAAAAATGTAGCTCTTACAAAAGTAATGAAAACATACAGAAGCTTGCACCCTCCCCAGTGGCCCCCTGCAAATATGAAACAGTTAAAGACGGTGAAGATTCAAAGGTACTGAATGCCTGCAGGGTTAAGAAGAGCTGAGCACGCCCAGGGGTGTGATGAATGGATTCCTTTCTTCTCCTGTGGTGGCCCACTGTTGCTAAGGCTTGAGGGAAAAGATTCGGCTGGAGACGGGGGTTTTTTTTTTTTGTTTTTTTTTTTTTTTTTTTTTACCCATATCTGCCTCAGGAGATCCAACTTATGGGGTCATTTCTCTATCCATCTTCTTATGTTTATTTAATGGAAACGGGATTTATTGTCATGGAGAGAGTGGAAAAACGTCAGCCCGTGTGTATGTGTTTCAGAGTATCAAGAGAATGAGGTTTTTATCACCTGCTGTTATTATCCGGAGGAGTTAGAAGAGCCCCAAGTCCTCCAGAGGAGAGTTTGTGTCATCGTCTTGCAATCCTGTCTCGTATGTTGCAGGGCTGCCGACTCCTGCTTGGTCCTGCAGCGCTGCCTGTCACGCACGCATTCTGCGACACGCATGCAGGTTTTCTTTTGTGTGTTATTTTTTTTTTTTCTTTCCCTTGCCTCAGGCATATTCCACTCTGTTACTTACAACACCGGAGTAAATATGTTTTTGGGAATAATTTCATCTGCCAAGTGCTCTCTGCAGCTCGTGATTCTTCTCTGTGCTACAGTTACAATGCTATTACATTTGTTCTTGTCAAAGCCAGGCTTCAAGGTCAGTCACGACAGACAGGGATTTAGCATCTATGCTTAGTAGAGAACAAGTTAAAGATTGTGGTTTTACGTAGATAAATATAGTTCCCCAGGGGTTGTACGAATCAAGGTCAGAGATTACGCCGTCACACATGGGGCTAGTTGGGAGAAAGAGGGAGAGCAATATTTAACCCCACTTCAGTCGTGTCCCTGGAATAACAGAATATACGGAATACCGCACATCTGTCAGCCTCTGGCTCAGGTGTTTATATGCATAGTGCCGTGGTGCTGGAAGAATCCTATTTACTATTGTTATTTACTAGGGCACTGGGAATAAGCATGAGCCTGTTCTCATCTGGTGTTTGCATTGCTCGTGTAATCTTAATTTCTGCGAAAATGAACCCTGCAGAATTTTTCTATATTTCTGCATACTAATTTCCAAAAATATCGCCAGTCCTCGAATAGATAAAGAGAACCCAGTTAAAAAAAACAAAAAAAAAACAAAAACAAAAACAAAGACAGCATCATTGTTGATCTCTCAGTCATTTAGAAAAATTAATCATCATTAAATTTAAGTGACTGGAAAATTTAAACTCTGTAATTGTGTCTGTCATCAGCACTCTTTGTCTAAATGTGATGGTCTAGATCCAATTATTACTCAGAAATAAAGATATTTCTTAAGAGTTCACAAGTTTCGAGCACGACTGCACAGTGTAATGCACACCCCTGAAGATGCCGGAGGGACATTGACGCTTCCTAATAGAGTCTGACTGATGCTGGGTTTCTGAAGCTGATGCCAAAACTGACTTAGGGGACAAAATAAATGACAATATCGATTCCACGGGTTCAACAATATTTTTTTCTTATATACATTTACATGAATCAGAGCTTTGAATCTTTATGTATCACATGACTTTTTAAAAAAAAATTCTGACTTTGTTTGAAAAGACTCGGATATAGTCGGATATGTGGATATCACACTCGTGATCAAACCGCTCACGAGCCACTCGTTTGGTCAAACATTGAGAGTGTTTTTTTTTTTGTTTTTTTTTCCATCTCGTTCACTCTGCCCTGAGTTTGAAGGGGTACGTTGTCACTTGGTCGACAGCTGGATGTCGAAAATGTCCAACTTCTTTCAATCCAACTTGAGTGACGGCAGGTGACAGAAGACATTTAAAAATCTTGCCTATAAATTGAGTCATGTCTGCGCCCTTCTAACTTAAAGTATTGCAGAATCCAGAGTGGCAAGAACATTTTATTTAAAACACACGGCACAGTGTTTACCTAAAGGAGTATCCTGCTGGGAAAAAAAAATTCCACAAATGATTCCAAGCTGTTACAATGCTGTTTCCTTTGCTTTTACTGGTAACAGATAATTCTCATCAGGAATTGCATAGTTAATTAAAAAAAAAAAAAAAATAGGCCAATAATGCTTAACTTGTAAATAGCGTAATGTTTTATACCCTGACTGGAAAGAAGTGGGACTTGTTGGCAGTCTTGTTTTTATTTTTGTTATTTATTAAGCCGGAATGTAAAGTTTACAAATTCCCATCTGCTTTTTAACACATTACAAACAGCGGTAGAAGCTCTGGAAGTGGACATTAATAAAATAAATGCGTAAACACTGGTGAATAGTTAGGCGTAAGGGAAACGTTTCAAAATGTTAGTGTCTCTGAATTCAAACGAGACGCAGAAATGTGTCTTAGTGAAGTCCAGGATTTGTCAAATCCACATGATGGAAGAGTTTACGATGCAATTGTTGACAGGTGAATTACCCACTGACTGGATGTTACATTACTTCATTGTTAGTGGCGAGATGTGACATTACCAAGGTCTAAAACAGGGTCGAGACGACTGATGCCGGAACTCTACACGATAGAAATCTATGTATTTGAGAATTCCCAGTCAGGTACTTCTCAGTTTGGTGTTTAGTGTGAGCTTTGAGCTTCGGTACGTACGTGATGCTCTCATATGGTAACAACCTTCATCAGGGGCTATCAAGCATTAACTGTGTCCAAATTTACGTTTGCATTTTGACGCAAAACTAACAGTCTCAAATAAAGCGCAGCATGTGGAAGAGAGGGGAGGAGTGGAGCTGAGTCAGTCTCCTCATCCCCCAAAACCAGCTGCTATTAATAGAGCTCTAAAACGGAGATACACTACTCTAATCCCTGGTTATTTTAATCAAAGAATGGTGCAGACACTTCAATAAGACTTAAGGTAATTGTGTGAACTTGTGAAAAAAAAAAATAGGGCATAATATTCCCCTTTACTCCCCATCATTATCCTCAACCTGGAAGCAGTAAAGTAGTGGTAAATTATGACTTGCAGTCAGCTATCATCATAAAGATGTTTTCAGCTGACGCCAGCCTGACAACCCCAGCTGTGAGTACCCATCATCAAACCGGGGGAAAGGCTCATTTCATTTCAGCCTTGTATATCTCTTTTTTTTCCCCTTAAATATGACATTATTGCCTCTCAACGTGCTGGAGAATTTGAAAATGTCATTTTTGCCTCTTTTATTCAATGTGTAATTTTCACTTAAATTTTGCTTCGCTGAAGAAAAAAAAAAAAAAAAGACAGTCCTACGAGGGTAAATAAAGTTTATGCATTTTAAAGCACAGTTTCTAGTTAGCAAGTTTGCCTCACAGCCAGAAGGTTCCTGGTTCGATTCCCACGTCACAGTCTTTCTGTGATTGACTGGACTTCCTCCAGCTTCCTCCCACAGTCCAGGAACAAGTCTGCCTGGTTAATCGTGATTCTGAATCCCACACAGGAATCACTGTGACCGTGTGGATGTTTATATATGGCCCTTCGATGGACTTGCGACCTGTCCAGGGTACAACCCGGCCTTTCTTCTAAAGCAGTGCTCTTCAGCGCTGGTCCTCAGGGCTCACTGCCCTGCATGCCTGAGATGTTCCTCTGCTCCAACACACCTGATTCAGATGACTGGATCGTCATCAGCTTGTTGTCAACGTCTGCACAAGTCCGTCAGTGGGCCTCTAATTTGGGCAATTCTGACGTGCAGGACAGCGGGGGCTGAGGACCAGGGTTAAAGAACGCTGGACGATTTAAAAAAATAAACATCTCATAAAGCAACACATTCTCTAAATATCATGTGATTTAACTACCAAACTTATGGATGCACCCCGTCCAAAATGAGTCTGCGTTTATTGCTTTCTCTGTGGTATAAATTTCTCCGAAGTTGCTGACTTCATTTCTGAACACGACTTTGATCATTTGCGTTGTTCTTGTCAGTAAAGCGTTCAGTTGTTTTCAGGTGAATTCCGGTCAACTTCAGATAAAAGCCTAGAAAATAAGTTCATTTTACCAAACACGAGCGTGTCCTTCTAATTCCCTGTACACTTTGGTCATAGTGTTAATAGTATGTCAACTGTTGAAGCTAAAAGTTCCACCTCATTGCGCTGTCTCTTCCTTGGTGAATTATATGAAGGATTGTAAGATAATAATGGCAATGACAGCCTCAGCATTCCCTTTAAGCTACTTTATTGACGATTATGTTTACCAATAAATTCCAAGTCAAGCGTAGCCATATAGCTGTACAAGCTGTATTGATTTTGTTAACGATCTTACACAAAGATAGAGACTTTACAGTTGATATCAGGAGTTTCTCTTCCACCACATAACCAGGAACATGGCCATTTATTTCCTCAGAGAGGCAGTTGATAACTAGCTGCTGTTGTTGTTTTAGGCCACAGCTATTGTTGTGCAGCTGTACTTACCTTGCAGGTGCTTCTTTTGATCTGAAGTTGACGGACATTTATTATCACTCGGAGAGAACATGCGTGCTGTTGTGATGATACTGTTCCCGTTCTCCTTTTCACTCAAAAACCCTGAGTAGGAGTAACGGTACTGATAAAACCCACGGCACGAATGTGTGGCACGCCGGTGAATCTCGCCTGTGATTGGATGGTACTTCAGAATTCAAGTACTGCAAACAGGATGGCTTTAAGAGGTTTTAGCTTGACCTTCAAGGAGGGGGGCAGGGGGCCCCTCTAATATAATGGTTGGGGAAACACTGGGGAAACATTTGGCGGCAACTCTGCAGCTCTTCCGGCGTAGAAGAGCCACGGCAAACTTTGATTGACATAAAATGGACATGTTCCAGCAGGCTTTCCTGATTTGGTCCTTCGGCCCATTTGCATCAGTACGAGGAAACGGAGGCTTTAGAAGCTTCTCTTCAGAAAACCTTACGGTTGTTCAGATCAATTTTTAAAAATTTTTTTAAAATTTCCTGCAAATTTGCAGGTGAGCCGACTCAAAACGGTTGTTGGTTGTTGGTTTCCTGGTGACGTCTCTAGGTCAGGAGCATCTTTCTTTTTCTGTCTTCGCACCACACACACATGCACGGACTCACAACACACGCGCTCAGACTCTTTCTCAGTAATGGATCGGTTTCTCCTCGTTATCCCTCCATTGTGGCTCCTTCCCTCTTCGTGGTCTCCACTTGCAGCTGCGTAAGTCCTGAAGCAGGTGCTGCGGAGAGATTGCATTTTTCGAGCTGTCTCTTGGTGCAGGTGGGTACGGACTGTCATAGCTGCATGTCAACACCCAGATGTTCCGGCTTCGGCAGGAAAAGACTTAACGTGAGTCGGGAGATGGAATCTCTCAGCAACCAGCGATTCAATTTGATTACAATGCAGAGGATGTGGTGATGAAAAGATTATTGGTGCCTCTGGATGCAGTCCTTTTTTTCTTTGCTATTTTAGATTTTCTTACAGTGCTGCAACGTGGTACCTCTAAAGTTAAATATTTACTTTAGCTCCTAAAGAATTTACTTACAGTATAATTTTATCAATAAACAAATTGATGTGGAACTTCAACTGGAACATTACATTTGCCAACAAATCCAAAGATCAATGAACAAACAGGGAAAGAAAAGTTTGCCTGCAGAAGAGAACTTGTATTAAGTTCCCACATCAGCAAATTTTGAATAACCAACATCTTTACATAACTATCCTGTAGGAAAATTACAAACTGTTTTATATAGAAAAATATGACGTCAATTGTGTTTTACTTGTTGGAGCTTGAAGCACGTTGGTCAGCGATGCCTTGACTTCAGTTTTGGTCTTGTTAAAAGTGGTTATTGTTGTATTATTGCAAAAATATCTACAATTTGGGATGTTATATCTCAGCTTCAAGTTAGGCAACAGGATGGAAAATCCCTGGTTCTCCGTGACTTAATACGAATGCAGAACCTTCCAGGAAAAGGCCGTGACAGAGTTTGTAGCTGAGTGGAAACTTTAAAATCTTTTTCCTCATTGGCCATCTGACACAACATAGCGCTTTTAGTACGTAACATGGTTTCTCATGTTTTTGTTCAGTTTGGCAGAACTTACATGCACATACAAACGGCCATGTGCAAATATCAGCATTCCTCTTCTTATCCTATTGTTTTTTTTTTCGTCCTTTTTTTGTAAAAACATTAAATTCATTCGATCGTTGTGGGTCTTAGGCAGAAAAACAACATATCACTAGCTATTTATCTGTTTAACAAAATTGAAGCCAAAAGGGAAAAAGAAAAGTGGTCAATACTAAGTACCACCTTCCAGCGTTTATATGATTGACAAGGGTAAGTTTCAGCCAGGTGCTGCCAATCATCAGCCCTCATGAGGTGTGAGATCTCTATTAAAGCAGACGTTTTGGCAGTTTGCTGGTATGGATCATTCAGGGATGGCAGATCATACGCAATGCCAAAGGGAACAGACATAAGCAGTGGTCTTCGAGAAGCAATTGTTGCCAACCATTTATCTTTCGGAAATCAACTTCTTTGATATTGTGAATAGATTCGGAATCACCCTCTTCCATATTTCTGTAACTGATTTTATCCCCGACCCATAACAAAGTGCATGCGTCTGTATAAACTAGCGCGTAAAGAAGATTCGGAGCTCCTAGAATTTTTATGATGTTTGCACAAAAACTGCAGGTGCAAATCAGCAAATAATACGATTACCTCTGCAGCATGTGGTTGTTCATTCTTCCTTCACCGGGAGTTGGTTTAACCATAATTTACAAGCGTCAGCCAGATTGTACAACTTCTCCTTTATAATCTATTTCCCTTATCATGTCACATAGCATGCAGTCTTGCTGTGCAGGGAGAACATTTTTCTACAGGCTGCATGTTTGCCTAATTCCAGTGCAAAAATGTTCTCTGTCGGGTGATACATGTACAATTTGGTAAATGCATAGTATGTGACGTGGAAATCTGAGCCCCACATCATCAATAAGGATAACCTTTAGAAGGTAATGTGTAGCATGACTGATGCAGCAGCTGATGTGAAGGATTATCCCATTACTGAGACCTGTGCATTAGCACTCAGCGACTCACCTCAGGGAGTGACAGATGGAAAGAAATGGAGAGAACGGAAGAAAATGGAGGTCCGTGCGAGACAGGGAGAGATGAGGGGGCGGGGGTCTTCTGGATCAAAAGATGAGGAGGGCTCACTGTATGAGGAAGAAATGGGAGAGTGAAAACGATGGAACTCTAGGGAAACAGGACGAAGAGAGAATAAAAAGGGTTGAAAGAGTAGGGATGAAGTAGGGGACTTGTGCTTTACGGCATGAGAGAAATGGCACAGAGTAGCAGCAGCAAGACTAAAAGTGGGGGGGAAGCCGGAGCACTAGATAAAAGCCAGTGATGAAGATTTGATGGTGCGGCCGTTGAAGAGACGGACAGTGCATTAGGGAACAAAAGCATGAATGATGCATCAAAGAAAGGACTGTTGGAGTAGGAGGTAAGGTTGAGGAGGTCACTGGAAAAACGAATTATAGAAAAAGAAAGTAAATGCAACCTGTGACAAAACATAGTAATTCAAAGGACAGAAAGCTAAAAAACTGATGGAAGGAAGTGGAGAAGTGAGAGTGGGAAATATGAGATTTAAGTCTTTTTTTATTCACGACTGTGACAGACTGAAAAACACAGAAAAACATGGCACAGACTAATCCAATAGTTTGTCTTGAACTGAAGCAACCATCGATTCTTACCTTAGATGTCATTGTAAGCTTTTATTTCTCAACAAAATAAACATCCAACCCTCACAAACTACTGTGCCAAACTTTATATCAAGGCCTCAAGAGAAGGCCACCTTCCAGCTAAGCATCATGAAGTCACCGGTCCAGGTATCGGCTTCTAGATCATACAGACTGTTCAGTTTTTGTTCGTCACGTCTTTGAGCGAACGCGTACTTGGCTGTGAGGTTACAAAGATCCCTTTACCGCTCTAGCTGGATGGTCTTTGGAGCTGTCCCGGACGGCGACGATGGCGGGTGATCTTTGTTGCTTATGCGGAAGTACCTTAAATAAGAAAAAAAAAAAAAAAAAGACTAGAAATGTCCATCGGACGTCCACGTGAAAGTCAAATTAGACTGAACACATTTATGTCATGGAGGAATAACAGAGGTCTGAATGAACAGACTGGAGGAGGAGAGGCAGGAAAGCATGCAGGCTGATGAAAACAGAGGACGGGTTATTATTCTGTCAACTTCTGCTCCCTGTGGATTGATCCAGTGATGCGGCTCGCCTACACACACACACACACACACACACACACACACACACACACACACACACACACACACACTCACTCAGGGGTAATAGACGTTAAACCTCTCATTGATTTAATTGGGGTCCTGTCTGGTCCTGTGTTGGCTTGTTGTTTACGATTTCTGTGTGCATCACACCCATGTCTGAATGCACACATCCAAGATTTCAACCTTCCTCTTGTGAGTGTGTGCACACCGCCGATACACTGAACATCTAAAGTCTGGGCTCTTATTTTGAGACTTTAAACTGATTTGTCAAACACTGGTTAATCATATGTTTCATCAGTACCCCTTTGAGCTAACAAACATTGACATTTCTGCTATCGGACCACTTGTTAACTATATTCAAAAGCTGTTTTATTGAAATAGGACATAAAATCATTGTCTTTGAGTCTTATGGTTAATGAAGATGTAGCAGTTGATGCCGCATGCGCTCCTAGTGCAGCAATCACTACCTAGAACTCCCACGATTTCATTGTAGCCCAGGAATGTTGAACATGAAATATTCATCTGTGCTTAACCACCGTATTTAGACTTGTTGCTGAAAATATCAGAATTTTCCCCTTTGGCACCTGCAAGAGAATCTCTTTTAAGAACACATCACCCTTTTGCATAATTGCTGTTAGACAGCTTGTTTTTCTCTGGGCTGTTTGGGAAAGCAAAACTAGAAGTGTAAATGAATCCGTGTTTAGTTTGGATTTGAGTGTCTTTGCAAATAAAGATTGCAGTGGTATTTTAGTAAAAGTATGTAAATGTGTTTAAAAAAAAAAAAAAAAGGGATGGAAAGGCAACTTTTTCCTCTAATGATGCGCTTACAGCTTAAGGTAGATGGTTGTTTCTGCCCAAACACAAATTCCAGTGAGGTACCAAATATATTCTTTGAAAAGTTCAGAGTAAATTCCATCCATTCAGACTTGGCTCACACTTTTCCACATGTCACAGGACATTTTACCTTAGTCCAGGCTTTTCCTTCTTTTCATTCCACAAATGGCTGACTGCTTCATCCAACCCATTCTCATTCTCAGGACATCAATTAGTGTCGGTCTGTCTGCCAAACAGTCCACAGCAGTGTCACTGATATACCCACAATGCATTGTTCGCTATTATTGCATTTTATCACAGGCTTATATTCGGCCCTGATAGCAAGTTTAACACACATTATTATTGAGCATTCACATGACAAAACGTAGTAATGCAAGACCATCCTTTAATGCCGCCCATGCTTCCTTATTTTCACAAACAAAGGCATCACAGGTCCATAATTAAGTTTAAAGCCACTCTATGCCACTTTTGCCACTTTTGACCACATGGGGGCGTATAGAGCTAGAGCTTGTTTCTTTAAATCAAATTATAGAAAGTAACACATTCATGTATGATTATGGGGGTGCTGTTTTGATTGACGGCAGGTATAACAGCCGTCTTGACCTCGTAGCTGTAAATAAAAGACCAAACAGTGCAGTGCATGCCGGTTTATATTTTAAAAGGAATATTCCTTATTGTGTTTTGCAGCTCAACTTGCTGTGGTTTGGACTTGAAAGGTCTGAGAAAGAAGTTTAGCTTCACAGCAGCAAGCTTGAGCTTACATTGGGTTGGCTAAATGTTTGCAGCCTTGCTATGCCCCGGGGCAAACTTTGCTTGGAAATGGACTGTTGAGGGGTTTTGGACTTACGTTTTGTCCTTGTTTACCACATTACTCATTCAGCATCAGAAATCAGGACGGCTTGGCAGTTTTGAGAATGACTTAAACTATGTTTATTAGCGTCATAGGTTAACGTAGGTTGAACGAAGCAAAAAACCTAACTAAGGTGGGCGTGTTCCAGCCAGCTTCCAGTCCTTCTCGTTCCACCCATTTGAAAATTGGCGTTCTGCTTTAAGAGAAAAAAAGGGCTTTAAAAAGCATTTTTCAGAAAGAGTGACGTCTCCTGGGGTTTGTCCAGGTCTTCTTATCTCACTGTTGGTGCACTTCATCGTGCGGCTGACACATGAGCTTTATTGTGATATGCTGCCTCCGTGTGGTCAGAAGCAGTATTGATACATAGAGTGACTTTAAACACCAAAGCTGCATTTATCAGGTTTAGGATACGTTTGCTGTCAGAACTGAATTGAACTGCTTCTTTTGCATTAATTTTATCACATCAGCTCAACATGCATCAAAAGTGCATGTTGAAAACTGGTGCCAAAGGCTGTGCTCCGTGTTGATTTGTTACAACAGCTGTCCCAACACAATGTGACACAATCAGACTGATTCATATGGCAATGTGATATGAAATGGCGGCGTCGTTCTGTCCAAGCAGCGCCTTGGGTGGGGCTTCTACTGTTGTCATGCAGTGTCAAGCTGTGCACTGATCGCTAGTGATTGGTTTGGAAAATCACATCACTTCCTTCATGGAACTTGCTTTGGGTGAAAACAGTGTCAGGCAGAAGATGGAAACAAAATAACAACATCTGGCAGTGGACCAGATCTTTTTTTTTTTGTTTAGTTTTCCTGCTGCAGCATGTCACCACTGACACTTAGGCGCATATTAATTTTTACTCTGGGAGAATTGAATGGTAGGTTTGTTTTTTTTTTTGTTTTTGTTTTCTTTTTTATCAAGTTACAAGTTTTAGCCATTAAAATATTCTTTATATGTACTTATTAGGACAACATTTGACTATATAGCATTCAATTTTGTGACTGTGAATGCGCACGTGTAAAAGATCCTCAGGCTCGAACAGGAATCCAGTGTCATCTGTTCGTCGAATGACTGCCAAGACAGATGCTTCTTATCCTTCTGTCTTTATTTGCTGAAAAAAAAAAAAAGAAAGACAGGACTCAATTTGTCTCCAAATTATCCCTCGCAGCCTTAGCACAGCAGTCAGTTGATGTTTTGGCATCGCACGCAGTAAAATAAGAATAGAAGGCTGGGGCGACTTCATAGGTAGGTAATAATGGTGGCGAGCCGCCAGTGGGTGAGATTCCTGCAATTAGTGTCCATACCTGCAATCAGCTGATCAATTTGGCTATTCTTTGGATCACATATGAGGGCATTGTCCAGGGATCTGCTTGTACACAAGATGATGCGTATGTGGAAGGCTAGAGGACGCGATGGTGGGGTGTCGCGCACACCGTCGTCTCTGAAGTATCAGGAGGCGTGCGTTCATTTAAAGAGCCTGTATTAAACCGAACAAGTCTGTTCAACTTTGTAACTGCAGAAGATCCACAATTTCACTGTGACCACCTTATTAGGTTCATTTTGTGATCTACTAATTTCCCAGACGACATTTCCTATCCAAACATTTATGAGATGAGAAGAAAAATGGTAATTTCAGGGAGGAAAATTGCTTTTGGAATAGGTGTAGAATTATTATTATATATGAAGTGCAACAACACATCTAATAGAGAACAACTACAGTGGGGCTGCGATGCAACAGAAAGTGATGTAAAGGGAGTTGGTAATATTATCAACAAATAAATTGAGAACTCAAAAGCAGTGAGTGTACAGTACAGAATGTAAAAGGCTGCCCTGAAGTTAAAGTGGAACATGCTGAATATAGAAGACATTGCTGATAAAACTGCACTGCTGTTTAATAAAATGACTTTATAGGAAAGACTTTTTTTTTTGGTGTCAGTGAAGTGAAACCACGAGTTTCTCATTTTGACGCTGTTCCCGGTCGGGTACAAAGGTACATACGGCTGTTTAATGAGCAGCGTCGCACTTGGACTGTAGAAACTGCAGTGTGGCGTGTAAACGATAGCGACAATAAGACGGGAGAACATAACTTTATGGTCATTTCTGATTTCCTCACCTTAAACGCTGAAATAGTCAGATTACGGTCCAAATCACGTGGCGGGCTTCGATCGATATTCCACTTCAACGATCAAAACGCCACTGATATTAACAACATCCATGGCTTTTACTTACAAGTGAAAAGTTTAAAAGGTGCCTATAGGGCAGCTATAGGCAGAACAATACATGACACACTTCTAACCATTCTTTGGTTCATACATTTTTTTCATCTCTTCTTACTGCATTTAGAGAGGTAAATGCATAGTGGCAGATTTGACTGCTTTATATTGTTTTAGTCTAAAGTCAGCTTTGGTCACAGCAGACCAATCACAGGTTAAATCAACAGGAAACTGGTTCTCCCAAGTATTGATTTCCTACAACTCCTATAGATTCATCTCCTGATGTCTCTCGTGCTCAAATGGTTATTTGAAAACACAACATATCTCTCACCAACATACTTTCCTGCTTGCTTTAAAAAATAAAAAACACTTTTGATTAAAATTTTGCAAATTCAGACCTGATCTGACACAAAACAACCCATGGCATTACTGTGTATATGTGCCCAAAAAGAAATCATTCCTGGGAAGTTTTCTTCTGAAAACTGGGACATTGACAGATGTTGTCTTATTGAGCATAGGGAAGAACATAACAAGAGCAAACTAAATGCACACTTTCATGATATCTGAGTGCGTTTAATGGTATTTTATGACTACAAAATGGGTTGAATTGAAATAGTTTGGATTTTAAAAGGGATATATCTAATTAGATAGTGTATTTACCTTTAGACTGCATTGGGTTGCAATGTGCCTTCAGGATAATTTTTATTGTGAATTCGTAATAAACAGCTAAATTGCATTGCACTGAATTTAACTCAATATGTTTATGAGCTTTGGATGGGCTGATTCCAGCAGGTGGCTGTCCCAATGACATCTGGAAGAGCAATTGCAGGATGTTCCAGGTGTTACTCATAGATATTAGATTAGATATTCATCATATCATCTTGGCTGCTGGAGAGAACTTGGCAAATATACAGGAAAACATTGATACATTTGAAACTAAGACACAGAAGATCAAAATGATTTAAATACCTTCTTGGTATCTCCTGGACAGCATCCATCTGCATGTCTGACTGAAGCATTGGGAGTCCGATAAAGCAGATGATTTGCAGGGCGATGACTTTGGCCTTCTGCTGGTTCCCCAAATGGAACTAGTCTCTTCATTAACAGAAGCAGACCTTTGCGATGTGTAGCTCTGGTAACAGAAATAATCCCTGACAGCCTTGAGGGGTTATCTTACAAATCGTTACCTGCACGCAGTAGAAGAGATGCACTCATATAAGCACAAAGACACACGCCCACAAAGGTACCAAGAGAAAAACTCAACCTCTCGAACACATAGTCCCCCCCTTCACGGCGGTCGGCCCGTAAGAGGTTGAGAAAAGCATTTGGGAGGCTTGGAGTCAAGATGGCTTTGATTGATTAGGCAGGAGGAGACGTTCTCCTCGTGTAAAAATGATAATGACAACTGCAGCCGACCCTCGGCCACAGTGGGCAGGTTTTGAGAACCTGTGAAGAGGAGCTGGAGTGGTTTATGGGTGGAGGTTTGCCTTGGCGGGTCAAGGAGCCCTCAGCAACACACGTTTAACAAGCTAGAGGTTGTCTGCAACCATTTTGGGGAGACAAAAAGAAGAGCAGAAGAGATGACAGTTTGGATGGATGGTTAATTAGTTTTGTATTCATAATATTATTCCTGGTGATTGCATTTGGGCTTTTTGTACTCGCCGTAATTTACTCTGTATTGTTGTGATTTAGTAGAAGCCTGTGATTCACCATAACCTAAACGGATAAAAGTAATTTAAAGTGGGCACTTCATTGATTTAGACGTAAGATTGCTGTTCTCATTATGGAGAGTACTATTCTGTTTGTGAAAATAGTTTATAATGTCTTCTGTAACGGTGAAGTCATCAAGGTCAACGCCACTTTGGCGCTGTATGTAATAGCTTGCTTTGAGTTGATAAGAGTTGCCTTTGATTTAAGTTTTTTTTTCCCCTCCTTTCAGTTTTTCCCTTCTGCAGCGGTTGTCACAATGGATCATTGTGTTCGGCATATTGATTTGGCATAGATTTTATGTTGGATGCCCTTTGTGACACAACCCTCCACATTTATCCAGGCTTGGGATTGGCACAATGAGTGGCAGGTGCAATAGGGCACTATGGAGTTCAGATCCACAATCCACAAAGTTTAGCCATGTCCTCATTTGCTGTCTGTGATCTTAATCAGACTACTATTGGCTCAGCTGCATTTCTAAGTGGTAAAACTACAAGAACAACACCTTTATGTAGTTAAGTTTCCAAAGGAAAAAGCAAGCAAATTAATAGTAATTATTATTAATAATAATGATAATTATTATTATCATTATTATGACAAGCAGCGCCCTTTTGCTTTCTTGTCCTCCCCCATTGCTTCCGTTTGTCCTGACTCTGCATTTCTAGTTCAGCTATTACCCATGGTCCCTGTGTGAGAGCGCAATGTGGGAGCAAGATAAGCAGATATTAGTCAGCTTCGCCATCAGCAGATTGGACCTTGGGGAGGGGGATGGGCTGGTGTGAGGCGTGGTGCAGGAACTGGCATGGATAGCAGAAGCCCTCTGTCGAAGAAGGTCAGGGAGGTAATTGATCGCATGACGTACTGACGCCACGGTAAAACTGGAGTGGAAATTTTATGTACATTTGTCCTACAAAGCACTTCAGGTTTTCCTTGAAGCAACAGCTTATTTACAAATTTAACATGGCCAAGGGGATTTGAGAGGTATTGTTCAAAGAGCAAATTTCCAGCCGGATTAAAACAGTACATACAGGAGAATATATGAGAATAGCACGTTTTATTTATTCAGCTTAATTATTCAGCTAAATACTAAATTCTTTACGCACTAAAAAATGTGTTAGTATTTCCCTTAAAATTAGTTTTGCATATTTTACGGTAACCATCTTGGAAATTAACCCAAGTGTCTTTGAACTAGTTAACTAAGTCGGATCAAGTCAAATTTATTTCTATAACACTAAATAAAGCAAGATAAATGTCTGAAGGGAGAACAAGTTTGTGATTTTGCAAAATCGTCTTTGTGGCCCATTGTGGCTCGAGCACAGAGCCCTGTGGTACCCCCATATCATAAAGGTAATTGGAGAACACTGATACAGATTATCATCTTTTGTAAGACAATATTGTATATCTGGAACATTTTCTGAGCTTGCGTTCAATCTGAAAAGATTGATTTGTCCTCAACAATGGCTTTAAAATGAACAATCATGTCTTATTTCATGATGCCCACAAAGTGTTATTTCAAAAATAAGAACTAGACTAAAAAAACTGCTTGCCGTCATAGTCGTTGCTCAGGTCAAAGTTTACACTGTTGGATGAAATTGTTTCAGAAGTCACTGTACGTGGTGCCATGTTGCTTTGTAATGCCATCATCACTCTTCCGGTTAACCCGGCACTCTCAGATTTCTATGCTTTTAGAGCTGCGTGTTCGAATAAAGCTCAGAATGGCTGAATCTTCCTTCTAGTAGGACTAATGACTCATCACTACACATAAAACGCACACACACACAACAAAGATAAATAGACTGCCTCGCAGATATGCAGATATCAAACACAGCCATACAAATACAAACAGAGAGAAAGGCACACAGCAAGAGCTGATGCACACCACTGTGATGCAAACACTAAAATATCATTCACAAAGCGCAAGATTTTTTTATTTTTTTATGTTGTTGTTGGATTTACATTTAGGGTGCTTTCAGTTTATGTGATTTCAGGCTCAGTTTGCCAGTTTGCCAGTTGCAGAGCGATGGGTTGATGGCAAATTGGCCAGCGGTCGGGAATTGGCACTTGATTGTTATTCACGTTAACCGTATTTGAGCTACATTCCATGAGAGTGCAGCACTCGGCGAGGTCATTGTGAAGATCCCACATCCATGTGTGAAAACGGCTCAAATAACACTTTTTTTATGCATTTTATCCATTATTAAGCCACTTTAAAAGATGAAGCCAAAACACTAAGAAAAATATTTTTTTATTGTGTGCGACCTGGACAATTTGGACCTAATTCACAAAAGCAAAATATCTACATTCAGCAAATAGGAGGGATTTATTGATTTCTGTGTAATTCTACTGTTCACCCATTGTTTACAGAAAAAAAATAACTTACTGATACACAAGAAAGGGATCATTAACCAAGGATTAAGATAAAAAGTGGGAAATCTTTTTCCGTGATGTAAAGCGCACTGTTTTGAAATGGCAGGCCAGAGCAGAATATAAAACGATATGATTTTACATATTTCTTCCGTTTTTGTTTAGGTAAAACATCAATTTTTAAATATTGATTTATTTTTCTACTTACTTGTGCTTGTGCCTTAATAGGAATACAGCACTTTTGGTTCTCTATAGTCACACTTACACACTTTGATGTTTAAATGAAATCCCCACTTCACTTATATATGTTGCAACAGTCCACTTTTAATAGACCTCTGCCTCTTTATGGCTGTGTGCATCTTAAACCCATCAATCCTCTGCTCTCTTTCCTCCTCTTTCTCTGTAATATCTGATTGGAGCAGTGACGCAACCTATCTCTCTCATCCAGCCTCTCTATTTTCCCTCTTTATCACACTCCTTTTATGACCGAGTCGATCATTCTGTCCTTTTATTTTAACCCAGGTTGATTTTTTTTTCTCCCCCTCATGTTATTTCTTTCCTCTTTCAAGCACTTGCTTTCTCTCCATTTTTTTCCCCCTTTTTTTCTTTTTCACTGCTGTTCAGAGAGCTGGAGCCAGTGCAGCAGTGCATGTGGAGACAGATTACACAAAGAAAAAAAAAAAAAGTGAGACAAGAGGAACGAGATGAGCAGAAAGTGAGCCAGAGAAAGAGACCAAGGACAACAAAACAGAAGGAGATGGATCGACTCAGAAGCTGTAAATGAGCTTTAAGGAGGGATGGATGGATGGATTGAAGGAGGACAGATGCTGCACGACTCATTCGATGAGGGACAAATTGACTTCTAACAGATGTGATTATCAAATGTCTGTGAACTATCTTTTTTATGAAATAATTCTCAACCATTTTCCAATCATGGAAATGCTATACATAGCCTTGCAGCAATGCAGATGAATTGGTAATCAATACAGAAATATGTACCCTTGATGTGTGATGTTTTTATAAATTATACGCACGGGTGCAACTAACACACATGGTCAGTGTTGCTCACTTGTGCATTTGACATATTAACACACCAGAAAATGAATAGTCCAGGACATCTTTCCTACGACCTTCATCTTTCCTCCTTCCGCTGATCAACAGCAAACGAAACCATTTGGGTTTTTTTTAAAGGGAAATTTAACAATATGATGAGAGTTCTTTGTTCAGTTCTGTCCGGTCAGACGGTCTCTACACGTTGGCTGCGATGACATATGGGGGATATTTTCCACCCTTAGAAGCTTATTTTTACAGGAATTTGCTTGTGACTTCGTGTTTATCTAGAGTTGGAAAGAGAAATTGTTTACGTTTTAACAACAATTTGTCTCTGAGTTATTGATCCACGAAGTTGGATGTTGGAAGGTCATGAGTGCGGTGCACCATCTAACGCTGTTGACCAGATCTGAAACTGGCTGAGTAAATAAAGCAGAGTAAATGAGAGGGAAAGGGTTGGTGCAGTGTAGATCCAGAGTTGTCTGCCTCAGGCGGTGTAGATGGCAGGGGTTGTGTGTTGCGAGGCAGCAGGTCCTGACCAATGCACCAGCACACCTTGCACCTTGCATCCCTACATCCCCCTTCTTTCCGGCTTACATCTTTCCGGCTCCCATAACAGTAATCACACTCCCTCACACAGCTCCCCAGCATCAGTAACTGTTCACCGCTGCGTTCCTTCCTCTTGTTTTTTCCCACACACCATCAGGCATCTTCGTAACCCCTCACCTCCACTCACTCAAGGATATGCCAGTCAGTCAATTTCCTGAAGCGTATATTCTTAAGTTGAAGAAATCCAAAACCAACACAGCTGATTTAATACATATTTGCTCTGAATAGGGCTGGGTCTAGTTTGAAGCGTTTGACGATATGATCGCCAATCCGCAAGGTGTGACGGACATTTCCGGCACAAAGTTGAATATAAAGAGATGGGAGCATCCATTATTTATACCCGCTTAGTCCATTTCCGGGTCACGGATAGTAGGCAAAAGGCAGGGGTCCACCCTGGACAGGTCGCCGGTCCATTGCAGGGCCACATAGAAAGACAAACAAACATGCACACTCACATTCACACCTACAGGCGATTTAGAAGTATCAATTAACCTAATATGCATGTTTTTTGGACTGTGGGAGGAAACCGGAGTACCCGGAGGAAACCCACGCAAGCATGGGGAGAACATGCAAACTCCACACAGAAAGACGCACCGGGCTGGGCATCGAACCAGGAACCTTCTTGCTGTGAGGCAACAGTGCTAACCACTAAGCCACCGTGCTGCCGAGATGGGAGTGATGTAGAAATTATACGTGCTTGTGCATGCGGCCAGTTTTTCCTATTATAGTTCACTTGGTGATCAGAAATGGCTAAAAAGGGTCACACAACCGCTCTCCAAACAGGTCGTCCATCTTCGTGTGTCGGCGCTGGTCAGCAAATTCGTAACTGTGCAAAGAAAACAGAGGGTTCGCACCACAGCGTTGCGCATTCATCCTCGGGGTTTGTGGCGTAAACGCTCCCATTGGTGGACCTGCAAACTCCTATGTTTGCTTAAGAAAGAGGAGTATGTGTACAAGATTTCCATCTCTTTCCTCCTAATTTAACAATCTTGTTGGTGTTATAAGTTCAGGAAGTACAATGCACCCTAAAGATATTCATCTTTCAGTGTCTCTTTTTAAAATATTATTTTTTTTTTATCTTTTCTTCTGGGTGATCAGTTTGGACTGAAGCGTGTTAACTATTATCTTGTGACTTGCCCTGCAGTTTAGATATAAATGTTCCCTCAAATATAGTATACTAATGTACCATGTAGAGCCATGACCAGATCTCTATTCGCTATTTTGGTTTTTACTTCCTAAATAATTCCTGTCAGCCTCAATTGTGTTTCCTTTTTTGTGCTATTTGGCAAAAGTTAAAGATATTTACCCTATTATATCTTTCATAAACACCAGTAGCGTAGCCAGATCTATTAACTTTTCACCAAAAGCCTTGGAATAAGATTTTGAGGGAAACTGAGCCAGCCCCAAACCATTCCCATAATATGAGGAAAACTGAGATTGCAAATAAATAATAGTTAATAGGAAAAAATAACCCAAGGTGTTTCCTGTGATTTATAGACAGCGATGTACAGGTAATATTTGTGATGCAGGGAATAATAAGATCATGCGTTAATGTTATTGGACCTGAACGGTTACAGTGTAAGTCCGTAACTCCGTAAATGATGGGCTTGACTGCAGGAGGATATTTATTTTGATTTTCCTGATGCAAATGCGACATGCCAACGCTCATGACATGTCGTCTCCAAAATGCTTCTTACGATCGATGTGTGCGATGAAACTGAAAGCGCTGCAGCTTCCTGAAGAGGAGAAGACAGACGATGATTTGGTGAAAGAACCGCAACGATTTCTCAGAAGATAAAGCAGACGACACAAAGCTCATTTCAAATTTTGACCGAATACATACACTGCAGTTTGCTTTTTTTAACAACAGTATAGCCTGCATGTGACTTTTAGTACTGAGTTAAATTCAAAAACATTAAACTAAATCTAACATCCATGTAAGAAAGCTAATAAAACTGGTAAAACTGACCGCTTGTGCTTATGCGAACACGGTTTTGACGGTTTGTAGGACATTTTTTAAGGTCTTGTTTCTGTTGGCTGTTACAGAGGTTATGAATTAGATCTTTAACATACATTCGAGCTAGAGCAGTTGTGAATAAGTGGTGTGGGCAGGTGGTGGAGAGGGGATGTAATTTAAAGCACTGTATTACCAAGCCTGTCTGTTGAGATAAATTACTCCATCTGCCTCTCTCTCCGAGACACTTTGAGACAGTTACACTCACTCACAGACAGGATTTTAAAGAGAACTGAGAGGCCGTGGTAATACCTGTGTGCACGGAGGTGTTTCAGTGCTGAGAGGAGCCCTCCTGACTTTATTAAAGGGATGGACAGAGGTGAAGAGGCGAGGAAGAGGAGGGCAGCAGGGAAGCGGGAGGGGGAGGTAGAAGCCAAAAATAGCTCTGAATAGACAGCCTCTTTCAAACCAAGCTTTTGCAAAGTCACGTTTGCCTCAAGGAAAACATTTGAAGATTCCTGAAATAATAGATTCACCATGCACTCTTTTCCCTCTGAGCATGGCCTTCTGCAAAGACGGGGAGAGAAACGGTCCTACCCCTGTAGTACTTTAAATCTTTATGGTTATGATGTCATGAACGTCAACACAAAATAACCTCTATTGGAGACAAACCATCAGCATTCCCACTGCTTTTCCCTGATGCATCATGAAGCAGCAGTTCGAGAGATGACGTTTGCACTTGTTTCATGTTCAAACTGTTTCTGTACCGACTATCTAACGTTGATTACATTAACATGGACAACAACGATCTAATTATTACCCACGTCTCAATGCAATTACTGCTTTAATTATGACCTTCTGCCTCGAGTCAGCAGGTAGAGAAGTGGTTCCACATGAGTTGTTGGACTGAGATAGCTATCCAGCATTAGTATTATTTTGACAGTACGAAGTCATTTTTCCCTGGAAAAAATCCCACCAGCGCAACATGCTTATTATGTAGGCTTATGTAACATTAACCGGAGCATTTGACTGTTTTATAAATTATTTGATTTCAAAATTTAAAGCCAGCATGAAAGCATGATGCCGGCAAACGATATACCTGATAAATAAACACACAAACATGGTTTTAAATGCTATAAATTAAGCAATTTTTTATTTTATTGGATTTATTTCGACTGAAGTTATGAAATTCTTGCCCACTAAAGGGTTAACCCAAGGGGGAAACAGACAAACCAAGACAGTAATAATAATAATAATAATAATAATCATGCCATGTTGGCACTAAATATGAATTACAAAGTAAATAAAGTCTTTCAAATAAATATCGCTGGTATCAGATTTGAACTCAGTATCGACTGATACCTAAAGCCCAGGTAAACAAGGTATCCTTTAGTTAGTGTTAGTAAAGTTCTCTAGTTCTAGTGACCTGTTCGTGACCTCAGAGAAAAGACTTGAGCGTGTCATTACATCTCACCGCTGCGTCTGATTCAACTGATCACGTCATTCTATCACAGCTGTTTGGATTTAAACAACCCACCTTAACCCTGGTTTAAGTTATAATTACCTTAAAGATGTTAGTCCATATGTAAGTAGCGAGTCTGTCACAGACACCTGAGTTGGTGTACTACGAAATTCTGGGCTTGGCCTGAAACTTCTCACTATACAAACGCTGATGTAAGGAGATGTAAGTAGGCAGTATTAGGCTCTTTTTAGATATAACCATTTAAGTGTTGAAATATAAACAACTGGAAAAAACTAGTCTCCTTCTGTACTGGTTCCTATTGAGAATTTGTTGTAGAAATTGATCCTATCGCAGTCCACAGAGGACAGAGGTGAAGATTGACTGTAGTCACAGAACACCCCAGAGGTGGTAGAGATACAGTGCATTGTTGAAGGACCATCCAGGGGTCCGCATGGGTCAAGCAGCACCCAGCAGGCTGAGCAATCAATAGAAAAAATGTCAAGTGAAGATTTTTAAGCAGTGGAGCTTTTTAACACCAATCCCAAAACAGTTTATCCTTCATATCATAATGTGAAAGAGAAATTGTAAGCAAAGATGCAACTCATTTTCATGGATCAATATCAGTAGATAAATGCATGTTTTATTTTTTAATATGTTTAGTAGTTGCATATATAGTATGTGCTGGTGAGTCAAATAATGCAGTATTTGCTTGCGTCTTTAATAATGTGGATGGTCCGTATTAGAAAAGTGGATCTTTGAGTAATCTTTGCTGGATCTAAGATTTGTCCTTCGACCTCGACTGGGATTATCCGCCAAGCTCCATCAGCATTTCTTTGATGCATGATGTCTGAAGGTGCATCATGGAAAAGTTTTATAAAACAAATTCAAGGCTCTCACGATGAGATGATGCACAACTGAGCTTCATGCAAATCAGTTCTGACTTTTCTCTCAATTTCAGATTGAAATACCTTGAAAACTGTGGAAGGCCTGACATTTAACATAAATATATACCTTAACCCTAAAGTTGAACTTTATAAACTTTCTATCAGGTCTGAAAATTCAAATGAATTTAAGGCTTGAATAATTAACATAACTAACACTTCATTGGCGTCAATTGGATTTTAAAATTAATTCTGGTTTGCAAAAAAAAAAAAAAAAAAAATGGCAATAAATAAGTACAAAAACATGGTCATTATTTGCTTATTAGGAAGCATTCCCTCAGAACTGTCATCTTTTTTTAAATAACATCAAAATTACACGGTAAATTCGACTGAAAAGAGCACAGTGAAGCTGGTGCACAAATGAGTAATAATATATATCAATCTGTTCTTTGGAGATAGATAAGGCTTCGAATCAGGGAGCACTTTTTATCTCTGTGATGACTAATATCAAGAAATTCTCTTGGCAGGAAGAAGAAATGTGTCATTTGGCAAAATAATCTGATTGGGCATTCTGTCAGGAGGCAGGGCGTGCTTCAGAGACCACAGACATGCAGGGATGGATGGCACGATTCTGTCCACATAGATGTTTGGCCAAAGGTCACCAGTGCTGACATAAATATGTAATGCGTTCTGGAAAATGTGGGTGAAAACACACAGAGATGGTGGCTTGGAAGGTGCTTAGTTACTAAACTTCGTAAGCGCTCGCTTTCTAACCCTAATTAAGCGACGCTTGACCAGTTAATTATCAGTAGAACTTAAAAAGTCCGGTTTGGGAAATCAAAACATGAAATGAAGCACTTACAAATGAGTGTTTTTTTACGTCACAAGATGTACTAAGATTTCTCCCAAACACCGGTGTAATTACTTGGTTAATTCAGTAAACAAACACACACTCCTGTTCGTTCCCTCGACGCCCCCATCCCCCGCCCCTCCCCATCCCTCGCCCCCCCCATTCCCCACTGCAGCCAGCAAGTGCGTGCTTGGGTAACAAAAGCAAAATCAAAGTGCTGTGTGAAATATGGCTGGGATTTGTTATTAGGTGGGGCTTTTGTTTTCCCTGGCACGTAGGCTGGCTGGGGGATTTAAGCCTCCTTATCAGAAAGCATACAGATTAGCCAAATGGGGGAGCGGCCATCGTTACCTCATGGTGCTTTTCAAGCTTCTAGCACAGCCGACTCTGAGCCAGGCCACGCATGGAGAGGAATGGATGCACATGTGACCACTTCCCCCAGCAGAAATAAAAACGTTGAGACATTTATTTGGATAATATATTATTCTAGCCATGGCATTTCCACCGGTGCAGAACATACTGAACCAGTCACAGTAGGGTGGGCTGGGTTTTATGTGGTGATTCCTATGCTTTATTGCTCTGATTGGTTGTATGCCTATCTGATGGCGTGCGGAGGCAGTTTTTTTCTGCACCCCTTAGTGTTGCTTTCTGGAAATCAAAGTGAAATCTCGTGGAACCAGATTAATTCTTGGTATCAAAGAAGAAACAAATTAGGATGGCCGCTGAGGCCGCAGCGTACTCATTCGTAGAGAGAAATGATTCTGTCTGTGTGAATTATTGGAAGAAAATCTGAAAGGCTGGAAGGGCTGCACTTGCTGAGGAAATGCTGGTGTGAATATGAACTGAGCTAAATTTGAACCTGCATGCACACTTGCTTTCACAAAAAGGGCATCCAGAAAATAAAATAAAGTATTAAAAATGTGTATACATGTATAAATTGTATAAGTGTTTGCAGAACTAAAGAGAAACAGCTCCAGTCGCTGTTCATAAACATGTACTAATTTCTCTATTAGTTTCCTTTTAGGAAAAATATTCATGGAAAAAAAGCTGAATATTAAAAAAAAACAAAAAAACTGTGAGGATTTGCATATCAAAAAAGCATATCACAAATGTGTGGAAAAAACTATGTTTTGGGATCATACAGTTATTTAAAAATGTAGCCAAGGTGAAAATAAACAGTTGTTCTCTATTTTGTGTTAGATATTGCTGGACCTTTAATTCAAACTGGGATAAAGGAAAAAAGAGGAATAAAGTCAATATCCTTTCTCAGTGCTGCGTGCTTGATTGGTTAACCGGCGATGAAAAGCAAATTACTCATGTGTGCCAAGGTGCATGAAAGGAGCTTTTTAAGGCCTATATTTCCTCTTGTACAGGCAAAATGGAATCCCAAACCATAAAGAAACCTACTTAAGGCCACGTTGAGCATGCACTCGACGTGCAAAGTGTCCGGCAACAAGCACACACAATATGCACACGTGAACTAGGGATGGCCTTAGCAGGGGTATGGCTGTGCGTTCCTGTCATCTTTTATTCAACACAGCTCAATATGTCTATTTTCAGCGCTGCGGCACTCTGTGGACGAGCTGCTTTCTAGCAAAGAGAATGGGATCATTTCTGCAAATTGTTCTAACCCACTAACTTATTCACTTGCACACACACACACACACACACACACACACACACACATACACACATGCATCTGATCTGTGTAAAAACCCGTCAGCGTAGATGCTCTGCGTATCCACAGCTGTGGCTTGTACCAGAGCTGTGGCAGCCTTCCATATATAACAGCAGGGTGTCACAGTCATTTAAATATTGCTCTGCCATACTGCTCTACATCCTGCTCCGTGACAGCAACCAATTTACTATATATAGACGTACAATGTGCATTTAATGTCATTTTAAGACTGACAGGTTTGAAATGAATGCGGACGAAGTGCAAAGGGACATTGAGGGAGGTTTTCCTGCCAGATTTTTTATTTTTTTTTTCTTTGCAGTGAGTACACTCGCTGGTGGCTGAGTGGGCAAAGGGAGTCTGTGGTAAATCAAGATGTAGAGCTTGTGTGGAAAAAGCCACAGCCCCTGTGGAAGTCTTATTGACTAAGAGGTGGAAGCCTGAATAATTAGGGGCATGCCACGGGTCTCTGTCATCATTACATCGGTCCGCATATTAAATATGCAGTGAGACACTTTGGGGGCGGGTGTGCACGGGAGCAGCCGAAAGGGCAACTTTGCTGGGGGGGGGGGGGGCGTGCCTTGTGCCAACAAAGATATGCAAACAAGTGCTCAAGTGTGCGCTCAGAGGTCCAAGGTCAAATATGGATACATGCTAATTTGTGCATGCAAATTTTATGTGTACATACATGAAAGACTGACTGTTGCCCGACTTGTGCCGAGGAACAGAAGCTGGAAGGGACTCAGTAAATCTAGGTAGTGAATGAAACTTAAATACTTAGGGAGATATTTGTTACAGGTGTATACATAGTTATTTACAGTCTATGATTAGATATTTTTATAGGCATGCTACTGGTGTACTGGCCGACCACCAGCCCCAGCAGAAGGAGACTTAGGACAGACCGGGAAGAGTAAAAGAGGAGGGACTGCAGACCACAGATGGTGTAATCCCGGTCATCGTGCCTCCGTGGATGTTGCTCTCTTCCAGTCATGTGATACATCCAGTTTTCAAGAAGACCTCTCCAGCAGTTCAGTTTTTCCTTATTTATTTAAGGCTGTTGGAGCACCATCTGGGCAGCGTGTAAATCTGCGTCCATCTCTACACGTCCGCCTAGAGCTCTTCAGGAACTTCACATTCAGAAACCAGAAAAACAGGAAAAGTGCTGTTCATGTCAGAGGGGATCGCTTTGCCGAGTTCTGTGTTTGCTAAGGCCATCGTGTGTAGGCGTGTCTTTCGGAAGGGCATCTTTGATTTTTTTCCTTGGTTCTTTTGTTGTAAAAGAGAACGAGAACACATGCCTACATTGCTGCAGGTGCAGGGGGCAGATGGGCTTGCTCAGGCACATGCCCAGGTGCCCAATTTAGAAGAAACCTCCCTCTAGCTTATGTAACACAACAATATGGTGAAGCTCTCCAGCTATCTCAGGTTTGCTTGCAGACTGCAGAGCTCGTTTAAGCCCAGGTGCTGAATGGATCCATGTATCCGATGTGGAGGAGGCACTTTGGCACTAATAAATGCTCAGATTTGCTTCAGATTTTCTTTTTTTCTCCTTTTACGTTAGCAGTTTATGAGAATCACTTTCACCGACAAAAAAAAAAGAAAAAAAGAAAAGAAAAGGAAAGATGCCTGTACAAAATGAATCAACACTTACATCCTACTGAATCCTCGCTGTCAGACAGACAGGATAGGAAACACGTAGACTGCAGAAGTGCAAGGTGGGTTTATGTCCACAAAGACAAGAAGATAGTTCATACGATAAAGAACAAATAAGCAGTGCAGTCAGTTTCTCAGACTTGTTTGCTTCTTAACCTCAATATATAAACTATATATAATATATATATATAAAATATATATATATATATATGTATAATATTTCTTAGGTATAATTCACAGTACATGCCATGAAACAGACATCATTTTCTCTCTCCTTCATATTTTATCGGACCACTTTTACTTTGATTACTGCACACACTTGCCTTCTGGCATTGTTTCGATAAGCTTACCCAGTGGTACATTTATTTCCACCTAGACTTGCGTTACTCTTTTGCCAAGGCGGACTACTGCATGGTCTTCTCCAGCAGAACCTAACATTTTCCAGTACGACCCGTCCATGTGTAAAAAACGATGCCTCGTGCTCCTTAAACTGATGTTTCACAATACGACCCGGACGAATGTTGGCGTTGTCAACTTTGATATATGCATGTAACATCAAGGAGGAAGATAAAAAAAAAAAAACGATGGAAAAAAGCTGGTCATTCAGGACTTTGTTTGGACACATAATGTTGCTTTTTCTAAATCTCAGCAGATAATACTGCCACCATGGTTTGCATCATAAGTACTATTTCCTCCTACAGTTGCATCAAACAGAACAACTTTGCTCAGTTTTCAGCTTTTCAACTCAATGATTTAGTGCTATATGATAACAACAGCATAAAGCATATAGGAATAACAGTTTGATTACCCATAATCCTTTTAGGTTTTATAGATGTTTCAAATTTAAAACGACATTTAGCCTAAAAGACCCCAGAAAATCCCAACCAAAACAGTATTTAGAGTAAAGTTCAGCGTAAGGTTTAGAAAAACCCGCAAGTGGCCAGTACATTTATCAAAATACGGGATCACACAAGATGACAACTCTTAAGGTTAGACCTTTCGTTTTTCATTTCAATCTTGTCGTGTTCAGTTAACCATCTGATGGTACAAGGTACGATGCTGCCTGCACGTCCGTGCATGTGCTCTGGGCCCAAGTCCAGGCTGTGTGGAGGCTCCAGAGTCGCGCTCAGCCACGTTGGTGCGTCGCCGCTTAAAGCAGGCATAACAATGAAGGCGAAAACAAATTCAGCGCTGTTTTCTCCATCAATCCTCTCCGGAGCGGCATGCCTGCTGCTACTGCCTGATGCATTGTTACTGTGAGTTGTGCAGTGGAGCTCCATTTGTCTCAATCACCAGATACTTTTGTTATCATTCCAGCTCAGTTACTTTTGGGAATGTCACCAAACATAACAAATGGGTAATACGCCACATATTCATTACACAAATAAAATGCGAGACCTGCACATGCCAAAAGCCTGTTTTTACAAATGGGCCTTTGGCTGTGTTTAAAGAGACCGGTGGTGCATTTAGTTAAAGAATAATCACATGCATCAATATTGGCATTGAGACTAATGGCCAGTGGACACAAACAAACAAATGTAGCAGTATACTAATTGAGCGACTCTACTATTGTAAACTGTCTTCTACTCGAGTGGGAAATACTTCAGTTGGAGGGGGACGCAGAACTCTGCACATTGTTGTCTGCTGATTAACAACAGACCAACACCATTGAGAACAAATTTAACCTTCTGCATTAAGTTCCCCAAACTGGATTTAGAGGTTCTAATAACAGTGTCATTACATTACTGCTGCCCATCCATAGACGTTTTTTTTTTTTCAAATCACTCAGTAGCCGCTATCTCCTCATCTCCGGTCAATAGTCCCAAACTGGATTGACGGCTGTTTATTGCCTGCATCTTTATGGCCCGAGGCGGGAGTGAGGGAGATTGTTCAGAGAGAGGGAGAGAAAACGTACAAGATTACATGCTAGTGTTCCACTCCTGGGCCAGGCGCTGTGGCAGTCTGTGCCTCAATCTAATAAACATGTGTCTTTATTGATCTTGTCAGCACTCTTGCATGCTCTTCTTTTTTTTTTCTCAAGCATTTCCCTCCGGAAATGCAATGCTTCGAAAGGCTGAATGTTGTTATGTTACGAATGTGATGTATTTTAGCGATATGAACGCTGAGGTTGGAATTCAACCTGGCATCGGCATACTAATGATTTTTGTTGATAACCCGTGACTTTGGCTTTGTTTTATCGGACTTTTAAATGTAAACTATGAAAGCCTCTGTTTAATTAGCCACTAGTTTAATTATGGTTGATTCAATAGAGAGGGAGCAGCTCCTACGAGGGAACGACTACAAGGCATTAGTTTGGTATTTGGACGCCACCTGGGTCGGTACTAACTCACAGTCCAACACCAGACTTTAATGCCTTTATTGAACACATCAGACTGGTTGCTGCAACATTACATTCAGCAGAAAGGGTGCTCTAAAATATAGATAATTAGATAAGTAATTGCTGAAGTGCAAAACCAAAGCATGCAGTGCACTGAATGACCACAAGGGGCTTGTAGATAAAAAAAGTTTTAGTCTCGATAGCTAGATTTCACATCCATAATTGCACACGTGAGTTTATCAGATAAAATTACATGAACTCACAAATATATGTAATTAGGGGCGTAGTCTTTTGATTGACAGTTGTGTTTAGGTGTTTAACGCGTAGCGGTTTTGGTGCACTAGAAATCCGAGCTGCAAATCAAAAAATAAGAATTGATCTTATTTTAAAGTTAATATGATGAGTCGTGCAGTTCATAGTATTAACAGAATGCCACAAGCAGCTCCGGGTTTGTCTGGAAGCGTCCAGAGATGTGATGTCCAGGGGCAGAATGTTAAACAGGTAAAACAATGTGAAAGGAGGAGGCCTCAGGTTTCACCTGCTCAACACTTACAGCGCAGCCTCGAATCTCCTCCGCAGGCACTTTCACAGTCATTCACACCTTGATTCCTGCGACCAAAACACCTCACATGCCAAACACACGTTCAATTTACACAGCGGACTAAAGATCCCAATGAGTCAGCCACCCAACAAGTTGGACCCACCCATCCCACTTCAGTGACTTGTATTTGACTTTAACAGTTTACAACAGTCTATAAGCCTCAAACTGCCCGCCAGAACTCAAGAAACCTTTTGGTGGAGAGGCAACATGTCTTCAAGGACCAAAAACAAATAAGTCCTGGTGCTTTTCTAGCCAGACACCATGACCTCAGTGACTGTTAATAGGAAAAGGTCATGTAGCAAAAGCTTCAACAAAGGCTCAAAAAAAAACAAACCCAACTTGTGCTTTAGAAGCCTTGCAATGAATAATTGATCATTAACGTGACACACATTAAAAGCTCAGGGGTCCACCGTGTATTTAGCAAGATGGTTGCCATGGCTACAGCTGCTCACGACCATCCCTTTAACTTTGAGAATTGACTCTGAAGTGCATGTAGTCATGGGAGCACGTTTGTGTTTAAGCGTTCATCTCAGATTAGGCAAAGCTGAAGAGATTGCAGCAAGTGGTCTGACTTATGTAGGGTAGTGGGATGCAAACCATCACGGAATTATGGAGAATTAGGAGCTGAGGAGACAGATACAGCAAATACATTCTGAAATTCTGAAAAAAGTGCAGCCGTAGTTGTGTTTTCTCTCTTAAATAGCACTAAATGTGGCCAGAAAAACACATATGCGCCACTTAAAGCACTGTGGTGAATATAATTATATGATTTAAATTTTGACTAAACCCAAAATTGACATGGAAATCTTAATTAAGATAAGGGTGTGCTCCTCGGATTTTACCCAGCCTTCTCTCCGGCCCACATGCTTGTGCACATTCCTTATAATCCATCCACTTCACATACTGGTTGTGAGAGAGTCCCTTCCCTGCTTCGCTCCAGTTTAACAGCTTCTCCCTCTCCAACTCTGTGTGTTTATTCGTCAGTCAATAGTCTCCAGTCATCCAGTCAGACAGCACGGGGATGAGCAGGGTGGTAAGATGTCACTATCTGTTTACACTATACAGTACTACAATCACTCACAGAGATTGGCCAGAGTAATTTACATTAAATTATTTGCTCCTTTTGGCTCCAAAATGGCCCAGTCATGACATTTGGTCCCTCTAGCCTTCTCCTTTCAGCTTATTTAGATCAGCGCTAAGTGGTTGGAGATAAGAGGCACGGCGCTGCCGCCACAGACCGCACCTACTTCAGATGAGCCACACTCTCTCGAGCTGGGAGCGAAGTCATTTCGATGATTCCCCCCTCCCGTCTCTGCAGGAAGATGTTTACACACCGTTTTGCAGTTAAAGTAAGAAGGGAATCATGCAGGAGCCAATGGTGTGGTAAAGATGAGCAGGAATGGTGTGATTGCCCATGTCGGTGAACAATATGCATACCCATATCCCTGCACCACTCAGTGCATCTGTGTTTTATGGATAGTTAATCCGTGCTGTGCGCCGGCTTTCCGTGAACATGAAATGAGAGTCATTGGCTTCTGGATTGCTTTTCTAAATTTTTTTTTGATCTGCAAATGAGGGGTAATGGTGGCTGGTAGATGGAGATGTCTGCCGTATTCCTAGATTAGAAAAACCAGCGAGCTTCTCACATTCAAAAGGATTTGGCTTCTTTGGTGAACGAGAATATTTTCTGACTTAATTAACCTGCATTAAGTGACTTTTGGCCACTTGGGAGCAGCAGAAACAAGTTGTAATGCAACTTTCACGTGTTATCACCCTCATAGTGAGAATAGTTTAGAAAGGTTGATAACAAATGTGCTGCTCATTTAGACACTTAAATAATATTGATAACAATTGCTTTCATTTGATGGAGTCACTTGTGTCACCTGATTAAAAAGTAAAATATTGTCCAACGTTACCTTTAGTTCAGGCCTCCAACAGCTCTGGTAATGGCCAGATGGGTGCACGCGTTCATGATCACATGCATCTGCGTCTTCATAACTGAGATGTTGTCTAAGATGTCGCACTGATGAAGTTTGAAGAAATCCATGTCTGATACTTCAGCGTGTCTTAGTTTCTCACACATGTCAAACTCAAGGCCATGCGGGCCATATCCGGCCCACCTTTTCATTTTATTTGGCCCACGAGAGCGTTCAAAGACACCAAGCCATGTCTTCCAATAGTTTTGCACTTGCCCAGCAAACATTTGTGTGTGAGGCCCATCTGTGATATAAACGTTGAAAAATGGGGCCAAAACATAAGTGAACCCATGTGGGCAATCTGTACGGGACCAATATGGAACCAGGCGACAATCGCATATGGGTCCTTTTTTTAATTTTATTTTTATGTAATGTTTCTTTTTTATCTCAGATAGGTGCCCCATACAAATGTTTGATTGATGGATTCGGGGCAAAAAATGTCCAAGAAAAGAAACATTGTTCTGCAGAAGAGGTCATTAAACAAGTGATGGGAAGTAAAAAAAAAAACAAAAAAACACATGTTTGGGCCCAAATACTGATACTTATTTGTGTGCCACATCACTGTGAAAGGCCTGAATTTCTGTCTTTGTATTAATAGTTCAATGCGGATGCAGCTGTGATGTAAATAATGACTAAAGAGTAGTAACATTTAAGGCAGCCTTGCAGTCACCATGTAGCTGGCCCCTTGATGGTTGCCATGACGCTCGCATGGTCCAGGATGAAACAGATTCTGACACCCTCGGCACAGACTATTTGAAGAGGCAGTTGTCTGTAACGACTCTCATGCAAAACATTTATTAACGATGGCTCGTATTCAACCGTGGGCTTAGCCAGTCAAGACGAGCGCAACCAGCCCCGAATCCAGCTTGAGTCCAGAGTCATCACAAAGTTGTGATGATTGCTGATTGATTGCATTTCTTTTTAATTCTGCGTGTTATCCCACTTTAATCAGTGCTTGTCCATGTGGGCAGTTGTTGCAATACTAAAAGTTTTCTCAGAGTTCACAGCTGCCACATCCAACTGTTAATTCCAAACACGTGCATGTTACCTTCGTAAGGCGGCGAATAATGTTTTTGCCCAAAAAACAAGACCTCTGAAGGAGAAAACATAACTGTCACTGTGTAAACACTTCTAGAAGCGGAGTCCACAGCAAATACGGTTGTGTTGTTATTGATTCATTTACCAATTTAAACATTTTCTTTCTACTGCTTTTAAGGTTTTAGCTGCTTTTAGAGCTAGGATGGTTGTGTGCTTCGGGCTTGTCGAGTGAAACAAGAAAGGGCAATGACGTGCGTCTTAAACGCAACAATTAGAGAAAAACAACACCGTGTGTATGTCTGAGTAGAACCGACGCGATGACTCTCAACCAGCGGCAACACTTGCTGCTGTACATACTGCAGTTTATCGTTTCCTGTTCCCTGCTGCCTGTTTTTCTCTTTACTTTCTATTAAAAGTCAGGAATGCTGCATGATAAAGGAAAAGGAGCATGTGATATGTGTGTTGAAGCCTGTGAGAATGATCGAGGGAGCCGGGTTTTGCAGCATTATAACAGGTAGCTGCACAGTTGTTGACGCTGATGTGGTCTCAGTGTGCATTTCCACAAGGTTATATAACACATTATGCTGCGTAGCTGGCGTGCAGGATCGCTGCTATTTATAGAAACGCTTTGATGGAGCAATCTCTGTGTCACACAGACACAAAAACATCAATCTGGATGCGTATGTGTGTGTGTGTGTGTTGAAAAAATACATTTGTAGAACGTGGAGGAAAAGTCTAAATATTTCCTAAATATGAGAATGCTGATGTACTTAATTCATACATTTGTAAAAAAAAAAAAAAAGAAAAAAAAAAAGTCCCACAGCTGGTCTTTTTATTTATTTATATCAACAAAAAAAAAGTACCTTCACTTAATGCAATGTAGGTAGATGGTTCATTTAGGAGACGGAGACGGTGCTCTGATGGGGTTCACCCAGAGCATCTGCCGCTGTAGCCCAGCACTGGAAAGCAGGGTGAGGCTCTGCCCCTGATTTTGATCATCCCTGCTGAATTTTAAGTGGCTTTTTGATTGTTATCCATCAGTTAAATTGAACATAATTCCACACAGCTGTCCTCTCTATGACCATAATGGCCAGACATTATTTTCACCATCACTCGATGGGAAAGCGTGAGCAGTAACAGGGACATTTTTTTAGATAATATACAGTAGTGTTCTTCAAGTGTCATTTTTGTGCCGTCAGCAGTCTCGCTGTTTAAGACAGAAAATGAGATCCTTGTCTGGCAGTTTGCTGGTACTACCGTTCAGAGTGTGACTCACATGTAGAGGTGTAAACGGACAGCAGAGGGTTCGTTGCAAAGATACTACTTTGCAATAATACATGAAATGTGGAGACACGTAATAACTGTTTCCAAATGTTTTGAATATCTTAATATTGTACAGAGACCCCTTTTTGGTGAGGTAGAATTACATTTTTATTTGCAGAAGAGGCCAAAAAGCATAGGAAATCAGTGTATTAAACAGAATATAGTGTGTACATAGGTAGTCAAGCCCGGTAACCTGCTGGCCGTAGTGTTTAAAGGCACAACCATGAGAATTTTGTCTTTTTCTTCAGAAATACCTTGACAGTTATTTCATGCTTTGAAATATTCTGCCAACATTAATTTTCTTCCTCACTGAATTTCAGCGACTCCTCCAACTTCTCTTTTAGTGCCATCATCAGGTAAGAGTGACCATGTGCTCAGTAAAGCCGCTTTGTGCTCATAAATGTGCGCGAGCTTGTGAGTTTTCTCGGTTTTTAGCGTTTTATGAGAGGACTCTGGCTTTATCCCGAGCTCTCCAGGGATGTTATCAGTATGCTGCACCAAATTCTTGCCCCAAATTATTTTTTTTCTGACGTTGTGGTTACATAAAACACAAGCGGTGATAGTCATGTCTGGAGTGATGAAATGAGATGGTAAACTTTCAAAAAAAAAAGGCATTTAAGCAAAGACGCTAAGATCCCTGCCGAGGCTTCATGCAGTATTCTGCTACAAATCACATTGATGGTTCTTTAGCAGCCAGCAGGGGCAAAAGTCATCAAACCAAAGACAGCAGCAGGTACTAACTAATTCAGGCTGCGTTCTTCTTTCTTTTCTTTCATGAGAGCCACATGCGATGCCGATTTCACTGCGTGTGCTCCATGTGCTACATTAGCCGCCTGCTGTTCGGCATCTATGCGTCCGAATGCTTTGGGTTAACAGTGCTTCTTGAGGTAGGCTCGTTTACAGGGAGAAGCCTTCTGCTATTTACAAACTAGACTTAGACTTATAGAAAACACTCAGCAGCTCAGTGTAGAAATGCTCTTTACTGGAGAAACTGTTTCTTGCTTCCCCGTAGCCACAATCTCCTGACATCGCTTAAACAAAGGGCTTAAATGCATAAATCTTGATAACGTTGCTTCCTAGCAGCTGTTCGTGTAACAGAAGACAAGATAACTTGGTAAACAGACAGCTTCGAGACATGACTAACACCAGAGATGGGAACATCTATTTACTTGATTTATGTCTCTGCTGATGCGATGATAGACTGAAACGCTGATTTTAAAGAAAGAAAAATGAAAGTAAGGAGCATCCACTGTAATACATGATGTTGCGAGTCTTCTCAAATACATCAATTTTAAGTGAATTAGCTGCTTATGGGACCCCCCAAAAAAAAAAAAATCTATACATTTCCAATTATTTTACCATCTCAGTCCTGCCTCACGAATTTGGTCTGAGTGATTAATAAGGTTGGGGGAGATTGAGTGAGCGAGGCAGGGAGAGAGAGAGAGAGAGAGAGAGAGAGAGAGAGAGAGAGAGAGGAGCGGGACGGTGCAGACATTGACAGCCCTCCAAACCAAGCCACCTCCGAAGATATCAGAGAAACTGCAGCACTGTGGCAACCAAACAGATAAGACTCCAGCCAAGATATCAAACAGCATCATCTATAAGCAGCCGCCACGAGCAAACAGGTTTCCAGCCTGCCACGGGGCTCCTCACGAGCCGCAGCTGAACGGCTCCGGGCCTCCTCTGGGTTCGTGTGTTTGTTTGTTTGTGTACCAGTTGACTTTGCCCTGTCTTTAGCAACATCACTAATGGTGTGTTCAACCCGGATACAAAGCAAACGTGGTGATGCATTTGTATACAGTCCGTGTGAGGGCGCGGATATGCCGCTCGAATGAGCAATTTACTTTATGCTTTGTAACAGCGGCAAATAAACACCGACGGTTTTCTGACCTCACTGGGAGACAGACGCAGTGATCAAAATAAACTTATATCATAACAGTACGGGTGCAACAATGTTAAACATAAATATATAAAAACATGAACGTACGAGTACGAGTGTGAGTCTGCACAGTAAACTTTTTCCCTCCTGATGAACTGCTTCTGCAACTACCAGGAAAAAGACTGAAAACTGTAACACAAAATGTGATATTTTAACAAGTTTAAACTAATATTTGGCAGACAAAACACGAGGCATTTAAAATGGCATCTAAAATGGCATTTGAAATGCATCGCTTTTTGTCTTGCAGCGGCTAATTTCTATCATCGTTTCCTTCCTGGAAAAATAATCCAGGCCAGTGGGCTGTAGTACAATACATGTGGTTACTTTGTCCCCCATTACATATAGTCCCTGCTGTGATTCCAACACGTTTCAGCAATGTGCTATCGTTTGGGTGATATGCACCGCAGCTTGTTCTGGATGGCAGGAATACTCTTACTCGTAGCTGAGGACAATACAGCACATTGCTGACGGCAGTAGATTCATCATTCTCTTCATAATGCCGGATATGAATCATGCTCTCTGTGCTGTCCCCCACCGAAGGAATTAGTTAAGAGTTGTGTGGCTGTCCCGTTCCTCATCCATTTCCTCTCACTCATTTGTCTCTGTCTTCCTCAGGCTGTTTTTTTTTTTCTTTATAATCCCCAAATTTACTGTCATCAGCAAGTAGCAGTAAAGAATATCTTACTTCCCAAACAAGACTAAGAATAAGATTCACAAAGAAACAGACAGCTGAGTTCATTATGAGATGAAAATGAGATAATTAGCAAAACTTTACATGTGCCTCTCTCATTCCTGAATGAGACGTCAGTGACAGGCTTGTATTTAAAGGCCGGGTTTTTGCACCACCTGCTCCGAGCGCCACAGCTCTCGCCTTAAATTATGCTACACGCCACATCAGTGCGGGGCACAGAAATTTCATTGTGCCTAGAGGGATTGATTAATTTTCTTTGACTTTTTACTTCAGGAGAGATCACTGTTGCATGGCAACCAAAAGCACTTCAGGTTCTAGGCACAATATGTTCCTGCAACAGATAAACCTGCACATCCATTTCATCAGACAAATGGCTGAAAAATGTCGGAATCTCTCATATTAGATTTCTCTAGCCACAATTTAATTCAGAGTTCAAAAAGATGGCACCATTTTCAGGCCTATTTGTGCACTGTTATACCATTTTTTGACATGTAAGCATGAAACTTAATGGGAGTTACAGGTCTGGATGAAGGTCACCGTCTAATTTGGTAAAACAAAGGAAAACTAACCCAAAAAGGATGGTGCTGAGGTGCCGACCACTGAAAAATAAATAATTTAGTGTCACACGCTTCAGCTACCTGTGTATGTCAATTTATGGAACTGATTAAAGTTTTGACCTTCAGCCCTTTCTTAAAAAATTTAAAAAAAAAACTCAGACGAACGGCTCTGGTTTGATATCAATTATTCACTTTAATCATGTTCGTAAAAAAAAAAAAATGTGTTAAAAATATGTCCAAAAACTGGATTCAAATGAACTGATCCCATAACCACAACAAAAACGATGACAAACTATACAAAATTACCCATAGAAACATATGCTGATTTACAGTTACTCATTTAACAGACAGTATTATTCAAACCAGCTTATGGCCCATTCGCACAGGATTAAAATCATCTGGGGAATGATCACGGAGGACGTCTGTGATTTGTAAAGTAAAAATTCCATCGCAAATCACCTATTTCAGCAAACACTAAGGCCATGAGATGATTTTAATCCGGTCTGAATGCGCATGTCGGTAATTCAATGATGTGCGGGATGGAATCTTTTAAAAAACATTCATCTTGTCGCCTTTTCTGCCTATTTTCTGGCATAATTGTGGCAATTGTGGTGCATAGTGAGATATTTTATTACAACGTCAGCTTATATCCACCCCATATAGAGCATGTGATCTGATATTTTTTTATGATAAGCATATAGGAACTATTGAAAACTACTGAAATCGAACTCTTGAGTGTGTAATCAAATGCTTTTAACAATATTCAAATTTAATGTTAAATAGAAGATAGTTGTTGTTTAATAGAAATGTAAGGTTTTAAAATCGTTTCCGGGATCAGTGCCTGTAAAAACACAGACTATGCTTATCCAGAGTGAACGGGCTGAACTAAATACAGATGTTGGGGTGTCATTTTAGAATGACTACAGGTCCAGAGGTCATTTTAGTCTATTAGGGCTAGGATATTAAAAATTAGGAACAAGAATTAAGCTACAGTACGGTTAAAGATCCTGGTATCAAGTGCAAAGTCAATTAAATAAATACAAAAAATAACAGATATAGTTATCATCTATGTGGCAGTTAAAACACCGGCAGGGTGATGACCAGGTCCAGGGATGAGGTATGTATTGCAAAGACTCCCAGCACAGAGCCTTGTGGAACTCCTGTGGACAGGCGATGAGGTGCAGATTTGTGGGATGAGATTCAAACCACAAATATTGTTGTGTGAAATGGTCACGGGCTGGATGGGATGATGTCCCTTTAGCTGAGGACAGCTGGTTGTCTCTGAGTCAGAGAATAAACGTATCGATCGCTGCCCCCTTCTTTGTTAAAAATTTGTTCGTTCAAATGCAAGTGGATGGTCGTGGCTGAGAAAGGTTGAGTGGTGGTTTGAGGGTGAAAAATGGTTTGTGTGTGTCTGTGGTTCTGCTAAATTTGATCATTATCATCATCATAAAAAGCAAACTTGGCAGCGTCTATGTCAGACATGAAGGTGGATAGGAGAGAAATGGCATAAACACAAACAGTATATCATAGTAATATTTGGAGTTACTCTCCAATAGACTCATTCATATACAAACAAAGTTAAATTGTCTAAATGTAGACGATATAAGTTATCATCAGCGTCAATCTATCTGGAATGTCTAAAAGAAGAGGTACCTTTCAGGAAAATTTCAAATAAAAGTCCATATTTGGACCATGTGGTTCGAGAGTATTCAAACAACAGTAACATTTCATCAAAGAGCATCTATCTAAAAAGATGGCTCAGAAAAAAAAGAGGATTTGACGACAGTTACTAGGAATAATCAAATATTCTTTCAAAATTCAAATATTTTAACATGAAACTATTTTTTTCTGGTGTCTTAAGTCACTGCCTCAAAGACTCGGTGTTACCATGAAGCGTTCCTGAGCCTCACAGGAACTCCTACAGTCTATCTAAGCAGTACATATGAGGAATTATTTCCTTATTCAGCTACATGATGGAGTCAGAGTCATCCTGCCGTGCATCCTTAACTCCTCTTTCCCTTAAAAATCTGCTTGCCATCAGTCTTTTTTCTAACACTTCTTGCTTTCTATTACTTTTCTCCTTTTCCTGATCCTCTAAACTGTGTCTCTTAAAAATTTCGGCGCCTCTCCTTCATTTGCCCCCTCCCTCCATCACCCTGCATCTCCCCCCTCTCGTCCCCTCCCTCCCCGCTCCTCACTAATCATTCCCTCTTCTCCTTCCCCTTCCAGCACCTCTATTTTAGCCCGTCATTACCGGAGCGGGTCTCTTTGCATGCCACTCATGTCACAGGTGGAGCTTGTGTGCAACTCGGAATGATATCGCTCTCCTTCAGACCGCGTGAATGAGATGATCCACCTTCTCGCAGCCTTCCTGCCTCCATCCCTTTCGACCCCCACCACATTGCTGCACACTTCCAATCGCATAAAGGAGTCAATTTGTCAGAGATGTCAGGGGTGCTAACGAACAGCTAGCTCCGTGGCGTGTGCCTGTGCGTCCGTGCGTGTGTGTGTGTGTGTGTGTGTGTGTGTGTGTGTGTGTGTGGGCTGTTTGTGTGTGGCTGCATCCATACTGGTGTAAAAGTGCATGTGCCAAGTGTGCTTCGAAGACAGGAACTATATATAGCTGTTTTACTGAGCGCTATGGAGACTGTCTTCCTGGTGTGATGTGTCGTGTTTGCTCAGCATATAGATGTGGTGAGCGTGTTAATTAAAACACGGCAGCTCCGTGCTTTACTGTATGTAGCTCATGCGAGCGTGTCGGTGACGATATCTCTTTATCTGGCGGCGCCCGAGGAGTGTGATGACCAGCCTACTTGACAGGCGTTCAAGTCGCAGCAGTTGCCCCTCGCTGCAGCGGCGGGGTCACGGGAGTTAATTATTCCCAGTGCTGTGCCATCACGCTCCGTGACATGGATGCACACACACTGATAGACATGAAGGTGAAATACACGTCCGCCCAGACTTTCAACTAAAGAGTCCAAAAACACTGTCTCGTGTTGCATTCTTGCGGGGCGTCCTAACAGTAAATGTATGGATGACAGTGACTAATGTGAGACAGATGTCTTGCTAATTAAAGTCTAGTCATACATTAATTACCTTGAGTAATTAATTTGAATTTAAGGTCTTAATTAAGTGCTGTATGATTTCTCTTTAACCCGAACTTACTCTGAATTTCTTATAATCAAGCAACTGTTGAAACCATCAAACGGAAAATAGCAATTTCTATCCTCGGTGTAAAATAAACTTTCTTCGACATGAATAATAGCGTTCATTGATTTTTCTGCATGAAACTTGAAACGGCACCGCTTTCTAACCCTACGGTTATCGTCGGTGTCCGGCAGCACAGCTCAGGCTCTGTGATCAGTTCACAGAATATCACGCCATAATCCCCGTTATCTCACCTAATGCTATACTAGTTCCCTTATTCCCTGTGTCAAAAACGTATTCTTTCCCAAGAGGACAGAATACGGTTGTATCTTATTTCAACAGTACGTAAGGGTCGAAAATCTTTCCATGAAGGAAATCTGAGAAGTTTTAGTGATGGTTCTCTCTTTTACACCTCTTTTTACACACCATGCCAACAAGTCTGGTCTACTGAAGAAGTGAAAATAAGAAAAAGGTAACTAAGTAACTTTTTATTTAGGAACAGAATTTAAAACACTTGTTAATAATGTTTGAATTGTTCTTTAAATGTAGGGTTTTCCCCTTCCGCTTACCTGCATTCAGCAGCAGAGCATCGGCATTGTTGTCACTGTCACCACTTTTGGACTAAGCATGTCTGAAAACCACAAATGTAGTAGTCTAATTGTCTGATGCTTTGCCTGTATTTATGTCCGTTGATGGCTTTAGATTAAAAAATTATTGCTGGTATACTTTTACTGCAAGACTTTTTGTCTGGCAGTCTCCCTCTCCTCCTATCTGCTAACATTCCCTTCAGACCCAGAGGGACTGTCACTGCAAACATGACTAGAAGACTTAAGAAAATAATGGCATACGTGAAAATAAGAGCCTTACCAAGCAAGAGACTGAACAAGAGTAAATGCTGGACAGCGCCGTAAAAGTCACCTACAGGAGGACCCTCTGAGCTATAAGTTCCTGTGTTGCTGAAAGTCTCGTTATCTTGTTCACCTGACTTCATCTGCACACACGGTACAAAAAGCAGAGGTTTGGATTCCCTCTTTTAATGCAGAATCAGTAGTGCTTGCTTAATGGCTGACATCTGCACGGGCGCTGTTGTGGTCTATCAGTTCTTGTTTATATGCTTCACTCATAACAGTGTTATTTGACCTGGAAAGACGATACCGTAAGGGAAAAAAAAACAACATAAGAAGATAAGATGGGGCTGCTGTCCTTCCCTCCTCTGGTCTGCTATACATTAGTTTCCCCATCTGTCATGTTAAATGCCCAACTTGCTTGTTTAATCAGTATTATAGAGACCACAGATCAAAACACATTGAAATATATGCTGTGAATAACTGATATTGGAGCACCCTTGACTGCTGTATAACTTTTGAAAATGATGGAAGTAAAAGTATTGTTATGGATAAATTTAGAAAAGTTGGTGTTGGTAAACTCAAGTAACCAACAACATCGTTTAAATGTTGTTTAACTTAAGATTATATCCTCTCAAATGCAAGATAACTGATTCTAGAGGATTTCTGTTTTTTTTTTCATATATTTGTTGCATATATGCACATTTGCTGTCCAGTTAGTGTAGCGGTTTCAGGAGTCATTTCCACCAGTATTGTGTTCGCCAGTGAATCTTTAGTGTCGATACTTAAACGTCGCCCCCTATTGTCAATTGTGAGGAAATGCAACAAAAAACGGCCAGATGGAAATTTTTTTTATGGTGATTTGTGGAATATTCCCAAGGAGTACTACCATGGCAAAAACTTAAACTATTGACGCTGAGCAAGAGGTAAATAAAGATACTGGTGTGTGGTCTTCACAAACGAAAATAATTGTAGGTTGGTTATTGCTTGCAGAATATTTGACATATTTAATGATGCAAAGATTGTCTGATTAGAAATCACCTTTCCAAAAGCATGTATGAACACGATAAAAAATTTTACTTTACTGTTTTTAGTCTTCCTTAACATCATCTTTTGGGCCAGATTTTGTTTCTGCACATCATTGCAACATGAGCCACCTTACATTCACAATAGGGTTAAACTACGTTGTTTACACAGTAAGTTATATTTATGGTTGTAAATTAAGGTGGAGGTGAGTCTTGGCTGCATTTCTTTGGAGCAGAAGTAAGCCATCTGTGAGTGGGTGGTAAAATACTCTCACAGCTCTACAAAACATGCACGCTGTTTGTTAGCAATGCCACGCCGCGGAGACACTATGTGAATGATATTACTGTGATGTGGCTGGGCCGGGGTCTTTGTCTTTGACTGGGTATACCACAGCAGGGTAAGAGCTAAAAGGCACAGGTCCCACAGGTAAATACAGAATCCAAACAGAATCCAAACAGCTTAAAAACCAAAAAAAAAAAAAAAAAAAAAGAAGCTCCTAATTTGACAAAACAAATGAGCACCGTTGTGACTGTGAGCACATCAAGCGAGCGAAATGCAAATGAGCGCTGCGTGTGCCTTCGAGCACGCTTGCCAGATGCCGGTGAGTACAACCCGACGGGTGGTTCGTTAAAGGGGGGGAACTCTCGGGGCGAGGTAGGGAAGAGGGAAAAAAGGGGTGTAGTGTGATTAACACAGAATATTTTGGCAGTTTCCTCAGTTTGGCGTGAAGCATGAAAGGTCCATTTAAGACAGGGGGGAGGGGTGGTGGTGGTTTGTGAACTAGCCACTTTTAATTAGCGCTGCACATATGATGCGTTCTTATTTTTCTGGTCGAGATGTAAGCACCTACAAATCACATGTGGGACATCCCTGTGAGGGGATTGCTGCAACTACTCAAACATCTCATTTGCATAGATGGCAGGAAGCACGTTAAGGCCAATTAACGACATCTTTACAGGCAAGCCTCAGTCTGTGTTCAAATACGCTGCTATTTTTTGTGACACGCGAATAAGAGTTGTGACTAATCAGTCGTATTTTAATTACTTATTATTTCTGCAATATCTGTCTTAAAGAAATTTTATGCTAAGTGGTTTGTTCTGTGATGGCCAGGACAAGTTACAAGCAAATATGTTTCAAAGGTACAAATAGAATAAAACTAATTAATACAATTGTGGGCTGATGGCGGATGTTACCTATTCATGGAATACTGGGATTAAAATGACTGTCAAACACAGTCTCATCTAATTAATTTTCCCTTTTGGATCAACAAAATATTTTTGAATTTGAAATCAAATGGAAGTGAATTCTCTTACTTTATAAGCCTATTCAGAAACCTTTAATGTACTGGCAAATGAACACAACATATACAGTTTATATTGCGGAAAAACATATTTTTAAGCTAAAAGAATGAGGCTCTTCAAACAGCTGCACGTACTGGTAAGCGTTTCAGCATTTTCTAAGAACACTGAGTTTCTTTGAAAGCAAACCGCGTCCCTCAGGACACGCACTCCTCTTTTGTATCAAAAGTTCCTGCACGAGCATCTTGAATGCTTATATTTATTGCATTGCATGTGCTCATTTTGCATTCTGCGCTTTGTCACACATCTGAAGATCCACAGATGTGGACTCCATCTGTGAGAAAGAAGGTTTAGATCCCACTATTCCATATAAACAACACAACTGCTGTCTAAGCAAATCACACGTGGCTCGTTTTAGCTGCTGCCATGTCAAACACTCCCAGTCAAACCGGACGGTCCGATTCCAGGGCGATCCGTGCTGCGCGTCACCGCATTGATCGTCACAAATGGGGTGTGACATTTCAATATCCTCAAGAAAAAAATATGCCTTTGAGGTTCTCATTTACTTTGTTGGCATCAAAAGTCAATTTATCATTCAAATGAAGCCCAAATACATAAACTTACAAACTTTCTTCCGAGAGCTGATGCAGTGGTGAAATAGTTATCATGGAAGTCAGTAAGCATCTCTTTTGTTTTAGAGACTTTGGATAGAAATATAATTCATTACATCATGTAAAAAATGGTTTAAAACTGAGCCTTGGCAAACCTCATGGACCTGCATGACAAAGACAGAGTCATCAGCATATTTAATTATACTAGTAGCAATGTGTGCGCCTGTTTTTATGTACATTTTATTTACAAACATATGCATACATACTTTACAAAAGGTGAATGACTAACTTACTACAGAAGGTGCTTTATAATTGGAGAATTTTTATAATTTATATTATAGCTCTTGTTCACACTTCTGCTCCTTTACCACACAGTATGTATGATGGAGTGCAGGTGTTCAATCACAAATCTATCCTCAAACTGTCAAATAAAGCAGATGAATCGCAGCACTAAGGTCCATTGAGCTCCAGTGGCTCCTGGATGATGCGAGCATTTTGTTGTGAGTCGACCAACCTGTCAGAGTCTTGTCCCTCTTCCCTCCCTGACTTAACAGCCCGTGTCACCCATCTCCCTCGCCAATATCCGTACACACACAAAGCCACTGGCTGCCACAGTGTGTGAACAGGTGCCGATGTGGCCAGTTTGAAGTCAGATGCCTGATCGACTGCCAGTTTTCTGCCGTCTACTCGATGGTGCCTAGCCTTAATTATTGTTGGCTGCTGTAATTATATACAGTCTCAGAACGGCCAGTGGCCGTAATCCAGGATCACTCCCCAAATTCACTGGTGTCATTTTTCTAGTTTGGACCATTTATTCCACTGTGACTGTTGTCTGTCAGGCTTCATCACGACATTCTCAAAAGTTCCCTCACAATGTACGCTGTCTAGTTCAGAGACAAAACCATCCACGTGGCGCTGCTGAATCTTGATTTCCTAAAGTCTGTTGACTTCAACAAATCACATTTCTTGTTTTGACTGTTGCTCCAAGGTGATAACTGCTGATTTATCTTAAATAGTACATCAAGTTATTTAGATAAAAGTTTTAGTTCTCAATTTAAACTGTGCAAATGAATATGGGAATCAGACTGTATAGTCATAGGCTGTGTATACCGCTGGCTTGGAGGGGCAATTATTCTTATCGGGAGCAATAAAGATTATGGGTTTATGAGCAGGGGATTTGTCCTCTCCTTGTGGTTGAAGGGCTGTTGCAGCCTGGCCACACACTAAAAGGGACTCGCAATGCACACACAGGCGCCAAGATTTAGGAGAAAAGTAGATGAGTATTGAGCGTGAAATACATCTTGGTGAAAATTGCACCCAGGGGAGAGCGAAAAGATGGAGTGAAGTCAAAACAAAGGAATCCAGCTAAAAATGACAGCGTAAAGAAAAGTAAGAAAGTTTTAGGAGAAAAGTGGAGCAAGACAGAGTTGATCTCTGTTGGCTGCCATTGCTGCATTTTGATTTGCATTATCTTTTATAAACGGGTCTGTGGCCATACTTGTTTTTCTTTCCTTACCCACCTAATTCAAATTACGGCACAGGCTTCAAGAGAGGATCAAACAAGCTGCACTGTCTTATACATTTTTTATGAGGCTGCATGGAGGAAGTAAGAGGAAGAAGTGGAAGCCAACCAAATTGAGGCTGGGGGGATTGAAAGGAAAAAAACAAACTAGAGTAACCTACTTTTCATTTTTTTTTTCTTTTCACTGCATCTCTGGGTGCAAATGAAGAAATGTAATAAGTTGCAAAGACCCATAAGAAGTGCAAAAGATTCCAGATGTGATTCAGTTCGTATACAGGAGTAGCAGGTTGGCGTGTAAAGAGGAGGGATCGTGGACGTGAGTGTCATCATGCATCACAAGTGCATATCACTTGCTGCTGAGAATTGAGAATGACCCTCTGACAGCTAACAGGCGAGGCTCTCGGGCCTCCACCTTCCTGGCGTCTCACTCTTCACTCACTCTTCAGCTGCTGGAGCCGCCCTTCTCCACTGGCACCTCATTATTTTCTCTGGCACCGAGGGGCAGAGGCTCCCGATTCCTTAGATGCCGACATACAGACAAAAGCGAGTGACTTGAAGAGGGATGGATGCGGTAGCAGCATTTGGTATCCCGCTGTGCTGCACCGCACCGCTGAGGAGCTTCAAACACGCCACTCACTCACATGCAGATTGAAGTACAGTAGCGGCAGTGAGGGATGAAGAAATTAGGAAAGGGGGGAAATGAAGGGGTAAGATTATAGAAGTCATACTGCAGTAGCAAAGCAGAGGCAAAGTGTTCGCCATGGATCCAGAGAAGGAGCAAATGTCAAAAGAGAGCAGGAGCAGAGAAAAATGAGTGAGACAGTAACAGGAACAGCTTGAAACTTCCTGTATTTGGCTGAAAACCCTGAAGAATCTGTAGAGGTGTAGGAATCTCTGTTTCTGGCTGCCAGCAGACCCCATTCAGTCACTCACAGCTGCAGGTATTTCAGTTTATACTGCCATCATTAACCACACACACAGATGACAAGGAAGTTCAAAGCTATTATCCAATTAATTAGATACTAGAGTGCTAAAATCATCTTCTGAATAATTCAGAGTATACCAGAGTGACCACACGGAGCACAAGAGCCAAGGAGTACGGGATGGATAATACAGCGCATTTCTGTGCTTCAACTGCAAACACCACCACGTCAACTGGATTCAACCAACCAGCACTATATGGAACAGTATGTCAAATTTAGTGGGTGGTGCTTGTTTTTATTCACAACACAATGAAAAGCCTTCAGACTAAACAATCATTGACCATTCAGCTGGATGTTGGATGGGCATTTTGTGGATCACTGTGGTCAGTGCTAGGAGATTCCTGCTACGAAACCCGTTTGAGAACTTTGTGTGGACTAGGTGCTCCAAGGTGCTCAGATTTCTTCAGTCCAAACTCGCTGAACAAGACTCTTTAAGAGGATAAAGGCAGTGCACTGGATTGATTTACAAGCAAATGGATCTGGAACCCTTTCGACTCAGAGTCCAGAGTCCAGATGAAGCTTTGTTCAACCAAACTCATAAAAGTATAAAGAAAAAATGGTTCAGTTCCTCGTGCTCAGTGGCCCTTACTTAAACCTTCTTCAGATCTTCTCTCCTGGTCTGCAGTCTGTTGATTCTAATAACAAGGACCAAAAACAACAACAACAAAAATTATCAGTCCAAAGTATCATCACCGTCGTCATGGCGTTGGCGTTTTTAGCATGTGGGCTGGCGACAGGCTTTTTAAAAACCCAAAAATGAGGCGTACAAGTGAAAAATTAAAGATTGCAGCTACATGAGACACTGTAGGTGCTTCAACAAAATGTGTTAATTGAAATGTTACCTGAATAAATGTTTAGATGCAATATTTTCAAAGCCTCTTTCCTTGCAATGTTATAAATATACTGTTAATCCATTAAGTGTTAAATCTCGCCTTCTTCAGCTATCCAAAGTTAATATGCCCAGTTATGCCTTCTAGTAATACTTTGAATATCCACCTTCTTTATAAATCTATTAAGATGAAGTCAGTTTGAACCATACTGTCCAGGAAATACAACTGGATTCAAATTTTGCAAAAAATGTCCGAATCCAGCAACAGTTACAGGCATTAATCTCAGCCAATTATTAATTGGTGTAATTGGTGATTTCAGACTAATAATGAAAAAGCGTGCTGTTGCTGGTTTCTATTTGAAAACTCCTTTAAAACCGACCCGGATGAAGGAGTGGCAGATCCGATAAGGCGGTTGTAACTTCTTTGCTCTTGAACCTGTAAAAACTGAAATTTCAAATACAAAACGCACCAAATGGTAACATGTCAGTTTTGTAATAACTGTCAAGTCATCCTTTAAATCTGCTGCTCTTCTGTCAAACACTGCAGACAGTAATCTCTTCCAGAAATCCCTCAACCGCGGTGGTCAACTCTACGTGCGAGAATCTCGGCTTGTTTCTTGCAGATATCAATTTCTTTTTGAAGTGACAACATAGACGGCTAAAGTGGCTGCTGAAATGGAAATGAACCGCCCAAAATTATTGAGCTTCTGATCGTCCATGACCACGTTCATCAGGGGAAGTTTTGACTTTGCTGTGCAACAGGCATGTTAATGGAAATGTTGTGATTTTGCAGTATTGCAGACGTGTCAAAATTTTAATTTTACGGGGGAAAAGCTGCAGCATGTTTTCACCCCCTCTTCCTCCCCCAGCGAAGATCTTTCTCACATGAGTCTAGTTAGAAGTTAATTTTCATAGCATATGTTACCAGCCAAAAGGAAGATTTGGGTGAGAGAGAGAGAGAGATACATCTGCAGCTTATTATTGTAGATTATAATCAGAGGATGATTCTTGCCGTGCTTTTTCCTTTTATTTATATATCCATCAGTCTTTTCTGGACTTCAGAGGGATGCATTACAGACTTACACACCACATAAAATTAAGTCAATGAGGACCAGAATAGACAGGATGGAGAGAGGGAAGCAGACGATTGCACACATCAACTGCTCAAGTGTCTCACTGGCCATCTGTCAGGAACAACTGGATCAGAATGGCAGCTCTCCAAAGCCTCTCTCTTCCTCTCTGCGGCGTTCATCTTTATGTGCAACACACTCACTTGAGCTTCACGGCTGGTCATTACCAGCCAAATGAGTGTGGCTTCACTTTTTAGTGTCATGTCCTCATATGACCCCTGCCGTCCCGCTTTTATAACTGCTTCAGTATCTCCTATAGAGACTTTACTATTAATTCAGCTAAAATACAAGACCCTTACAAGACTTACAGCACTAAACTCTCCAGCTATAACAATATTCACGGCTACCTCTTCTGCAATTAAATATAGATGGAACCTATTAACACACAGTTTTCCCTAATTATATCCACTCCAGAGGTCTTCAAGTTGCTAAAATCATTTTCCCCCCTCATTATCACTTTATTATGTGTGCTTTGTATCAAATTTTACAAGTCTTTATTAAATCGTAAGTGTTTCAGCTGAAATATTAAAGCCTTTGTTTATATTTAGAGCCGCCTCATCTTGAAATGATTTGCTAACCACTTTATGTACATTTTCTAAAATTAAGCCTGACGTGTGACATAAACATATTTTTAGAAACTGAAAGAGCTTGAAACAAAGTTAAAATTTCAGGAGCTGTGCAGGTTTTCTTCATTGAACACTAGCAATGTTGTTTGTTAAAGGGATTTGAGATTTTCCAGATGAATGCATTAGAGTAATATTAATATTCAAGTGGAGCTTGCTTTACGAGCTCTTGAGCAAACCAAATATTACTAACAGCATGTTTTGTAGAAAATGAAATACAAAGCATCGAACTATGAATAAAAACACCAGCTAATGGACTAGAAGTCATTATTGTAAGCCTTATTTTTTTGTGTGTTTTTTACATCATTAAATATCTCAGTTGCGTTCCTCCACAGCCAACATACCTAAGTAAAGCTTGATTTATGCTTTTATGTATCACCTACAAGCGTAGTCTGTGTACAGGGCCTATATATAGTTTGTCTTAATACTTTTTTGTGTTCGTGTCTGTAGTTACAAGATCTGTTCCTGAATACCTGGATATCCAGATATTTGTTTGTTAGCTGTAAAATAAACTCTTTCCCCATTGCATTTATTCTTTAAAGCAATTTTTTTTTATGGCAAACAAGTTATTTTCCATTTCTTGTGCGCTCCTTGGTTGCAGCATCTTTCTCATACAATGGGTTCTTTTCTGCAGTGCTGTAGCCGGCAGGACTGAGCTTCTTTTTTTTTCATAAATATAGGCTATTCTAAGTGAGTTGGAGCTGATAAATGTTGCGCAACAGTAACTTTTACTAAGATTGCATCCATCTATGTTTGCTTTGCTTGCAAGCAAGGAACTAGTACGAGTTGTAGCAGTGATAGTAGTGGAAGACCACTCATATTTGTTGCGATCCATGTTGACCCAATGCGTAATTACATTCCTGGCGACGTCAGGCTTCGATGGAGGTTAAAAGGTGCGGGCGCCTCATTTACAGTGAATATAATTTGTTGGTTTAATGTGGATACAAAAGTGATCCATAACTTTTGGATAATAGACGAGTAGTAAATTTAACTACCTAACCCAGACTGGAAAAGTAACATGCTATAAATTATACAGATTGAGCTTTTTAACTAGGCTATTTACACTTTTATTTCTGCTTTCCCCAGAGCCAAAGTGGGGACCTCAGTTGAAAAGTTTGAGTTTAAATACATTTTGTTGTGCAATCTTTTAAATCAATATTCTACAGTTAATTTCTTTTTGTCAAAAGAGCGACTGTAAGCTACAGCGGTTATTCACTACATTAGCACCCCTTCGTCCTTATGGACTCTCTGCTGCTGTCACTCTCTGTGTGTCAGTTTTCCTTCAGCAGCATTCATTTGCTCATATAGACCTCGTTCACCCTGTCTTGCAGTCACAGTGGAGGGAGTTTGTGTATCTGTGCCTCATGTCGCCTTTGGCTATATCCTTCCCATTGGTGCACCAGAGTGTTCTTCTCACCCAGTTTAAAAAGTGACCTTCTATTTATCTTCCATGTAGGTTTTGGTCTGGATCTGTGCTTCATTGTTGGCGGTGAGGACACCCTTGCCCAGAGCTATGGTCTGATCACACTGCATAATGTCACAGCAAAATTGATCCGTACTTTGTCACTAAAGATTTAGTTTAGAAGCTTAGAAAAGAAGGTCAAGCTTGGTACAGCAAACTAGTCGAGTAGCTGAAGCTGTGCTGCCGTTGTGGCTTCAGACTACACTTTCTGTGCTCCTTAAACTATGTGACTTGCTGTTGTGCACTCAGGAGTCTTGAATTTGTAGCGATGTTAACACTGCTTGATTGATGACAGAGGGTCACACACTACATGATCTGCCAGTGACTCATTGGACCAGTTGGGTGACCAGTAGGATTAGAATTGGGCCAAATTTGACTGTATTTACTTGGACTGGACTGACTTCTCTTTTGAATTGGTGCGGTACAAACAAACTGATTTGAGACTGAATTTACTAGGCAACCTAAAGACTTCATCTGGGCTCCAAACTGCATTTTACCAACAAAACAAAGGCCAGAAATGAGGGTGGCACGTCAGAATGTCGATGGCTACAACATTTTCTCTGATCTTCTGCATCACATGCTGCTTTCTGTGAGCTCCAGTCAGACAATCCTCTGCATGCTGTCCTCCTTATTTTTCTCAGCTGTGATAGCAGATAATCTGTCTATGTGAATTGTCCTGAAAACCTTGTATTCCCGACAGGTTGGCAGCGTTTCTGTGAAGCGTGGATCCTCCTAGTGGAGTATAGTTTATGGCAGCGCTTGCAGATACAGTGATGGTTTGGTTTTATCGTGTTTATATAAAAGGTAATACCAAACATGTAGCCATCTTCATAACACCAACATGTTGGCTTCCTTACAGTCTCGAGGGCTTGAATGTCATCCAGCAGAGGTTTTCTGACCGTAATGCAAATTTGTCAAACTATGCCCTGTAAAATTAAAATAATAAAGTGGCACTGAGGAAAGGACAGGAGCCAGAGGTAGAGGTAGCAAAAATGAAAGTGTTGATGTTCTCTTTGGGAGTGACGAGGATGGGTAGGATCAGGAATGAGGACATCAAGGGGACGGCACATGTTAGATGTTTTAAAGATAAAATCAGAGAGGCTAGATTGAGATGGTTTTGGACACGTGCAGAGGTGGGATAGTGAGTTTATTTAGGAAAGGATGCTATGGTGGAAACTGCCGGCCAGGAGGCCTAGAGGAAGACCAAACAGGAGATATATGGATGTAGTGAAGGAGGACATGAGGTAAGTTGGTGTGGGAGAAGAGGATGGGGTTAAATGGAGACGGATGACTTGCTGTGGCGACGCCTGAAGGGAGCAGCCAAAGATGGTCATTGATTACGCTCTATTTGTGTCAGAGTTTGTTTTTTTTTGTAGTTTTTTTACTCTTTCCTCATTGGAGTTTGAAAATGTGCTTTTCTGGAAATGAGGTTTCTACCTCTGCCTGGTGCAGTAAAAGTGTTGTGAGTTGACACTAGACGGCTTGAAGTATTGCAAAAACTTGCAGTCTTAGAATTATTATATAACCTTTGAGCTAAATCCAGTTATTTGATCAAAACAACTCTGTCGAAACTGGATTTGTTCAAACCTCATGTATTTCCAGAAATGTTTAAGGGATATCACATTATCTGGCAACTCAAGGTAAAGAAGGCTTAAAAAGACAGTTTTTATGCGCCGCTCCTGCCTCTCCACATACATTTGGTATAACCTACAGTGCTCTGATCCAAGGTCAGAACCACTTAGAAGATGGTAAAATATTTATGATATATTGAACATGTTTAATAGCGGTACTCAACTATATGCAATCCATTCGCTCATGTTTCTCTGAGCTGTGGCAGCGTCCTCCAGCCCACAGAGGAACCCCCACCCCCCGGCGTTGGTCATCGTTGTCCTCTGCCTCGCTTGAACACTACCCAGGAGGATATGCAGAGGGCTGAGCCCATACAGGAGCTTGTTCCTAGGCAGTGGAGGACGGAGATATATGGGTGCTGATTTATTAGGGAGAAGGCAGGAGCAGGAAGTAATCAGAGCACGACGACAGGGCAGTGAGTCTGAGCCAGTTCAGTTTAAAAAAACGCCAGGAAAATGAAGAAAGAATGAGGCGCGCCGATGGAAGCCTGGGTATATTCATCCTATCTTGGTGAGACGAATACATCCAGGGTATTTTTGCCAGCGTAAACGATGGGGTTTCATGCAGTTCGTGAGTTTGTTTGCATGTGGCTTCAAGGCTGTGCTGTCAGCCTGTGATTAACCTACCACTGTGTCTAATTACAACCAGCGCCCCTCTGTGTTCCTTGGCTCCCCTGTGCACGACCCACGCCGGAAACTGAGCTCTCCCTAAGCAAATTGAAGCCCTGTAAATATTTACTTTTAACTCTTACAGACACATTGTTTTCAATTTTGCGCTCCACTGGCCCGAAACCTCAACATCCCCTCCTTTACAACGACACTAACACTACACTCATACTGTACCTTTTCCCGCCGCCAGTGCATGCGTGGGTGCAGAACTTCACTGTGTAGTCAACAAGTGTGCTGACAGCTCCTACACTGTCCTCCTCTTCTGTCTAGACCTCCTTCCCTCTGTCTCTGCATTATCCCAATGTGGCTCTGCTGCAGCTGACAGTCTAGCAGCCTATTGTCTTCCACTGTCAGGACAGTGTAATCTTTATACAGTGAATAGCGTATGCTGAGGAAGCGAGAACAATGAACTACGCATGAGAATGCATGAAGAAAAGTTATACAGTTTTGTGTGTAAAAGAAAATGTGAACACATAAGCTTCCTGTGCCTCAAATATCTGCAAACAAAGAGGAGACTAGGTCCTGTTGTGGAATGATTCGAGTCAAAGCATCGCCGAGCTACCACCGTCGATCAAGCCCCTTAACCCTGTCTCCTCGAGGAGCGACGTCGGACCTTCCTATCAAGCCATTCCCAACACCAAATCAGATATAGCTCAGATGATATCAAAAAAAGCATTTTCCAGGACTTTTATTTAATCATTATGAACCCATATTTCAAGTTTTGCTTGATCACTTTGATCCTGTTTGTTAACAAGCCTCCAACACATCCCACAAATGGTTTTAACAGTAAAGCTCAAACCATGAGGCTTCTATGGTGTTCTTTTGTCCTGTTCTTCCTTCAAACACGCCTTTAGGTGTACAGTTTTCTGGGGTCATCATCGTTGCAGTTACTAGTAGACAGGCCGGTCCCTTTCTAATGTGTGCAGAACGTTGTTTCCCTTCACCACCAGCTCGTTGAAAAAGCCATCTCAACGCACTTCATGCAGAAAGTCAACAAATTCACTGCAGTCCAATTAGTCCATTTATATTCCAATTAAATGCAGTTTGTTGCTGTCCAGTAATAAACCAAATTCATTTCAACTGACTCCAGTTCAAAATTCATATAATGCCAATTTCTAAAATTACCCTGGCTCAGGAACTAATAGATTTCATCAAATTTTCCCTTTGGTGTAGTCTCCCATCCTGATGAAGCCCAGGGCGACAGCGGCGAAAAACAGCTTATACTAACAGGAACAAGAACCAGACCCGTGAAGGGCAGACATCTGCCTGGACTTGAAGAAAAAAGACATTTTGAAGACAGGATATTTTATTCTAAAATCTTAATGTGAATTTCTACTTTAAAGCTGAGTCTGGATTTGGATCTATTGATGGTAAGAGTCTTTTTTCTTTAGTTATCTACCAGTTGATTGGCTGGTGATTGAATTGGATGATTTTCCTCCGATCAGTCATGATGAGTATTGGTTGCTGATATCGGGTGATACTGACCGATTTTTGATTTTTTCTTTTGAGTACATTTGTCACGTGAACCTCCTTGGTAATTTTCATGTCATTTGTTTGGAATATTGGAATCAATATTCAATAATTATTCAATTAATTTTACAGCCTGAAGGGCAAAAAAAAGTAATGGAGTAACAACAATCCAGTTCTTTAAACGGCATCTCTCTGCTGAGCTTGCTCAGTGTTGTGACACTAACGAAAGGCTCAAAACAAAACCAGTATATCTCAGAACCTCTGGATCAACCAAAACTTGAATCACCTGGTCAGACAAAGAAAACTGCAGGCATCACATCATCTGCTTTTTGTCTTTGCTTCAGCGTAAACGGCATTTAACCTCATATGATCATGCTGCAATCTATTTCATGTCCGGGACGACAAACAAGAGAAGGTGGTCCTTCCAAGTTCAAAGCAAATCCTGGAGGGTCTCGCTGAGCAACCACGGAGAAGGAGTCAACGCTTACACAGCTGATGGAATATCATCAGGAAAGCGTTTCTCCTTTATGGCAGTGTTAATGACAGGACATATATGTAACTAGCTTTTTCATGAAGCATAATGAAAGCACATCATAAAACCCACGGTGAAATGTGCCGGACTATGAATTGGACATGTTAGGTCCAACATTTAGCAGTCTAAGCAGGTGAATGAAGAGGAGGCAGTATGCATGGAAACACAGTCTCCTGTAGTGTGGAGTCACTTCGGAAACTAGCTTTTATTTTTTAAGAAACCTCCTTCCTTCAACTTCACATCTGTTGACCTCTGCTCTGACTTTAATTACTTCTTTTCCACGCCAACAGACGGAACCGAAAGAATTAAAATTATTTAAAAAAGAAAAAGCGATTAACAGCAAGACTGAACCAATACTGCTGACTCGTTTTTCTCCAGGTCCCACTCAGAGGCTGTCAGGTCGATGGCAAATACTCATAAACACGCTTACACTTGCGTGTTACCCATACGCAGGCATTAACGTGGCATCTACTGAAATTAAACAGCCTTTTTTTGTCGTTCAACCATTCAGCATCCACTCTACCGTGGCCTTAAAATTACTTTGCAATCAACGCACCAAACTCCTGTCACAAAGATAAAACACAGATGCAAAGCTCTGCAAACACACGGCGAAACTCGAGACAGCCTCGTATTTTTCCAGACGGCTTCACGGATCTGTATAATGGAGACATCAGTTGTGTAATACACACAATTTCACAGGGGCATATTGATGTTTAAATGCCCCAATTTTCCCATCACAGCCTATTAATTTGTAAATGTGAAAATAAATTAGGTGTACAGATAGAGGGAATGTCATCCTTGAGAAGATAATGAGGGTGATGGATATGAGTTCACAGCATATGTGAGTGACAAGATAAAACCTTGATTTGTCTTCATTGCTCAGTGTTTGCTGTCCTTTTTCCTCATTTCAAAGCACAATTTTAAGCCACTGACTCCGTCTGACCTCTTCCATCCGATGACTTCGCACACTAGAACGAATACCAGGATTCCAGCTATTAGACACCTCCGAAGCCTGGAAAAGTCGTTTCATTATTTGTCATTAAGTTGAATCCAGTGAGTGTACTGATTGGCCGCCCTGCGATACAGTAAAAGGCAATTACAGGGGAGATTGTTGTGGGCGATTCTGCCGCTGTATCGGAGTGGGACTGGGTGGAATTGGTATTAGTGGGGTCTTGGATTGTGCTTGGTAAGCTGTGTGGCGGAATGGTGATGGATGTGATGTTGAGACTGGGATCCTATAACTGATTTTACAAAACCAGGAAAAGCGGGGCAACTTTTTAGCTGAAGGTGAGGCGTGTAGGAAAATGAAAATACTTCAAATGACTCTGCATCAGAAACTGTGGCTTGCAGGTGCTTTTGGCTCTTGGCCAGATGGGACTTCTGGAAACCTGAAGTTTTATCGTAGATGACTACATCAGCCTCACTGAGCAGCAGAGAAATTTCTTCCTCGGCACAAGCAGTCGTTCCGATTTCGCGTCATCTGGTTTTCGTCACCCCCAATTCTGTCTTTAACAGTTTTCTAATGAATGTTTTTCATAGCGTTATCAATACATTGGTTAATTTCATTTATTGTATTTATGTAATAGAATGTTTTTAATTGTTTAAAACAGTTTCTTTAACGTTTTTATTATGTGGGTGGAGCAAGCAACTCTGAAAGGTGGGTATCAAAATGATACATCAGGGATGAAAGGGTTGAATGAATCAGTGCTCTCATTAGGATGACGCCACACGTAGATAGATAGGCTTAGTAAATTAGTGGACACCACCCTCTTCCTAGGATTGGTGTCTGTGAGCAGTGACATGACCCTCACGAGGAGGATTTAAAGTAGTCTAACGACTCAAGAGCCAAACAAACAGTTTGAAGAAAATGTACAAACTCAGTAAGAACTAAGGATGTCCCAGTCGCATTTTTTTGCTCATAAGTCCAAGTCAGAGTCGTTTGATTTCGTAGCGTTGGTCGATATCAAGTCCCAATGTGATGCTCTGGTAATCCACAAAAAAAAAAAAAACAAACAAAAAGAAGAAAAGAGAAGCAGCTTTGTTCTTTCCTTCCAACCAATTTCCAAACCGCAAGGCAGTAGAAACTGCTGCAGAAATCCATTTGCTGTCCAATTTGAAATATTTTCAAATTCTGCAAAGCTGAGAACCCACTTCATGTTTGGTCCTAGTTTATATCAGCCAGCGTTGCCATCTCCTCAGTAAGAAAAGTAGCTATTGGCTTTATGATTTGTATATAATTGAAATAGATGCTGTAGAGGAGAGGAATAAAATCACGAGAGAGATAAAACACAGGGAGTAAAAAGCACTCCAAATATGCACAGAACTACAAATGAACATTCTATTGTCGATTATTTTCTTTGTATGAGAGGAGACTTAAAATAAAAGAATAATGCCATTTAGTGGAATAGAAATGAAAAAAATCTGATCATTTCCACTTGATCCTGATCTTTCAGAGATCATGTGATCGGCCTTGATTACCGATCAAGAGCTGGAAAGAGCTGGATCGGCTGGCTTGGATCGTGCTGAGGAAAGTGTGGAAAGACAAATGTTGCACTGGCTGTTAAACGTGGACAACACTGCACACAGCATACCCAGTATTCTCCTTCTCCTTTTATAATGACCAGTACAGGAAGTTTTTTCTTTTAATTGCGATGGTTCTGATCCAATCCAGTATCAGCAACATAAACTGATACAAATACATGTAATTAACTTTTTTGTAAGGTTTGTTTCATTCATCCATCCATCATCTATCCCCGCTTAATCCGTTACCGGGTCACGGGGGTCCGTCGGAGCCTATCCCGACGCATATTAGGCGAAAGGCAGGGGTCCACCCTGGACAGGTCGCCAGTCCGTCACAGGGCCACATTCACACCTACGCGCAATTTAGTATGATCAATCAACCTACCCTGCATGTTTTTGGACTGTGGGAGGAAGCCGGAGTACCCGGAGAGAACCCACGCAAGCACTGGGAGAACATGCAAACTCCACACAGAAAGACCCACCGGGCCGGGAATTGAACCAGGAACTGTCTTGCTGTGAGGCAACAGTACTAACCACTAAGCCACCGTGCTGCCAGGTTTTTTTCAATGTATTGCAAATATTCAATAATGAATTCAGTCAAAGTGGATTGGTGCGTCTTTTACAGTCTTTTACAGCATCTGTCTTTGCCCAATGGGAGGCCTTCTGCACCTACCTGGCTTTTTATTTGTTTGCATATTAAACTTACAGTTTATTTTTTTCTTTCTTCATTTACACTGCAACAATTAAATTCCATTAAATGGTGAAAGACACTCACATTAATTTCAAATAATTCTCAGTGTGCAATGAGAACAAAAGCAGATATTTGTGCTGAAAACACAACTCTTACGGCGGCAACATCAAAGTCTGGTATCGGTCTTAAAGTATTTGTGGAACATTATCCCCGGTGAGACGTATTGTAACTAATGAGGAAGAAAATAACACATGTAGACGAGAGCAACATTTTATGAAGGAGACTTTTTTTTAACCGAATCCCGCTGAACTATCTGTGCAGCAAATTTGAGTTTTCTAAACAGATGATAAAATTGTCAGCCCAAGTGTTTTGATCTTAATTTTGGCCTTAATATTATCCAGCAATGATCCATTACTTCATCCAGCTCTTCACAGCCGTCAGTGACGGTTTTAACGTCTCCCCGTGGGTCTTCTGTGAATCCATTGTTCCTTGTATTGCTTTTTCCACGCACTAGTTTCACTTGTTTATGCTTTCTCCTGAGTTGACACCTGTTGGTCAAAGGTTTACTGCTCAACCCCAAGAACTTATCTAACCCTGTACAGTTTACTCAGTCAGATTCTCAACTCTAGGCTCTTGTTTCTTGCTGTCGTGTGAGTATAAGTCGGATTTGAATCTTTTTTTTTCCCACTGCTTGTCTCATTAATATTCATTGCAGACGATTAATATTTTGAAGGAAGCAGGTAGAGGTGGAGATAGTCGTCAGCTGCAACCCAGGAAGTTGCATTAGTGTGAAAAAAAACAAATGCAACAACCCCTGGGAGTTTTTCCAGACAGACAATCTCCGCAGTGCGTGCACGTGCTTATATTTACCCCTGTGAATGGTTCCTTCCAATTAGACCATTTGTTCTTTGACCTATATATGGAACTGGAAGCATGTGTTCTAAGATGCCTTTGTATGTATCACCTACCAGCCTCGCTGTTACTCTCAAATGACAACCCCGCCTCCTCCCCAGCTTCCATCTGTGTGCTCCGATTAAAAGGCAAGTGTGTTTTACAATCAAAGTGTTTCATAAAACTGCACTGCGAGTTGTGCGTCTGTCTGACGCTCAACAGCCAATAAGGCACCAAAACAAGTCTGAAAGAAGTAAAACAGGAGTTAATACTGATATGACATTTCATTCTTGCAAATTTTCCAGCATCACTTCCAGTTTAATCTGAAGAATTGGGAAGTTCTGAAGTGTAGAACTCAACAACACTCTTATCCTAAATAAAATAGGCCTGCAAACGTAGACAAAATCATTTCTGAGCGAAAGGAATAAAAAAACAAATAGTACTTGCAGTGCATATATAACTAAGCAAGTGCAGGAAAGTGTGCATGTGTGAGTGTAAGGCTGTGCACATGCTGTGCTTTGAACAATGTGTTTGCTCTTCAGCTGCCTCCTCATTTGCACATTTGAGCACACATGGTAGCTCCGAACAAAAGGACACACGAGTGGGACTCGTACCATCCGCGTGTTCGGTTTCTGGTTAAAGACGAATCACAAGTGTGTGAGGGCGATCTGGATGTGGGAGGCAAACGCTGATTCCATTTCTACCAGGTCTACTGGAAAGACGACTGCCTGTCACGCACAATTTCCTGAAGTAGCAAAGAGGAGCTTTGATCAAAGCACCACAGAGAGTAGCACAGGTCCCTTTTCAATCATGCATTTGCAGATTTGTTCATAGCAGCTGGTTGTGGGTTGGGTGGGACTTGAAATGAGCCAATCCACCCCTCTATTCTGCCAGATGGACCTTTTTGGAAATTGGTGGTGCAAATTTGTGCTTCTGCCACAACATAAAAATCCAAAAATTACAGCAGCACCCACCAAACTTACAATTTTGTTATCAAATGCTCCTACTGGCATTGTTTGCGGTTAAATTAAGACAGTTGGTACTGTTCCCTCGTTGGACTTGTCTGCTCCACAGCTAGGAATGCTGAGGCAATGTGAGAATGTACCCGCGGTTGGGCCGATTCCATCACACATCGCCTCAGTAAACCTGGGCTTCACTATCTGCCTTTTCTCCTGTGTTCTCTTGTTTATGTTTTTAGCAGCTGACATAAAGAACTGTTGCTTGTATGAACAACGTTTCACTAAAGCTCACGAGTTGTTTTTGCACTTCAGTTTTCAGCACTGGCGCTGATGCTGCCGCATCCAGTGACAAGCAAAGACTCAGGGAAAAAAAAAAAAAAAACTGGGACCAAATCAAAGAGAACACCAAGAGGAAGCTGAATTTGCTGGTCAGGATCTAAAACCCAAATTAAAATAATGTCAGAGCTGTTGAATCGACTCTGCAACTGCTTCTGGGAATTTGCTGTTAAGACAAAGCATGAAGTAAATAATTTAGACTTCCCACTGCTAAGGTAAAAAAACCCCAGATATAACGAGGATATAAAGCTGGAGAGACTGGAAAAGGTTTTTAGACGCTCCTTATGTGGACTCCATATACTAACTAGTAGGATGACACGACTCGTGGATTTGTGTGGATGACTGGATGCACGCAGAATCCACCGTTTTGGTGAAACTTGTTCCCTGTCTTCTGGCATGAAAGTGTGTGCATCTGTCGCTCCAAAATAAAAAGCCACACGTGCACACACATTCCCATGAATATCTTTTAGAAGTCGGTTGCCATGCTCACTTCTCCTCTTAGCAGCACTACCATCTCCTCTCCCTCTCCGCTTCATCAATCACGTAAGTGCTCCCACTGCTCACAGCAAAGCTGGACCAATTAGACCCTCTAATTGAGCCAGTTAGCAATTAAACACTCAGATGCACCCCGAAATTCTAGAGGCCCTTCCAGGAAGATTCGTGTCTGCCAGTGACTTGGCTTTTTACCAGGTTCTCACTCGTGTGGGACTCTGCTGCCCTCCGTGCCTCCTCAGACATGAGGTGTGGGTCTAAAAGTCAGCGTGGTCAAGTCCTCCACGAGCCCGTGGAAGTTGGAGTATTAACGTCTACTTCCCTGACACCCTTCAGGCCACTTGTTACTTCCACTCGCGCCTACTGAAAAAGGTCTCTGTTGTTTTGGGAGGAGCTTTTTCCATTTACAGGAGCCGTTTCCTCTCCATCTACAGCCTCCCCTTTCATCTTCCGTTTGCCTCCCACTAACCCCACTCCTTTCTTCCACCCTCGTTTCATCTCTGCCTCTCCATCTCAGTCTCTTTTATGTATGAATATGTGCGTGTTTGTCGGCGAAGGGCTCGACTCAGCGTGCGCTCCCAGTCTCTGGACTCTCCATGGCCTAATTAGAGCGTGCGCTGTGAGAGCATATATACATCTAGAGACACTCGTGTGGGCAGGAAAAACAAAGTCCACACAGAGAAGAATAAACGTTAGAACCAGTGGATTTGGTCTGAATGCGGCTGCTGCGAAAGGAAACAATGAGCAATTACAGACACTAGGGACTGACTCACAATTACGACAATCTGAAAGAACAATAATCTGTTTTCACTCCGCTTTTGCAAGGATATGCTCTCAAAGAGTCTGTTGTGTGAAAGTAACTTTATTATAACATGAACAAGCATAATTTGTATTGTCTGCTCATCAGCATACATTATCTGCGGTCTTGCCTCAGAACACCGAAGGCCTATACTTTCAAATCAAAATGACTTTATCGGCAACGGGAGGGGTGGGGGAAAAAAAATACAGAGGTGCTTCAGTGTGTGGAGGCGATGCAATAACTCAGTTAATGATGGCTTTAGATGGGACTATTATGGCATGGTGATGAAGCAAGAGAGAATGTAAAAGCGAGGAAAGCGTGATGGTGAATTTTAAAAATGAGACGTGTGAGTGTGTACGCAGCCGACTCGTGTGTATGTGTGTGTCCTGTAACGTTACACAACACGAGCCAACAACAGTATGAGGCTGTACTCTCCTCCGTGCGCCCTGCACTTATTGATTCTGGGCCTGTTGCATGACGATTTGCACATTTCCGCATTAGATTACATGAATGAGCGTAAGGGGGAGTGGGCTCTCATTCATGTTTGGGTCAGCTCAGGCTTACGGCACATGTGCGCGGCCTTGTTTCCTGCATACGGCCAGAAAACTCCCCGGACTCGTTACAGTATAAGCTGCTTACGGGCTAGCATTATTGACCTATAACCTTGCTGGGCAGTGAATGGCTCCCTGTAATCTCTAGCTGCGACTCTTCCTTCGCTTCGCTATGTCTACTGTACTTTCAGAAAGTAAAGCCCGAGCATTCAGGAAATCAAAACCCGGTGATATATGAGGGATATCAGTTCTAGGCACATCAGATGAAGACTGGTGGAGTGGTTCGTCTGCATCTTCTGGACCACAGCAGCTCTTTGGAGAGGTTTTTCCGCGGCGCATAGAAATAAGCTTGCGTGTTAAACACAGATCACTAGTAAGGATTATGTCTCTGCTTTCATACAGTTCACGCTGGGACAGGTGGAACATGTCCAATTTAGGGTTTCCAGGCATTATACTGTAGATACAAGCGCTCATTTTCACTGGTTAGAATATTGTGCAAAGACAAAAAATGTGCTCACATTAACTGCGCAAGGTCTTTCTTATCTTGGACCCCCCCCAACCCCACCCAAAAAAAACAAAATAATAAAATAAAAATAAAAATGACTACTTGTGATGTAATGAAGTGAAACATCACCAGTTGAAATGTTCCAGGAATAAATCCTGTTTTCTTGATCTGCTCAATTCAGCCTCTTAAGTCAGAATGTCTTCTCATTTCACTGTTTTCATGCCAAAAATGTTGTTTTGCTTGGCAGCAGTTACAAAGGAAAGAATAAAAACAGGGCTTTTATCAAATGTTAAATGGCTTCTTTTTTTCAGCTAACCTCTCTTATTTGTTTTTCCTTCCTCCTCTCCCTCTGCATCTCCATCCCTCTCTTCCCGACTCCCTTCTGCTTCTGTCTTTTTTTTTTTTTTTTTTTCTTCTTTTGCAGAATTTTCCATCAGTGCGATTATCTGGATTACAGAAGACGAATAGGCATGGAACGCAACAGAGCCATGGCCGAGGAAGTGTTTTGGATAACTTTTAGTCAGAATCAACACTGACGTGGCAACCAAACCAAGACCCGAAGACCGTTTCTTTCTCAGCCCGCTGGGTTTTCCTACATCTTATGTTGACTCTGCGCTTCAAGTCTCGACCGAGGGTGCGACTGCTTTTGTAGTTTTATTAGAGTATGCTTTCACGTCCTCGTAGGTGGTTATAAACACCCTGATTTTAGAACAGAAGAAGGTGGCTAACACTTTGATTCCAGCCATGAACGTCTTTCCACTTCCTCTAAGTAAACCAAGTCGGCAGTGTTTCTTGCTGAGGACACTCCGCTTCAGTGTTGTGACAGACTGGTACTTCATGACTGTGCTTGGCCTTATCATGCTCTTCAGTCTGGCCTCGTGCCAGAGGATGGATCCTTCTAAGCACCCCATAGTCACCACTAACTATGGCAAACTCAGAGGCATCAAGAAGGACTTGAACAACGAGATTCTTGGCCCTGTGGAGCAGTACTTGGGAGTGCCCTACGCCACGGCGCCCATCGGCGACCGCCGTTTCCAGCCACCTGAAGCCCCGGGATCCTGGCAGGAGATCCGCAACGCCACCCAGTTTGGCCCCGTGTGCCCTCAGAGTGTCCACGGCGTGCTGCCAGAGATAATGCTGCCGGTGTGGTTCACGGACAACCTGGACATAGTAGCCGGTTACATCCACAACCAGAGCGAAGACTGCCTCAACCTCAATATCTATGTGCCCACAGAGGATGGTAAGTTAACACGGCGGAGGCGGGAGCTGGGAGGTTATTTTGTTTCTGATGACGGCTGTTGATGCACGCATAACCTTCACTAAGCCCCACCCATTTAGTTAACGAGTATCTGTCTGTCAAGCTTTTGATTCTTGCACAAGTTTCCACAAAAAGAAAGATCTCTAATAGAGAACGAAGACTTGTCCCCGTGTAGTGTTAAACCCAGCAGTTAAGATGGGTTTCAGACTAACTTTGTACATTTTTTAAATCCTGACTTCATTTAAAGCAAAGATCACGTAAATGTCTTTGTGTGCTCATGCATGATATTGACAGTTCTTGTCAGGACACGACACCATCGCCACCTTGGTCCACGCAGAGACCCCAGGAACAGAACTGCTCTTCCATTGCAGTCTTTTATTCTCTTGCACCACCTAGACAGGTTATAAGCATCTTTCATTGATCATCGCAACATTATAGACATGACCGGTGTGTAAGTTCTATTACAGTGGAAAGACAATAGATGGATGGGTGTTAGTTTCCCAGAGTGCTTTTCCAGGATGAGAATCATAAATGACAGGACTGTGCAGAACCACAAAGGAGCCAAACTGGTCACGAGTCTGCCTTTGTTGAACTAAATGTTTAAGCTCACAAGATATCGTAGAATAAGGCAGCTTCCACTGGTCAAACAATAATCTTCTTACTTTTGGACGGCTTGCTGGTGTTTGCATGTGTTGTCCATGTATAAAAAGCTTGACAGGCCGAGACTGCTTTGATTTAAAATTATTCAAGGGAGGGGCTTAGTGACAGTCACGACTTGGAAAAGCTTCAGGAGAATATCACAGCTTTGGCCAATAATGACTTTAACGTTTATTGTTACATATTTTTATCTGTCTTGGGGGGTGCACGAACCGGGCTTTGATATTAAAGAAGCAATTTAATAAATATTCTATGGAAAGTCCCAGAAATTGTTCAATTACACACCACGGATTGTGTAATACCCCCTTCAAAGTGTTATAAAGAAAGAAAAAGGCTGGAACAGCTTTCAGGTAATTTTTTTTTTATATATATAAATGGATCAGACTGCTTTGACTTTTTTTTTTTTTTTTTTTTTTACTGTCGCAAAACTCTTTTTTTTTTCTTCCCCCCAACTCAGATCATAATTCAGACATTTTTGTCTGCCCAGGCTCAATTTAATGCGAGAACAATAAAAGAGACACATTTCCGTCTCGTCTGCTGGCTGTGATATGAAGAGCAAAGACTTCCATCACCCCTCTCTCTCTCCTTGTCGAGGGTTTTGTAAAACGTGTTAGAAGTATGCCATCCCTTTCATTTCTATATTTCTAATAATGGTGACACAAAGCCAGCACCTTTCACAGATAAAAGGCTGTAAGAATCTTGTTGGCACTTGGTAAAGATTTTTTTTTTTTTTTTTTTTTTTTTTTTACCTTTGCACCAACTGGACATTTTCTAGGAGAAACAATAAAGTGGAATCCTGTTGAAATGCCATCGTAGACTTGAAGTGGGGTACTTTTTATATAAACAGCGCGCATAAATGTAAAGCTTATCGTTATGAGATGGGTTTTTTCACACTGTCATCCAGTGAATACTGATATCTTATTCATTCCTTTCAATGTCTATGTAAGGACGTTCTGTACATTCTGGTTTCCACTTTGAATCGCTTCTTTATTCAAAGATTTTGCACTTTTCTTTTTCTTTTTTTAAGCCCTCTCCTCTCTCAACACCCTTGCCTCCATTTAAGCATTGCAGCTTCGATCCTCGACACGTCGTCGCTGCCAGTCGTGGCTCCTGGGGCAATAACAGTACAGGGCAATATACATCAGCTTGCAACCAGTTTTTGTTTTTTCCCCTCCCAGTTTTCTGAGATGTGAGATGTGTTAAAATTGTAAAATGTCACTCAGAGAAATATGTACACACTCCACCAAGGCTCTCACACACGCTCCCACTGGTGGAAATGTCACACTGGTGTGAAACACCTCTTGACAGTGACCATTCGTCAGCGTGGAACATCTGCACTTCAGCGAGCGTTCCCAGCGGGATTAACAATCACCATAAGTGAAGCGTGTGCAGGTTGGAAAGATATTATCAGAAATGTAAAAAAAAAAACTCCTGGTATTTTTGTTCCTTTTGACCTCTTTTCCTTTAAAATCCAAACGGGTATAAATATTAGGCATAAATATTTTATGCGTCACTTAGAAGAGGAGACCTGCAGGAGAGAAGAAGGGAAGGAGCACATAAACCACGATGAATACGCGAGCACACACAAACCATTCTTGGCACTTATCAAACGTGAACGCTGCATCTGTCAGTCTCCTGAGCTTATTTTCTTGTATTCTTTTTTTTTTTTAGGGCACTCTTTAAACTGAATCCTTAAAATCCTTCTCTAGTTTTAAGTGGGTTAATCCTGTAGAGTTAATTCCTTATGCTGCCGTCATGCAAATGTCACACTGACAAAAATTCGTCTGCATGTGTGCTTGTGGGTGTGTTTTTTTTTTTTTGTTGTTTTTTAAATACAAACAAATTTTCTAACACTCATCCATTACTCATCGTTCATTAATAAATACTTGAGTGTTAGTTAAATTGCAACGCTAGGGATGTGCTGTTGCTTTTCCCATGCCACTCACATTAAATATGAAGGGGCTACACCCACCTCGCCAAACTGCGACCGTCGCGGAAGGGAAAGTTGCCATGCCGTTCCTTGAATCACCGCTAGGGGTCGGCTCCAGAGGTGAGTCGATCTCCATCGATACCCCGAGTGTTACAATGTCAAACTTTACAGCTGAACTAAACATGTTTATGGTCTAGGAGGAAAGGTGGCTCACCTGTAGGCTGCTAACAGCCCTCAGATACTGGCTCAGGTGGTCTTTGACAGGACCTGAGTTGGCAGCACTGCGGCTCCTTACCATCTCTTTTAGGCACACAGGAAATTGCTCTACAGCTGCATGTTAACCAGTTACGTAAGGCCCTCCCCACTGACTGCAGTATTCATCCACAACAGTAGGTGTCACTACTGAGTAAGTTGCATAGCTCCACTGCACTAGCACGGTGATGAACTGTACAACAAGTACATCATTCAGACACAAACATATCTACGGTTTCAATTTATCATTTTTGCTTTTTACGTTTTTTTTTTGTTTTGTTTTGTTTTTTTTTTTTACTTCGTGTTCTTGTCACATTTGTAAAAATAAGACCTCCATGAGTTTACGGGTTGTGCAGATGTTCCCTCCAGCTCTCCCTGCTTTTTAAAGCTGGAATTCATCCAGTGCATGACAGGCTGCAAACACTGCTAGAAATGTACAGGACATGCCAAAACGACACCGAAATGCGAAATGGTTTGACATTTTGATGCACTTTGCCACTGGGTAGCTCGAAAGCAACGATCCCATACTCTGACACTGATACCAACATTGGTACTGCTCTTTTGTCCAATTCCTCCTGTTCATTTATTCTGTCTTAGTTTCATTGCGGTTGCACAACTATTCTACTTCATTACTCGGTGAACGTTACCCTGGTCCCTGAACCCTGGTCTAAACATCATGGATAAGGTTGGCACAGCAAAACTGCAGTGAATTCTGCAAAGTGGTTGGAGCAACCGATGGCCTTTTCCACTGCCTTTTTTGTCAGCCCTGTACATTGTCATAAATAATACAAAATGACTCTCTTTGACTCCTCCATGTAACAAACAATAAGTAGTTTTCTGTGTCACCACCTTAACTTGGTGATGGATGATTCTTCATTTTAGTCTCATGGTACCTATATTTAGACAGACTCAACACTAAAGTAGTACTATAATGTACAGCGTTAATCATAAGCCTGCATGTTTTTTCATCCCTGCGGTAGTATAGAATATCATAGTCCCGAGGAAGCTGGCAGGTAGTGCCCTAAATGAATGCAGAGAGGGAGGGGCTCCACTGGTTTCCTTGGAGACAAAAAAATAAATCATCGAAGGAGCGGTTCATGTGGCTCCTGCAGATTCATGCTGGATCGATGAATGAGGAGCAGGAAGGAAGAGCTGCTCCCGCCGTCGCCTCCGGCCGTCAAACAGACCACATGCCTCTCTCAGCAGTCAATAAAACGGAGCAAGCCTTCGTGGTAAAAGGGTTGGGCTAGATAGCAAAAATATGTAAATGATTCCCAGCAGGAAGATTCATTATCACACTGTTTTTTTATATTTTATTTTTCCCAGTGAAAGAGTCCACGAGAGATGGACAAACAACCGTTTATGCTCTATAGTAGCAGAAAAACAAGATGCAGGGATGCAGCTGTTTAAAGTCTCTCCCTCAGAACTTAAATTTGATTGAACTTTTAAGGAGACCCAGATAGCGCAACACATACCTTTTTTCTGTCACACTTGAATCCCCTTCTGCTTTAAAAGCATGTTAATGTCGGTTATTACTTTGTACATTTTTCAATGTCAAGTTTATGTCTTGAAAAGTGTTACTGCAAGTGTTTACATGGTGACTGCAGCAAGCAGCGGTCTAGCACCAAACTGATCACGGCTACTTATTAAAAGTTCTGTATCTGATTGTTTTGAACTGATGATGCTGTTGGAAGTATAAATGGCATCCAGGTGATTTCTCATGGCTGCTGAGCCACCATGGTGGTCCAGACTGCATATTTGGCAGACTTCTTTTGTTTTCTTCGGCTCATTTCCCCCATTTTAATAGCCAGAGTGAGCTGAAGCATCACTGCAGGCAGGGGTGAAAGTAGGTCAGAACGGCCTGAAAGTACGTCCCAGTGAAAATCTTTTTAATGGGATGCGGTTTTAGTAAGAGAAGAGAGCAGCTGCTTCTCCAAAACCATTCAAAACCAGCCACAGTAGAACTCCTAACAAGAAAAAGAAACATATTTGCCAAAATGTTGCATTCTTAAATAATAAACTGTATCTCTATTAAGAGCTTATATGTTGTCCTAAAATAACGTATATCAATAACAAGAACAAATTGCAAACAATAACAAATATTCTAAATTTATTTTAAAGCCACTATATGTAGTAATACCACTTCTGTCCACACGGGGGCATATTGATCTGCTGTGTTGACAAAAGAGCAACAGACAATGCTGTGTTAATGAGTGCGGATGGTCCGGCATCACTTTGTCCTGACACGGGCGCACTTCGTTTCCACCAAGAACTTTTCTAAGATAAGCCTACCCGATGTGGTCAGAAATTATATCTCTGCATGAAATGGTTTACTGAACAAATACAAACTGTGTATACAAGTTTGTGAAAGAAAAGAAAAAAAGCACCTTTTCTGGTTGTATTCCCTGGACCGCTACGAGACAGCGGTGGTATGACAATCCTATCAATAACATTACGGCTTTCTGGTATTGCGATTACAGCTCCAAGGTGTGTTTAATTAAAATGTCTGGTTAAAATCTTCTTCTGTGTTTTCCCAAAGAAAACACATGTTACAGTTACACATGTAAATCAAGTTAAAATCATAAAATGATCATATAAAAATAACTTCCATGACATAGTTACCTGATGTTGCAGACAACCTGGACATTCCTGCACATTCTGTCTGATGAGACCAAAAAAAAACAAAAAAACAGTAGTAGTCTGTTTGGAAACTGTGGCTTTCTAAAATTGCATTATACCCTTGAAACCTGTCCACAGCGCAAGTTAAGGCAGGAGACATGACACTGTTTATGACATTTTAACATGTGGTGTAGATGACAGATCAGCAATTAATGATCAAATTCTGAATTTTAGCAATTATTTGAGTCATCAGGAGCCCATTGGCATGATACCTCCCCAAAAATATCTTAATTGGTGCTAGGCTGGTGGTCCTGCCCACATAAACCGCTACAAAAGTGTCTTTTAAGCTGCTAGTCCTGTTCAATTAGTCCCTTCAAAGAAGGTATACATAGGTTTTGCCAGATGATCCTTCGGGATTTGAACTGCTAACCTCAGCATTGTCAGCGGCGCTCTACTTTGCTGGAGCTGCAGGGTGCTAGCAGAGGGCCTTATAAATTATTCCATCCAAGACTTCATCTATCTCCATGCATCAAACTCAAACTCCCACATCTCCCCGTTCTGCAATATTTCAATTTTCTGAGGAGATTCATCAAGGAGAGCTCAATACTAATGCAATAAAGCACACAGTGTCTGCAGACCGTGCTGCAACACCGCCGTTGTCAAAGGACCAGAAATGAATGAATAAATAAAAGAGTTAAAAACAAACAGATAAATAATGGAAAAGGGGGAGAGAAGTGCCAGCATTCAGTATTGGAAATATATATATAAATCTATTTCTTCTCATGCCTGAAGGATCCTTAATAATTCTGCTCCAGCTATTTCTTAACATCATGTTACTCTCCTGCAAGTCTCAGCTGGTATCTTCTACAGTACAAAGATGGGAAGAAAGGGGTTAGAGGGGAAGAATAGATCAGTATGTGTCTGCAGGAAGAGTGTATTTTCCTTAGAATGAACAATTACTGTTATATCAAGAGCGATTCCTGTAGCTTTCCCGGTGTCTCTCTTGCATACACTATTCGTCAAGAATCTCAAAGTTTTCTTTAATATAAGTTTGCTCGCAACAACTTAAAGGGATAAACTAAGGATTTTAATGAAAAGACAAGGACACAGTGAAGAGCAGTCCGTTCTGAAGTCCACAGTCTCCAGGTAGTTGTCATTTTGTGGAAGATGGAAGATGGAGGTCAGAACAAAAGGTCTAATTCAGCCTTCGCCGTGGCCCTTACAAAACCGAGTCTGATGGAGTCTATCTTTGTTGTTGCACCTCATCTCTTGTGTCACCTCCTCCGCCATCTTCTTTCAGCGGTCATCTCTGTTCCCTGCTCTACCTCGAGGCACGGTGCCGCAGACAACAGCTGGCCAGCTCGGTCAGAGGCTTTATCTCACTTCTTTAGATGGTGAAGGCGAAGGGAGAACCAGACCAGCCAGGGTCGGAGGCTCGCTTTATTCTGTTATGGTCATCCATTGACAGTAATACGTAATCAGAAAAGTCTGCAGCACACAGAATTTCATGTGGTATTTGAAAAGTTTCGCAGTTCTTAAAGTTCTGGTTTCATATTTCTGACAAAGTAAAAATCCGATTCGTAGAGGAGCTGAATAATTTTGGTTTTCCCTGGTAATCCGATGCTTCATAGCCATAGTTTCTTAACCCTGAACAATAAATGTTTACACCATAAGCTAAGCAAACATTTATACTTCACCATAACCAATGCTTGCTAAGCATCCATCCATTATTGATCCAATTTCTTCCACTAATTTTGGACTATATTCTAAGAGAAACAGTCTAAGCAAAGATCCAAAGAGCTCCGGCTCCCCAGCCCCCTCTTCCAGGACTGCTGTGCAGACACTGAAGCGTGACTGACATCGCCAAAAGATACCATCTCTCCAATGAGTCCTGGGTCTGCCCCGAGGCATTCGACTTTGAGCGCCTCCCATGTGACTGAGCTTCTCACTCAATCCCTATAGGTAATCCCAGCCAACCTTCCAAGGAAGCTGATTTAAGCCCCTTGTATTCAAAACCAAGAATATCTGATTGTTTTAATTGTTTTAAAAAAGTTTGCCTTAAATCTGGACTTATAAAGAACATTACGTTCAGTTGTCTGGACATCTAGACGCTGGGCCAAAATGCCTTTTCTTCCCCTCAAATATCACAAACAGAGAAGCTGCTAAGGATTTCTGAGTATTGCAAACCCAGAGAAAGGACTCTTTTAAAAAATAATTTGGTCCATGTGCTTCAGTAATATTTGGAAAGTATGTGAGATGAATGACCCTTTGATTGGACTCATTCATGTGTGCAGGGCACCAAAGTCAGCCAAAGAATCTACAAGAATCTTGGTTCTGCCAGGGCACATGCTCCATGAACCCAAACTCTTGGAAAGAACAGATCTTCTTTATATCTCATCCTGGGAATTTGATGAACTTTCCATGTGAAGAAGCTACAGAACAATTTCCTTTCAAATGAGTGTCATTTGTAATTCAATTCAATTCTGTTTTATTTATGTAGCGTCTATTACAACACAAGTTGTCTCTAGGTGACCCAGAACATGACCCCAATCATCAATTATTACATAAGCCTTGGCAAAAAATTCTCCATAGTGGGCAAAAAAAAAAACATTAAAGCAAAACAGTGGCAAGACAAACTTCCTTTTAAGAGGGAAGAAACCTTGAGCAGGACCCGGATCATAAGGGGGGACCCTTCTGCTGAAGACCAGCTGGGTAGAGCAGGAAAAGGGAGATCAGAAAGAGAAAATGAAGAACAGCTAGAGGAGAGACACAGATATATTGCCAGTTGTACTAAAGACAAGATATGTTAGTAATAATTATCTGGTGGCTGAAGGGCTAAGAATCTTATGTACAAATGACCGATGCATTGATTGGAAAATTAATCCCATGGTTCTGGATAATACTTCCCAAGGGCTCCATGTATAAACTATAGAAGATTGGCTCTAGCACTGAACCCTGTGGGACACCGTAGCACACCCTCACCTGTACAGAAGAAACCTCACGAACATGAATAAACGGGAATCTGTCAGATAGAAAGGTAGTAATCCGTCACCCCCCCCCCCCCCCCCCCACCCCCAATACAGCCATAGTGTTGTTGTTTTTTTACTTTCACATGTAAACTCGTCCCTAGTCTCATTTTTTTCATTCCTGACATATATAAATTTGATCAATGAAACATGATATAAGGAGTTATGTCAATAATAAAATCAGCATCGCATTAGCTGAAAGGTCCTGATTGGCTTGGTGTGGGCAGGGTTCTTTTAAAAGCTGTTTAAACATTAAATGGTAGATACTCTTTGCCACCAATTGAAATGTGAACACTCAGATTTATTCCCAGGCATTGAACCCCGTTTGAACCCTTAAATGCCTGTTGAGGTTCCCTCATCTTAAATATAGAGAATTGATGTCAATTGAGTTGATCTTTTAAGTGAAAATAATGATAAAGCACGAGGATGAAAGGTGCAGTAGGTGAAGAAAAAAGCTGAAAATGTAATTGTTTTGGAAATTGACTGGCCTTGTCTTGCTCTAACTTGGAATGAGTTTGCTTTATGAGTCCATTTGATGTTCATCTCTGCATATTCAATGGTAATGACCGTGATTATTGAACCAATTAACATATTTCCCTTTGTATCTGTGCTTATGGTAGATGTGGCTTTTTTTATTATGCACTTACAAGGCCGAGACAGAGCGCTCCGCCAGATTATGATATTGATCACATTTTATAGCTGTCAGGTTGCTTCTGAACGGTGATACTGAGAAGCCACAGTGAAGTTGCTGAGGGACACTGAAATGAAAGTGGAAGGGAACCATGGGGAAAGGTAGGGCAGGAAGGAAGGAGAGTATCATGGAACTGGGATAGAAGACACAAAAAAAGGGGGGTGGCAGAGGAAAGGGATTGCCTTGGCAACCATCCATGACTTCCTGTGTCTTCCTGTCAGGGTGTGCATCAAAGGCCGCACGCACTTGCCTTTTGACTCGTCTCTGAATGAAGGAATTAACAAGACCTCTATTGCAGCTATTTATAGCCTGTGAGCTAGAGAGTTGGAGAGAATAAACGGGAATTTGAGGAGGGAATATGCGTGTGGATGCATGTGTGGGTACATCTTAGTTTCCAGTGGGTGTTTTTGCATGCATCCAATGAGCGTGACAATCTCCAGTGTTTTGTCTCATTCATGTGGTTCATCAGTTGTGTCTACTCACTCGTCCTCCCTCCAGCTGTCTGTCCTTGTCTTCCTTTTTGTCTCTGCCCTGTGTTCCCTTCATCCCCACTGACTTTCTTACAGAGTCCCCGTTATGTGCTTTGGATGAGCAGTGAGGGCAGAAATGGGATTGAGCATCAGACAGTCAATTGAAAGGATCTCTTTAGCCTCTAGAGAGTGAGCTCACTTTGCAACAGTACTTAGACAATAAGCTCCCAGGCTTTGACTATCCATGTTCTCCTGCCTTGGTTTCTGTAACATTGCTTCACAATCTGGGATATCATTTGATTTTAGCTCTGGGATTGATTAAGCGCATCTAATGAAGTCTGACGTACTCTGTCCCATCACTTAAACATCAGATTCAATAAGCAGAGCTTTGGAGACATGCTGAGTAACCTTCACCTCTTAGCGTAGGTCTCTGGTTTAAAATAGTCAGTGAACCATCTCTTCTAATGTCTCTTTTAATTGCAAACGTTCTCAGCCCTGTTAAAAGGAAAAGTTCATTAAAAAAGCTGTCAATCTTACATAGATAATATTTTTGCTTCAAAGCTGCTTACATTTTCAGGTAAAACCCTTCTTTGCCCTCCTGGAATCACTACAGAGCTTTTCAACTTTTTTAAGACACCTGTTTTATAATTTTGTCTCTTTAATGAGGACATTTTCATGAGTGGGTGATGGAGACACAAGTCAAATGGGAGTCAATTATGGACTTGAACTGGTTTCCAAGAGCCAAGAGTTGACGCTTACCAAAGCAGAACCGTATTGATCCCGGTCTCCTTTTGTTCCTTTTTGCGGCTTTTCTACTATCAAACCAAAAAATACCTTTTGGATTAGACAAATCTAATGAAACATATGCCACAACAACAAAAGACGCTGCAGGGAAACGCTGATTCTGAAGCCTGTCCTCAACTATCATGCTACAAGCCTGGTTGCCTTCTGTCCAGAAGAACACTTGAACTGAAGAACTGTAAGGTTGAAATGGTGGACCTTACTTCTCGAATGTTGGCAGAGCCCTCTCTTTTACTGATTTCTTACATTTTTATGTGATGGTCAAAGTTCCTCCGTCAATTCGCAACTAGTCTTGTTGGAAATATGAGCTAGGAAGGAAGGAAAAAGGGAACTTCTGTGGCTCCTGTATGAGACATGGCATAAATCCACCACAGCAAATGGTTAAATACACTGCATGTGTGGACGTGACTGTGAATAGGAGGGGTACCAGACCCAGTTTCACGGGAGATCATTTTCGTAAAAGGGAATGTTTATGTTTATGGCCAGGATACTTGTCAGCAGCACTCATGGGTGTTCTGCTGTGATGGGCCTGACCTTAGACATTACACCAGAGAGGGAAAGTAATTAAAAACATAACAGAAAACTGCCAAAACACAAGATGAAATTAAATCTTATTAATGTATCAACCAACCAATTTGGGATCCTGCTTACCAGATAATTACATGAAAAGCAGAACATTTAACAAACCAGCTTTAACAAATTTGCACATGCATGCCATTTGGCGGAGTGAGAGTAATGTTCTGTTTAGGGATGGGATGCATGTAGCTCCCTCAGTCTGCATGAATTTGTCTTTTATAACTAATCCCCCAGTTAATCGATACTGTTCACATTTTGAAATGCTGACCCAGCTGTTTGAGGGCAGCATGGTCAGCCATTCTGTTACCATGTTGTCGATGAGACCAATGCATTAGAAATTCACCTAAACATGCTAAGAACTGTAGACGAGCTTGAGTAAAAAGTAAAGGAGAGTACGCTGTGGATGAATTTGTGGAGCTGTAGTGTAAAGTTGAGTTAAAGCTGTTAACTTTGGCATATAAAATTAATCATGTGTACTGGTTATAAACCTGATATGGTCACTTTTGTGGAAGAGCAGCATGGAGAGGTGGTTTTTTTGTTTTAATACTTGTCCTTAAAATGGACTGGACCTTTTAACTGGGTCCAGTATACATATCTACATGTCAATAGGGTTGACATGATCAGTAAAAGCTGATACCTTCACATGATTCAGTTAACACAATCATAAGAAATGTATGTTCTTTGGCCTACCTAAAACAATAGGAATATGACTTGTTCCAAAATAACTGTAGCTTTTTCCCACATGTATGTTCATTTTGGAATAAAGTTGCTCAGGACATGATCTTGTATGTACTTGTATGAACTGAACATTTTCCAAGAACCCACACCTACCTTAAAAAGCCAACAACAGCAATAAATCTTCTGATATTATTATTATTATTATCTTCTAAATACAGTTAAAGACATTTATTTTAACACAATTCATCCCATTTTCTATTGTGGATACTCTCAAAACTTGTAGCAAGGCATTTGTCAATTTATTTGGACCATATTTTTTTAAAGGTCTAAAAATGATTGACAACATACAAAACTACTGTTTTTTCGTGTAATTTGTTTCTGTCATTGGTCAATTTTATATCAATAAATACAAGGTTTAACCCCTTATCTATTTTAGAAAAAAAAAAAAATCACAATACTCCAAATTTATCTTATTGTAAATTCTTTCATGTATATAGTCAGACATCTGTATTTACTGTATATTTTTCTTCTCTCTTGAATTATGGGCATGTATTCAAAAAAAGCACCTAATATTGCTCAAAATTCAACCTCTTGTGAAACATTTATTCCTTTTGCCTGCTTCTTAGTGTACATCTGTTTTTAAGTAACCTTCAGAAACGAAGCTATTGGGAGCTGTCTGGGAATTATAATGGCTTTTGGTCATCTTAAGGCCAAGTTATAAAGGCACACATCCGTGCATATCCATAGGTGCAAATATGCAGGCACTCATTATACAGCAGGAGGTGTGAGCCTTTCTCACTTTTTACATACCCTTCATCCGACACACTCATTTTCTTGCACACACACAAAGCACACCCCATCTCTTTCAGAGCAGCTCAAAGGACCATCTCTTTAGGGCTTCTGAGGCCGAGGTGACCAGCGGCCGTGAATGCAAATTACCCCTCATACACAGACACACACACACACACACACACACACACACACACACACACACACACACACACACACACACACACACACACACACAAAGCTCCCTCTGCCAGGTCCTGCTGTTCAGTTTACCTACCGCAACAGTGAATGATAGGGGACAGGAAAGCAAGACAAAAGGAGGGATTAAAAGAAGAAAGTGGCGACATGGTAGATAGAGAGAGCAAGAGGTTATCCAAAGTTAAAGTCTTCTCCTCTGGAGGAGCAGCTTTTGTTAATTTGATTAAACTTATTCATCATTAGTTAGCAAATAACTGTAGGGCTCAAGCTGACACTTTAAATAAATTAAGGAAATTTATTTAATCAGTGCAGCTACAACACCCCCAACTGTGACATTCTCACATGTACACAGTACATCCATGCGTGATTTAGCAGCTGGTGTCGTACATATGTTGACTCACACTGATGTGCAAACTTCACACGTGATATGAAGTGAGTTAACATGTTTATTAAAAAGCAACAAACAACAGTTTGAAAGCCGCCACACTGGCGTGCTAAATATAAATGGGACAGGACTCATTTGAAAGCCAAGTACATCTAAAGTTAATACATAGAAAGAACTGACATCCGCTTTGGAAGAATTGTTTGTGTTGTTTTGAGATAAAACTTGTTCAGATGATACATTATCAGAGAAGTATATTGTATGTTGTTAATGAACACAAGTTTCTAAATTGTGTTAACACCACGAAAAGATTACTATGTCTGAAATAACCTGAAACCGACAGAAGTTGATGGCTTCTATCAATATTTATCAGCGATTTAGGACAAAATAAGGTTTGATTTTCATTTTTGATTCAACAGCAATAAAACAAATAAAAATGGAATGGGAAAAAAGGGTGATACCCTTTACTTAATATTTTCTTGCACAGCCTTTTGCATCAATAAAAACCAACAAGGTATCTTTTGTTGTATTTTTTTTTTTTAAATCACCCATTCTTGGGTGCATGTGGTTGGATTTTGGCTGCATGTAGTTGTAAGTTAGTTGGAGCACCCATGGCCTGTGACTTTAACTGAGCTTCCCAACAGTGGGCAGTATGTTTCACTCCAGGATGCTTCGGTAGTCTTTAGACTTCTTGATGGACCTGCACAGATTCATAGATGAACCCCCATCAATATTTCACCATCAATACAGGATTCTTTTCTTTGAAACTTTCATTTTTTCTGTCCGTGAACACAGAGTTGATGCAACCAAGAAACTCCAGGTTTGTTCCATCAGCCCAAAGGATATTCTCACAGAAACTTTTTGGTTTCACAAAAATGCATTTTACCAAGTTTGAAGTCTTTTATTTTTTATGTCCTGCAAAGTTGGCTACAATCTCATGGAGTTTATTCCTCTTATTTATATTTTTAGTTGTAATCACATCCACTAATCTGCCTGGAGATTTGCCTGGTCTTTTTGCCCTTACCTTTAACATACTGATCTATACTTTTCTTTCTGAGCTCCTCAGACAACTGTCTTATACGAACTGTTGTCTAGACTCAACATCCATTCCATCACCATTTTTTTGTACCTGTTTAATCCTGTACAGGGTCACAGGTCCCGGCTTTTAAAGTTAAACTAGCTTTTAATACTATTTTATACATTTTTATGTGCGTCAACAAATCTGTCCAGGCCACTTTTGAAGATCCGAATAAAACAAACAAATTCATTCTTTGTTTATTTTGTTTGTTTTGTTCTATTTCTTCGATAACATGATACAATTCATTTTAATATGGACACTTCTCAGGACGACAGTAGCAAAGTGTTAATGAGTCTTAGAGGTACTAACACATTATTCCATGTTTCCTCATCCATGACAGTCTTACGGAATTCCATTTTTGTCAAAATGCAAATCTGCCTTTTAGACTAAATCCTCAGTTTGATTTGTTATGCAGTTCAAACATGTCCAACCACGCCCAGAGGTTGGTTACTTAGAGCTCAATGGATTGTGAGGTCAGTCAGGCAAGTTATAAGACAGCAGCACGTGCTGAACGCTGTCCAAGGTGCTGAAGTTTCAGAACCACGGAGAGCGTCTTAGCACGCAGGGCCGACGCACAGATACACAGCATTAGAAAACATGTCTTGTCATTTCTCCTCATCAGTGTTAGTGAGTTAGTTGGTTAGTTTACTAATAGTTTAGTTTAGTTTAGTTTATAACTTGTATCACTTTGAAAGTGATTGAAATCTACTCTGGTTAGCTGTTATTTCCTGCCATATATCAACCTTCCCTGTAAGGTGTTGCAGTATAAATGTTACAGTATAAATATGAAAAGTTTAAATTAATTACTGAAAAAGACCTTTAAAACCACCACATGTGCATTAACACAGCATAATTTATCTTCAGGTAGTAAGTCAGTCTCCTTTAGTCTTTAATAGATCAAATTCAAGGCTACTTAAAAAAAAAGAATTAAAAAAAAAAACCTGAAATTATTCTGCAAGTAATCTCTATTTATTGCCAACTCAATTAAACTTTTTGTCCCTTCTTTTATTACGCAGGGTTATGTAATCAATCATTTAAGTGCCGTCTTCAGTCCACAGAAGCCACTTCATTTCAGACTAAATGAAACAGATTCAGGCTCAGACTCTAGGTGACACAAGAGACGTTATTAGTGTTTTCATATGATGTGGCTCAGGAAGATGAGGAAGCTTGACAGAAAGGTGGCAATTGACCTGTCCAGATGCATTAGAACATATTTTTTCTATATACTGCTTATACAACTCATTTCCCAGAAAGCTCCTTTACTTTTGCCTTCACGTCCAGCAGGGTTTTACTCAGATTTCTAAGGACATTACTCAGACAAAATTGTTATTAATGGAAATATTCCACTGGCATATTTTAAGATTGGAATTTGATGGAATCTGCAGAGCCAAAGCATTGTCATACCAGAGTGTGTAAACGATATGTTGTTCCACTGCTCCGAATGTAATAGTTTCACATTAAGGACTTACAAAGTGAACATCTATATATTTTTTAGGCTCTTAATTTTTTTTTTAACAAGTTCTAATATGTCTATACTTATTATTTTATCAGAAACCTTCAGTACTACATGCAGTACATGCAGTAAGCAGTACTACATGTACTACAATATAAAAATGTTCATAAGGAGGTGGGATGGGGTAAAATATTGTGGCCTAACATGGATCCATATGACCTGTTATTATCCAAGGACTTTAAACAGTTCAACTTCTGTCAGTTGCAGCTGGTTTGGACTTGAGAATTAAAAAAAATACATTCTCAGGGTTACATATTAAACATGTTAGTGGCAGTCACAGTTCAGGATCTGCTCAGTGGCCAGTGATGTCCCAGTGCTGCAGCCTGCGGCGTTATAAAACTCTTACAAAACTGACCAGAGAGCCAGAGTTGGATGTCTATGGAGGCACGGAGGAAAGCCAGCCCAAATAAACTGCACCGTTTTGTGTTCAAAATCTGAGAAAAGACCTGAAAAACATCTCAAGTCACATTTCCATTAACTCTAGATTTGCACATGACCCAAATATCAAAAAAGAAACTTTTAATGGCAATGACTTTCAACTCCCAAATATTGCAAAAACCTTTATATGCTTCCAGAAGGTGGTTTTTCAGGTGATTTGATAATCCACGTTATTTCAAAAGTGTAATAGAAATGCTGTTTGTACCTTTTCACATCTCTGGCAGCGCTGGATGTTACGTAGCTGGTCAATCAGAAGTCATTGAAAATCTCTTTCCAGCTGTTGTTGCCTTCATTAATTCAATATAGTTGTGCTATAACACTACTTAATCATTATACATTAGTGCATTACATAAGTGATTTGCCTCTGAATAATCATTTGAATGATCATCTGCTACCTTCATCTGAGTATTTTCTCAACAGCGGTAGCGGCAATCGCAATAATTTGCCAAAGAGTGGAGATGTTTTTGTCCATCTTCTTCAACCTTGAGATTTTCTTTTTCGTTGTTTTAAAGAGAAGTCTCCCAGGACGAAATATGGACAGTTACAAGAATTACGCTTATTCGAAAAACCACCGTTCACTGACCCATGTAGCTCTAACTTCATCGCAAATTCAGAGTTTTGATTTTCTTCTGTGAAAACGTGTAATGGAAACGTGTCTCCGGGCTCTTTCACGGAGACACTCTGACTTTACAGTTTGTACTGAGTGTTGACTAGACTCAGGAAGCATGTGTCATAATTTATGTTTGGAGATTTGCAGTCAAATGTTGTATTTTTTTTAGACTAATTTTATAGATTATCGATAGACTTTTGGATAAATTATTTGTAAAATTACTCCTCACTGAGTGCAGTTTGTTGTTTTGTTTCTATAGTCATGCTTAGTCAGATTAGACCAGTAGTTTGTTGTGACAAATACAATTAACTTTTACCCTAAGTCAGTAGGTTTTCTGAATTCAAACAGTTTATATTTGTTTAGCTTTTTGTGTAGTTAGAGCAGCACCACTGAAGAATTGTAGGGGTTTTTTTTTTTGTTTGTTTTTGTTTTTTCCTCTCGAACCATCTTAGTTTGCTTGCAGTGAAGCACTGTTGTAAATTGTTATGACAGACAGCAGTACGTGTGGATTTGATAACCAGCTGAAGTAAGTAAGTAAGTCAAATTTGATTTATAGAGCACCTTTCAAGATAAAAAACACAAAGTGCTTCACAATAAACCATGCGGCAAAACATAAACTATAAAAACAAATAACTAAGAAAAAGCAAGTTTAAAAAAGATGCTTTTTGAGCTGCATTTTAAGAGATCGCAGTTTACAGAGCTCAAATCTGAATCCCCTTATAAACTGGCAGAGACAATGAAGTCTACAGGACAGAGTACTTTCAGTGAGGAATGTGGTTGGGTGTCATGTAACCTACGCACCTACAAATAAACATGCTTCCATGGAAAGTTTTTGCCATGCCGCAGTTATAATACGCACAACTTCTGCACACAACTCTAGGACAAAACACTAAGACATTTTTACAGCTGTGAAGTTAGTGGACAAAGAAAAGCTACTCAACTAAATGGACAAAACTTAGAGACACCTACCACAAACGCAAACCTGCTTGGCATTTCTTCCCATAGCTCTTGCCAACGATTCAAAGCCAGTCCAAGATTTGTCTTTTCCTTTCCCTCTTTGGTTTCTATGGAACCTCTTTTACAGTGAACACGCTGGCAAAAGCGAGCCAATTCGCCCAAATTTAAGTCAATGGTACGTTGACTACAAGGTGATAGTTGCGTGGTGCTACTGTAAAGTGTGTTTTAGGCCATAGGCTCTAGACTATGCACCATAGTTGCCATCTGTCCAGCTAAGAATTATTTTCTGTGTAACTAAATTTGTATTCTGCTCACTTATTGGTGTAATTGTTTAGTCTATCAATTATAATGAATTAGCAAAAATTCCTTTCAGTATTTCCCAAAGACCCAAAAGTCCTTAACAGATATTCAGCTCATTATTATAGGGAGAAATGCTGTAAAATACCAATTAACCTCATTAGAGAGGGTTGAATCAGTCAGTGTTTTTGTGTATTTGCCCTAGAAATGCCTCGAACATTAAAGCGATGATCCCCTAAATGGTCAATACATAAGATTGCGAAGTATAGTGTCTGATAGAAGAGAGTGGAAAGGGTTTGGAGGAAGACCAGGAAGACAAGTTCAAAGCCCTCACAGACAGATGAACAGCGTCAGTGATCTTGGACCACACTTGAAGGTTATTGCACAGATCAACAGCTTTTAGCAAGCTTTTATCTACAGTGGAAATAGCTGAAGGGTTAAATGACTCTTCAAACACAGATTGATCCTCTTTTTTGCTCTTTTTTTATAGCCAGTGGCAAGGAAAGACAATATGAAGCAGAGATTACCTCACAGATGAAATACTACATGAGATGGCAACAGAGCAGCTGAGGCTGACGGCATTTTGATAGCTCGACATAACCAACATTTCCTTAGTTCCTTCCTCAACCTTCCCCCCATGTCAGACAACATGAAGACTCTTTGCTCTTCAAAGGTTAGCCTAATAAAGATCACAATTAGGTCTGCTGGCAAAAATCAAATGTCAAAATGTGCAAAAGGCTGGCTTTTCTGAAACACGCCTTGTATCTCTCACACGCCGAAGCAAACAGTCTGACAGACTGTGGGAAGAACGGGAGATGGGGTGTGATTCCTCATCGTCTCTGGAGCGCAGGGAATCGCTCTATTGGGTGTAGAGACAGGCTGGCTCATCACACACAACGTCGAATAGTTTGGGGAACGTGTCTCAATATGATACTTGCATCATTATTTTCATTAAAAACATACAATCCAAGTCTAATAACGTAGTGCTCTTCTTAGTTGTCATGATCCTCCTGAGTTTCTAAGCAGCCCGTTACAGAACAGCGACTGTATTTCGCTTTAAAATGTTGACGAACTCACTGATATTTGAATATATTCTCCTTAGTCTGACAATGTATAGTAGATAATGTCCTTATAGATAGAACTATATCCTTCACAACCCTGTATATTTGTGTCTGTAATGCAGTGTGTCTCGTCAACGTCTGAAACCCTGTGCTTCTGTAGGATTCTGTAGGAATGCCAACAGAAATCCCTGATGGGAGCCCAATATGGGAAAACTGGCCTATGGGTTAACAGAAGGGGTACTTATGGGTTTTCTCTGGTTAGATCTTCCACAGAAAACCCACATAAAGGCTTTAAATACAGGAGTTGTTGTGGGCTTTAGGTGGACTGTGTGGGTTTTCCCTGCCCACGCTCGCCCACATTAAACACACATCTACCCATGCACGCCTGGCCATGTTTTCTGGAGAAATGGTGCAATGGCATCATTTTATTTATCCTTTTTTTTTTTTTTTTTTTTTTTTTGCAGCATTGTGTTCTCATGCCATGGTTTTTGTTTTCTCATGATTTTTCTTTTTTCTTTTTTTTTTTTCAAAACATGCAGAACACAAATGGCAGCAAAGTAGAAACGTGAAAGACGTCGCAAACATGGACTTGCCAAAGGAGTTGCAGCCAAGAGTGGAAAAAAAAAACCAAAAAAAAACACTCAACTTGTACAATCTAATTTTCTGTAGTCACAGCCATAAACGGAAAATAACAGATCTTTGCAAAAACAGCAAAACAAAAAAGGATCTTTTCCTTGTTCCTCCCAGCTTGAGCCAACTTTTCCTCGTAGTTTGCTCGGATCCCTGATAGTGCATGCAAACTTGCCAGAAGGCCAGAATCTCCTTGTAGTCGGGTTCTTAAAAACCTTTTATGAGCTGTCTGACCTCGTCTCTTTGAGGTCGAGCCATCAACACTCTGATTTAAAGCATATCCATTCTGTTTAATAGCGGATTTTGTTCCTGGAATATCATGGAAAACATACAAAAAAAAGCACGACTTTACACAGGCTACCAAGGTAAAAAAAATAAAATACATGCTTTACACATTTCACTTTTATAATCACATGTAAGTAAGCAGTAATTGAGACTGAGCAGTAGAGCACAGATTTATCCTGGTCGTGTGTGCATGATGGCACAAGCAGATGAGCCTGTGTGTGTTTGTGTGTGTGGCTACAAGGGGAGAAAATGGCTTTAACCTTCATGCTTATTCAATCATCACCACTCTGTAAATGTCACTCCATCTGCCTCCCTGGTGCTCACTACGTCTTTGTTCACCTCTCTGTGATCCACACAAAGCTCCGTTTCTGGCTGTCGTCTATTTATCTGAAGGTCTCTTTCATCTCTGATTTTTCATCATAAACCTGTTACTCTGTGTTCAAACTTCCCTCTGACATTCACGTTTTTTGCCGGCCTTTTTGTTTATTTTTTTTTTTTTACACTGGCTTTACTTTCCCTCACAACTCTCCCCTATACTGACTTTCTTTTTAAAACGGTGCATTACATGTCTCCCTCTGGTGACTTCGGCCGTAACCCTCACATAATAACACACGACGACATTCTCCAAATCAGCACCTGGACAAACAACTGTCCTGTTTCCTTTTTTTTTCTTACCTCATAGTCTCTTTTTTTCTGTCTCTCTCATACGCATTATTTTGAAAAGCCTGCGTCAGCATCCTTTTTCTGCCCTGCTCTCTCCATCAATCTTTTTTTTTTTTCCGCCCCCCCCTCTTTCTGTTTCCGCCTGCTTGATTTTTTTTTTTTTTCCCCTTTCAGCCAGTGCAGATCGATATTTCTCAGGTTTTGAGTCTGGGACTTGAGAACGAGGCACCCAGAGAGGTAAGAGAGGAAAACCATGTACGAAAAAGAAGGAGAGAAAGAAAGGTATCGTGAGGACGGGAAATAAATGAAAGGAAAGACAAAAGAAGGTGAGAAGTGATGAACTGCAGAATGAGAAAGAAGCCAAATCAAAGCCTGAGGCAGAAACATGTATTCACATCCCGCGTGACTTTAAAACACCGTTAGGAGCTGGCTCACACTTACTCACATCAGCTCGTTTCACAGCTGTTTGAGCCGTCACAGATGTAGATTAATGATTAACTTTTTTTTTTGTTTGTTTGTTTGTTTTGTTTTTTACATCTTTTACATGAGGCGGAGTCACTCGGCTGCTGCTGAATACGCTTCCTCCATCGGGGACTCTTATATACCCACAGTGCACCGTACATTAACCACGGCAAACGCTCAGCTGCTGCCACTGTAGAGTCCTGGTAGACTGGTTCATTTTATTATTAACAATTTTTAAAATCCAATCCGATTTTGTCATTATTTATGCTGTACATACACCGTCGCTGTCTGTCTTGATCACATGAAACAGTCAGATTGTTACGACATCACCATCAAGACGCCACTGGAGTTTTTTTATGAGCTAAAGACTTCCCCCCACCTCCCCCTTCCCTTTTTTTTTTTTTCTTGATAATTTATTCTTTTTGTGTTTCAAACAGCATCCATTAATCATCACCAAGTCTATTGATAATTAACATTTAACATTTAGATTAAAATTTAACTGCGATGCCCTTAGAGAACTGCAACACATTGTGGCATTTTAGATGCATCCATCTTTTTCATCCCAACACTCTTGCTGATGTAGTTATGTGAAAAAAGAAAGAATATATTATCTTTACATTTCAGCGCATAGTGACATTTCTCCTGGTCTTCGCCAGGTATTAAAAGGTTTTAAAAACATCCACAGAGGAATACTAACGCGTGACTTGTAATGTGGGTCATTATTTATGAAACAGAAACGTATTTGTGGCCTAAAAAAGCCAAAAATGTAAAATAGGGGTCTTAAAAAAAACTAAGCACACCTCCTGGTTTGAGAGCAATAACTTGAAGTGATCATTTTCCGTATCTCAAATTATTGTGGAGGAATTCTGCATCACTTTTATTTCAGTTTTGCGTTTGTGGACGTTTGTTTTCAGTCGACGCACCTCTCTTAATGTCCATCCATTGGAATTCTCCATTAGTTTGGTTTTACACTTCTTGGTGTGAACCGATTTCAGCAGAGCTTTTGCTGCCAGAGATGTTCTCAGTCTTGACTCCAAAATACTCTGATGATCAAACAAGTTCATGGACAACTTTATAACTGCAAAGTGTCCAGGTCCTGAGGGTGAAACAAGCCCAGATCATCGCCCCTTCCACCCGTGTTTGACCGCCGGTATAAGGATAGTGTTCCAGGAGGAGTTTGAGATGTGACTTTCAAGTTCTTTGCAATGTCTCCAAGCATTGTAGGGTCTGACCTTGGAGTGAATGTGCAGGGATGTGAACTCCTGGGAAGATTTGCAAATGCTTTAAACATGTGAATACGCTTTCTTGGTGTAGAATAATGGACTCCAAATGTTTTGGAAATGGCCTTATGGCCCATCACTCTGAATAGGAAGACGTAGGTACAGATGGATGGATGGACACAGATGGATGGTTTTATTACCCTTCTGAGATCGATGGTCAGCAAACGTTGCTTCTCTAAGATAATTGCTGATGTTTTTCCAGTGACTGTTCTCTGAATCAATCACTGGTGTCCTGTGATGTGGCGTATTGCCTTAAAATCAACTATAAAGGTGGAACTAATGGGAACGGTTTTATGCATTGTCTGTTTGTAAAGTTAAACAGCTTCGTGGAATGGTAGGCTTCCCTATGGAGGGAAAAACACTACAATGATGTCACGCGGATCCAGATTATGTCACATGACAGCCCCTCTTGCTGCAAATATGTTCTCACATGGTTGAACAAAAATAAAAACTTATTTTTACGGAGCTGCTTCCATTTGCTGTTTGATGAACACAAACCGGCTGCTCCGTACCCTCCTAATTTCTACCGACACGGGGAGGATGTGCCCAGTTTTTTCTATTAATATTATTATTTTATACATTGATTCTAAAATTTTAATTTTGTCAAAGACAGGTTGTTCATTTGAGCTTTTTTCCACACGGTTTCAAGACCTGACGGGGCCCAGGTGATTTTGTTTTCATTAATGAACAGAGAGTGTATTTTCCTTTTTCACGATTGTCTGTCACTCTCCTCCTTCACAGACTTAGGACACGGCATTTAAAAATATTGAAAATGTCGAGGCCCACAGTTGTTTTTATCCAATTATAGAAACTGACAAGTGATTTCAAGTGACAAGTGAGGCGAGCTGCTTCAGATGTGTAATCAGAGCAGAGGCAGAGGAGCGAGCAGTCGCGGCGGCGGCGGCGGCAGACGGCAGGAACGGCCCGTCGGTCGGCTCCAGCAGCTGCGACGGAGCTGGAGTAGGATGTACCGAAGCCTGGGGCACGGCAGGGGTCAGCGCCCCTCTTGCACCTCCGGACGACCAAGGGACATAATATTTTGCAAACAAATGTAATTGATAAGCATCTATTGAGTGCATGCACATTTTTATTTTTTATGATTTGCAAAGAACATTTTCAAATTTTGAGCCTTTTTATTCCCTTTTTTGTTGTTGTTGATGTTTCAAAATAAGCTCCTTTTTGTAGTGGTATGATTACATATATTAAGTGTCGGGCACTGTTCATATACACCGAGGAAGCAGGACTCCATTCTTCCCTCCTATCATAAATATTTCAAGTAGTAATAAAAAAAAAAAAAATGTAGGAATTACGATTCCAAAGTTATTCAACACTTTTACCGAGGCTCTTTTCTGTGCTTTTTCCCCCCCCCTTTCAAACTGATGTTGTTTTTAGATACATAGATTTTCAAATCTAAGTTAGAGCGAAAGCGAAACCGTTTCATTGATTCAGCGTAAGAAGTCATGAATAAAAAAAGCACAACTTGATATAACTTTTCATACTTCTGTTGTCCCTTGTTAGACTTGCCAGACTGGTGAACTTTAGTGTGTTTGGGTTTTTCCTCAGGTGGCCTCAGACAAGCCGGTGCAGCATCCTGACAGTCTCATCCGTCTTCCTCCAGTACTTTGAAATCCCCCAAAAGCCTATTATTCACCGTGCGCCACCGCGGGCAAGGTTACTATCTCATAAGTAAGACGGACACCAGAGAAGGTGAATCGTCCCGGTCGTCCTCGCGCAAACACATAAGAGACACGCTATTCATCTTCAAGCTTCAAAGTGATTATTTTGCAATTCTACAAAAGTAAAGATCATTTTGTGAGAGCGAGTACTGTAATATTCTCTGATAAGAAAAGAAAAGACAACTCTGCATACCACAACCTCTCATTGAGGTGAGTGAATTGAGTCTCAATAATACGAGAGCGGCAGAAAACTAATTTTGACAGTTTGATTAATGACGTCTTTATAAATTCACGCAGAATGCTTCTGAAAGGTGAACGTGACAGGAGCTCCGGCAGCTCCAGCAGCTCCAGCAGCTCCAGCAGCACGCTCCGGATCCCATTTCACTGCCATTCACCTGAAAATGGACTCCGCAGTTGTTTGCGGCGGAGTGAGAGCTACTCATCTGTGACGAGCGCGCACGCGCTTGTCACACACATGCAGCCGCAGGAGCCGCGGCGTGCGATAATGAAGCCCAAGATTGGCGGCGGCGTGTCTGCTTGCCCGCCTGCTTGATTGTCTGTGCGTCTCACTGTCTTGCGCTGTTTTGCATTGTTACGCGCGCACACGTAAGCGCACGCCGAAGGACGGGTACTCTGCGTGAAATGAGGAGAGTATATGTGGGCAGACGATCTCAAAGTGGCAGCCACATCTCATCTGAAACCTGGCTCCTGCAGTGCGCACACATAATGACACACTTATGCACAAGTCTCATTGAGTTATTGATTGTGTTTTCTGCTGCAATATTTTCGCTCTAGGTTAAAGACGATGCTCTCATTTCTCTCTGTTTTCTGCCTTCATCTCCATCTCTCTCTTTCTCTTCCCCTCCAAAGAATCGTCCATCTTTCATGCTCGATGCTCAGTCACAAGCTGTCAGACACAGTTGCAGTTCCTCGTAGATCATCCCGGACTGGCACATATTGGCCAAACCAGCCGCTCTACACCCACATTCTCTTATGCAAGCTCACAAATTCACTCATGTCCTTAAACTCAAAGCATTTTTTTTTTTCCTGAATCATACAGTTTGAAAAACAGAGATGGCGTGGACGTGGGTCAAAGAGCGGAGGATGCGTGGAGACAAAATTAAATAATAAAAAAAAAAAAAACGTGAGCAGTGAACTGGGATCTGTAAGTGCTGCTGTCGGGCGAAGCTATGGAAAAAATATGTAAATCTTTATGATAAACTGTTGCTCTTGCAGAAGCCAATAAAATTCATGTGGCCAAAGTCAGTTAGAATGATTTATTACAGTTCTTCCGGCTTTGAATAAAGAGGCATCCGTCCATCTATTATCTTCAGCGTATTTAAAGTTGGGTTGCCGGGGGAACAGCCTAAGCAGCCCTCCTTCACCTCCACATCCAGACCTCCCTCTCCCGGGCCACCTCCTCCGGCTCCTGTAGGGGGGGAATATCGATGGGTCCCGTGGTCAGTTGGGACATATAATCTCTTTATTGTGTCCTGGGTCTGCTCCAGGGCCACCTCCCGGTTTGAGATGCTGGAAACGCCTTTCCAGGAAGTCATCCTAACCAGATATCTCAACCACCTCAGTTGGCTCCTTTTTTGTTGTGTCGGAGCTGTGGTTCTTCTCCGAATGCCTCCAAGATAACAGAACCTCTCACCTTATCTCCAACTGCCTACTCACTCAACAGCGCCATGGCGATGCTTGACAGTGGGAGTTTCTGCCTTGGTCGTGTAACAAACAACCAATCACATTCTTCCATGCAGTGTAAAGCAGTCAAACCATATGTGATTAGCAGATGTTTGTGTTAAGGCATGAAAGGTTGAACTTACAGCGGCATTTGATGCAAGCAAGGCTGCCACCATGGCATGAGGCACCCACAATTCAGTGCAGCGAACTCGTGACATCACCCCATTTTAAAGGCAACGGATAACAAGTCTGGCGAGAGGAAAGGGAAGATCCGGCAACCCGACAGAGGAAACATATTTTCTCCAGTGCTCGCAACCTCGTCCTTTCAGTCACAATTCATGATCATAGTTGAGTGTAGGAGCAAAGTTTGGTCTGTAAACAGAGAGACTTGACTTTTAATCCCAGAATAAAAAGTGACATGATTATAAATGTTAAAAAAAATGTATGTGAATGGTTGAAGGAGCCTGACTTCAAAGGGGTCTTTTACAAATCAATGTGACGAGTCAGATACGACGAAAGGCCTTCCAGCTCTGTCTACTCACATCATCGGCATCTAGATTAAAAAAAATATATAAAAATTTAAAAAAAAAACACTTGAACACACCACAGGGACCATGTCCATCTACAATGCAAGATCCGAATCTGCGAACGAGGACACAAATCTGTGCAAGAGGCCGGAAGCAAGTACCCAATCCTACAGGAGAAACTGTTTGACCGTAGAGATAAAAAGACGTTTGCTTTGTGTATTTTCGTCTCTGCTGCATCGCTGTTATCAGTCTCTCTGGGACGGCTCCACGTAAAAAAGCGCTGCTTTTTAAAAAAAAGATGAAGATGACAAATAAGAAGAGATTGGCAACGATGTGTTGAACCAGTGGGTTTTTTCGCTGTCCTCACGTGTTCAGTCACACTTCTCAACAGCCAACCAGGCTGATCTTTTTTTTTTTTTACTTTGTTTGAGAGCCCTAAAATGACACAATCGCACCCACAGATACAGATGTTATACACACACACACCTATAATCTTACCAGGGTTTCTGAAGAATTGTTTCGTCACAGTTTCTTGCAGAAAGATTCTTTCACAGGGAGCAATCGTTACATCCGACCAGATCGCATCTGCAAATCCACGAAGTTTGTTGCTGTTTTCCTGGAAACGGGAAACTGTTCAAATCCATTGGAATGTCAGCACACTTAGACGCTTAAAGATCAGAGCTGGTTTTGCAGAGACCTTTGAAACAATACTGGTTTTATTGGGAGTGCGTCAGCTTTGCCAATGTCTGTTCCAGTTTCCTTTCAAGACACAACCGGAAATGCAACAGGGCGTGAAACTGCAGCATTAGATGTCAGACACGGAGACTGTGGGGAAAGCTGCACAACTACAGGATAATAGGTACTTTAACCCACAATACCACGTTACTGTCACACCATTATATTTTATTTTTACTCCATTGGCTCTACATACACCTTTGCCTATGAACACACGTGTATTTTCATACCCCTTCCACGGCAGTTTCTATCATTTGTCCGTTTTTGAATAGAAGCATCGTGTCAAGAGCTGAGACAGTGTGGCATTTTTGAGATTTTGGCTTTCAGAAGTCGAACTACGCTGAAATCTTATATAAGCATTTTCAAGCCTGGAGTACAGACACAGAACAACACAAAGAATAAAAACGGAAAATAAAACTTTTCCAGAGGAGGAGAGCGGGTGTAAACAACTGGAGGTCTGACATTGTTATTTTTGGTGATGTTGATGGATTAAAACTTAAGAATTGGTCTTTTTTTGGGGTCTACAGGTACAGTGTGACGGCGAGGAGGTTCATTGGGGTTCGTCATCAAATTGCTTCCCGCTGCGGCTGTTTTAAATGAATAAAAGACTTGTAAAATGTCAGAAAGTCAACTTTTTCCCTCCCCACTACTTGGTTCAAACCACTTTGCTCCTCACCTGGTCTTTGTGAAAGATGTCAATCAAGGCCTCGCTTTTGCTCTTTTTCCTCAGCATGTTGCTGGATGGAAATGGCTGCTTGATTTCTACTTTCTCCTCAACCTTCCCTGCAGGAAAATAAGTTCTTGGGCAGATTTGTATTTTTTTTTTTTTTTTTTTTTTTGGTAAACTTTTCAAAACTTCTCAGACTTTTTAGCAAATGTGTTTGATGTGCATCAATAACTGGTGTTTTTGTTGAGCGTATCTAATATCACAATAAAAAATAATTAGCTACCAAAGATAATGCAGCTTTCCCTCTGTGAGTTTCAGATATAATTCCTACTTTCATTTCTGTTTTTTTTTTTTTACAACAAAAAAGAAACTCTTATCTCTATCTAGTACTATATTTTGATTGAAAAGTTCTAAAGGATCTAACTAAGGTGTTTTTCTATAAATATGTTTGGGTTTCTTTTTCAGCATCAAGCTTTTAATCTACCTGATATTGAAGTTGATAAATGTTACAAGAAAACAGCCTGAGCATCAAACTAAACTTTAAGCTTTTAGGTTCCAAATAGCTCTTGGACCTTTAGAAAACACGCCAGACCTTAAAACATCTGCCCTGAGGTTATAAATATCTGCAAATAATCTAAACTACTGCAGCTGGGTCATAAATCTTGCTTAAAATAGGATCACTGCTAGTAAGCGGCGCTCCATAACTCCTTTGAGGCGGTTTTTGAGTCATTTCTAATCAAAACAATCTGAAACGTTCCTTGTTTTGAAGTGTTCAGACATCCAGATGACGGAGTGAGTTGGAGGTGAGTTGATGGTCATGTCCAAGTTCAGCTAAAGGAGAGTCTGCTTTGCATTTAGAAGTAAATGATAAACCCTGACATTTGTATAAATCGTCATTGTTTTAAAGCTCACAACAATTTTAACTCTGAGGTAAAATGATAACGTCAGGTAACTTTTCCAACCGGCCTTTGAGAAGAAATGTACTTTTATTTATTTATTTTTTTTTTTTTTTTAGAAAACTCAGTGAAATAATAAGAATATGTGTTGGATAACAAAACCTAATTACAACATAATAAGAGTTTACTCTTAGTGTTGCAGATTGTAGACTTTTACAAAAGTTAGTGGTCACTTTCGATTTGAGATAAGCTCGCTCCTGAAACCTGCTGACCTTTCCACATCACCTCTGCTGAAGCTTGAGTTTTGCAAAATCAAATATTAGAGTCTCACCAAGCCCACTTTTTCAGTCTCTATTCTGAAACTATATATCCAAATGGACACCACTGATGTGTGCAAGACACTGACAGCACCAGGCTTGAGTTAGACATTACTTTCCTAACTTGTAAAACAAAATGTAACACAACGTCACACCGAACTATTATTTGATAATAAAATGTTGTGTTCTTAAGCTGTCAACACTTAAACAACCCAAGATCTAAATAGATCACATACTTTTTCTTACCACTGCAGCCGCCGGCACATGACATATCTGCTACTGCAATACTAAAATGAATTGATCAACTTCACGGATCTGCCCAATTATCTGATGAACAATGAAGGCATTTAGTCAATATTGTTGTTGGGATGGACGTGTAGACAACACGCGGGGAAGGAAACTTCTTGTGAAAATACTAGAACATCAAATTTTCAAACAAATGTAAGTGGGACCTTGGTTTTATTGTGTGTAACAGATCCTGGCTTATGTCTTTTTCTCTTGGCATTGTGTTAATACAATCCTGAATGGTCCGGACTAGAAAACAGCCAAAACATCTGCTTAAATCAGGTGGCATTTGAAGTTACAGTTACCTTTTACTGACACCGACTGTGATGACATAATGTTTTTAAATATGGGTTTTACATAAAAATAGTTTGAGATTAAAAAAGGTTGTACTCTTTTTCTTTTTTTTTTTACATTGACGCAATGTCTCATGTGCTTTTCTGTTAAAATGTATATGTTGGTATTCATTGCCATAGTTATTACGCTGTAATTAATAACTGCCATTTTGCTCAGTGTATATATATATATATATATATATATATATATATATATATATATATACATATATATATATATATATATATATATATATATATTTATTTTTTTATTTATTTATTTTTTTTCACTTCCACTTTTTAAAAAAAATAATTTCTTTATTATTAAACCTCAAGAACCGAAAATGAATTCATGGGAAATAAAAAGCAAAAGTGATGAAAGGTGACCTTTTTTGCAGTAGCAGCACTTACGTTCTGAACACTGAGGTGAAATCTTCTCCTTCATACACTGTAGATGAGCTGAAGAGTTAAAAAAACAACCTCTTTGACACATTTCTCTGATAACTTCACACAAAACCTGCAGAAAGAGTGAAAAGTGGGCGTAAAATGAAAACATTTTAAGCTGCTTTTATTTTTTTTACTCTTTCGTTTAATGAGAACGAGGTCAACGAACACTTAACAGAGGATAATGATGATGAAGAAGAGACCCCTCAGTCACGGTCATGGTCATTAAAGCAAATCTGAGATGATGGAAGGATCTGACGGTGGAAGGAGGGAAAGAAAAGGCTCTTAATCTACCAAAAACAGCCAGAGGGCACATGGAGATCCTATTACAGTCACCTTTTACCTGCACTCCTCTGTGCAATTAGCGTCACGCTCACTTGTCATTTCAAATTGACGCACTGTTGCTGTGCTGTGTAATTATTTACCCGCCTGGGGAACAGCTTTCTAGTTTAACCACTAAATAATACTAATGCACACACACACACACACACACACAGGTGCTCGTATACACACTTGTAAACACACGTAAGTCCCGTATTTGCTGTGAACATGTTTAACGTGCTCTTTACTGTTACAGGGTCATTGTCTCTCTGCAGCAGGTTGTCTTTGTGTCCACTGTGTCTTTCCAAAATAAAATAAAATTGTGCAACGACTCTTTAAAAGGTCCCTGTTCTCGGCTGAAACGTCAGTGTTTGAGTATCAGGACCCAAACTTGCTATTCTTCCACTAGGTGTCCTTTTTTAAAAGCGTTTTTCAAAACTATGTCTCCTTTTTGGGTCATAAGTTTGGAGTGGAGGGCCGGGTCCTGTTCTTCAAACCACTGTGGCTGTGTTGTTTTCCGTTGGGTTCTGCCCACACGTCTCCGGGCCAGCGTCCAGCAGCTAGACTGAGGGAACCAAACGGGGTTTAAAGGAGGAACAGTAGCAGCGGGGCCGTAAACAATGGAGGCCGTTTTCTTCTGCAGGGGAAAAGAAGAAAACCTCCACGTCCACAGCAGTCTTCTTTGATCTTGTGTCTTTTCTTGTGATAAATTTGTGTCTGTGATGCTTTTTGTTTTTGTACTCTTTTTAGAGGAAAAACACACACACACACACACACACACACACACACACACACACACACAATGAGCAAACGAACTCTTGCCTATTTGTCCTTTTTGCTCTTGCTTCTTTTCTTTTTTTGATATTCTTTTTTTTTTGTTTTTGTTTTTTGCCAGTAATCTTTTTTGAATTTTCTCTTTTCTCTTTTTCCCCCCTTTTTTTCTTAACCCTAGGTCCGCTCACAAAAAAAACTGATGAATCTTCAATGAACAAGCCTCGAGACGAAGGTATTTTTGTTGCATGTTTTTCCTTTTTTCTTGTTTTGAAGTCTTTTTGGGGGATGTGTGCACATACAGTACAGGAAAACACACACATGCACACACACGCACACACATGCATACAAGTCAAACATCTTTGGTGGGACTTTGATTATGGGATGCATACCAATGTGTTGCTGAAAGTATATGTGCTGACCAGTGCAATTAAAAGGTGTCGTATTGAATGCAAATGAATGGCTGAGCGTAACCTTGGTTGAATACAACCTGAAGAGCCATTCTCAAGCCATCCGCAGTGTTTTCCAGAGGTGTTCCCAGACGTTAAAGGTAGACACCACCATCACCACCGTGCCCTTGAAAACACATTGGCCAGCAAACGCTTTTCTCCTCCAGTCCGAAATATTGTTAGGATTTTGAGCATCTGAGCACCTTCTGAGACAAGCTTTCACGATGAGGCATCGTTGTGGCGCCTCACCCTCTTGCTTAAGGATGAAATTGCTATTGAATAAGGAACTATACAAATATTACATGATATTATTCCAAGTCAGAGATGATAACATCAAATCACGTAAAAAAAAGGGGGGGTAAAGGTGCATCCAAGGGCATTTGCAGCCCACTGTGGAGGACATATAGCTAATCATCTATTAGTAAGGGCACCAAAACCCTGGCCTGCATTTAGTTTACCTCCCACTTGCAGCACCGACGCTGTGGAGGCGATTTTATCTGCTCTTTCATCCAAACCCCCCACCTTCCTTGTTCTTTTTCACTTGCTTCTTGGAGAAATAAAAAAATCACTGGCGATATTTTGATACATATTTCTGTCTATGTTGTTTTGAGGGTTGTGTGGGTGAATCTTTTTCTTGCTCTTTGATTTGGGGGTTTTCTTTTTCTTATTTTTTTTCCTTTTTTTTCTTTTCTTTTTTTTTTAACTTGGCAGTCGGACGAAGTTTGACACAAGAGGATTTTCTTGGCACTCAAACGCGCTGGCAAAGACACAACTTTTTGAACAACCGCAGTCAGCAAAGTATTTGCTCTATATGTCTTTAGTTCCTCATCATGCAGCACAGTTGGCCTCGTTTGACTGGGAACTTCTTATCCGGCACCCTTTAAGCCACGCGGAACAATATATCACAGGTTCAGGTAGAATAGCTGTGGACTGGATGTCTACTCATGGTCAAGAGTATAAATAAAACTGTATTTTTATTTATTTTAAGTGCATATGTGGATCATCTTAAACTACATACATGTAAAGAATAAAGGCAACTTCTTTCCAGTAGAAATTACACTGCAAAAACAGCCACGGTAGAAATAAGCCTTACATAGTTCCATAATCTTCTAAATTGTCTTATTAAGCAAAAATATCTTTTCCAGTGGGTAAAGAAAAAAGTTTTGACTATAATTCTTAAAACTAGCAAAATAGTCTGTCAACTTCACAAGAAGTATAACAAATTACTTTCTTAAAAAACTACTCGCACTTGGACTACTTGCACTGTACGCCTTGAACAAAGTATTTTTAAGTATCAACGTTATAATATAACAAATGTTTCTTTGTTTTTCTTCAGCCTACCAAGATATAATTCTTGTTCAAAAGTAATAATTGAAGCCCCTCTCTGCCCATAACGTATTGTTTTCTTTTAACTCCCTTGGATATTTGTTTTTTTACAGTAAAGAACAGCCTTCATTTAAAAAAAATGATATTAATAGACCTCCGTTTTCTTTATATTTCTTTATGTTTTTTGTTTTCTTTGCATTCCTACACCAAAGAGAGAAACCTTCATGTAAAGTTTAGTACAGAAACATGAAAGAAATATTACCAATCAGCCGCTGAAAACCTTTGGCCCTGAACAAGCCAATGGTGAACCAGCAGTTAAGAGATTTCATACAGCGCACTCTGCTACTGCCTTTCTCAATGACAAACCATAAGTAGAAGGCATTTGAAGAAGATTTCACATGGTTATTGGGTTTATTCTGTTTGTTTGTGTCCTTTAATGGAAAGATAATTATAACTATATGAGTCTAATAAAGGAAAAGAGATTTGGTAAACTGAAATTCAGACAACTCTTGAGGTCTTTAGTTTTTTTATTTCCAAACAACTGTGTATGAGGATAGAGGAAACGTGCATTATTAGCGTGTGAACGATGAAGTGTGAAAATGTGGCTGCTGCAGAAGCTAAATGATGTAAAATATATGAGTTGTTTCTGAAAATCCCTCGTGGAACCGGCCCATAGTGTACACATCTTAAATGTTGTTATTTATTCCTTCTTGTTCCATATATTCTTGAATGGTTGCACCAAATAAAGTTTATTCTTAGTACCGACATATCTGCCACAGCCAGTCCCCACTAACTATTCTCTAACGTGAGAATTCGTCTCATCTGTACTGCTGGACACCTTCAAGTGCTGCAATCTTGTGATTATTGACCAGCTTTTGTTACTAACAGCTGCCGGATCATCCATTTTTTCCATTTCGCTTTTCTTCCCTCAGCAGCATATCAATACTCTTTTCAAATTTAATGGCTTTCAAGTGCTATATTACAGGTGATGCAGAAAACCTGCAGAAAAAAATCGCCAAAACATTTTATTGTTCTCTCAAGAGGCATCCTCGTCACGTCTAGATGGCTTTATTTGGCCCCAGCCTCTGCTTTCTGTTTCAAGATGTGAGAAAACAAAGGCCATTGAACCACAATGCCGCTCAGGATCGATGTTCGGAGAGATTGATAGCAGCTCGCTGCATAAGTGTGTGTGTACGTGAAGTTAGAGACAAGCGTATTACAGACTTGAGCGAGACTGAGCTAAATCAAAAAAAAAATTTTAAATAAAGAGAAGGAGAGCGTGTGCTTCTGAGCCTTGCTGGACGTCAGCTCTGATCAGAGACAAACCAGAAGCACCTGAGCCCCCAACCTGGAACATATTTCAGCCATGAACAACATCACGTCTCTCAGACATGCTCACACTCGTGCACAGACTGGATCACCCTCGCGGACCTGGCTGAAGGAAATGTTCTTTCAAACCTAATATAAAGGTACAGATGAAATTAAAATTTCATCGCATGCTGTTAAACAGTGCAGGCATTAGTTATTAAAACGCCCTTCACCCTCCATCACATGAAATACATGTTTCCACTTTGTATCAGCTGTGAATAAATATTGCAGTGATAAATAAATGTAACCATTAAAAAAAAGCAATTAAACAGCCATTTCAATTATATATCAATTTTATTTACCAGAAAAAGCTGAAACAATATCGAAAAATTAAAAAAAATGTGATCCCTCCATTTGTATTGGTTTTTATTTTATTAGCAGGGAATTAAACCAAGATGTTTCATGGCTTTTCGTCAGCATAATTCAATTTATCATGAATTTGTCAATAATTGATTCCATGTCTGACACTTAAAAATTTGTATAAGATGGAAGATCACAAGGGAGTATCCTATATCATTTAATCATTTAATGATATTATACATTTTGAAGGGAGAAATATATAAATCCCATCCAATCCTCATTTGAAGAACATCCTTTTTAAACATTTATAACTCATTTGTTAACTATGTGTAGCTAGTTTGTCAAGCTCAGAGTTTTAAAGACTCAACAAAGACATTTTTGTACCAAATCACTGATTCAATCACACATTTTTATAACCTATTTGACATGACATCATACCTCCTTACTAGCACTAAATTGCCCCACACTATGACGAGAAACTCGTATGTAAACACAGTTGATCTTTATGTCCCCATGAGATAAGAAGTGATATTGTTAAAAAATGGCTTTACAGCTGCAGTCGGGAGCTTCCCAATAATCCAGAAACTGGGTAGAAAAGTAAGTTGCGTTACTATGGAAAACCAAGGCGTCGGAGAACAGATACCTGATAATTATTCAATAACGTAACAATGCACTTACAACTGCAACTTTTACACATAAAATGAAGCTGAAAAAAATAATCATTGGTTCATACTGTCAGCAAAGAAATAAAAGTAAGTATCACAAAGCAATGTAATTGCATTTTTGCAATTTGCAAGTTTTTATAACATAAAAATCTCAGATAGTCAGTGAAACAACCATCTTATTGGATGTCTTTCTCTCAAAATAGGAAACGGGTTGGTAATAGCCTCTTGAAAATTAAGTTATAGCAAATCCTTCACTGGTAAACTACACATTTTTGAGGAAAATGATAAAAACAAAAAAACCGCAATGACAAACATTACATTTGTCATAATAAGAACATAAATAATCCAACTGGAAATGCTCCTTCATTCACCAAAAATATATATAATCTGCGTGAATTTTAGCTTTTTTGGTAATTTCAAAGTCAGATAAATTCTTTACTTGCGTTCCTGTAGCATAACCTTAAGGTCTTATTGGCCCCAGTATCGAGACAAATGACACCAAGATTATTCAAGCCATTTTTAATCTCCCAAACCATGATGCAACGGTAACATGCAGCACACCAAACCAACAAGAAAAAGTTCAACATTAAGCTGATAAAGGGTATTTTCAAAAGAACATAATTCCAACAGCATGTAATTAAGTGGTACGATTGTACAAAAGCTAAACTATTGTGACTCATCTTCGGCAAATCTTGAGCCTTTATGTGAACTCTAGCTAATATTTACTGAAATGCCACAATTTGAATGTGAAAAGTCTAAATGAAGTACATAAGTAGCTTAATGGAACCTGTTATTTAATTAGGATGCTCTCTAAGCAATTTTTTTGGCCATTTTGTAAAGCAAAATAGGCTTTAAATGTTAAAGCTGAAATTTGATCAACTTTTGAAATTGCTCCTGCAAACATGATGAAAACTTTCCTACAACACATAACATATTCTGATCTCCTGATATGAAATCAGTATTCATCGACCGCCTGATAGAAATATTGCTCTTCAGCTGCCAGATGTTCCACCTCTGTCCCACTGATGTTTCTGGAATTCTACTGGAGGTTCATCAAAACTTGATAGAAGATTGGTTGATGTTTATTTAGCTGTCTGTCAGAAAATCAACAGGTTGATCTTATGAATGTCAAAAATATTCGGTTTATTTAAGAAGTCACGGGAGTTTTATTGTTGAACCCATCAAACCCTTTCAGATTAGATTTATCTTCTCCTGTGTAGCTTGTCATGCTTTTTTATGTGTAGCTGCTCGTGTTTTATTTTGAAAGCCTGTGTCTTTGTGTTTTAGTTCTGCCCTGATTGTTTGCACCTGTGTCTCGTCAAGTCCCATTTGTATCTCTTGTCTTATCTTTCTTTTGCTCCTTGCTGGCCCATGCTGTTTTATCCTGACTGGCTCTTGACTATTTTTCTTGTTATGTTTCTCGTCATATTTTAGTTTTAGTTTTGTCAAGTTTGGGCTCTTGTTTTGTTTTGCTTCCTGCTCAGCAGCTTTTAGTTTAAATAAAATCACTTTTTTTTTTTAAACTCCTGCCACATCTGTCTCCTGCATCTGGGTCCTGCAATCTCCAAGTCGTGACATAGATAATATAAAACATATTTAAGTATTTAACTTTACTGACATCACAGTTTGGGTCATTGGGTTATTTTCCTACCCCAGTGTCGGGTCAAATATGCCCTGAACCTACTTTTTTTTTTTTTGTTTCGTTTTTTTTTTACATAGTGTAGTTGAATTATGGGTTTGGCCAGGCTGAAAAGAAACAGACTATTATATATATATATATAAATATATATATATATATATATATATATATATATATATATATATATATATATATATATATATATATATATATATATATATGGTAAATAATTAAATATATAACATGTGAACTAAAATTACTGAATTCATTTCTGGCTTCTTTACATTAATCTTACCATAGTGTGTTAAAAGAAAGTTAAAAGAAAATCATAACTAGATAAAACTTCATAGACAGAATATTGAATAGTTTTTTACAAACACTATACATTTCATTTACATGCACATAAAAATATGTAAAAAACCGGAAAGCGGGGGTTTGTATACTAATATACATTTTTTATGAGTTTTCCTTGATATTTCAAAAAGTTCAAAACTGTACATCATAAATTGATGAAAAAGGTGACTACTATTTAGGAGCAGGATGTCATGAATTTGTAGTAACTCAAGACCCTGCAGATGTCAAGGCTGCTGGGACCTGGCATTAGACCTGCTGCTGGTGCTTCTTCTTTACAAATATCTTACAAATACAAACTTTTCCCAACTACTACAAAGCATGCATGGCAGCTTTTAGAGATTTTTTTACCAGTGTACCAGTTCACAACATCAGTGTCAAAGCTGCATCACTGAAAAATAACATCCAGCAACTCACTTACAAAATGCACAGCAAATGCAAAAAAAAAGCAAAAATAAAAAGGCAATGCCCGTCATTTTATGAAATTTGCTCAAGTAGAGCTGATTAAATTGATCCACATCGATCAGAGCTGAGTGAAAATCCAACAGAACCTGACCCCACAGCAGGAATCCAGCTTTTGGGTTTTTAAAATAAGCCAGCCAATTTCTTTAGCTTGTAGTGCTAATTGCTACAGCTCAGGCTGAGGTGGCACCCTCTTCGGGTGGGCTCTGGATCAGACACCTTCGCCGGCCACATCATTTAAGATCAACTTAAAAGGGGGAAAGGTGCAGTCCAACCACTGCTGCTGTCTATTTCTTCTACATGGCTAGCAACGGCTTGCTGTGGTAACTCAGTTTCCACTGAGAGTTCCTCTCTTAACAGTCAGTTAACAAGATAAGGACACTACTGACATCCGAAATGAAGACAGATGTACTCAGAATCAATGTAAGTCAATTCTAATTAGTATTGATGGCTAATATGCGTGAAACTAAAATAAGTAGCTTGTGGTAACAAAGTTCATTTGGGCATGCTCCATCTGAATGCCACACTTGTTTCCCCATTTTTGGATTAACCTTGGGAGGAGTCAGTCTGTGCCAACACAGTGGCCCCCTTAATAAACAAGCTTTGAAACCCCTCTTCAGAAACCAGTGGGTGACATCACAGCGCGTTTGTCCAGAGCCCACCCCCATCTGACCTTGGACCAAAGGCAAGGGTCAACTCTTGACGTGTCACCAGCCGATCGCTATAGTCATAAAAATCTGTTTGGATTAGTCATAAACTCTCTCACAGGACAGTCTCGCAGAATGAAGTATTCGCGTTGAATATGTCTCGACATCAGTATTACACAACACTGCATGGATAAGGAAGAGTGAGAGCCATTAAACTGATTGCTTCTACTCCCTCCGTGGCTCCAGTCGCTGCACATGATGCCTCCAATTATCATAGATAAACAATAACAGATGACAATGGAACAACAACGGCCAGGATAATGCGTTCAAAGCTTATGCCTCGACTTTTAAACAGAATATTTGAAACGGCACACAGTATTCAAAATTAATACAGCATAAATGCTTGTAAAACTTAATGTGTAAAATGCATTGTCCCTGACGGCCGCTGAACGCTCAGAGCACAACAATAGCTCAGCATTACTCCGCTGATAATCGGCGTGTTACGGGCAGGGGCTCTGCAGAAAAAGCTGTTTTCCACCGGATGCATGACTGAGCACAGTTTACAGAAACAGCTTAGAATTAATGCCTCTCAACCGAATCCGTTGCAGGCAGTAATAGCTGAAAATGACTTGGATGTTGTTCATTATTCACATTTAGTTTGTATATTATTGGATGTCATTTGGCTGCAGTTGGTTTAGATCTACACGTTCATTTCACATAATTTGGGAGAGTTGGAGATTCACAGAGGTGCTATAAGGTTTTAGGAGGACAGAGAGTAGAGAATTGAAAGAGATTAAAATTGCACTTAAGGCTTAAGATATGTCATGTCTTGGGCCAATTACAGTTTATGGAACGTCTGGCCCTTCCTATATCTTACAAGAAGTGTAATCACCTGTACCCCAAATACTTAAACCAAAACTGAAGTTAATGTAGTTTTACAAATCGAAAACAGCCCTGTGATAGACTGGCGACCTTTCCAGGGTGGTCCCCTGCCTCTCACCTGTAATGAGCTGGGACAGGCTCCGGCAGACCCCCGTGACCCCGCAAAGGATAACACGGGTATGGAAAATGGATGGAAAACGAAAACAGTCACATCAGATACGGAATGCTGAGTATCAGACTTGATATGGACATCGAGCTGACTTCAGCTATCCAAATGTCGGTTGTCAAACTGATTGCTGCATTGGTGCTGACATTTTAGTAGACGCACAGCGCATTTACTGAAAGACGAAATCAGATTTGTCTGATTGGCCAGTGACCGCTTAGAGAAGTTGAAAAACCTTTCAGTGGGAGGGTTGTTCTCACACCCGACGGCATTAATCACTCTGTTAAGATGGTCGAGTTTTGGGGAGTTTTTTATTGTCTGTGTGAGACGGAAATACCTTTGTTTTTTCTCAGCTGTTTTCATCTGCTTTAGTGCGTTTTACCCTCCATTTCCTCTTCTTCTTCCACCTTTCCCTGCCCTTCTGTTTTATGTGTTGTTATGGTGTTATTACTCTGCTAACAGTTGCTGGCCTTTGGGCGACGCAGCATCCCTCCATTCACCCTAAACCACGTCTTCTCTATGACTTGTGCACAATGTTTTATTTTGGTAAAAATAGAATAAATAAAGAAAAAAGGTTTGCACTTTCTTTTTGTTTTTCTAAGATGGTATGGCGCTAGTGGCCTAAATGGCATCTTTTCAACCCGCTGAGCCGTCCAGGGCCCAGGTTTGCACCTTTTTTAATATTTCATAAACTTTCATAGACATTCAGTGCTCAAAACACATTCTTACAGTCGAATCTACAAAATGTGAAAAACAAAATAACAAGAGAAGCACGAGGAACTCTGCGGTGGAAACTACACAGGCTGGCATCCATTATGTTTATTTCACCATTTTTGCATCATTATATGCAAAGTACAAATTAGTTTATAAGAGGATTTTGAATAAAATGAGGTGGCACAGCAACCAGATTGAGCGGTCCTATGTATTAAAAATTGATGAAAGAGAGGCTGAAGAGAAAAACAAACAACAGGGCAAAGAGATGAAGAGCAGAGCAGAACTCATGGAACATTTTGTGAAAATACAGAATGAGAAAACTGCACGGTTGGATGCAGTAAACTAAACCTTGTTGAGGGATAAAGTGGCGCAAAAAGAGCCCCAACACGGAACCAAATGGAATCTTATGGAAAAGGATCAACAGTGCTGTCAAAGCGACTTTACTTCAACATTACAACACAGACTCAATGTCTCTTTCTGTCACTCTGTTTCGTCGTGGGCCTGTCGGTGATTCGCTGCTGAAGCTTCCTGCGTCTATGGTAACTTAGTGCTCAGCCCACGTCATGTCAAGGTTGTGTCAATATCATGTCAAATACACCTACTCCGCTGCACGCCGGCAAATACTATTTCACTGAGCCTGAACCGTTGTTAAAAAGGGAAAGAAAGTGAAGAGGAAGAAAAGGGAAGAGGCAGAGGAAAAACAGAAAAAGAATAAAAGGACTGAAAGGTACCAAAAGATAAAGTGGCACCAGCAAGAAAGAAAGAATAGTGTGTGTGTGTGTGTGGGGGGGGGGGTTCTTGGCGCCATGAAGCTTGTCAGCTAAATTAGTGCTTGGGAAGCACTTGGCTGTGTTTATTGCCATGAGTAATGGCTATGAGGAACTGAGGGACACAACAGTGAAGGCTGTCTCTTCCACTGCTGGACCTCAGTGAACGTCCCAGTGCTTGGCTTTGAGCAAGCCAACAGCTACTGTGGATCTATTTAATCCAAATCAATAAACTTAAAAGTGCTCACTGAAACAAATCAAGTTTGGAATTGTCAAATTGTGCTGCAGAGAGGACCTCCCAGCAGGCACAAATGAGATCAGTGATATCAGTGGAGCATTGCAGAATTATATACTAGTCGCAGAGTTCGGATGAAATTATAGGCTTTTACACTCTTGAAGAAGAACCGAAAGCCATTTGAGATAGAAAAAAAAAGGAGATGTGCAGTAATACAATGCTACCCACCTAAGTATATTTGTTTCTCTGCTCTTCTTATTCCCACCACGTCGAAAACATCAGAAACAGATGCAAACATTGTGGAGGGAGAGCGCGTTGATGTTGGGGGCTGAAAGTCCTTGCAGGGTTTGTGAGTCGCTTCTCAGAAGCATCTCTTGGGAAACTGGAAGTTATGGTCTGCGCAACAGGAAAGGTGAATTTTGGTTAATATTCAGATGACTTAAAGAGGACATTTTATGAAGAAGAAAAAAAGTCATTTATTTTAATAATGAAGTGTTGGAAATAACTTCTGAAACAAAAGTGATAGAACATAAATCTGTGACTTAGTTTGGGACAGCCTTGGTCCACATGGTGCTTTGTGCTGTATCGCAGCGGTACATGCAAAATCCTTTCACATACAAATACACAAAAAGGGTTTTATCTAGGTTGTAGGGCCGTCATAATCTTTGGCAACCGAAATTGTAATTGCAAATGAAATTGAATGATTCACTCAGTAATGACGATAATGTGAATTTATTTCACTTTCTGTTGATTAATTAAAATGTTATCATTCAAAAAGAAATGACTCCGTTTTCATTTTTGTTGTTTTTCAAAGACCATATTAATAATATAAGAATAAAACCATTTAATTCTAATAATTCCTGTTTTGCAATCTATGTTTAAGCTCAATATTTAAAGTGAGATTGTGAAAGAGGACTTTCTTTCTGGTCCAACGACAGTGACAGTGAGAGTAAAGTTTACTTCTTGAATTTAGGACTCACAGGACAAGTTTGACAAAAACCATGCGACTTCAGCTGTGTCCTTTTTAAATCTCTGTCCTAAACAAACTAGTTTTCAATGTCTTTTACATTTTTTTGTGGTGATCGAAGAAGGATCTGCAACCGAATCTGAACATTTCCGAGTAACGTTACTTAGGAGCAGTAAGGAAGGCGGTCGCGACCTCGACTTGTGTGTGTGTGTGTGTGCGTGCATGTGTGTGGGCCACTGTGGTTGCCTTTATGTCTGGAATTGTGAATTAAAATTGTGTCTGAGGACGGTTGTTTAGTGACTGTTACGGATTCTGCTGTGTAACAATGCATTTCTTATTGCTCCAGCCTGTGTTAAACTATTACCAGGTTACCAATATAAAAAAAAAGAACCACAACAATCTGTACAAACAGTGTATTGCTATATAGCTGACATTATCTTTATACCTTAATAGCAATAATTAATTAAATAAATCACCTGCGGAAGCGACAGGTGATGTCATTGGACCGTTGCCTTGTCTGTCAAACACTCTGTGAACAGTCACTCCGCGTTCACGTGCTTGGAGGCAGGTTTGAAGGTCGGGGTCGTGCTCTTCCATCGCTTGTTTTCAAAATTTCTCTCAGTTGGTTCACATGATGTAAGAAAATGAGACTATTGCATTAGTCCATCTGAAGATACGGTCTAGTGAGACTTTCACGCTCAACGTTTACAAGGACACGGACACAGACTTCCGTCTATACTTTCAACTGAGTTATTCCATCGAGTGCACGTTGTCTAGGTACTTACAATGAAGCAGAGTAATACCGACCAAAGGGGCAGCATCAAGTCGACCATTAAACCGAACACAAGAAAACAGTAAAGAAGAAAACTGGCAGGCATCCTAGACTGTTGAAGATTACGGTCATCTGCAATTCCGCGCCTGGGTAAAATGAATGAAAAGAACTCTGTCTTCATATATCAAGTTTAATTTATTGAAAAACATACAGATGTTCGAACTGATCAGAGCTGTATGTCTGTGTAGTTCATTGTTCCCCACTTGCTGCTAAACCAAAGGTTTTCTGGGAAGAAGTCTGACTTACTTTGGTAGGCAAATTAACTCCCTTTGCGTGCTTGTATCCTGGACCGAAATGAAAGTGCAGTTAAATGGCTTCATCGAGTGACTCAACATTTATGTTACAGAGAAATAACGATGGCTACGAAAGTGCATCAACTTGGTCTCATTGTGGAGTTTTTGTACGGGTTTGGGGCTTTTATGCGTCAGTGAATGTATCGGGAGCAGTTGCGTCACAGGCTGACCGGTGGGAATATGTTTAATGCCAACCTGGAGCTGAGGACCATCTATAGTGACGGTTACAGTTACCGCTCCACTATAGGTGTAGTTTCAGCAACAAGTACAGAGCCAAGAATAAACCTTATAAACATCTCCAAATGGAAAACAAACTCAGCATTATAATGAATTACAGTGCAAAAACAAATGAACCATTCATAGGACACTTCATAAGTTCACGTCAGCAGTGTTTATGTTCTCAAACTGACGGAAAAAACAGACAAAGTTCAGTGGGGTTTTCAGGTGCAAGTACAGCTGTTTCCTACTTGTGGAATCAAAACTATAAAAACAATACCTGATCCTGCCTCGTTACAGTACACGATCATGTTTATTCGAACATGAATTTATATACCAAGAATTTCACATCGAGCAGCATTCTCTTACTTCAGGTTAGTTGCATAAATAAACGCAGTGACTCCACCTTGGAAACCGAGTCGGAACAGAAGGCGTCATAGTTTTGCAGCTTGTAATTTACACCACCGCCATCAGGTTAACCACCGTGATAGACAAATAAGTGGCCGACGACAGACCGCACACCCACCGGGGCAACATGGAGCAGGCACGTAACACGGTTTGATTAGAGTTGCACGACGAAGGCTTTTATGTCAACGCTCAAACATGTAGCCCGTGGTGAAATGTTGCCGGCCTCCTGGCAGATCTCAGCGATCACAGCTCGTACCGCAGGAAGCACACGCTCACACAGAGCAGCAAAGATGAATCAATGCGCGCACATATGCAGTTCTGCCGTTGCACTCTGAGCCATGTTGTTGCTTTGTTTAAGTACAAAACTTCCACTCTAATTTTACCAGGCAACACTTTACCAGGGTATGTTGTCTCCCTTTCACTTTGGTCACTTAAGCGTTTTCATCCGGATGGTACTGTAACTGTCAGAGGAGCTTTCCAATTAAGGGAGCAGTGTTATGTATGAGGTGGCGAGTAGTGGTGGGTAGTGACAGAGCTGACAGCTTTACTTAATGGGAACATTGGTTTCTGAACAAAGACAGTCGTTAAGATTCTCCACACCCAATTTATTGTTTCTCTGCTGCTCCTGCTGGAACTCACAAATAAAATAGGAATAAATCCAGCCCGGTTTAAAAAGGAAGTTTAAGGACTGTCATTATGTATGGCTGGAATTTGTGAGATGGCAACACAATCTGTTGGTGGTTGCTTTTGGAGATTATGGTACACTGCGATCCATTAATATAATGATGTGTCTGCACTAACTACAGTATATCTAGTAACATCAAAATACATGTTGAAGGGCAGGCTCTCAAATGAGTGTGGCGGCGATGCTTGTTGGGTGTGTCTGACACTTTGGGTCGTCCCTTGCTGATGTCTTCGTCACGCCAATAAATAAATCAAAATTTCTACCGGCTGACGACATAAGAAAGCCGGATGTTTGACAGGAAAGCAGTTTTGACACAGTGCTCTGATGTCAACGTGAGGCACTAAAACTATAAAAATATGGCATGCTAAGGTCAGTAAGATCACTTTGAAGTGAAATTAAATAAACCATTTACTGATGTGTGTAGCAGAAATGGTGGACGACTACATTACTTCTGGTAACAAAAAAATGTTGGTTGATGTGCGGTTTTTGAGCAATTTCAGCAATTGGACTTGGACTGAAGAAAAGTATACACAGTAGACAATGCAAGCAGTAAATAGATTTTTTTGTTTGTTCGTTTTTTGGCACAGAATTACACTCTTTTTACTTACAGTTTTGATCAACTATTTCCGACCACATGGGGTCATATGGATCTGCTGTGTTAACAAAACAGTACAATAATGTTTTCATGAGTGGGGATGACCCGAACCTCGTAATACCACTTTCTCCGTTCAGAGGTGCACTTTGTCGTGTCTTACACTGGGGGTCGACCTACAAATTTTCTCATAATAGGCTGCCCCCATCTGGTCAAAAGTGGTCCTGTGACATACGGTGGCTTTAAAGGAAACATCCCTTTTTTTCAGAGTTGTCTGTTTCCTGTGGTCTTAGTAAAATATGTTGGGGATATTTGATGGTTAAAAAAAAAAAAAAAGTGAAGATGCTGAGATGCTGATATAGTTGTTTGGCAAATGAAAGAAATATTACAGAGAGTTCAGTTGCTGAATCAACGTCATTTAAAACAACGTGTAGTGTCGCTGTGGGTCATCAGGTTTAGAGCTCTTCTGCAGTTTACACGTGGATTTTGAGCATTTCCGTTTTTTTAATAATACAAAACACGTCATTGTCTTTTACAACAAGGGCGAGTTTTACCCAGAATTAAAAGATGCGTATGTTTAGGTGTGGATGTAATGGTCTTTTGCTTTGGTCAGAATATGTCTCTATGGTACCTTGGCTATGGGGTAACCAAGGCAGCTTCTGCATCCGAGTCAATACGGTCTGACAGCAACACACACTCATACTCATTCAGTCTCAATTAGGCCCCGGATGCCTCATGAAACTGGGCTGGAACAGCAGCCCCAGTAATGACCAGATCGTTATAAAAGGGAGGAAAGTGGGAATGGTCGAAAGGCCTGGAGAGAGAGAGAGGGAGGGAGGTGGACCGGAGATAATGAGAGGTTGAATGAGGATAGAAAAGCAGCAAGACAAGGAGGAGCGCTGGGGCATGTTTGATTACATTTTATTTATAGACATATGCCATGCATGAATAAAAACTCAGAAATACATTTGCATTTTTACAAGCAGGCTCTTTTTTAGACCCCTTGTCATGACTTAGATCCTCATCATTCATATTTCTTACAATAGTAGCCAATGATGAATATTAGCAGCCAACAATGATTTTTTTTATTTTTTGGGGGGTATTTGAGCACACATTTTTAGATTTGTGGTCTTTTTCAGGAGCTTAGCGGCTTAGAAGATCTAATAGTAATTTCCCAAAGTGGTGTGTAACGATATGACCATTAAAGCTTCAAATCAAGTGAATTTGTTCAGTTCTGACCGAGGTTGAACTGGTAATCATCAGCCCAGCAGATGTAACTGTGGTGAGCATATCTTTCTATTGCAGAGAGTTGTTTTTGGTATTACATCCAACCAGAATGGCTTCAGGGCAGAGCTTGACCATCACACACTACATGTCCTGTTTCCAAAATGACCTTTTCCATTTCAACATTCATTGTTAAATGCAGCCCAGTGACAAACTGGCAACCTATCCAGGGTGTAGACTACCCTGGATTTCCCCTGTCATCAGCCGGGGTGGGCTGTTTTTGGTGGGCTTGGTGGGCTTGTTTTTGTTTGGCGTAATTTCTTTTTTTTTGTTTGTTTGTTTTTGAGTGGACTGCAAGCAGCGGTAGGATTGAGAGTGAGCTGTGACTGTGCAGGCTGGTAAAAATGGAGCCAACAGATATATTTATCAACTGCTTGCTCTATCACTTTTAGAGTGTCCGTGTGGGATCCTTAACAGCTGTCAGGACAAAGAATTGCATGTTCAACTAGGTGTCATATTTTTGTTCTTGCCATCCAAATCAACAGCCCTCGGTCCCAGGGACTGCATATGTGTGGGTTGTCCCTCTACAAGGACGTAACTCTGAAATCTTCCTTTATGATTACTCATCATACGTATAATTTCTAGTCACAATCTAACTGTCCCTGCTCATGTAGTAATTCACCAAACCTTGAAAAGAATCACAACCAGTTACTGGAAAGTAATAGAGCCTTCTGTCAGGGTTTGGGGTTTCGATTTGAATTAGTTTCTGTTTTATTTTGAATGTCTATTCTTGGTTCATATTTACCTGCTTGACTTCCCTGGCTCCCATCTGTCCTGATTGTTTGCACCTGTGTCTCCTCAGCCCCAGTCTGTATATGTTGGCTTGTCATTCGTTCCTATCTGCCCTTTTTTCTTCTTATGCTGTTTCCGGCTATTTGTCGTCCATGTGCAGAGTTTGCGATTTCCTGCTTGTCACAGTGATCTTGGGTTAATTAAACTGGTTATTTTTGCCCTCCTGTCTCCTGGATTTGTGTCCTGCATGCCTTGACAAATGACACCTGTATTCCACAGCTAAATTAAATAATTTAAAATCAAACTAATAAACAAACGAAGCGATACGGAAAATAGTAAAACCTAGTAAAAAATGTTTCCCATGCCTGTTTCCTCCAGTTGTTTTCAAACAAGAAAATCAAGGAGGTTATGAGAGATGGAACATTTTACTATACTCCCATATAATTTGAATTTCATGATCATCTTTTAACCTGGGCAGGACTAACCCTGTACCACTGAAGACAAAAGCCAAATGTTAGAGATTATTTGCATTCTTTTTAATAATAGGAAAAGAATTTAAGTGTTTTGTACCTAGAATGTGACGGTTTCATCTTCCAGGAGTTTAAACCTTCAGTAACAGGTAAACTGCTTTTACATCTATCCATTTTATATCGGAATTGCAAGACAGAAACTCTCGATTGGGAACGACTCAGTTAGCAGCCGGCGCTCACCAACTGGCACTATCAAGTCTGAAGTTGCTCTTCCATAAATCCGTTAATGTTCGTTTTTTTCTGGTTTTAGGCTCACAAAGCTTAGATCTTTAAGATGTATTTAATTATTGTTCTCTTGCATTTTAACATCATCAATTGCTGTGTTCCGATGTAATGTTGTCTCCTGATTGGATGTTTTCAATGACAGAAATGAGTCTTTTCAGCAAAGAAAACATCCCAGTGGCGCTAAACAGAGTGATACGTGACTTGTTTTTATTTTGATATCGAGCAGTAACGCGTTTTAAATTTCCTCTAAGGAAAAAGAAACTAAGGAAGGCTTTTTAAGAAATAAGGAAATTGGATCCCAATTTAGACCCCCTTTTACTGAGTTTGTTTTTGCAGTCTTGAATTAAGATTTGTATGAGTACTTTTGTGCTTCAGTCTGCATTTTTAAGATACATGAAAATACATCCTGTTGTGCATAAAGAACATAGAGATTTAAAAAAAAAACTGAAACAAAAACAAGGACAGAGAGAAGAGGGGTCAACTCAAATTCAAAAGGCTTAAGGCTTCAAGAAAGGGACGTGGAGATTGGAAAAGAAGAGGACTATTACGAGTGGAGTCCGGGAAGCCAGCAGGGTTGGGGGGCTGTGTTTGTTTCATCTTTGTCACTGTGGCATTTTGCTGGGAAAAGGGGGCTTTCTGCGTATTTCGTCGCTTCCCCATCCGCTCAATTTGCAGCATTGATCCGCTCCCTAATAGTGAGCAAAACAAAAAAGTCTCCGTAATCCAGTCGCTGTTTGTGCCACAGATGAGCGGAAGGAAGGAAGAAAGAGGGTCGAAATGTATAATTTAATAGAAGTTCTGCAAAAGCCTATGATGGGGAGATGAGAAAAAGATAGAGGAGGGCAAATGAAGAGAGGACCACTGAAGGAGCTTGAATATGTTTGGCTTCTAGCTGAGATACCAGAGAGAGGTTACATATTTTTCCAGTAAGAGGCTGGCCAGCTGTAGATGAAGACCGAGAGAGAAGAAAGGAAGCATTGCAGAGAAAATTGAGATCTGAAAACAAGCGGTGGAGAGGAAAGGCGCCAGAAGAGGGTCTGAAAAATGAGAGCGAAGAGAAAGAATGTGAGCTAGACCGAGCCACAGGGAGCTGGAGGTAAGAGGCAAAGAGGCTGAGAGAGTGGAGAGATGAAGGAGGGAGAGCGGAAGATGGACAGGGAGAGAAAGTTAGAGAGCAGTACTTGTGTTGTTGGAGATGTTATTGAGTCTAATAAGACCATGCTGCTGTAAGACAGGCCAGGGCGGCTCCTCTTATTCCCAGCAGCCCATACTCATCTTCTTTGTCTAGCTCGCTGTGCTCCTTTGTTCCTCGCCCACACTTAATCTGCTGAGGGAAAGAAGAGCCATAGCTGTTTGGTTTGGGGAGGAGCACGTAGTTGCTGGAGGTGTTCAGCTCGAAATACAAAGCAGTGACAGGTGAAGATGTCAAACATATATTGCAGTTAGTTTTTTTTCTGTTTTTTTGTTGATGATTTTTGTGGATTCTGAATCGGGCTTCATGACATCTTATATCTCTGATAATTGTAACACGGCAGTGGATGAGTATGACACATTCACTGTTTTGGATCTGTTTGCTTATTTTTGGGGTTGTGATGTTGTAGAAATGTTGGTCGGATCTTTAAAAGCCTGTAGAGCTGCAGGGGGGAGGGTGTTTGCTTGCAGTTGCTGGAACGGGTGAATTTGGTGTAGACAGATTGCAAACAGCCAAGGAGCTGGTATCATTCAAACGTCATGCTGGTCCCTGCAGGTCCGGTCTTCTGGGCTCAGGCAGGCGCGGAGAACAGAGGCAGCAGGGAAGTCGTGTTTTTACCTCTTTCCTGAGACTTTTGCTGTCACTGGCAGTGCACCCAAACAAATAAAAAATACATCAACGTGAAACATAAACTCGAGCTCCCAGATTTATTGTGCACATGTGAAAAAGAAAGTATACTGTTTTCAACAGTAAGGTTTTATGCATCAGGACATAATACAAAAAAAATAACATGATCATCTCCAGGTCCTAAAACTTAGGTTAAAAATAAGCACACCTATGATTTAAAGGTTTATAAAACCACCTTTAGCAGCAATAACGTGAAGTCATTGTTTTCTGTGTTGCTTTGAGGTCTCCCGTTGTTCTGAAGGAATTCTGCTGCAGATCGTTGAGGTCTTCAGAGTTTAATTTAACATGAATCTCCTCAGGTTCCAACACTTCATTTAGATGGGTTTGAGTTCTGGACTTTGGACCATTTAAGTATCATCATAGTTTTTGCTGTTGTAGATTTGCTGGTGTGCTCGGGATCATTGTCTCGCTGCAGTTGTTACCAAACTTAAGCAGAGGAGACCAGATGGGGTTTAGTCTAGACATCATCATTACCCTTCCACCACCGTGCCTGGCAGCTGGCTGTGTTCTGGCTGGTGCCGTGCATCGTCATCGTCATCGTCATCGTCATCATCATCTCCACTGTGGTCAGTCTGAAGGACATCGCTCCAGAGGTCTGTACACGTGCAGCTGTGCAAACCTCAGCTAAACCGTCACATTCCTTTTTTAGATATAAAGAAGGAACTTGGAGATCTCTCCAAAGGTGAACTTTTAACATGCTTTCACCTCGTGGTTGAGCTCACCGGGACACCCACTCGTGATCGGCAGCTGTCTTAAATGTTTTTACACATTTGAAAAATGTTTCTCACAGTACAGCGACAAACTCCAAACTGTTTGGAAATGGTTTTTTATCACCCTTCCTAGATCGATGAGCAGGAACAGTTACTTCTCTTCTCTTCACAATTTCTAAGACATCTGCTTTATTTTTTATTTTTTTTAGAGGTGCTGATGATCAGGTAATCAGGTTAGCAGCACCTGGCTGCTGCTTACCCTCTTGAGTGTAATAAAACCAGTAACAGTCTTCTTATTTTATAACGTAATATTTCTTGTGTTGTTCTTCATCTGAAGTACTAGTAACCTGTTCTTTTTTTTTGTTTTCTTTTGATTATGTCTTGATGCCTATAGTGTTAGAACAGACAGAGGGCTTATTTTCCTTTTATCATGTAAATACTTTTCTGTTCACGCTGGGCAGATCAGGCAAAGCAAAACATTGAAGTCTCACGGTTTTCTTCACCTTTTACTGCAACTCTGCTGCATTTTGGTTGTGTGGATTAACGTTTTTACTAGATGTTTTTTCTCGAGAGACTGAGCTGTATCCGTGTTTGTTTTCCAAAAGATGAAATACGTGGTTTAAGCAATAAAACATAAGAGATGCATTCTTCAGTCTGAGAAGTAATCAGTTTAATTAATAAGTAGAAATACATTTAACACTAGAACGTCGACGGCACAGCCATGTGGCTTTTCTACCTGCATCGTCGCGGGGGCAGCCAAGTGGCTGGAGCAGTGAACATTTGCATGTCAAACGAGCACCCATCTACGTCGTTTACACATGAACACAGCCATTAGGACAGTGCTTCTCAACTATTTTCTGTGACCCTCCCCCTAGCAGAAAGAAAACAACTCGCGGTTCCTTTCCTCCCCCGAAGCAAACCCGAAAGCCAAAAATGGCTTGGGGGTTTCCATGGCAACGGTAAACATAACGGAACGGGAGCCGCAACGCCAGTTTTGTTATTGTTTTATTTATTTTTTAATAGAAGTGATGTGACCACGAGGCACACGACATCACCACACATCGTTTTAGTATATATTTTTGTAAACATATTTTTATTTTTGAAAAAGTCAGCGAGAGAGAAGCCCGGCCCGACCCGACCCGATCTGCAATTACACTTTATTCTAGTACGGAAAAAAGAAGTTCCCCAGGGTCACTCGCGACCCCCTGACAGCTGCTGGTCAACGGTGATGTACCTGCCTAGGTTGAAAGATTTGACGCAGCGAGAGACCCCCCAAACATTGGAGATTGCAGCAAACCTGTCAGCCCCCACTCGTTCTGTGCGTGTGCAGAACGCACAGAACGATTATTATAAATCATAATTTCTGATGGCAGTGAAGTCTCCTCATTTGTGATCAGATTTCTGAGATGTGAACAATGAAAACTTCCAGGAAGTTTAAAAAAATCTATGCAAAGATATATGTTGTTTCACCTCTTTATTTTTAATTTTAATATTATAGAACTTTTCAACTTTTTGGGAAATTTCTGTCCCATTGAAAGTGAATGGAACATTTTTGACATTTGACATTTTGTCAGATCTTTCAGTTCCTTCATATTTCAACTTTCTAATGTAGTTCAACTTTGAAAACATGAAACTAAATTTAAAATGTTTCAAATAGATTCTGATTGTTTCTAAATGGGGGGGCATGGTGGCTCAGTGGTTGATCCAGGATCATCTTCAGAGTCTGCTCGGTGTTGTAAAATTTGGGAGTCTAAGTTTGTCACAGCTTGGAGGCTCTTTTGAAGCAGAAAACTTCCATGCATCGCTTTGATTTATTGTTCATGCACAAGACTCAAACAATACGTCTTTATATGCATAACACTAATGAAATTTACAAACAATGTACAAAACAAATGTACAAACAACCAGAAGAACCATCTGAGTCTGAGCTTGGCTGGAGGGCTATCTCTTCTCCATCCGAGTCACATGCATTGACTTGATCCAGGATCATGTTCAGAATCTGCTCGGTGTTGTACCGTTTAGCCATCTTGAGTTGACTGACTGGGAGTCTCAGTTTGTCTGAGCTTGGAGGCTCTTTTGAAGGAGAAAACCTCCCCCACCCTGATCTGAGCATTGAATGTGACTAGATGGGCCGGTGGAGAGTCCTCATTCAGACCATCAGGCAGGTATCGCTGCATTTAAATATGAAAGGTGGCTAATCGCAGGCTGCTGAATTATTCAGTTTAAGCAAGGCAGCCTTTTGGCTGCGCTCTAGCCTCTGGAGGGGGAGTCAAAAATCCTGGACGTTCTAGTGTTAAAAACACAAAAACACCACAAAGCAAAGACTTTAGTGAAATATGATCATTTTTCTAAATAATTCAAATCTTTTGCAGTCTCACTGGTTTACACGGATATTGTCGGGCGACTGCGTAAACACACACACACACACACACACACACACACACACACACACACACACACACACACACACACACACACAGTCACTGTGGCCTCTGGCTTTATCCATTGTGCTCTAATGATTAAGCTTTAGCCTTTCTTGGTGGTCAGCTGTGCTGCTGTGCATCTCATCACATCCCATTCATCACCTTGCCTCTGTCTTCTGCTGCAACAACCTGCTTTGGAGCCACAAACAAGGATTCATCCCATCTGCGGCAGAAAGCCACACAATTAGGTGACCACAGTTTTTGTCTTCCCTAAATGCAGGTAACTTAAGGTCACTTAAGGAGTTTTTCTCAGTGTATATGTGCTGTGAAAAGTATTTGCCCCCCTTACAGATTTCTTCCGTTTTTGCCTTTTTGTCACACCTATATGTTTTAGATCATCCGAGATAACCAAAGTAAAGACATAATGCATTATCTGAATAAGGATTTTGCACATGTGTGTAATAATTAGTGTCAGCTGGTGTCAATCCTTGTGCCAGCAACCGCAATCAGTCAACTGGCAATGAGTTTTTCCCATCGCTGTGCAGGAACTTTGCCCAAATTGTTTTTATTCAGCCACGTTAAGATGCTGTGGCAGACTGAAGTCCAGACTTTGAATAGGCCACTCCAAAACCTTTACTTTGTTGGGGTTTTTTTTAGCTATTCAGAGGTGGACTTGCTGGGATGCTTTTGATCATTGTCCTGCTACATCAAGTAGACCAAGTACCGTTTGAGCGTATAGTCACAGATGGCTGGATTCATGGGTTCATCATGTTCAGCAAGTTATCCAGTTCCTGAAGCACCAAAGCAGCGCCAGACTGTCACACAATCATCAACATGTTAGTCAGTATCATGTTCTTTTTCTGAAATGCTGTGTTGGTTTCATGCAGGTACATGTATGTAACAGGGTGCACACCTACTTAAGATCTCCACAGTTTTTCTTGTCAGTTCACAGAATATTTTCCCGAAAATCTTGGAGATCATCAAGATTTTTTTTTTTTTTTTGACAAATGTGAGACGTCTTTTTGTGTTTTTTTGGCCAGCAGCTACTTCAGTTTATCAGGGGTCTGGTTGTGGTGGGCAGTAGCCTAAGCAGGAAAGTACCTTCCCTCTCTCCGGTCGCTTCATCCAGCTCATCTGGAGGGGGTCCCAAGGCGTTCCCAGGCCAGATGAGAAACACAGTCCCTCCAGTGTGTTCTAGTTTCCTACCAGTGGGACGTGCCTGAAAAACCTCACCAGATGCCCAAGCCACCTCCATCTGGTTTCTCTCGATGCAGAGGAGCAGCGGCTCTACTCTGAGCCCCTCCCACCAGATGACTGACCTTCTCACCCCATCTCTAAGGGAGAGCCCAGACACCCTGTGGAGCAAACTCATTTCGACTGCTTGTATTCACGATCTTGTTCTCTCGGTCAATACCCACAACTCATGTGGGTGGGAACATAGATCAACTGGTAAATCAAGAGCTTCACCTTTCTGCTGAGATCCTTCTTCACCACGACAGACAGATGGAGCTGCACCGATCCTCCTGTCAATGTCCCGCCCTCACAGGTGATTGAACTCCTCCAGTTGGGGCAAGATCTGATCCCTGACCCAGAAAGAGGCCACGTACTTCCAGATGAGGACCAGGGTCTTAGATTTGGAGGTCCCCCTATGGACGGCTCTTTGTCCGGTCTCTTTCTCATTGTTGAATTATGCATACTGACCTTAACAAGTGAGGCAAGTGAGGCCTGCGTTCGCTTTTGATGTTCTTCTGGGTTCTTTGTGACCTCCTGGATGAGTTGACAATGTACTCTTGGAGTAATTTCAGTAGGGTGGCCAGATAAAGGAGAGGTTCACCACCATGTTTTCTCCATCTGTGGTTCACCGGAATCCCAAAACCTTAGAAATGACTTTGTAGTCCTTCGTAACCCTGATACATATCAATGACTTTGTCTCACATCTCGTCTTGAATTTATGTAGATTAGGCCATGATGTATTGCTTGTTTAAGGTCTTTTAGTCTTTTTCATGTTGTCCGACAGGTTCTATTTAGGTGATTTCTTGATTCCACGGGTTTGGCAGTAATAAGACCTGAGTTTGACAAGTGACATTGAACTGTCGTCATGATTTAACAAGGAGAGAGGAACATTACTTTTTCACACCAGGCAAAGTTGGTTTGGTTAAACACCCCCATTATAAATTAAATTATCTTTTAAAAACTGTTTTTTGACTGAACTCAGGATATTTTTGTCTGATATTTGTGACGAAAAAGCAAATAGTAGAAGAAATTCGTAAAAGGGTCCAATTTGATTTTTTATTTTTTACATCACTGTACCTCTTTGCAACATGAAAATGTTCCCATCTATTTACAGTGAGTCTGAATAACATTTTAAAAATGAAAAGTAAAAATAAAAACAACCCAGTTTGCGTTCTGTGTACTGTATATTTTTTGAACATTTTAGAAACTAGATCTGTAGTTCTGGGGCATCACAGATGGGGGGGAAAAATCTTTATGCACAAATGAAACTCTTTTGAGGCTTCCTCTCTGAATATGCAAAAGATAACATTTACATAGGCTCTTGTGGCTTAATTTGGGGCTCAAGCAAGATAAATATTTTCAGTTTCAGACTAAAAAGCTATGTTGGCAAGTAAATATTAAATCCACTGCTGTATTTCTGCAGCAGCTTATCCTGGACATTGAAAAGAAGCTTTTTGCAATGAATCCAGGGTATCATGACAGACATTACAAGCTCAGAATTACAGAAATATTCCCAAATGCCTTCCTTGCATTAGACTGTTGCAATATTTTAACTACTCTGTAACCTTTCGGTTAATTGGTGCACTGGTACAAAGGGCCTCTGTGTATTTGTACTGAGATGACAGTTCTTCATTTGCTATGAACAGTTTTCCCTGTTATTACTGTTTGGAACCCAAGTGTAAAAGGTCAGTATTTATCTCTACCTCACGTGCTTGGACACACACAAACACACACACATAAATACTCAGTGGTCCATGGAAATAGATACCATGGAAAAATGCACCAAGGAACGCTTATAGGGGAACAAAATAAAAGATGTGATTAGTGAAACACTTTCCACGAAGACTATTTTCACCCTTTTATCATCATATTAGATGAAATGTGATTAAATGTCTTTTTAATTATGGATCCCTTAAAGGGAAGCCTTATACTGCCATCTTATATTTCTCTTTCTCACTCATAAAATAAAATGTGGAAAGACGATATCTCAGCTGCTCCCTATGCTCTCTGTTTGGGAAAATAAAAAACTGATATAAATGATACAGGAGGCATCACAAGTCTGTTTCCTCATGTGCAACACCACACTTCAAATCAGAAAAAAATGGGATAATATTCAAGATGCATAGAAATAAATAAATGGTAAAAAAAAAAAAAAAAAAAAGTTACGGTCCGGTGTTTTCTTGCCAGATTCATTTATCTTCTCGGTTTTTGGTCTGGGAACTGATATAACCCCACGCCATCACAGAGCCTGGTTTTCGAACTCGTTGGTGATAATAGTCTACGTGGCCCTTTCTGCCCGATGCACACAGACCCCATTTTTTCTTAAAAGCAAATACCTGGGATACTGAGTAGTCTGACCTCAGTACACGTTTCTGTTGTCTAATGGTCCATTCCAGATGCCTCAGAGCCCAGTGATGTAGATGCTGCCTCTAGAGAAGGTTATCATCATGAGAAAAGTCCTAAATCCGTGTTTATAAAATTCCTATAAATAGGAGATTTATTGTTATAATGAGCAGAAATAACAATTACATTTTTTCTCCCTAATTGTTACACAAACCTTTGCAGAAGTCACCGGATACGGCTGGTGGCTATTCCAGCAATGTGTTAGTTATGGAGAAGAGAAAACTTGGTTCAACTCTGAATATTTAGTCTTAAATGAACTTAAATTTAGTTTTCATCAACCAGCAGAAATCCTGGAGGAGTTTCTTTTTTTTTTTCACAATTAAGTTTTAACTTGCAGCGCTGATTGACAGTTCTTTTATGTAGTGCCGTCTGAGGGATGGGAGCTTAGTCCAACTTGGATATACGTGCCCGCCCTCTTATGGACTGGAATTCCTGCAGGTTCCTTGTATCATTTAATGCATAAAAACATACATCCTCGTACATTTGTTGACAAAGCGAAGATCTTCTGCCCATCTTTGCTCCTCAAAGTGTCAACTGTTAAAGCTGCTTTTGAACACAATTATCATGTGCTGACAGCATCTATTGTTAATAGCATCATTTTTTTTTCCCTTAAATGAACTTTTTTTTGTTTTAATGTGCAGAAATGTTAAATTGATGTGACAATACAACATGAAGTATCTTTGGTTCATAGTGTTTCCAAAGCAAAAAAAAAAAAGTCTTTCTGATGAGTTTTCTTGGTTTACTTTCAGTTATTGTGTAATCAGTTAACAACACCAAACATCAGTGTACACTTTAAAAATTTAGTCATTTCATCTCTGTCACCCATCTAGTATCCCTTCCCTAAAGTTCAGTTAAACCTCTAAGGTGTACATTAGTCTCTTCTTTCCTTCTCCGATGGAGGTGTCAGTGTCTCCTGACAGCAAACATCAATTTTCATAAAATCAGCACCCAGAAGTGACATACACGGCGCAGCAGACCGCACTTCATCCCCAAGACTAATCACTCAGTAAATCTCATCAGGACGCCAGAGTGGTGTGTTTGAGGCCAACGATGGGCGGGCCGCTAAACTAGAACACTCAACACAAGTTCAGGCCTAATTGTCTCATCGGCTCAGTTATGCTTGAAAGAATCAGCAGCCGCCCTGAGCTCCTGAAGGCACCAACCCCTTCTGATCACATATGCTGTGTATATACATGGTTTTTTTTTTTTGTTTTCCTGACGCATCATTAAGTTCGTTGATTTTTTTTTCACCTTTTTGAAACTAGTTTCAAGTTACTTCTTATCAGTAAGTAATGTAGTAATGTAGACCCATTTATAAATTGTATTAATTTATCCTTTATTCACCATGGATCACACACACATATATATATATATATATATATATATATATATATATATATATATATATATATATATATATATATATATATATATATATATATATATATATATATATATATATATATGCCACTTCGGGCATATTGTGGCTGTCATCTCTTTAAGTGCTCATTAAAACAAAAATCTATTCAGTCAGGCAGCTACTAAAAACATTTTAGCATGTAAACGTGGTTTATTTGACCCGCTGATGTTTTAGCATCAGAATAAACAACGAAAGCTTATTAAAGCAGCTTTGAACATGGCATGGTTGGAACATGGCCAGATGGGCTAAGCTGAGACTTTCAAAAACTGCAACTCTGCTGGGATTTTTTTCCCCCACAAATGTTTCAGGCTTTTACAGAGAATGGCTCAAAAAGGACAAAATATCCAGCGAGCGGCAGTTCTTTGGACACAGATGTCTAGTTGGTGCCAAAGGTTGAAGGAAAAATGGCTTTGTTGTTTGGAGATCACTGACAAGCAGCAGTAAATCAAAACAGCCAAACCACGATATACAGAAGACCACGTGAATGCGCAGCATGCTGGACTGTGAAGCAGATGTGGAACAGCAGCAGAAGACCACCTGGTGGGGTCTCAAGCTCAAGGTCTGGCCATTCACTTCTGAGCTCTGCCATCAAGAAGGCATTTTGCCCCAATCCGCTGTTCATTGGCATTTTCTTTTTTAAAGTCAATTCTCTGTAAATCCTAAAACAATACAAAATACTCAAAGGCAGCTTTTACGCCATGAGAAGCAAAAATCAAGGATCAACAGCCAAAATGTTTTGACTGCGAAGTTAATCCGTAATTTAGAAGAACCCAAAGGACGTTTGTGATTTTTAAGTGTGAGGGGTGCAGGTTAAGTTGCTTTTACGACACTGTCCGAAATGATTTAGTCTTGCATTTTCTCTTTACTTTCTTGAGTCTCTGTGCCGCCTCTCACTGGGATGTCCACTATAGATCTGTGAGCGAGCTTTATCTCATTATTGATCATCACTGCTGACGTGTGGCACAGCGCTGTGAGGTAATATGCAGTTATGCATAAGTGGGTGGTTTTTACCAGGAGTAGGGATGCAGGCCTGTGAGAGCTGCACGACGCTTACGAAAAAAGTCAAAGATTCCTTCAAATGCGAATATGTTACCGTTTGCAGCAGATTATTACCTCGCACAAAGAAAATCGGAATTGGCCAGCACTTATATAGGTTGGCCACACCTATTAAGGATATCGGATTTGGCCTGGAAAACTGCGTTGTTGGATCTCTTATTAACGGAGCACAAATGTGTTTTCCCTGCCATGTCATGAGTAATCACCTTCTTCTAAGCATCTGCCCATGACTGTGGGAGACTATTTACCATCTGCTAATAATCAAGTATAGGATGTCTGGGATTTGTCAAGGATTTGTATGTATATTGTGGCAACCATCCTATTTGCCTAACTGCCTCCATGGGAGAGGACATTATGCCTTCATACAGCACCTGCTTTATTGCATTGTTAAACTTTCTGAAGAAAAAAAAACAATCTCTCTCTAGAGCTGATTAAAATCTGTAAGAGTTTTTAGCACTTTTATGCAAAAAAGTGCCTGTTGTGAAAGCGAAAATGTTTGCGTCCGCTTCACCCCACAGGGGTATCAATTCGGAAACCTCAGACTGCGAGCCTGCCCACCTGTCCATTTTTTAGGCATTGCATCCTAAACTTTGGGTTGAGGATGAAACATGGCGACACCAGAGGCAGGGAGCGAGGCATAGAGGCTGCGACAGAAAAGAGGAGAGAAACGGAGTGTTTGAAGCCCTGGAGGACCAGTCTTATCTGTCACTGTGTCACAGCCAGCCGATCGCCCTGTAAATGATCCATGGACGCCGGGTCTACGGGTCAACCAAGAGAGCCTGCTTGGTGTGAGTGTTTGTCTCGTGAGGGTGTGGGTGGGTACGCGGGTGCATCTGCATTCTGTCTCCCGCTACACCGGTGGCTGTCAGTCTTCATCTCCTGCTCTAGACTGCAGAAATGCATGCGCGGCCAGCGTGCACGTGGCCATTCGCCGCTAATGAAATGACACGCAGGTAGAAACGTGGCAAAGGGCATCATGGGGTTAGAGATGCACCGGAGCAATATGTTGCCACGGCAACAGTCAATGAGACCTCGTCCACGTGAGCGAGTCAGAAAGAAAGGGAAGAGCAAGTCAACGTGAAGCAGTTGCCATAGCGACTCTCCATTGCAGCTGCCTGTAAATTTGTTTCTCCCTGGAACGAGTGCATCAGCTAGACAGATGCACCCATTTTACTGTCATGGCTGTGTATATATGTTTGTGATAACCCGGCGAGTCACTGCTGTTTTTAGGGGGGGTTGCTGTTTCTCGTGAAGCATTTGATGCATGTTTCAACAGTTATTTCACATGCTTAGATTTTAAAAAGCAGGTTTCAAAGGGAGCCAATCACCCTCCGTAGCAGATGCTGTAGTGGTTATTTATGTGGTTGATCTGCACTACTGCTCTCTCATATCCCCAGGCCTGCACATAGACACACAGAAGCCAACAGGGGCTGTCACTGTGCCACAGTGCTAAGTCTTGTGTGCCATATGCTACCACGGGCTCCTGGCAGAAGTGTCGTAGCCCGCAGTCGGCTGGGGGAATGGTTCAGAGGCCAACGAGGGCCCGCCAGGGACCGTCCTGCACGCAGCGCACCGGGAGAGGGCATTTATTAAAAGCTCTTGTAACTGATTTTTGCTAAAATGACTTGAATGTAGATTTTACAATGGGATGCCAGAATTCGTCATCATAATTTCATAGTTCATAGTTACCATAGTTTCAATTGACAGTTTAACTAAGCTCCCTCCAAATATCCATGATTAAAAGATATTTGCCTGGAATTCGAGGAAGAGAGAAAAAAACATAAATATCAAAGAAAATTAGATTTTTCATGTCAGTCTGAAATTCCTTCTTCATACAATGTACTGATTTTCATTAACACATAACAGAAGAAGCAAGTGTCGATCTTAAATGTGTTTTCAGTTGGTAGAACATGACATTTTCATGTGAGGCATTTCTTTTATCTTTCCATTTAGCGTCTCAAGGCAAAGACCCACTAACATTTGATGCTGTGCATGTATGGTTTCTAAAGGCGCCCCACAGGGGAATTGACCTAGAAATACTCTGAAATCCCAGTTTGTGCAGTTCAGGGTGAGTTGCTCTTTGCATTTAAAGGACTTCCAAGCTCCGAGGTACAAAGTAAAAATGAGGAAATTATGGAAATATATTGCAGCAGCGATATATTAAGCACATGTGGCCTTTTATTCTCTGCTGATTGTACACAGAAGGCTCTTCTTCAAAGGGATATACTGACTTTAACTTTCTTCCTCAAGAAGGAATTCTGTTGGGGAACTAAACTAAAGCATTACTCAGAATGAAGGCCATATCATGGCAAATAATGGCTTTTCAACATCTACAACTCAAAGCTCATACATTTTACAGTGGCTTGAGCAAATGTTGTATATTAACATCACTAGGTGTGTTTCTATTGCCCTCAAAACTATGCAAATTGGACTTATGAATAAAAAAAGAACCCAAATGGAAACAAATCAGTCCAAAATGCCCATGCACCTGGTGATTTGGAAGAGGAATTTTCTACAAAACTGAAATAAAAAGACATTTTTTTGGATCTAGATGTGACACGATGAACCAAAAAGAGTCACTTTTTTTTTTTTTTTCACTTGTTAGATGACACTCAAGAGAGCCCTTGGGTGTGATCTAACTGCGATGAGGCGTTACTGACCCAAGTAACTTTTTAAAAGTTATATGATTTACCCTAAAGTTTTAACTCACTGTACCTCCATGAAACGGTTGACAATGACTTTCCAGAGAACCCCCGTACCTGTGTGTGAACGGCTCCACGTATAAGAGGCTTAACTTGTAAGTTAACTTTTCCAAAGAATCCTAACCCTAGCTGCCTGATTTTAGCACAGCGGGTATTTTCTCTCCAAAATCAACAGAACTGGTTCAGATTTTCATGCAAGGCAAATTACAGTCCGAAAAACACGGACAAGAAGAGTTTCACATATAGGTCCAAAAGGTTTGGCAATGGACTTCTGGACTTAATGCATAAGTGCACAAAAGCAAAGGGACATCCGTTGCTTCATGAAACTCTGAGCAGTGGCTGTGTCATCACCATGTGCTTACTGGTTGAAAGAGGAAAAAAAACTTTCTCAGACTTTTAAGCTCCAGAGCTTCAATGTTGTGCATATTCAATTCAATTCAATTCAATTTTATTTATATAGCGTCTATTACAACACAAGTTGTCTCTAGGCGCTTTCCAGAGACCCAGAACATGACCCCCGAGCAATTATTACATAAACAGCGGCAGGTAAAAACTCCCCTAGTGGAAGAAAAACCTTAAGCCAAACAGTGGCAGGAAAAACTCCCCTTTAAGAGGGAAGAAACCTTGAGCAGGACCTGGCTCATGAGGGGGGACCCTCCTGCTGAAGACCAGCCGGGTAGAGCAGGAAGTAAAGAAAGAATAGAGACATAGAGACACCGTCAAAGGTACAAGACAGGATACATTAGTAACTGTCCTTGGTAGTCCAATTAGACTTCTGTGAATATGGGTGATATATGAATAGACGGTGATCCAAGGGGATGAGGACTGCAGGTCGGGATGTCAGCAAGTATCCAACAGACATCGATACAGACAGGTGAAGGCAGACACTGGGATGGTCAGAGGTGGAACTGCAGGTCAGCAAGCAGCTCCTGAGGCTCTGGTCTGCAGGACATGCAAAGAAGAGGAAAAGAAGGGCCAGACAAGCACAAAAAACTACCAGCACAATGGACCACAATTAAGTTTATGGGATATTGTTAATAAATGAGGGTTGAGGTGAAGCAGAGACAGAGAAGGCAAAGAGAAACAGAGAAGGTGAAAGGCACCACTCAGTGGATCATGTCGGTGCCTCCCTGCAGCAGAGGCCTATAGCAGCATATCTACACCGAAGCTGTTTAAGATGAGCTGCTCTAATCTGCTCCTGTGGCTGCAGCTTTGACTACTGGCCCTGACACATTAAGGTACTAAATATACACTAACTATATGCTTTATTAAACAGAAATGTATTAAGTTTAGTTTTAAAGGTGGAGGTGGTATCAGCCTCCTTCACCCAAACTGGAAGTTGGTTCCAGAGTGATTGGTTTGTTTCTTCTCTTCCATAAGTCTGCTCATTTCTCTGCTCTAGCTGAGGTCCTCTGACACCCAGACTGAGGTGAACTTTCCACAGCGAAGACTGCTTATGTTCACAGTTTGTGCTTGTACCGCCAAGTTTTTAATATTATCCTCTTATTTGAAAAGCAAACTGGTGCAGCTGGGACCAGTTGCACAGTCTCATGAACACAGTAACTGGAATTACAAGAGTGTTTGTCAATCCGGGAATCGATATAAAAATAATAGTTAAATACCTGCTGAACTAGCGCCAATATTTACTGTCAGCAGGAGATTTTCTTTAGGCATAAAAACTTGAATCACTTGTAAACACTTGCACATGTGCCTGTTGTTATTGTCTGTTGCCTAAACTATGAATTACATATGAAGCTCATTTTTTAAAATCTAATATCCTGCAGGAGGAATCATTGCACTTCTTGTACTCGCATATAGTTGTTTGTTTTATATTGTTTATTCAATATATTTTATGCCCTGACGCACTGTTTAATCAAGGAGCATATCAGCGGTGCAAATGCATTTATTGACTTTTTTTTTCTGTCATGCCATCTTTTCCCTTTTTCCTTTCTCCGTGTGCGTAGACATTCGTGACCGGAGGAAGAAACCCGTGATGCTGTTCATTCACGGCGGCTCGTACATGGAAGGCACCGGAAACATGTTCGATGCCAGCGTCCTCGCCGCCTACGGCAACGTGATTGTGGTGACCATGAACTACCGGCTGGGCGTGCTCGGTGAGTGATCTTCGGTTCTGCTCGGGTTTGCACAATCCATTGATGACATCGGCCTTACGAAACACACACGCAGACACACATTCCCTTATTTGTGCCCCATCAGTCATTCCCGCAGGAGAGTCGATCACGCCGATGACGGACGGCTTCAGCAATGGCGGCCGTCGATCGGGAAGCACTCTGTCAGTGGTTTGAAAACTGAAATTGCCTAATTGGAAAAGTTTTGCACAAATTTGCCTCGCTGGGACCGAGCTACATTTATACTTAACATTCTTCTCGTCCCGTCAAGTCCCTACATGAACATTCATATTTGATTAGCAGAAAGTCATGAAATGGCAGCAACTCCCACCTAAAATAGGCAGAAAAAGTTGCTCATTTGTTTGTGCACGGTCTATATGCGTTTTAAGTCCTATTCAACATTCATGTATGCTCAAAGGATAAATATTCAGAGCTTTATACTTCAAATAGACCTATTGTCATGCAGCACCTTATTTCCAGCGTGAGACCACTATCCTGTTCATTATTGGGCTGCTGAGTCCTTTATTTGCCAGTAACACTCACAGAAAGCGCTTTATGGGAGAGAATACGAAAAAGGGGAACAAGCATGCAAATGAGACACAGGTTTGTCATTTTTACTGACACAGAACCACGTCTCACACTTCAGTTTGAATGCACGCCTCGCCTTGTAACCTCTAAATGTCTATTTTGCGGCGGTGCCAGTCGTTCCACTAAGAGCAAGGACCATAAAACAGGAAGTACTTCCTGCGTGTTTTGGAAGAGAAAGACGAGGTTATGATGCACTTGACGCAGCGCATTAAGAGTTAGGGATTTGGGAAGCGTTTAAGGCGGCTTTTTGGGCCAAATGTTGCACAGCATAACCAATCTGCTCAGGTCGCTGTGAGACCTGCCATAGTCAAATATGGATAAAGGCTTGTCTTCCAACTCAGCTCCGCAGCATAAGCTTGTCATTCTCCTCCTGAAAATACACTCGACTTCTTCTCTTTGTTATTCACCGCTCTCTGTCTCGCTCCATTGAGATCGAGTAATTTAGCTTTGAGAGGAGGAACATGCCTCAAAGGAGCCAGGTGCTAACTGAAGAAAACTAAGTGCATTAGATATTTTATTAGCTGAACGGAGACTGGCCTGCTGAAAACTGTTTAAAAAAAAGGAGGACTGTCAGACTTTGATTTGAGGCATTTGGTGGTTTTATTCTTTTAGAGCACTTACCCCGCTTTCACGGCGGTGACAGATTTTCATTTGCATGTAATTATCGTAAGTGTTCTCTTTTTAAACTGTTTTTTTTTTGCAGATTTATAAAAAAAAATAAAAAAAACCTTCACTCTTCAATGTGACGATTACTAGACATTCATGTTTTTTTTTTGTTTTTTTTCCAAAATGATTGTTGTTATTACTTTAGGTGAAATCTTACTGGAAGGAAAAAGAACTGAGATTCAGACGTGCTGCCATGTCCTTGGTTAACTGAATCAGTTAAACAATAATATCCCTGGTTAGCAGCCCAAGAGGAAACATCAATATATCTTCTAAGACTGCAATTAACAATTTTTTTGTTTTTGAACTTGTCTTTTATTTGTTTTGAGTAACTGATTTGCTGTATTGTTGTCGTGAAGCGCTTGTTTCGCTGGCTTGGTCCCATACTTGAGAGAGACGTTTTGTTTTGTTTTTTTTTTACTTTTCAACTAAAACTCTTTATACTTTCTCTGCTTTGCATTCTTTTACATGTTCCCGTTCTTCATTTTACATTCTTTTAACTTATACAGCCCCCAGCGATTTCTGCATTATCCAGGTACAAATGAACATTTATCACCAATCTGGAAAAAACAGACGTTCATGTGGCTTTATGCTATAAGTCAGCACTTAACTTTTATATTTATAACTATTGTAATCGATTATGTTGAATAATCACTGCAGATGTCAGATAGGTTTCCGCTGGTGGGGTCCAGGGTTTCATGGGATGCTGGTTTGCATCTCCATTACCAAGAACGGTGCGTGAACTTCTGCGTGAAATTATTCAAAAACCTTCGAATAAGTGGCTTGGCATTGTAACTGTATCGTAATAGACACTTGCTGATACGATGCAGCCAGTGTTTCCAATTCCCCTACAGCAGTTTAGCATTTTCTTTTTGAGTAACAATGAATTTAACTGGTGTGGATGAACACTTAATACAAAAACAAACAGTTTGTATTACGAAGGGAGGCAATTTTTGAAGAGAAAAATATACAAAAAGATAAAAGAGGTTTGCTACATTTTTTTTATACACGATTCTTTTTATTCTGTACAATATTTCCAAGCAGATACTAACAAAAGAAGAAACAAAGGTTATTTGTATGAAGTCAAATGGCTGCAGCATATATGTCAGTCTGCTGTGTTCATTATGAGATTTGTTTATGCTTTAATCCATGTGTAACAGCCGCTAATTACCACAAAATGGGCTTATAAGGCAAAGCAGAACTCAGTTTGGAGTTTCTCTTCAGCGTTGTTTTATGCCAGCTTGAGCTGAGGATGGTGAGCTTTAGATGGATTAAAAATAAAAATCCCATGCAGAAGGCATCTAAATAAGTGGATTACGGGAACGAGAAGTTTTCAAAGACGATGAATTGAGTCAGAACTATCAGCAGCTTCTCCAAGGTGTTAAATGAGAATTTGAAAGGTTTACACAGTGTGAGTGTGTGTCACTTCTACGTGCACTTCAGACTTATTTAGCCTTTGGATTTTCCAAGTATCTTTACATCTTCTCCTCTATGCTCTGGTGGCAATTCCTCTTATTGACACCAACATATTCTTTGACTTGAGGAAAAAGAAAGCCAATCGACGGGGAGATGATGTTGTTTGCAGAGGCAACGACAGCTGCCCCATCCACCCATCAATCCATCCATCCACCCATCCATCCATCCATCCATCCATCCACCCATCCATCCATCCACCCATCCATCCATCCATCCATCCATCCATCCACCCATCCATCCACCCACCCATCCATCCATCCATCCATCCATCCATCCATCCACCCACCCATCCTTCCACCCATCCATCCACCCATCAATCCATCCATCCATCCATCCACCCATCCATCCATCCATCCATCCATCCATCCATCCATCCATCCACCCATCCATCCATCCATCCATCCACCCATCCATCCACCCACCCATCCATCCATCCACCCACCCATCCATCCATCCATCCATCCACCCATCCATCCATCCATCCATCCATCCACCCATCCTTCCACCCATCTATCCATCCATCCATCCATCCACCCATCCATCCATGCAGAGACAGAGATGCACAGAAAAGCCAGTGAGGGTCAGAAATATCCGTTTTTGTGTTTAGATATGGTGTGCGTTCGGCACGTAGGCGTTCATGCATCTCAATGCCACTCTCCTGATACACCGTGTGATGGCTTCTGCTGTGCTCCTGCCTCAGCAATCTGACATGCTGTCTCACAAAGGCAGTGCAGGAGTTACATGATACAGATGCTAGTCATGTGAAATCTCCACTCTGTAAAAATGTTATTTTTGTTGAGGCAGAAATCAGGCAGATAATCTGCAGTATGTGCTCAGGCACATAGCATTGTTTATTTTCATCTCTTCAGCTCTGGCTTTACTGAGCTGACCACCAGTCATTTCGAGATTTGCAGAGTTTTCCTTCACCAAATGCTTTTCAGTAAAGCAGATTATTTTAATCATCCTGATCATATAAATGATTAAAGCAGGAGCTGGGTTCATTTGACTGCACTTCTGATAATTAAGATTTAAAGCTGGTCCTTTACAACGTCCCTAGCACATACTGAATAAGAAAAATGTGGAATTTCTGTTCCATGTGGACTTACAACATTAGAATAACCTTTTGAAGCTGATAATTGAATGTAAAAGTATATAATCTTTACAAATCAGATACATGTCCTGCTAACGGAAATGACAATAGAGTATGTGTCCCTTGTGGGCCACTTCAATTAACTACATTTTCACGTCACTGGAGGATGAAAAGTAATCTCCCAAATCTGCTCTAAAAACATTACAGATTTTTTTTTTTTTTTTTGCTCAGATCTTTTAGTCAAAACCATCAAATACTGAATTATTTTAATAATTCTAACCATTTAAATGAGAATTTTATTGCATGATGTCAATGATTTTATGTAAAAAGGATGACAAAGAATCTCTAATACCTAATTAGCTTGACTTGTGACTTGTGACTTGTGAATGACCTGTCGTGTTGATTTAATTGTTGTTTTTTACATGCATATGATGGATATGTTTGGATAAAATGAGGTTTGTGTCATCGAGGGAGAACTACTTTTGTCATCTTTCATTGATGAATGGCAGCAAGTTCACAGATGTGACGTGTGGAGGAAGCTGCTGAGGTTTAGAGTATCCTCCCTGTGAAAGTGTCCCTGTGCACTGAGCAATACCTGCAATACTGTGTGTATGTGACATTTTCATCTAATGAAGAACTTCTCGATGACTTCTCACATGAAAACAGAAAAACTTCCCACCACTATGGAGTCACCACAACTCGCAACACAAGTAAACGTTGTGATTGAATATGTTTATCCTGAACTGTGATTCTAACCCCTTGTTAAAATTGTGGAATTTTTTCCCCCCTATTTTGTTCCTTAGAAGTTGGCACTTCCCTTGTTTAGTGAATGCAGTGACGTAGAATGGATGGATACTACCTTAGAGATGGGATCTGAAGCTCCACGATTCAGGAGGAAACTCCTCCTGCTCCTTCACATGCAGAGGAGGCAGTTGAGGTGTGTTGGATATCTGGTTAGGATGCCTCCTAAGGGAGGTGTGTTGGTCATGGAGACCCTAGGACAGACGAGGGACCTGTTGGAGGGATTAGATCTCTCAGGTGGCTTGGAGATGCATCAGTATTCCTGGGAGTGGCCAGGGAGAGGGAGGCTCTGATTTTCTTGGTTGAGCTATATATATGGATGGATGGATGGATGGATGGATGGATGGATGGATTGATGGATGGATGTATGGATTGATGGATTGATGGATGTATGGATGGATTGATAATTGCTTGTTTGATTGGATTGCAACACAAACACATATGGATAAAGGTAGATCCTGCTCAACTTTGCTCATCATTGACTTCGCCTCTTTGCTTTCCCGATGAATAGGATCCTTGCATTGGATCTCATTTTCATGCAGAGAGCACACTAACTATACTGACTGTAAGTTGTCCAAATGATGACTTAATCACCTGAGTTGTGTTCAGCCATTCCCCGACTTTTCAGTTAAGTGCGAGGCTCTGCTCGTTGTACTACATCGGTACCATCAAAAACAGGAGTGAACAGCTGCTTCAACAAAACCCACATTCAGCTCCTGTCATGATGCACTTTCAACAACATCCTAACATCATGCCATCGTAAATGACACATTGTCTCTTTATTAACTGCTTCTAAATAGTTGTAAAGCATCTCTACATCTGTGTCTGCATTACGATCTAGTTAAAGCCAGTCAGTGCAGCAAAGCCATTTCTGACCACTTCAGAGCAGCGTATCGGAAGGACGTTTGCGTTCCCTTCTGGCATAAGACAAAAAGAAGTGAACCTGGTCAGAGGGGGTTTTGTTTCATAGCTTGAGTTAATAGTTTGGGGTTTTGGCAGCCAGGTGTTTATTATTTAAGCTCTTAAGTAAAACACATATTAGATACGTTCTTCATCCTGTTCAGTTTTATTCAATGAAGAAATTAGAAATGTTGGACATTATGTAAAGTAAGATATGATTCAGTGTGCAAATGCTCGATGTCGAATCTACATTTTTTTTTTCTTAATTTAAAAGACACTTTAAGTTTAAACTATTGTGAAAATAACAAAAAGAAATCAAATCTGTCTCCCCAGTACATCTGTACTCTGCATGCTATAGGGCTATAATATAGGCCGATATACACATTTGTCCTGTTAGCCGTGTATGGTGATGGAGAGGAGGAAGGAGCAGCCGGCGGCCTCCTGGGAGGTCTCTGCAGGGAATTCAGTGGAGTTAAATATGCGATGAAAGCTTTACCAGGCCACTGAGCACTTGACCTTCCCTTGGCTTGCTTGGCGACAGCTGTGCTTACAGTACATACGTTCCCTCCACCCAACAGAGGTTTCGTTGGGTTTTTTTTTAATTTTTTTTTATTTTCCAACTGTAAATGTGAGCAAGAGGGAGGGTGGATCTGGAGCAGGAGAAGGAGATGAAAGGGAGACGATGCTTTAATTCAGACATGAACAGCAATGAGAGCAGAAAGGTGGAACATCTGTACAAAGCGCACAGCAGCTTTTTTTGGTGCTTCAACACACATACAGTGAGCAGCTTGAGATCTATGTGTGTGAGACCATAAGCCACACACACACACACACACACACACACACACACACACACACACACACCCACACACACACACACACACACGGTATAGGGGTGAGAGATTTTTAAAGATGAGAGAATTGACAATGGGAGTGAGATGAGAGTGAGGGCAGAGAGCAGGAGGGATCGGGGGAGGGGGGGGGGGGGGGGGGGTCCATTTGCCTGTGATGCTAAAAATAAAAACCTGCAGAGCTGCTTTTGAATGTGCACTGGAGCAGACAGTCATCTACATCCCATCCACAGCACAGTTGTATATTCTCTGTGCTGCTTACTGTGCACAAGCATGCAGCAGAGATGGCATCTTCTGCAGAAGCCAACTCTTAAACACACTGGCTGCACACACACACACACACACACACACACACACACACACACACACACACACACAAACACGTATATGACTGTTTTATGCTCAGGAGCAAAAGCGTCAGCATACCCTTACCTACTGGGTAGTATCGATCAGATGCACCCCGGTAAAATCTTACACAGGAGTTTTAAGGGGTCAGCACTGGGATCATTTAAAACAATATAAAAACATATGAAGGGACAATATTAATAACTTATCCACAATACTAATCAGTGCAACGTATTAATTCAAGACACAAAATGACGAAGTAACCATCTAACAGATCTACACTGTTCGCCGTGTTGCAAGAAACTCACATCAGCAGTGATGCGGTCGGTCTTCGGACAGCTCGGATGCAGCGTTGGAACCTTTTGTTTCATCGCAGCTCTAAAGTAAGCAGAACACAACGAGCTGAGCTCCAACATGATGGCGACGGATAGTTAATGTTGACTCTCAGACTCCGCCACAGCTCCTTCTACGCCGCTTTGACCAGCCGAGCTAACGGACGTGTCGTGTTGTTTTAGTCAAGTTTGTAACTAAGTCTCTCATCCCGGCAGAGCCAGGTTTAACCGAGCATTTGCTTTATAATATGGACAGTGTCGAGGTAGTTTTCTGTCCTTTTTGCCTCTTGGATAACAGCAAGTAGATGTAGACTGGAGCATAGATAGGACGACAAGGATGGAGTCAAAAACAAAAAGAAATAGACGGGAACCAGGTGACACGGGGAATAGAAAGACGATTGTCATATAATCACACCAAGGCATGGTCTGATTCTCTCACATTCACTTAAGTGGATTGAAGTGTCATGAAGAAAATAAGACAGAAATGGTCTTTCTGAGCTCCTCGGACGCCACTCCGCTTTGTTTTCTCTGGTCCGGTTCAGTGAGGTGGAGACTAACCCCGTGAAGGCACCTGGTACCAAGCAGTTTGAGATGTTTATACAAAGAAATGTTCATGATCGCTTTTAGGGGCAAATCCGTCTAATCTGATTTACAAAATCAAATTCTTTTTCTGTCATTGCTTTAATCTAACACACAGTGAAGGTATTCATGAGACAGTTGCTCCAGAAGGTTTCCATGAGCTGTTGTTGTTAAGAGATTTCTCCAGATCTGTATAATTTGTATAAATATAACCCGGATTTCGTCTCGTTTACCGGTTGTTACAGCTTCAGAAGCAGCTGTAAGGAAGTCGCAGGAATACAGGGCTTAGCGAGGAACATTGGTGTAGCATCATATCATCACACAGGTGCAGGCCTTAGAAGATGCCATTTGATTAACGGGGGATGTCCATGTCCCCCAGCAGGTCTTTATGTCCGGCAGTGGTCCCGCTCAGAAGGAATCCTTAAATGATTCTGCCACACACGGACACCTGCATAGCATTCTCCTGGAGTTGGTTTTCAGGGAATGATGATGTGAAAAATGGGGTCTTCTGTGTGTGTGTGTGTGTGTGTGTGTGTGTGTGTGTGTGTGTGTGTGTGTGTGTGTGTGTGTGTGTGTGTGTGTGTGTGTGTGTGTGTGTGTGTGTGTGTTCATCCTATGAGATAAGATCAGTATGAAACGTGACCTGACAAGACCAGAAAAGATATTAAGACACACCAGCTCAACACCTCTACCAAACACTTGCACACATACTTGAACTATTCTCAGTCTCCATAGCAACCCCCGATGGAATTGATGTGCAAAGTCCTAATGAGTCTTTGTGAGTGGAAAGCAAAGAGGACTCTGATGTCTTTAGTGCGCGCGCATGTGTGTGTGTGTGTGTGTGTGTTGGGTGATACAGAGTGTGACTTTGAAAATAAGGGCAGCCTGGTCCACTATATTCTGAGGAGGGATTTGCACGTCAGCTGGCCTCAATCACATACACAGACTGACACACATTCCCAAGAGTGGGTGGAGTACACACAGGCGCCCTCCTTCACTGCCACACACATTAACACCGTCCCAGACATGTTTTCAGACACCTCTCACAACTTGCCTTTGTGCCGCTCCCTCGATGTTGTTTCTCCTCTGTATGTCCTTAAAACTCTCTCACCTGACATGCCTCCTGCTTTCTGTCCCTCCTTTACGATTACCTCATCTACTCACTTCCATTTTTGTCTGTTTTTCTCACACCCTCCTCTTAAATCCACCCTTTCTGGACACGCGGTGCCGCTAAGAGTGTTGGATGAAAATTGAGTATATGACCTTTTATCACCAATCGACACAGTTTCCAGCAGTTTTGATGAAACGTCTGTGATGTACACACAAATCCACTCCGACCTGATCCAGTCAGGGTGTGCCTCTTTTGAGATCCATCCTACAGGTTTGCGATTTTGTACGAATGAAGTTTGGACACAACTTCAAATCGAAATCATAATTTGAAATTTGGTGCCTGATTCCAAAGGCTGCAGTTGTAGTCGACGTTATGTAGGATGTCTAACAAAGTCTTTCAAAGCTGCTCCCAGGTCCAAGTCGGGACACATGGACGTAGAGGGAACGAAAACATCGTGTTTTTAATCTTTAGAGAAACACCACTGCTCAACCAAAGATCAGAAATTAAAGATGCTGTTGGCAACTTCCTAAAAATCAAGTAACTGACTAGAAAAACTGAAAGCACCCAATGTCTATGCGCCTCCCAACCTCTCTGCTGAACGCCAAAACTGTCTCCCACGCTCTTCCCACGGCTGTCGACACGTGCACGTGCATCCAAGCTGTAGTGTGAGAGAACAAGTTATGAGAACAGATACCTGATGATAATTCAATAATAGTAAAAACTGGAGTTTTATAAATAAAAAATTGCTTACAACCGTTTCACATCAAGTCTTCGTCAAACCGTGGGATGCAAATGTTTACTTAAAGCACGAGGCTGGAAGGGAGGGAGTGGGGGGGCGTTGACATTTGGTAAATACGCCCCCTTTGCACTGATTGGAGGAGCTGCAATGGGAGCGGTGTAATGACTGAGCCGCACCGTGCACGTCAATGACGATGACTTTATTGAAGAATTGCTGCCTAGAAACCCCATATTTTCCTGTGCACCACACACCACACACGTCAATGTTGACGGAAATAGAAACCTTTGAGTGTGATAAATGCAAATCAAATCACAATATTTGTAAGAAGAATTGCAATTACTTATCTTCTCCATATCGTTCAGCCGTAACTCGGTGTTTGTGCTTTCAAGCACCAAAATTGGTGTATGTTTTTCATAATATATACTCTGTAATGTCATTACTACTGTGAAACAATCCTGCTCCGTGAAGTAAAGATCTGAACAGCAGGAAGATAGTGACAATAGTGTTTTATTTCTTTTATAGTCCAGCTGTTGACTCCCTGTGGACAGGGATGTGGTTGTTTTCAGAAAGAAAACCATCTCATAAAAATCATCCAGGAAACAAAACTTTACAACATATTGTGTGTTCTTACTTTCTGAGAAATCCTCCATATCCATGTTCACTGGAAGGATATAAGAATGGTGATGAAGAATGGTACTGGGAGCCGTCATGACTGATTCATTCCCGGATTTTCCAGCCTGAGATACTGTTGAACAGAATTGGGAGATGTATAAAAGTCTCCGAAGACTTCAGTCTAAATCTGTTCGTATTCCCGAGCTGGAGGTTTTGTCACTGAATAGGAGTTTCGTTTAGGGGCTGGATAGTCAAGTTACCCAGAAAATTTCAAAAGTTCTCCAGCTTTCCCGACACTCCCGGGCTGCAAGTCACAAACAGTTTGCGTCACGTCCACGCAGACACGTAAAACAGTGAAGCGTGTGACGTCGGCTGACGTAGACGTGACGATGAGCAACATACATGATGGAGCTCATCTACGTTGTTTCGAAGGTAAAACAAAAACAACCAACAATATTCATTTTCTCCTGATTTTCCACTGCAGAAAACATACTTATGAATCCTACATTTCTTCATTTAAATTCCTTGAAATTTTACAAGCAGGAATTGAAACCTGAGCTACTGTTCATGCCCCCCCCCCCTCCCCCCCTCCCCGTGATTTGTTCGGGAAGCTCTTTTAAAAACTGAGTTATGAGGCAGATTATGCTGATGTATGTTTCACATGTCAAACAATCAGCTTTGTGAGTGTGAAACCATGGACTGGTAATAGCCGGGTATGGATCATCATTACAGCGGGATGACAGCTGTTTGAATCATGACGCGGCGCTACGGGGCTAACAGGGCGACTTAGGTCTCCCACAGGGACAGTCGAGTCGCTGGGGGAGCCAAAGTATCATCCCCATGCGTCTGTAAATACAAATTGCCGCTTGTAAAGACAAGCTTCCCCATTACAGCAAAGATAAGCAGCCAATGTTAGTATCTGGAATCTGCCGTCATAGTCCTGGGTATTCGTGAGCTGGAGGCTGCACGTGCACTTCTTTGAAGGGTTCATTTAACCACAAGTGTCGGCTTTGGATGGCGACACGTTTTCTCCTGGAAGAGATGAATCCTACGATGAAAATTGAATGTGGTTCTTTGTCTTTTTATTGTCTCCTTTTTGCCTCCTCTCTCAGTCTTTTCTTCGGCTTGTGTGATCTTGGGTGATTTCATACATTGTCCATCAAACAGTTCTTTTTGTTGTTTTTTTTTATACGTTTTGGAAAACGACGGGAACGGTGGAGGCTTTTGCTGCCGGCAGAGCTGAGAGATTTCAAGGCCTCTTCCAATCATTTGCTGCTGCAGCAGATTTCCACCTATGTGGTTGTTAATTATCAGTGTCATCTAATAATTATAGGGAGATGTAAACCTGGAGCCTCTTAGAATGATTACGTTTGAGGGCCAGGAGAGATTGATGGAACAAGGACACCTCATTCTTCAATTTCAAGGCTGCTCTTGACGTGAGAAACTGGTTAGAGGGAGATTTACTCAGTCACGCATTGTGGAAAAGCCAAAACAGCATCCATGTACTGTCAAAATACTGCTTAACATTTCCTGACCTTCTTAGTTCCTCACTGTTTCAGCGTGTCCACACTATTTATTGTTACTATTGTCGAGCAGCATGTGATGGGTATTCTGAGTAATATAAGAGGGTATTTGGAATCAAAAAGAAGTAGTTGTAAAAGGCTTGGTGCCTCTAAAATCAGGAGTGTGAAAACGACAGATGAGGTGAGTATTTCTGCTAATCAGAAGACGGTTGCTGTGTGTTTTATTCCACCTAAAAGTCACCAAAGGCCCTGATTCTGGCTCAAACATGACTGGACTTGTCATTTTTGAAATTATAAATATTCATAAGTAAAGTTTTGTTACTTTGCCTTAGTTTGGACCTTTCTACAGGACTTGGATATGCCCCTGACGAAAAGCTTACGGATATTCAACCAGTCAGAAGACGCTTAAGACAACATCATCTCATTTAAGGAAGCAGAGTAGCTGATTATATTATTCAATATTATTCCAAAGGAATTATAAACTGTTTGGGGATATGATTTTTGTAAAGCTCATAATGAAGTACTCTAGATAAGACAAAACTAGCTGGACACTTTAATGCCCGGAGAAAGTGAAGCGGAGGAGCTTTTGTCTGTGTAATTCTTCCACCACAGTTTTCACAATATCCTAGTTTTCCTGCCAGAAACACTAACTCATCCAGGAGCTCCGGCTCACGTGGAGCAGTGGACTTTGAGCTGGGACGCAGCTGAACACCATGGTCCATCTGCACTGTATCTGCCCCATAATGGGGTCAGGAGAGGAAGCGCGAGCGTGCTTTGCTTCACATGTTAGATCTTCACCGCTTTTCCTTACTGCATTATGAATAAAAGAAGTCACTTACATTTTATGGCTTATGAGGTGAGGACAGTGTCACACTTTTGAAAGTGACAGTGATGTCGTACCGACTTCCAAGATACAAAACGCGCAGTGTGATAGGAATTTAGGTGGCAATTAAGATGGAGAATATAGATGATTTTACTTTCATCTGGGCCTGTGAGGACTTTCAATCCTCAAACTTTAAGATCTACACTGTAAAAACAGCCCGTCTAGGAATAAGCCAAAAAAATCCCAAATCTCAGTGAAACTGTCTTTTATTAAAGTAATTGCCAATTGGGTAAGACATTTATCTTAACTAGAATTCCTAAAACTTGCAAAATAGTCTAGCGACTTGACAAAAAGTCAACAAATCTTCTTGAAACAAGGCTTTTTATCTTTCTTAGAAACACATTTTTGCAGTGTAGGTTCCTCGAACAAAATGACACAGTTGTTTTGTGTTAAAGTTTCATTTGAGTCATCCAAGTACGTGCACGTGCATGTTTCAGAATATCTATTGCAGTTAATCCAGTATGTACAGTCAATAGATTCTTTTCCCCTTATTTTACACACTAAAAAGTGAATTTATGTAAATATATCCCTGTTGATTTCCTTAGAGCCAAGCTGCGGTACGAAGAGCCTGAAGTCCCACGCTCGCCCTGGTAAACTGCCTGCATACTTGCTCATTCGGCTTGTTGGAACACCTGGCCTTTTAATTGAAAACCTCACATGTTTCTCTCAGCTGCTCGATGCTCGATGTGTCAGCGAGCAATTGCACATATTAGCCTGCTCAACTCATCAAAGGACTTACGCAGTGGTGTCAGTTTATGTGATGGTGATGAAACCTTCTATGCCCAAAGTGGATGATGTGTGTGTGCGTGTGTGTGTGTGTGTGTGTGTGTGTGTGTGTGTGTGTGTGTGTGTGTGTGTGTGTGTGTGTGTTTACGTTATCCGCCGGTGCTGCTTTAGGTTTCCTTCTCTGATCAAAGATGAAATAGTGGAGGCACCTGGTGGATCTAATTAGGAAAGTAATCAGTCTATCGGGGGGGGGGGGCGGCAACCAGCCGGCCTGAACGACCTGCGCGTTCGCCGTCTTCGGGAGGGCCGCGGCGGGCCGTCCGTCTCTCTTCAGCCCTGACGTGCCCACTCACCACGGCTGCACTGAAACAAAGACGGCTGATGATAATGAGCGTTCATTTGTTCCTTAAACACGGCTGTCTCCTGGACAGATGCACGTGGGCGCGCATGGAGAACGCAGCTAATATTTCGTCACGGAAACCCTTACAGTCTGTTCATCCGAGGCAGATGGTATTTCTAAAGCGGCGCTGCAACAAACTTGAGCTCCGGTGTCAAGATTCATCAATTTCCTTTATGGCAAGTTATCCCTGCCAACTTGTTGAATCTAATGGCATCTCAAAGCCCACACTGACTTAAAAGCTGGTTTATATAGTAAATAGCAGAACGCCTTGTGGCGGGACAATTTTCATGATCTGTGGAAAATTAAGGAAACATTTGTGTACGCTTTCATTCAAAAACATAGAAGGAATATGTTTGAATATAACCACGAAGGCATGAACCACATCTTCTTTGGTGGCCTTTCTGTAATGTTTGTACAGACAAAGGTCTCTCGCTAACTAACTTTGGGCCCATTTTATCCTTTTGTTCCTCACGAGAGCAGGAACGAGGGACATCACTCCCACAAACGCACGCACAATGCAAACGTACAGGTTGATGGACAAGCCCGCTCGTGCTCGGGTGTCTCCCAAGTAAGTGGCTGGAACAGTGTCAGACTTTACAATTAGTTTGGTGTCAAAACCCAGCTGTCATTGAGTCAAATTTGCAAAGCAGCTGTCTGAAGAATAAAGAGCAAACTTGTTTCCTCTCTGCCGTGTTTGACGCTACACTGTGATGTCTCCAAATGAGCTAAATCCACTGTCATGTTTAAGCATCTTTGGTTGAAACAAGAAGGCTTACGGGATCAAATTCAGCGCCGTCGCAGCGGCAACAGAATACGTCAAGTCTGACATTTTTGCATCCAGAGAAAAGCACACCAGTCTGTAACTCCTCTTTATCTTTGCTGTCTTTTCCTTTGTTTCTTTCTGTTGTGTTAACATCCGATTAAAGAAACCGCCTTAGACAATGATAATAGGGAGGTACCATTACGTGTATCAATAATTGAAATGAACCGAAGTAAATGAAAATAATTTGGACGTGTTCTGTGATCTGCAAACGCTCTCCTTTATTTTAACCGTAGTACTATTTGAAGGTTTTATATATGGCCCATTTATGTCTCGTTTGATTGATGCTTAGGCGAAAGGTGGTGTTTTATGTCTAAAATTTGCCTGACATTGTAAAACTAGGGGTATTAGGTCACGTGACTGCTGCTGTGAGCGTCGTCTGAGTGTGTGACACACAAACTGAACCTCAGCATGCATGTATGTTGAAGGTTTTATTACAGTAGCATGTAACTGCTCGCTGTAGTGGCAGTGACGTGTAATGATGTTCTTGCCCGAGCCTGCGCACAGGAACATCATTACCTCAACCGAATAAAACTCATTCCTTAACTTAAAAGCCCACCGCAAAGAGAGAGATAAGACCAGATTCCAGATTGTTCTGCTTTTTCCCTGAATAAAGCGACGTTGAGCTGCTTTTAGGGCTTTATTCTTCATGCATGTTTGTTGCTCGGCGCGCCCGTATATAAGACCTCCAACCGTGCTCAGTCTCAGATCCTTCTGGTCATCTCACTAGTGCCCTTTAGCGCAAGTGTTTTTCACACTTATTAATGTAAGGGAGAATAAATTACTGGTGGGTTGTGTGATACGGCGTGAGAATGTAATTATGTTTGCAGAGTATACTCGTCTTTTCATTTGTTATGCTTGCTCACAAAGCATCCTTTCTTCTTATCCCTCCTAATCTTGTCTCCTACTGCACTTCATCGGTCCTCCTTTGCAACCTCGTTTCATTGCTTTACTGTGCTATATATTAATTTGAAGGAAACAAGCATTCATTACTTTGGCTGAATAGAAGGAAAATGGTTCAAAAAAGGGGAGGAAGTTAAAAGGAAACCTGCTAAGGAAGAATAAAATATTCTTTCCTCGACTCATTTGCCGAGCTCTAAAATGAAAGATCACTGTATGTGAACAAAGACTTTTGGATTCTTCAGAAACTGGAATATGATCAAAACCAAGGGAATTGCTTAACACGTGTAAAACATGAGATGTCTGGGTGACTTAGCAGAACTGAGCTGGCTCTAAAAGAGCTTTGAGCAGATGTGAATGGTAGAAAAGGGATACGAGAATTGGCAACTGATCTGAAAACTTGGCAGAGCTTTTTACCCCCGTTTCTCAGTGAGAGTGTGGGAAATTGAGTGGCGCCTGGTATGGGAATTAAATGAGGGAGTTTATTTGTTTTTTGGTTGTTTTTTTTTCTTGGGGCTGGCTTGCAGGTTTGTAGATGTCTGCAGATCCTCGAATTACCACCACACTTGAAAGTAAACAGGAATCCTTTCCCTGCCTGCCTTTATCTCAAAATTGCTTAATCGTTCTGCATCAGTGGTGGTTCCACATATGTATGACACCTTCAAAACAATCATGACTTAAACCACTTAGATGGCATGTTCAGTACATTTTTGCTCCATCAAACACAAGGAGACCAAAGATACTGAACAGTGTTCAGAACTGCACTGGATTCACCATGGATAATGCATGACATGAATAGATGAAGTAAAATAGTCCATGGAGCCTCTGCACCTCCAGGATTATTCATATTCTTTGCAGGCGCAGCGTGTGTGTGTGTGTGTGTGTGTGTGTGTGTGTGTGTGTGTGTGTGTGTGTGTGTGTGTGTGTGTGTGTGTGTGTGTGTGTGTGTGTGTGTGTGTGTCCCGCAGACCGATTTTTAGGCGGGGGGTTCTCATTTATCCACCAGCTCTTTGCTCTGCATCTCCCAGTGAAGATGCATTACTCTAGATAAGACAATGATTATGTCGCCCTCCTCTCTTCAACAAGTATTCTTGAGTCAAAAATGTCTTTTCAGATACTTAAACAACCTCTCCTTTTTCCCGATTTCACAGCTGAGGTGAAGTGCATGAGAAGAAGAACTGAGGACATCCTTTATGTTCTGGCTACAGATGCCTCCACAGAGAATTGCATTGATTTCAGGCCGCCTTTCTATCCTGATGCCAACTCCAACTGTGAAACACCTTCTCTTCTTTTTATCATTAACTGTAGCTTCACTCCTTTTTTGTCTTCCTTTACCTGCTTCCATCTGTTCTAACTCAAAATTGCGTAGCCATTTCCATTCTTCCCCTCGTCTTTTTTCATGAGTGTTCGATAAACATAATTCATTTTCTAGATTAATGTGTTCTTTCTGCATAGAAAAAGGAATTAAATCTGTAATTTTTGTCCAGTAGAAGAAAAGTTTAACCTCATGTTCTATTCAACAAGAACTTCACATGCCTGAAGTTTTGGTGCTAAAAACTGCACTGTTAGGGCCTTTTATGTTCAGCATTTGAAAGTGATATGGACTCGGATGTAATTCTCCCTTTGCCTGCATTATCCCTCCTAATCTTGTCTCCTACTGCACTTCATCGGTCCTCCTTTGCAACCTCGTTTCATTGCTTTACTGTGCTATATATTAATTTGAAGGAAAAAGAAAGAAGAAAAGTTTAACCTCATGTTCTATTCAACAAGAACTTCACATGCCTGAAGTTTTGGTGCTAAAAACTGCACTGTTAGGGCCTTTTATGTTCAGCATTTGAAAGTGATATGGACTCGGATGTAATTCTCCCTTTGCCTGCATTGATTCAATTTTTTTTTCATCCAGTTTACATGTTGTTCAGGTGTTTTCGTATACAGGCGAACCAGGGTAATACCGCTGAAGGTCATGGGGGGGAGTATTGAGCTAGTCGTGAAGCAAAACACAAGAAAAAGGCGAATAAAACCGTTTCCTCTACAGTCGGCATGTTTGTGGACGTCTATAGTTGACTTGTCACTGCCCTCTGGTGGATGTGTTGCTCAGCAACCAATATGAGCGTAAATAGTATTTCTCCTATGTGTGTGTGAGTGTCATCTTGTTTTTGTTACATCATCAGGTCTTCACATTTTTAGTGTACTAAGTCACATTGCTGGGACCAGACGTCGTTTTGGGGGCCAAAGCCAAGTTCTCAGGAGGCAGCATGTCATTTCTGTGGTCCTGTGGTCCTGGTGGGGTTCATGACTGGATTCTGGTGTTTCAAAATGATGTCTCACGCTACTTGAACTGTTTCACAACGTGAGCCTAATGAATCCTGACATTGTCATTTAGGAATCTAGCTCCCTTTCTAACCTTATGGATGAATGTTTTTAAGGATTCGCGTCTGTTAAGTTCAAATACCTTGAACTCTCCTCATTCTTTTTGGGAGGAAATTGTTTTACTTTCATTATGAAATATTGTTGTGGGTTCTGCTGTTGATCTTTCACAGTTAGACTTCACCAAGCTCTTAATGTGATTTCTGATCATTCAAGACTTTTCCTGTCAGTATTTCTTCCTTGCAGATGATGGTTCACCACCATCGTTCGTAATTTGTTGACATTTAACTCCATTTTAACTCCATTTCTTGCTTGACCCTTCAGAAACTGGAGCAACAGCTTTTCCAGGACCACAGGGTGCGTTTCTGACATTGTGGTTTTAGTAATGACAAGATACCTTCTGCATCCTTCAGGGTGAAGTAACCTGATGCCGGCTGAAGCAGTTAGCTGAAACATATTAAAGACTGCAGTACTTTACAATGGGAGGCTCTTATCTTTCACTTCTTATTATTATATCAGACAAACAACCCCAGAAAGGCAACTCAAAGCTCCAGTATAACGCATTCATGTTAGGTTTATAGATTGCAATACCTCTTTGTGGCATTGTTAGCCAGACATTTCAGACTGTAGTTACCTGTGAATCCTGTTCTTCAACTTTCCAGTTCGCCTTCTCTTATCCACCTCAACCTTTAGGTCCTCTTCATCTCCTCATCCTCGCCCCCCTGCCCTCTCTTTAGTCCACTGCCCTCCCCGTCCTGGGACGTGTGGGTCAGGCCTGTTCAGAACATCAAGCTGAACAGTTTGCTCCCATTATGACAGCTTGTCGAAGTAAATGCACCTTCCTCTCCTCGGCTGCACATCCCCTTCGAGCCCTCCTTCCTGTGTTTCTAAGATGTTACTTTTCTGAACTCAGTCTCTGATGATCCAATCTCAGGCTCTTGCTGCAATCACACTTTTGCCTTCTTCCCCAATCCTCTTCCTCTTTATCTATATCATGCTTCAGTATAGCCATTTTCAACTGCTCTTGTCCTCTTGTAACCCTGCGTTGGCCCTCCCTATCCATCACAGGCTCTTCTTGTCTTTCTTCATTGTCATGTATATGTCTCAAATCCTAAAAGCTGTCTCTGCTTGTCCCTGTCTCAGTTTATGTCTCATTCTCCCTCCTCTACACCGCAAGAACACACCCCATCACCGTCACCATCCTCCGTCTTTAGTATTGTCCTAATTTATACATTTCATCTGTTTTTGTACTTTTTCCTAATTATAAGATTCATTTATTCTGAACTTAGGACTCATTCATCTTCATTTTCTTGCGTTACAAGCAGCCTGTCTGTTCATTAATCTTTGGCTCTCCTCTTGTCTTTTCTTCTCTTATCTATCATCCATCTGTCTCTATTTCCAGCTCCTCCAAACTCGAAACTCCGTCTCATATTAAACTCAGTTCTATCTGAAATGTATTCCCAGTCGATTTACCTGTGCATGTTCACTATTGTGTCTAGAGCGTCTAAGCAGTTAGCAATTAATGTTAGCTTCGGATAAAACCTTTATAAAATTAACTTCTGTCTGCATTAGCCCACATATAATTACATCCAATAAAGAAGATAGTTTCAAACAGAGCGCAGTGCCTGTTTAGTTTAATTCAATTCCCTGTGGAGACTTTCTCACTGAGTTTTTACTGCAACTAACAGCAGAGGACATAATAACTACAGCCTGTAATTTTCACTTATAATTATTAAACATCTCATTAGGCTTTCCTTTTGTGAATTTTCAAATTATTTCTTATTGCCTTATCGGTTTAGTTCCTGTCGTGCCGTCGCTGTAAATTCCAACGTCATTGACGTCGTTTTTGCTCCCCAGCACGGAAACATCCCCGTTCCAGGATGCCTTCTGGATGGAAGGTAAAACTATAGTTACAGTTAAGTTTATAGGTATAGTTTCTATAGTTAGAAAACTATATTTGGGTGTTTGATGTAACTACATCTGAAACTTCTATGTAACATAAGTGATTTCTGATTCAATAGAAACACACCCTGTAAATTAGAGGGGTGGAGTCAGCCTCTTGAGTTGACCCCACCCCTTTGAACAACCTGCCCTGAACAGAGCTGCAGAGACGTGATTGAAAAGGAAACGGTTGAACTGTATCTTGGGTATTTTGACAAATGCAAGTCATAAGGCGTTTTTCCACTAGAAGGAGATTTATTTTTGCCGCCTGATCATTGCCGCTATTTTCCAAGTTTAACCTTTTTCTGTTCTTTCTTTTTCCTTTTGTTTTTCGTGCGTTTGCAAGAGCAGAAAGAGCCTCCAAAGAGATACTAGTTATATCTCGCATTATGATGTTTATCTTGCTAATTGATGTCATCAAAAGGTATTAGTCAATGTAATGCCGGTATTATCTCACCATTTCCATCAGTTTGCACATTCAAATTAGCAGATGTTGTGTGCTCCATGATGAAAATGTGCAGGACATACCTCTGGTGATGTTCATTTTTTTTGTGTGTGTCTTTAATGCTTCAGGCTAGAATTACCAGGTTTCCCTCTTCATTTGTTTGAATAAGCAGTTAGCATCAGTCAGGTTTCAAGGATTTCTCTCTACATTGGTTTGCATTAGTGGTTAGTGAGGTCAGTGCTAAGGTTTCCCTAGTCATATCCGATTAGTAGCGGTTTAGCCCCAGCCTTCCCATCCCATTACAGTGACTGACAGTGCAGCTGGGTGAAGGAAAGCCAACAACTCCGAGGACAAGAGGCCAGTGCACATTTCACTGTGCTTACGCATCAATCACACACATACGCACACTCGCACACAACAACCCAACCTCACGACAACAGCCGCGAAACAATTTTACTAATGCCGATGTTTGCAGCACATGACATTTTACTGAATAAATGCAAAAATGATCAAATGGACTTGATTAACCAATCGTCAGCAAGTGTGACCAACTCCATAAATAGAGAAGTTGTGGTAGTTTGCCTGTTTGTATCATTCGAGTTTGTGTCTGTGTTATCAGCCTGTTCCCCTGCCCAGTATACTGGGAAGGGTAATTAGGCTATTTCCAAACAATGTGAAGTTCATCATTTCATCATTGTCAAGTTCATCAGAGGTTTTCCATGAGATTGTTACTTCGTTCTGAAGAGAACATGACTGAGCAGCTATGGTTAACAAATTCCACCTGATCAAACCACCAGACTTCTTGAACAATCTGTCAGATGAGCCCGGAGTTGAGATGTGTCGGGTTTGTTTTTAAACAAACATGGGCATGGAGCGTTATCAAACCTGGTGGTGGAGAGGTCATGATTTGGTCTTGTTTCACAGCCAAAGGACCTGAGGAGGTTGAAGTTGTTAAGTTAACTGAGTACTTGAAGGCTGCATGTGAAACCATCTGTCCAGCACAAGCAGTAAAGCTTGGATGAAAATGAGTCATGCCCCCGGGCAATAATCGCAAACACATCAGAAAATTTAAAAAGCATGACTCATACTTAAAGGAATCAAGGTGTTGCAGTGACCTTTTCAAAGTCCAGACCTCACCCTGACTGAAATACTCCAGTGGGTCCGTAAGACGTCTGTACATGACTGAATGTCCACAAAATGATTTGAGCTGAAGGAACCGCGTAACGAAGAGTCGGCCAAATTTCTTTGGCAACAATTTCTTTGGCTTGATAATGTCATACAAGACAATGATTACTTAAAGTTTTTGCTGCTACAGGTGGTCCCAGTTTTAATTTCATAGACAATGATGCCGTGTGATGTGTTCACCTTTATCAGAAGTTCTTTCACCTCATTTTAAGACCTGATAAGAACTAGATGATTGTCTTTTTAAAGTGGCACAAAGGAACTTTTGCAATTTTCAGCTCAGCGGGTTCTCCTATAGGTGTGGGGTTTACATCACTTTCACACCACTGCCCAAATCAGTCTTTCTGGGTCATTCTCTTGTTTTTCTCTTCCGTCATTACTTTCTTGAGTCTCTTTGATGCCCTTCACCCATGATGCCCACTGTAATATTTTTTAATTATATCTTGTGTTTTGTATTAGACTTTAATAATTCAAAAGTGCAAGAATCTCGTTTTCCTTTGTAACTAATAACAAACGTTTTTGTTCAAGTTTACTTGAAGACAAATATGTGCAAATACATGATCGAGGATGTGGAAGTAGAGCAACACCTCTGAGAAGCTCTTTACTTCGTGGGATGATTCACTGGTGCTCAGTAGTACTTGAACACTGCAAGACAGCAAAAGTCCACAAAAATGGGTGTAAGAGATCCAGTGTGGAAAGACGAAGAGAGGAGATCTCTAGGGAGAGTTATCAGGGAGAGTGATTGCAGGGGATGTACACTGATGAGGGCTGGCAATGAGAGCTGAAGAGCAAGAAAGTATATACGAAGGATCTGAGTTGACAAGAATCGAAAAGACAGATCAAGCGACCGAAAGAGGCTCCAATCAACACCTCCTGATTGCCTTGGGTGTCCCTGGGGGACCAGAGCAATCTATTGGAAAGGCAAAGAAAGAGAGGAAGGAGGACAGAGAGATGACTGCTCTGACACTCGTTAAAGAATACAAAGGAGTGTCATAACCTCCACCAGCTCTCCGACTCTGATGGTCACTCAGGGGAATCAGCTTAGATGTGCAGGGATTTGATGTTGGGCTTTGTTCAGTTGTTGACGGTAAGCGAATGTTCTGACATCCCTTTCCTAAATGTGTGTTATAGCCAATCTGTCTCGGCATCAATCATTCAACCTTTGTGTACGGAAGTCATTCCTAAAGCCAAATATAATTCAAAGCATGTCGTGAAAGGACACGAGAAGGATTACAGATTACTTAAACTTCAGTCAGCTTTTGTGATCAATACCCCAGGGCTCTGAAGAGGAGTATTGTATTTCCTTAATTTCAGTTATATATTTTTGTAGTAGATTTGGAATAACACCTTTTATAAATAGTGATTGTATGATACTGGTCACATTTAAAAGGAATAGCTCAAATTGACCCCAGAATAACACAGACATTGTACTGGCATTTCAGTCATTTTACAGGTAATGCAGCCACAGTTGAAGTTAAAGAACTTCAAAGCCAGCACAGAAAAAAAAAAGTTAAAGTCCTATGAGTACTGGGCAGCTCCATCCACTGAGCAAAGTTGTTGGTTATGATCAAAAGCGTCAAAGCAACAATATTCACCGAGAACCTGCTGTTTCTTGGATGAAGAATGATTCTGCTTGTCTAAGCAGCACTGCAAAGAAGGTTCATCTTTTGGTTGGAGCGTGACAATGAAAAACCGCATTTGGAAAACCCACGGGCTAGATGTTGCTCTCTTAAACATCGTCAGAAACGAACTAACAAGTACTCATGAATGTCCACACTCATAAATGTGCGTCATGCTCAAACCTGAAGCAAAATCCTCAGATCACCTTGTGAGTACAGTGTATCACCACAATGGAAATAGAAAGGCTGAAAGGCCCGGTTTGGGGGCTGTTTCTTTAAATGTGCACGCCACCTCATGCCCGCCCCGAGCTGCTTCTGTGTACTGAATGCAGCGCTGTAACCTCTTTCACCCAAGTAGAAATACAGCTCAAGGCTTAACAATGTAAAAAGATTAAACAGCCAAGAATTTGACCTTGCCTATTGTATTTGACAGATCATGCTGCCAGGTGCTCCTGAATCAAAATTCATTCATCCAGAGTAAGAGTTAGTGTGATGAAGAGAGAACACTGACCTAATTATGTACCTTCTGATTACATACCCTTGGAGTGGAGCACTTGAACAGGATGCATGAGGGAGATACACCCATACCTCTGGCTTCCTGCTCCACTTGTGACTTCTACCACTCTTTGCACTCACGTCACTCTTCATCCATCTTTCACATCCCCATTACCTCTGTACAAGGTCACTAATGAATATTGAACATCTCTAAGTCATACTCTCTCGACAAAGTCTGATCACTCTCATTAGTTTAGTATTTCGTCTGACTTCTGTTAAGGGTGAAGTTGGTGAATTTAAGGAAGTAAATTCTTTCGCAGCTAGTGAGTGAATGAAGTGTGCTGGCCTTTAAAAAAGAGAGATTGGCAAGCGTGATTTAGGACGACTTCTAGAAAATAGTCGAGGGTCAATTTTACATAAAAACAAGACTTTTAAATAGGAAGGTCTTAAGTTCAGACTTACAAGCCATGTTAATGTTAAACTGAATTCTAAACTGAACACCAGTGAAGTGAAAATAAAACAGACCGGCATTTTGGATCGACTGAGGCATTTTAATAGAATTATTTGGACATCCAGCTCGGACAGCATTGCAGTAGTCCAGCCGTGATGTAACAAATGCATGTTTAAGTTTTTCTGCATCAGAATGGGAAAAGATGAACTTTTAAAATATTACGGAGCTGGACGAAAGTCAATCTAGAGACCGGTTTCATAAGTGGTTTAAATTACAAGTTCCAGTCAATGATGACTCCATGGTTTCCCACAGTGGTGCTGGAAGTAAGGCTGATGCCATCAAGAGAAATTAAATTACTGGATAATGAATTTCTGAATTGTTCAGGTTTAAAAAAAATGATTAGTTAGAATTTAGGAGGAAAAAAATGATGCCTCATCCACATTCAATGCAATCAATATCACTGCTTCTGGGTTTGCGAAGGGAGCAAAAGTGTAGCAACTCTAATTTTTTATTTTTTTCCCCCCCAGAATCAGTCCATTAGTTTGATGGAATCTGCAGCCACATAATCACGTGAGATTACAGTAATGTCCAGCCTTGTCGTGTAGCTTCATCTACTTAAGACTCCTGACTTTGTTTGTCTTCAGAAAGCTGGGGTCTCGCTCCATGCAGATATATGGTGAATATTTATTTCATGCCCTTCTATGCTTGTAGAAGCAAGGAGGAATGTCTGTTACCATGGAAACAACTAATGGCTTGAATTAGGGGTCCTCTTACATCTTGAGTAGACCAGCTAATGCCAGGTTAAAGCATGTACTAATTTATGTTGAAACAACAATTTATATGATCGGGTTTATATATATATATATATATATATATATATATATATATATATATATATATATATATATATATATATATATATATATATATATATATATATATATATATATCTATATATATATATATATATATATATATATATATATATATATATATATATTTCTTTACACAAAGAAAATATAAAATACTTTCATCCCAGTATCCGCCCTCAGCTCCTGACCTCCTCACTCTCTGCTCTAGAGACCTTCAAACGGATGAGCCGAGGACAGGGATTTCATTAGCCATTCAGCGGATGGAGTGTGTGCGCATGTTTGTGTCCACATGCGTGTAAATGTTAACGACATAAGAAATGAAGCGACCGCTAAATGAAAGCCGTGTAGGCTGTCAGATGTGTGTGTGTGTGTGTGTGTGTGTGTGTGTGTGTGTGTGCGTGAGTCGTTCACTCTTCATGATTGTCCCTTTCTCTCCCTGCTTTCTCTCGCTTTGCGATTATAACCTCCATTAATTATGAATCGGGCCCCGGATGAACAGGGTGAAGCCGCTGCCAATGCGGATCCAGCCAGGCGGCAGAGACCTGGAAAACTCCTGAGCGACTGATGTCGCAGACAGAGGCACCGCTTTTTAATTTCCCATTTATTAATTCAGGTTGCTGCCATTATGAACGGGGAGTGGAGCAGAGGATGGAAGGAGGAAGGAAGGTGCCGGAGGTGAACAGAGAGGGTAGAGTGCAGTATGGAGCTATAATTATGCCCTATTATTAGTAATGATAATAATATTGCTCAGAGAGTGGAGTTTGTTTGCCCCTCACCCTGCACACTGCTTCATTTTCAAACACAGCGTGATGAATTAATAAAAATCTTTCCACTGGCTGCCTCATTGAGGGGCATATGACGCTCTCTCGATCCTTCTCCAGGTGACTGGCTCGCTCATTCGCTGGCAAAGTAGCGTCACAGACCCATCCTCTGAGGAGCGATGTCGGAATGAGATGTAATCGGCAAGACTGAGGCAAAGCCCTGTAGCTACTTTGTCAATGTCAGTTTCCCCAATGACAGGCGGTCTGACACTTTTCTGGAGCGTTTGCGTTCCCTGACAAAGCGTTCTCCTCATAACCACAACAGAGAACGTAAACAGGTCATGGTGAAGTTCTGTTACAACGAAGTGAACGTCTGTCTTTTTGCTGACATATCACCTCTTTTAAATGTCTCTCCAACGTCAGATAGAATTGCTATCGTTGAGCTTTAAGTACAAATACATGCAACAAGTTGGGTAGAAAAAGTTAATGATTTGACCTAAAATAGTTCCTCTTATCCGATGTGGTCGCGAGGTTCACTGGGTTGATCACCATCAGCACCGCGCAAACTTGACGAAGCCTGTCTCGATGAGCCGCGCCCAAGTTTCTGCTTCTGGACGCTGTAACTCCAAAACCCGTTTCCCCGCCGATGCAGGTCCTCTCGTGAACCAGCGTTCTCCTTATTTGACTGTTCTTGTTCATCCGTCTGGTATCCTGCTCCCTCTCTTTCCGCGTCTCTCTCTCCCTCTCCTGAGGTCGTCCATGTTCTGGCACCTTGTTGTCATTTAGGCACATAAAAACCCTTGTACTCCCCGTTGGCCTGAACTGGCAGATCTAGTGATGAGAATTACAAGACAAATGGAGGTGATGAAAGCAATTAGCACATTGTGGAGCTCCGTCTTGTTGCTTGTCACTTTGGTTAACCAGCTACAGCTCCATCCTACAAAATCCAAAAAGGTCACTCGTCTGACTGAGCGTGCGCTGGTATGTATGTACGTATGGGTAAACTTTGTCTACTTCGTTTTCTTTTTCTCTCTCACTGACATCATGAATTAACAGAGGCTGTTTTGCTTTGTTTCCCTTAGGTATTGCCATTATTTTATTGACTTAAGTGGTTTTAAGAGAAAAGGAGGAAGTTCTCGGATTGCACACTTTAACATCCTGCATTCAGAACGATCATCTAAGTACAATGTGAAGAATGAAAAAGTCTAAGGGGACAAAAGTGGTTTGTCATCAGCATCAATGATCATAAAACAACGGCGCAGACCTCAGTCTGCAGTATTTATGCATATGTTAACACAATGCCAAGAAGAGAAGACATCAGCATTTATTTTAGAGAAGCAATTGTTGCTGCACACCAATGAAAAGGGTCATGTAACTATTTTCTAAACAGTTTATACAACAATATACAAATGATTATTCACACGTGGAAAGCATTCAAGACACTTGTCAGTCTTTCCAGGAGTGGATGTCACAGCAAATGTGCAGTGCTCAGAGAAATAAGAAATAAAAAAAAAAAACTACATCCCAGACCCTTCAGAGCTTCTGAGCATGGTAAATTCAACACAATTAAAAGACAACGTATGATTTGTTTTGGAAAAAAGTTAGCAGGAAGAAACATGCCAATATGACTGATGTTGACAAAACTAAATCCAAAAAGGAAACGAGAGATAAATGAGACCAAAGTGGACTCCTTTAACTTTAATGCCCAGTACCATGTTTCCTCATAGGTTTGTCTAAAGAAACTGCAGGTATGACCTGAATGTGCTCCTTTTTTGTAGTTTTGTTTGGAGCACATCTCTTTTGCGGATTTGACTATAAGTTAACCTCTTTGGTAAACCTATAACTGACTCTATTACAGATAACTTATAACCCAGACTGAACCAGCAGCATTAACATGGAACACTGCGTCATAAAAACCTTCCTGGTGTCCGGACTTTGTCTGACCCTGTGACGGACTGTCGACGTGCCCAGAGAGAATTAAAAAAAAAATGACATAAATGATAATTGTCTGTTACTATCGGACACATATTATGGATGAGAAAGTAAAACACTTGCCTTAGTGCAGAGGAGTCTAAAAGCAGGCAAAATAAAATAAATGGAGTGAATCTGTAAAAATATGCTTTAGAATAAATATGCTTTCTAGCAGTGACTTTACATTTCCTATTAGCCCCCAAAAAAATAACAGTGACAAATACAAAGCTGTTGCGAGTATACCATTACCCAGCATTGCAGCCCCCTTTCTCTCTTTAATTTGAAGCAGACTGTACCGAGAGGTCGTAGACATGGGAAGTGTTTCATCCTAACCTGCTGCGTATTAAAGTGCAGTATTAATGGATGTTGCTACATTACGAACAGATGGCCAGGCTCTCATCAGCATCTTAATCATTATCTGCTGCTGATGGGCCAAATTCAACAGCTTAGTGCTGCATCGCCACCTGATCTTTTCACCAGCAAGATCACACACCTTCCAAGTGGTTTCTGCAGCAGAAGTCATTTTCTACTGGTAAAAACTCTGAGATGCGTTTTGTAATTGGAGCCGTTCTGCGCTCGAGATGAAGCTGCACATCCTGTAGTCCAGTGGCAAGACAGCAGTAGCGGTTATCTGAACAGGGCTGATGCTGATACAAACTGTAATCCTGTACAGCATGCCACTTAAGGCGTTTATCGGCACTAACATACCATCCACACAACACCTAATCCTGTTAAGTGCTAATGGAAATGCGGATGTGCATTATATTTGCAAAAAGAAAAAAAAAATTCCAGAACAAACCAGCAATATTAGGATGGCTTAACGCTTTCTACTCCCACACCACCTTCAGTTTCGGCCAAAGAAGGATATTATTTAATGGAATCATGGTTCTTTTCTCTTTTTTTTTGTGCTCTTATCGGTCTTTCCACAGACACCCTGGTAGCTCTGCTAGGAAGACAATGAAAGCATAAAGCCTTTTGTCAAGAGGACTACCCAGCATTCCCTCCAACACTCGCCACCCATTCCCCTGAAAATAACCGGCGCTGTACTCACACCTCCCCGTTTTTATCTCACCGTTGTCTCACTTCCATCCCAGCCTCAGCCGCATCCCCCCCCCCCTCCTCGCCTGACTGCCCACCCCGCTTGTGGCAGCACCCTTCACGGTAGCATTTATTTATTTTTTAACACCCCCCCCCCCCCCCCCCCCCCCCCCCCCTAGTTTTTTCAGCGTGGTCAAGATGTGCTCAAGATTGGCTTATCTTGAGACGGGGAGGCGGGGGCGGAGTGATAGAAGCTGTGAGAGGGAGAGACATGGAGCTGGAAGTATCAGCTGCTTTTAACACGCCATCTTCAGCGGGATGGCGAGAGGGAGATCGATGCACAGATTGCACGCGCCACCACGAGTGTGTCAACCGATGTGTTTATTGCCAGTAATGACGTCAAATTTCACATAAATCAGTCCTAAAGACATAAATACAATTTCTCTCAGTCACATCGTATCAGCATCATTTTCTATTAAGGCCACAGTCCCCACCAGCACTCTCCACTTTAATTTCTGCCTCCCTAGCATGGGTACTGTCATTAAAACGTGATTAATTTCCTCTGAGCGGCTATTACAAACCTTAATCTCCCCTCCTGCACCAGTTGTTGGAAAACACGGTGCTGCTGACATTTCAGCCTCTCTCTCTCTCTCTCTCTCTCTCTCTCTCTCACACACACACACACACACACACACACACACAGTATTTTTTCATTAATATTTGGTTCTTATTTAGCAGCTGAAGCATTAACCTGAGACCATCAGATAAAGCGAAGGGTGTGTATGTTTCAGTGCGTGCAAATGAGTTTGTGTTAACTCTGCCAGTAGCCAGTTTTTACGGCTGTGTGGGTGAATAAACTCTCGTTAGGTGCGGTAAGATAAACAAAACAATCTCCTTTCACTTAGTCCCAAGTCTTGAACACGTATTTACGCATGGAAATCAAAGGCTAAAAGCCAAGTCTGGTTGATTAAAGGCATAACTACATAACTGCTTTATTTCTTTTTATATCTCCTCTTGATTTCTTTTTTTATCGAGTGTGCCTCCATTCATATTTTTAGTCTTTTCTTTCTCTATATTTCCCCTCTTTTTCTCCCCACTGGTCTTTTGACAGACCGATCAATCCCATATTCTATCTTTCATTCGATCTATCATAATTTTCTCATTATAATCAGATTGATTGGATTCTGGGGGTAGATGAGGGTTTTTGAGTGGTAATTAGCAGACTAATAACTCCAAGTTCTGACATGCTGAAATAAGAGACTGATGGAGGAACTGTGAATTTCTCATTTACTCGAATGAGTGGAAGAGGAGGGAGGGGGTAGCCTCGTCTGGAAGGTCTCTGCGCTGATAAATCAGCTACAAGCCTAATATTTTCCTGTGATGATGAGAGGAAGGGATAAAAGTTTAAGTAGTTGGGTATTTGTGAAGCAGCAGGCACGTTTGTCTGAAATTTAAATTCTTTTTCTTGGAGTTTTGGTTGCAGGAAACGCGCTGCTACATCACTAAAACCTATTAAGTGACTCGTACACATCCTCCGGGCAGAGCCGAGACTCCTGAAATCCTTAGATCAAGAATTAGATCCCTCTGTGGCCAGTCTGGTCAGTCGTCTCTCTCATCGTGGCAGACAACCCTGGAAATGATACGCAAGTATCCCAGAGACAATGAGCTATGAAAGATGTCTCTTCCAGTTTTTCAATCCAGCAGGAAGGCTTTAGTTTCCTCTTCAGATCTTTGAAAGGTGAAGACCCCCAACATATGCACATAAACTGGTTTGTTGCATTTCCTTCCATCTCTCTCTAAACACACCTTCCTTTCAAATTAGTGCTGTTGAGAGTGAAATTCAGGCCAACATCTGGGTTGAAAAGTTCAAAGAAAGACTTGATATTCTGCGTACGACTGACTGCCATCTGTGCTTACCATGACTGCATCCTGATGACAGCGGTGCCATGTAGGGAAGCTCATTCCTTGGGTAGGAGGACCATACAGTTTCACAATTTATTTTGTCGTCCATTTTTCTCCACTTCCTGGCTGCTAAAAGGGTTTTTTTTTTTTTTTCGTTCTTTCTTGGAGCTGCCTCATAATCAAGCTCATCCTCTTCTCCGAACTCATTGCCAGATTCTGAGTTGATGGAAATGTGATCTTCATATTTTGAAAATTCTCCCCTTTCATCTTCCAAAGCTTCTCTCTCCTGTCAAAGAGGATTTTTAAGGCCGTCCAAGCTGAGAATATTATGGCTGTTTTGATCGATCGTGATAAGGAGTAGGCAAAGCCATTTATTTATGAACCAACCTTAAGAGGGCAATTCTCTCTTTCCCAACTCAGAAAATTGCAGGGTCCAAGCAGGGACGCATCATCTGCAAAAAGCGTGGATGCCATCCTGAGGCCCCTGAAGCGGACACTTTTTGAGATGCAGTCCATAAAAATAAAACAGAATCGGTGAAAAATATCAGCTCGGGCAGAGTCCAGCTATCACCTGGAATGAATCCAGCTTGCTGCTACCAATGTGGACCAAGCTCGTGCTCAATTTGTACCGGAACTGAATGAATCTCTTAGTAACAAAGCCACAACTCCGACTCCCAGAACATTCCTGGCCTAGCGTTCCACACCCACATCAAAATTCAACATATTGCCTCCTGAACTTAAGGTTCATCTATTGAGTGGACTCTTTTCCTGCACCCCTGCATAGCCTTCATCAGGGAGGCCGAAGAGTGTAATTAGAGCACGTGACATGCTCAAAAACACACCATCACCCTCTTAGAGTTGGTCAATTTAAGTCCACCTCCCCCATAAAGATCTGCCAGCTCCAGCCAATAGACAAACATAATAACCAATGTGTGAGGTGTGCTAGACAGATATTTGAAAAAAAAAACAACAAAAAAAAACAGACTGCAAGCAACCCATTTCAGAAAGTACAGAAGCAGCCTGTGCAGTAGAATAGAAAAAAATCCTTTTAGTGTGACCTGATGGCTCTGTACCTCTGCAGACCTTTCCCACTAAGCTATATATCACACTGAAGGTAAGGGAGAAAAAAACAAGGATAGAAATGACCTCTTTAAGCTGAGCTATGACTCTGCTCTGGAGATAGTTTGTGTTTTTGTTGAATCATCAAGTAGCCCAGCGATGCTCTGCTCACCTTTTTAAAATCTATATGTCCCATTTCTATGCTGCAGAGGTCAGCGGAGGTGGAGGTGGATTTCACGAGTAACTGAGACACCTGGACTCATTGTCGGCTCCTCTGTAAATCCACCATGGAGTGGAGCTTTTCTTCCCCCCCAGTGTGTCTCAATTTGTTTAATGCCAAACGACATACTCATCACTCCTTTCTTTGCTCATCTCCACATGAACACTTTGATTATGCAGACTGTCACATCTCGTGGTTTCCTCCATTTGAGTTAGGTTATGTTGATGCCTTTTTGTAAAAAATAAATTCGCTCATTATCGGCTTTCACGCTGCATTTCTCTCTTTTGTCGAGGCTTTTGAGACAGGTCGTGACGACAGCAGCGAACATTGTCTGCGTCCTCAGCTATTATGAAAGCTGTGGCTTTGTTGTGTTTGCAACAATGAAAAACAGCTACATAGTGTTCTACGTGCAGAGAAATATAAGGTGTTTTGAGCTTTTCCCCCACAGAATAATCTGTGTTTGTCAGAACACCGACTGTGGAAGTTATCCAGCGGCGTCACGTGTTTCTTCACCTCTTTCTTTATTGAAAGATTGCTGTTTGCATTTAGATCCGAGATCTGGAAAACTGATGATTTCTATACAACTGCACTCGCACACACTGCTTGTACAAATACGGGCTTAGTTTCTTTTTGTTTGTTTTTTTTTTTATGACACACAGAATATGGTTTGTTCATTTGCATGTGAAAATGATTTAAAGGACACCGCATGCACGTCTCTATAAAAGTGCAATTTCCAACTTCTGATGCATACGCCCTGCAAATTCAAGACTGGGCACATATTTGCATGCCTACCAGCAGCCTGCATACATTAATTTGTTGCCGTTTCACTGCATTTGTGTATGTCACTGCAGCTCTAAAACCATAGGTGCACCGTATAATGAAGTGATGCACCGTGCGGTTCCTGTTACTGTTGCATGTTTCCGTTGGGGTCCGGTCCACGTGTCCTGGCCAGCGGAGCACGTGATTAGCCAACGCTGCTGGCCATCCATCTTTGGAGGGTGGATGAGGGATTGGATTGACAACAGACCTAGCTGGCCTCAGGATATCTATCCAGTGCCCAAATAACTCACACTGACCTTCACAGTATCCTATAAGTTACTGCTCTGTGCCCCACTGTGAAACCTGCTTTCTTTCCATCTCTGTCATTTACTCTCTCCTTCTTCATTTCATCACATCCAACTGATGCCTTCTACTTCCCTGTTTATATCTGTTTCTCCATTTGTCTCCTCTATGACCTTTCCTTCTCGACATTAACTCGCCTCAGTTTTTATTCTCTGTCTTACCTGGAGTACGTTTTGCATATGCATGAGGACATGTGACAAAGTGCTGCCCTCAGCGCAAACGCAGCCAGGCATCCGGAGCCTGTAGGACGCAGAGATAAAAGATGCAGAGGAAGACAGCAGCCCTGTTTAACCCGGGTATTAACATCCATCCTGAGCGATCTAATCACAAGTGGACGGCATTAGGCATACAGATGTAAATGCACCCAGGATGCACTTGAGGACACTTTGAGATCCGATCACTCCAACCGTGATCAGAGGTGGTCTGGAACACACGCGATCATTTTCTTTTAGCGATGCAAACACAACGGGCCACATCGAAGGGCTGACTACTGAAGTCATCTGTGTAGGCGACTGCACTCGTTCATGTGACAATGGCATCACATTAAAGTGCACAACAGGCACCACGTTCACTGAACGTACCAGTACGTGACAACTGAACGAAACGACGAAACGAAATCATAGAAACGACTTGAAACCATTCACCTCCAACGTTCAGCGTTTTTTCTCCAAGGGATTCTTGTGTGTTTAGTCAACAATACTAGCCGAGAACTGTGAGCCTTGTCATGAACCGTTCAGCGTTTGTTCACCGTTTGAGCTCAACGTGTCAGATATGGAGATAGAGCTTTATTAAAATCCTGAACGATTTGGTGGATAAATCTTTTTAATGAGGTGATTCTAGTGATTTGGTACACAGAAAGGAGCTGTCCTCCGCCATCATTACTGACAAACAGGAAGGGTATTCTTCTTTTTTGGCCACGGTTTCGTGTACTGCTGCCTCCCAGAGATAAAAAAAAACAAAAACAAAAAACATCCCATTTTATCTTTTCAAGCAGAAATCAGGTACTCGTGCCCACTTGTGATCAGATAGCTTTGAATAGATGTTAAAGTCAGATCTAAACAGACGCAGGGAGTGAACAAATTATAACCATCCTAAAGTCCATCTGTTACATCTACTAGCGACACTCTTAAATGCTTCCTTTTGCTGAAGAGAAGGAAATGAATCAAGGAAATATTCTCCTGTAGTCCTGCTGTGTTCTGTTAAGATTTATTAATCTGGAAAGTCTTTGAAGAGCGGCCGAATGCAGTCCCAGCTGTTTCATACAATAGCAAACCAGCCACGGACGATCCGGGCTCTGACAGTGGCGAGGAGAGAAAGTAGAGCGTGAAACAAGTTAGAGAGGATTGCGCTTGTGTCTGAAAGAGAAGTGGAGGAAAAGCTAACATGATGAATGACAGAGAGCGAGAAATAAGAGTGAAAAGGGATAATAAGAGCGGCACAAACCCGTTAGGACAAAAGGGTTTTGCTCATTTTGTTGCCGTCACTTTAACTGCAATGCTTGTCTGAACATTTATTTTTAGTGAACTGAAAATAAAATCCTGAAAGTCTTAAAAAAAAAAAAAAAAAAAAAAATTAAATGATTTTTGTTCTCATTCCCAGAGAGTCAAGCTCTGGCAGGTCTGCAGTTTTCATTGTGTTAAATCAATTTTAACTTGTGAACAAAAGGTCTGAAGTCCGTTCAAACACAGCGAAGGAACTGATTTGACACCTTCTTTCCCCTTGATGTTTAGTGCTAAATGAAAACCCACAAGCTATTTTTGGTAAACAAAGTGAGGAAAAGACCGACAGGCATGGACGTAGAGAGGCTCTACTCCCTGTTATTTAGCATATATGACATGACAGACAACAGCTCATTAAACAGACAACGGCGTTCTGATGATGACATATGAAGAGCGGGAAATAGAAGCAAACGAGGGGAGAAAAATCGAACCGCGATTTGTTGCAACAACGAGAACACAGCCAGCCCGCAGCACCGCTCATCGCCGTCATCAGTGGTCTACCTTTGGCCAGTTGCCAGGCAACGGTGTGCTTGACAACAGCAGAAGATGAGTTGATGTGGCCTTCTTGACAGAGAGAGAAGAAAAAAAAAAAAAATCATTGGACACTAATGCTGAACCTTTCTTCCAGTGCTCACACAAGGTCAGTTTGTGGACACAGCAAACAGGCAAAAGTCTGCAGGAAAAGAAAAGAAACTAAAAGTAATATTTGAAACATATAGATGAAATATATGTCCCAGCTGGGGACGCAGCCCTGTCTCAGCAGAAGATGTGTAAAAGCCCAATTTGTCCAACACAGCACCAACACAGTCAAAATAAAGGCGTTGGATCTGTTTCGTTGAGGCGGAAATCAGGGGAAGCTGTCACAAAATACTACGTTTAATAATCCCCAACCTGGACAGTATAGTTTAAAGCAGCTCACATGTAACAGGCACAGAAACTGTGCTGTCACAGTGAAGTAGGTGGCTGTCGGCAAAATGTGTTTACATGACATGAAGTGGAGCTTGTTGGACACATTATAACGTAGTCAGGTTGTAAGACTCCAGCAGGAAAATGGTGAGCTCAGCATTGTTCCCACCAAAGAGCGAAAACCACTTCAAGATCTTTTTCCTCCTTGCTTCCTCTGGCCTGCTCATCCTTTGGTTCCGCGAGCACCTCTGCCATCGGGAACATAAATGAGAACAGAGAGCCGGATATATTCTGGCAAACGGAGGAGGTTCTCGAGAGCGAGATCTAAGCTGGACCACAAGTTTACTTTTGAAAAATGTACATGTGTGTAAGTGTAAGTGCGTTTAAGTCTATGAAACATCATGAGGGGTTTGAATCTCCAGTTTTAGGTTGAAAACATGAAGTGGTGCTGCTTTAAAAGCGGAGAGAAGCTGAGACAGAGTTTGTCTCCAGCGTGAAGAACAAACACCCCCCCGTCTCTCTTTATGAGTCTCTATAAGTCTTTTTAATGTGGTATTGTTGTGCAATATTATTGTTTTCATATAATCTTAGTTTGGAGAGAAAATGTAAAACATGCATTGTTTTGGAGCCTTGAGGACTTTTGTGATTTACAGTTTTCTAATAAATATGAATTTCAGGTAATAAAGAAAAAAAAACCTGAATCATCCTGAAATTTCACCAAGACACTGTAGGCATCTAAGGCACATTACAAATTTAAAACACTTTTGTCTATTTATTGATTTGGAGCCTAGAAACCATTGTCATATATATATATATATATATATATATATATATATATATATATATATATATATATATATATATATATATATATATATATATATATAATTTTATTTTATTTTTTAAATGATTATTATTATTATTTTTGTTAAGCTTTTCATTGTTAAGGTACTACATTTTACACATGGACAAATCCATCAATCGCACATGGCAAAGCGAGACTGCTTTGATCCAGACGTGTCGCAGCATCACTTCACAGTTGTGCTTTTATATTTCCTCCCACTGTCTCCATGATTAAGTGACTTCCCCTGCATGAGCCCAGCTGCCAGAGGTTTGCCTACTTTCTAGTCTCTGTGAAAACCCTTTGACGGAGACCCACCGCTGCTTCCACCTGTAGCGTATGGTAAAACTACCACTCGCTCGCAAGCATGGACACACAAACGCAGACAGCTGTCAGCGGCAGGCGAAACTGAAGGCCTCTAGTGATGGATGTAACTGAGCAGGACGACGATGACACGTTAAAAGACAACGGAGGACTTAAATCATCTAAATGAATCATGTGCTGTGTTTTTTTGAATATATGGACACTTTTAATTAATTGCAGTTAATAGAAATACACATTTTGCTCCTAAATGTCCCCAGATTCTTTGAAAAATCCAGCTGCATTTGAAGTCAGAAGGTTCAACACATTTAATTAAAAGTCACTTGTTTCCTTGCAAGGCTTTTAAAATTGTTATACAGTCGAACCAAGGTCTGTTAATAAAATATTGTAATAAAATCAAAAGACCTCAACCAAGACTAGACTAAACAAATGTGGACCTCCACAGATGAGGCTAATTCCGAAAGCCTGATGGCACCACTTTAATCTCTACAAACAGTTTCCACGTGTAAACGCCGGGGGATCGCGCAGCCGCCGCTGCTCCGGGAGATGACTTGTTCAAGCCCCCAGAAATGAACTTACTTTAGTGCAAAAGTGCAAATCGATCCAAGAACAGCAGCAGTGGGTCTTGTAAAGAACTTGGAGGAAATCGGTTCAAAAAGATCCATATCTGCAGTAAAACAAGTCCCTTATTGACATGACATCAGCTGCTCAATAAGGAAGAACTTGCTGCTCCAAAACTGCCACAAAAAAACAACAGCTTGCTACTGCACATGGGGACGAAGTCTGATTGTTGTATTTTATGATTCTCTTTTATCTGAATTCAGACTAAAAAAAGGGGCGGGGGGGGGGTTGTTTTAAGCTTTTCTAGAGGCTGGCACAAAACCCACATTGTTAATATTTAACAGAACTTGTACATTATGATTCATTTATTTCCCCAAATGTGCATTTTAACCAAATTACAACATTTATTTTTTGGAAATGAATAACCTCCACACTGGAGCATTATCTGTCACACAAGGTTATCACCACCTCTGTTTAACACCCCCCCCCCCCTTCCAAAAAATGCCACACTCTTATTATTTCATTTATATCTTAAGACCGCCGCACATAAATACCTTCTGCTTCCCGACTTATCGCTGCTCCTTTTTACTTGCAGCCGTTTCCCACTCAGAAGCAATTTAATATCACTGTGGGTAAATGGATGGAATAATAGCATTAATGAAACCTAAAAGGAAAATGAGAGGCCCCCAGCAAGGAAGTCTTACATGGTACAAATGCCAGACACCAGTCATTTAACAACATGTCAAATGTCTGCTTGTTTTTTTGTGTTTTTTTTTTTTTTCCGTTTTGAATGCAGAACTTAAATGCATCATTTTTTTTTTTTTCCATGCTGCATCGGCTCTGCACTGTTTAAACTAACATACGTGACCAGTGCATGGAGGGAATGTCCATACAGGGGACAGACAAAGGAAAACAACGCCAAATGATTGTTTTTTTTTTATTATTATTATAATTGCTCAGTTTCACTCATCCTCCTTTTTAAATGTCTGCTGTCATGTGTTACGCTTCTCGCGCTTGCTCGACCCATCTTCCGTCGTGTCGGCAGTAACTAATGGCAACAGAATAAGGGAGTGCTCTGCAACGCCTGGCTGCCTGCTCTGCTTAAGAGAAATGTTGTGTTCCCGTTAATACGATTATACATCTGTGATGAGCTGCCACTCAAACGTCTCTGAGCTGAAACAGATGACAGGAAAGAGGCAGGTTAGCGTGGGTGTTTTGTGTGCATCAACATTTCGGAACGACGGAGATTTGTATGTAAATGTGTCTGGTTTCCTCATGCTTATGCAAATTCGCAACCTGTGTGAGGGATGCGAAAGAGAGAGTGGGTTAACACGTTTCGTGTTGGTGTGCGGAGCTCTGGAAGCATCCAGGAGGCCGGTCTGTCTGCTCGCACTGCCGCCCGCGCCGCTGCTTATTAATCAACCTGGCGGACGGACAGCGGTGGCACTGCCCCTCTGCCTGCCAAATAGAGAGCTGGCCTCACTCTGATAACTTTCAACACGCCGTACCCCGTTACTCTGAGGATGCCAAATTAGGAGCAACTCTGGCTAAGATAAGTCTAATAGTCTCTGGCTGTGGGAAGGTGATAGACCGTGGCTCTCCTCAAAGACTGATAGTTTTTGCTGGGGAGCAGAAGAAAAATAAAAGGACTCGAAGAAATGGATTCTACTGAGGGGGAGTTCACTCTTTTCTCTGTGTTTTAAACAAGGCCTGGCCTGGATGATGTCAGCATCCATGCTCTTAGAAACACCAAAGCAGGGTAGAAGGATGCCGGTCCAGTAATACGCAAAGTCACTGCCAATATTTGTTGGCACAACTTTCAGAAGGGAACCAAAAAAAAAAGAAGCAAATTGATCAGCCAAGCTGTGACTTTGGACAGCTCGGAAGATTTAAGTCTCTCGCTCTGTGCTGAAGTGTAAATAATTGTTGAAACCTCGAGCGCAGCAGAGTGAAATCTGTCAATGCATTTGTTAATTCGGGTCTTTTATGGTCTGCTAAATGAAAAGACTTCAGTGCCAGGTTAGCTTATGTTATCAGGAGATTTAAAATGGTCACAATGTCGAACGTTTGTTTTTGTATTGATGTAGTCATGTGAGTCTGAATAAGCCCTGTTGACCTCCCTTTGGATAACAGAAATACAAATAAGCTCCAGTTTGGTGCCGGGCCTTTTAGCATCATCCAGAACTGAAGAACACGTGACAGTCTGAGAAAGACGTGTCCCACAGTGACAGACGTGCTGGCGCTCTTCATGCATAACAGCAACGAATGAGACCTTGTCTAAATATCAAGTGGCTTGATGATGATTAAATGATCCCTGTACCAAAGGAAAGTGAGGACAAAGTCCAGCAGGTTTACATGACTCTAAATAGGAAGAAGTGGGTATATTGGATGGATGGATGGATGGATGGATGGATGGATGGATGGATGGATGGATGGATGGATGGATGGATGGATGGATGGATGGATGGATGGATGGATGGATGGATGGATGGATGGATGGATGGATGGATGGATGGATGGATGGATGGATGGATGGATGGAAAAACGTAAAGCTCTACACTGTAAAAACAGACCCTCTAGAAATAAGCAGAATATTTGAAAAATCTAGTCTTATTTTAAGCAAAAATATATTTTCCATGAGGTACGAACATTCGTCTTAAAACTAATAAAACAGTCTGAAACAGTCTCTGATTTTCTTGAGAAGAGTTTTTATTTTTTTATCTTTTAAATGACCCTTTGCAGTTTATGCCCTGAAAATAGATAACGCACACAGGAGTCTGCGTTTTGTTTTCTTCTTTTTCTTCAGCTGACTTCTTACAGCTTACACACAACAGCCAAAGGTAAACCTGAATTAACTTCTAAACAGATGAAAGAAACGTTACGCTGGCTGAAGGGGTGCAGTCATGGACTGCGGATGATCGGATGAAGGTGATTTTGTGATGAATCACAAATCTGCACTGGACAAGGAGCCGATGTCGGAACCTCGGTTTGGTGGCGGTCCAATCGGCTGCGTGTCAAGTAAAGGACCAGGGGATGTGGCCTTCATTACCTCCACGGCAAATGCACAGTGTATACTGACATTTTGAACACTTTTCTCATACCGTCATTAAAATGTCATGAGGATTTGTGACAACGGACAGAGCATTAAACCTTTCCTTTGGGACAGACATATAAGCTCAGTGGCATTACTAATAAAGTGTCTGGATCCCAGTCTGACTGAAGGTTTATGGTGGAAATCGGACAAAATAAGACAAAGTTGTAATCTGGCTGATAAATAATTAATTTTTTTTATTAGTCTGATACTTGCCTAAATTATTTTAATCCAATTGTGCTGCACACTTGACGTAAAAACTGTCTTAAGTTGCATCGGATTTGTATGTAATCTGCTTGTTTTTTAGAAGTGTACTTCACAAAGTCCAGAGTCTGTGAATTTATTTAAAAAAATGTTTTTTCAGTCTTTAAACAACTAGTTAAATAAACATCGTCCAAGAGCCGTGACTCTGTACTTTAGCTCCATGAATTTTGGTTTCAACAAACAACATTGTCACAGACGTGTCGAGGAATCTGCTCAATAAACCTGGTTTGGTTTCCGTCTCTCACCTGTAATCTGTAATTTTACCTGCAACCATCAAGAGGAACAAAAAGCTTCAAGTGAGAGAATTTCTTCTTGTTGTCTGTTTACTTATAGTAAACAGCAAACGCAGTCGTGGTGTAGGTGCTGAGGGACTAGCAGTCATTCACAGTCCAAATGCTGGTTTTATATTATTTTTATTTAATTTTTTTATTTTTTTTTTGGGGGGGGGGGTTGTGCTAAAGAACAAATCTGGCGTGCTCCAGCCTTTAAACCGTGGCTTCCCTAATCAGCCTGCTGAGTTTACTTTTTCCAGTGTAGCAAGAAGACTCTTGTCGTCTCCACAATCATGCTTTTCAGTATTGGACCTGAAATTAGAGCCGAGGCTTCTTGATTTATGATGAAAGCGAGTTTAATGCCTTTTGCGCTAAATAGAGCAGATAAATTATTGGGCGATTTAGCGGCTCAGACGGATATTATGTACCGGCAGCCTCTAGTACAGAGATCAAAGGAGAGGAATGATGGACAGTGAGATGCAGGAAGCTGAGAGGAGATGAAATGTACCGCACTTTATCATCAGAGCTCTGATGTCACCGCCTCAAGGACGCTCTCTGGCTCCCACACGCCGGAAGTTACTTTACCAGGTGGGTTTAAACCAGACACAGATTGCTCCAAATGGAAAAGAGAGAGCCAAAGGGTAGATGCAATGGGAGAGTGCAGGAGACCGGCTGGAGGTCATGTTACACCTGACAGGTGCTTTCTCTTTGTAACCGTTTGCCCTGCAGAGCATTCACTTCCTACTGTTGGATTTTACAGAGTTTAATGACTTCTCCTCGGGTTTATGATTTCACTTTGTGTCTCTTCTCTGATCTGTTGCTGCACAACTATATGATTCTGATAACTGTCATCATGCCGTATGCATCGTTTCATATCACCATGAATGTACACAGATACAAATATTATTTTGCTTATTCTCCAGTTAACAGTAAAAATAAGGGACAGTTTTCAATTGGTCAAACTTTTGAATATTCCAGGCACTCGATCCATTTTAAAAGTGAAATAAAAAATCTGGGGTGATTCATGCTGAAATGTGAACAACTTCCCTATATAGACTTTTGTCTTCTATGAAAATGAAACAATTATGCAAGAAGGAAAACAAATAAAATTGTAAAACAAACAATTTAGAACAACAATACCTACTTTGCTTACCATTAGACCTACACAATAAAAAGTAAGCTTTTATTAAATTAATTCAGGCAACTACAGTTATAAAAAAAAACAAAAAAAAACACATTCTCTTTAAATTTAAATACGCTTCTCAGGCTTTTCTCCCATCAGCGACTCAGTGGGATGTTGTTCCTTTTTGTCCACCACCCTTGAATAAATCATAAATCAGGTACACCATATGGCCAAAAGTATTCATTCACCTGCCTTGACTCCCATATGAACTTAAGTCCTATCCTATTCCCGATTCATACGGTTCAGTATGACGTTGGTCCAGCCTTTGCAGCGTTAACAGCTTTAACTCCTCTGGGAAGGGTGTCCATAAGGTTTAGCAGTGTGTTTATGGGGATTTTTCAGCATTCTTCCAGAAGTGCATTTGTGAGGTCACACTGATGTTGGACGAGGAAGTCTGGCTCTCAGTCTCTGCTTTAATTCATCCCAAAGGTGTTCTGTCGGGTTGAGGTCAGAACACTTGCAGGCCAGTCCAGTTCATCCACACCAGACTCTGTCATCCAGGTCTTTATGGACCTGCTTTGTGCACTGGTGCAGTCATGTTAGCAGCTTCAAACTGTTCCCACAAAGTTGGGAGCATGGAATTGTCCAAAATGTCTCCACTGTTCTAGAGTCCAGTGGCGGCGTGCTTTACACCACTGTATCCAATGCTTTGCATGGCACTTGGTGATGTATGGTTGGATGCACCTGCCATGGAAAACCCATTCCTTGAAGCTCTCTGCTCTGTTCTTGAGGCAATCTGAAGACCACATGAAATTTGGAGGTCTGTAGCGATTGACTCTGCAGAAAGTAAAGTATTGTTTGCTGGATGTCTAAGTAATTCTCTGAACAGCCTCCAGCTGATCCAAATTGCAGCAGCGCGAGTGCTGACAGGAATCAACAAGAGAGACCACCTCTCTCCAGTGTTCGCTTCCCTTCGTTGGCTCCCTGTAAAACTTAGAGTCCAATTCACTTCCATACATGTTTGCAGGCCAGATCCTCAGGAGCTGCATGCTGCCCTGCAGTCCCTCCCTCTGACCATCCCAGTGTTGACCTCCACCTGTCTGTATGGATGTCTCTGTTGGATACCTGCTGACATCCTGACCTGCAATCCCACCCTCTGACCACCTCAGTGTCTGCTGTCTGCACCTGTTTATATAGTCGTCTCTGTAGATCACCAACTAACCACATATCAGTCATATATACATGGAAGTCTTAGTTCTGCTGATGGATACTTACACTTATGTATCTTGTCTTTTGTACCTTTGACGGTGTGTCTGTGTCTATTCCCTCTTTACTTCCTGTTCTACCCAGCTGGTCTTCAGCAGGAGGGTCCCCCCTTATGATCCAGATCCTGCTCCAGGTTTCTTCCCTCTTAAAGGGGAGTTTTTCTTGCCACTGTTTGGCTTCAGTTTTTTTTTCCCACTATGAGAGTTGTTTACCTGCTGTTGTTTATTTAATAATTGCTCGAGGGTCATGTTCTGGGTCTCTGGACAGCACCTAGAGACAACTTGTGTTATAATAGACACGTTAGACAAATAAATAGTAATAGACAAATAAAACTGAATTGATTTGAAAGTTGGTGACCTTTTCCCACTATGCGACTCAGCATCCTCTGACCCCACTTTGTTAGTTTACATGGCCTACCACTTCGTAGCTGAGTTGTGGTCGTTCCCAAAACACTTCCATGTTCTTATAATACAGCTGACAGTTGACTCTGGAACATTTAGGAGCAAAAAAGTTTCACGACTGGATTTGTTTCACAGGTGGCATCCTATCACAGCTCCACGCTGGAATTCACTGAGCTCCTGAGAGCGACCCGTTCTTTCACAAATAGTTGTTTAAACAGTCTGCATGCCGAGGTGCTTGATTTTATACACCTGTGGCCATGGAAGTGACTGGAACACCTGATTCCCATTATTTGGATGGGTGAATGAATACTTTTGGCAATATAGTGTATAAGGTGATCCAGAATAGCATCAAAGGTTGTTCACAGTTTATTAGTCATCTATAAAGGCATGGTGATTTATGCTTCCATGTTGAACCGGAGGTGTGGCTTCAGATGTGGCTCTGTGGGAAGGGGTTGTACTTTTTAATTGTGTTGTTTCAAAATCTTATAAACTCCTGCTGGTTTCTCCAACAGGTCTTAAGCAACTTTTTGGAGGTTAATTCACTTGTTTGTGTTTGGTAACGCTGGTTTTCTCTTCCGTCTCTGCCATGATGCCTGCTGTTGATGCACTGCTGATTCAGGGTGATTCACAACAAGGTGGTTATGCATCTTAAAACTCAGCATTGACTGTCATTATAACACCTCTTGGTTAAATGTGAAATTCTGGAGAGAAACCCTCCATTAAATGGAGAAAACTGAGTGATATGTAGTGTTTTAATGGACCAAACAGGTTGGAGGCAACATGTAATCATCCTTTAATTTAGACATCTGAGATAGCATAATCCCAGGTAGCAGCACAAGAGTTCAGTTTTCAGTGATTATTATACCTGAGATGCAATCCTAAAGCGTTATTCACACAGTGATGAAAGTGGTTGCACATTTAGTCTCTTTTATTTCCAGTCTGTGACTTCTAAATCATCTCCATGTCAGTGACTTTGGTACTTCTACATGTTGCCTGTAAATCAGAGTCTTTTTGTTTGAAGCAGCATGTCTTATTATAGACTTTACAGACCACCCCTACCTCACAAGATGGATGAGGGCATGTGATCTGATCGTATAGTGAGAGGAGTGCGGTCCTCCCCTCCCTTAAAGCAATCTCATTCAGGGTATTACCTCCAAGTATTCAGAGCAATAAGCGATATGACAAGGTTGACATACAGCGTTGTCTGGCTTCGCACACGGGAGCTGCGATTTCATTTGGGTGTGTAGTATGAAAGGAGAAAACGCCTCTGACAATAGCCTTCAGCATCTTTATTTGTTTGTTTTTATTGCTTTCTGAAATAATTGAAGTTGTATAGCCTTTGACTTCTATTTCATAACCAGCGGTGATGCGCTGCACGGCTCTGTCATTCTGTCAGTGTGACAGGAACCTGGTGTACGATTTTAGCATTCATAGCAGAAGTACGACCACTCTCCTTGTTTTCATATGTCTCCATGCAAATGGTTCCAATGTTCACTCTTTTATATCTGCAGTATTTGACAGCTTCTTACGAACACATAAGTCATGTGGATCTTAAATGTCACATTTTAATGACGATAAAGTAGTTAAATGTACTTTAACCAAATCACATGAAATACTAAAATCTTTTTTTACTGGTTAATGTCTTAATAAGAAAGCTACTAACTTAAACATTTGCATACATGGAGTTGGGGTTGGAATTTAGCACCCGTCACCTGCACCATGTGGGTTATTTTATTGCCAAATGTGGGCTATAAAACTGATTATAACTTAAATAATAACCAATAATATATATATATATATATATAGGCCAGTCGGTGTTGTGTTTGGCGGGCTGCCCCTACACGTTGGATTCAAATATAACAAACAGGCTCATTGTTGGAAAAAAATGGAATCTACTGTAGTGGTGTGATCTCCTGTAGCGGTGTGAAGGTTCTCCTGTAGCAGTATGATGTATCTCCTGTAGCGTTGTGAACGATCTCCTGTAGCGTTGTGAACGATCTCCTGTAGTGGGGTGAAGGATCTTCTGTAGCTGTTTAAAGGATCTCCTGTAGCGGTGTGAAGGATCTCCTGTAGCGGTATGACACATCTCCTGTAGCGGTGTGAAGGATCTCCTGTAGCGGTGTGAACGATCTCCTGTAGCGGTGTGAACGATCTCCTGTAGTGGGGTGAAGGATCTTCTGTAGCTGTTTAAAGGATCTCCTGTAGCGGTGTGAAGGATCTCCTGTAGCGGTATGACACATCTCCTGTAGCGGTGTGAACAATCTACTGTAGTGGGGTGAAGGATCTCCTGTAGCGGGGTGAAGGATCTCCTGTAGCGGTGTGAAGGATCTCCTGTAGCGGTGTGAACGATCTCCTGTAGCGGTGTGAACGATCTCCTGTAGTGGGGTGAAGGATCTTCTGTAGCTGTTTAAAGGATCTCCTGTAGCGGTGTGAAGGATCTCCTGTAGCGGTATGACACATCTCCTGTAGCGGTGTGAACAATCTACTGTAGTGGGGTGAAGGATCTCCTGTAGCGGGGTGAAGGATCTCCTTTAGCGGGGTGAACGATCTCCTGTAGTGGTGTGAACGATCTCCTGTAGCAGAAAAAAAATGCAGAAACCAGCTTAGTTGTTCTATTGAAAGGAAACTGTGTTTTTACAAGACATAAAAATAAAAGACTGTAGGAGAATAAGATCCGAATGTTGTTTGATTTATCCATGTGGGCCGGTTTCAGAAATCAATCTCAGAGCCTGAAAACTGGTCCCGCTCCCTGCTAAAGGATTGGGGATAGAAACACCTGCCGGATTCGTAATTATGGGTTAAGATTAAGATTCATTAGCTAGGTGAATTAAACCGGAAGAGTATGCTTTCATTTAACGAATATGAAGGATCTGAATATGAATATGAATCTTCATGATTTTCCCTTTTTTCTAACTTTGAAACAATCCGATGCTGCAACAGATTTTGAAACCAACACATTTGTTCAAGTTGCTCACAGAATAGCATGAAAACTGGGCAACTGCTCTGTTTGTCTGCAAACTAAGCAAATACACACACACACACACACACACACACACCAGGACTGGCAGAGCACCATTTTTCCAGAACATTATTTATCTTAATTGTTTACGAAAAGTACATGCAAGGGGAAGGTCAAAATAATTGAAATCTCTGCAGGGTGGGTGTGTGTGGAGGTGTTTGTGTGAAAGATGAGACATTGAGACGGTTTTGTAGAGCCGTCCTTCACACACGTGTGCGAGGCAGGAGTCAGATGAGCTTCTTTACACGCCGGAGATAAAAGCTCCGAGTTGCTTTTTGTCTCAGACACTCAGAGGCTCATGTCAGACTCACTTTTCATATGACGCTGCCTTATCTGAGAATAACCCTCCAATATTGAAAACATTTGTCATAACTGCCATTGTCACAGTCAGAAACCTGTTCTATCATATTATTTGCATAGTTTAATTACACTGCCACGAAGGTGAAAAACATCACTCATCTTTGTGCCTTTTTCGAAAAAACAAAAACTGAGTTAAAATATGAAATACTCAAAATTAGAAAAAACCCTGAGATGGGAAACAGTTTCTGGCTTTAAATCAGGGTTTTAGACTTTAGGTAAATCAACTCTGATTATGTTGACTTTGAGTTAAACACGTTTACAGCAGCTTTAAAGAGACATCGCCAATGCAGCTCCGATGCCACGACTCACCATGGCAACTAAATCCTCCTACTTTTCTTTATTAAAGTTGGAGCTCTGAATGCAGTCATATGGTGAATCTGTGCGCATCGTTCTGCAGAGACGTAACACGGCTGCAGCAGGTATGGAAAGAGAGTTGGCATGGAAGAAATTACAGGATGAGGGAATGCACAACCTGAGTGACGAGTGGGCGTATTGTCAGTAAGATTGGCTCCTCGTGTAGGTGCAATCCTGCGGTTGGAAAGAAAGAAAGCTGGGAAGCTGGGAATTTTTCACCAAGATCTTGTGTTGATGATGGTAGCGTCGGAGAGTCGGACCGCTGTGCAGTGTTCTCCAGCACGTCCCAAAGGTCTTCAGAGGGGTTCAGGTCTGGACTCTGTGCGGGTCAACCCTGAACCACTCTTTCACAATTTAAGCTCGATGAATCCTGGTATCGTCATCTTGGAACATGCCTGTGCCATCATAGGGAAAAAAAAAATAATTTGATGAAATAACCTGGTCATTCAGTATCTTCAGGTAGTCATGTGACCTCATAACATTGCTCAATCTGGACGTGACCAACTGCAGCACCCCCAGATCATAGCCCCACCCCCACAGGCTTGTACGGTAGGCACTAGGCATGATGGGGGCATCATTTAAACTGCCGCTCTTCTTTCTTACCCCAATGAGCCCACCATTCTGAAACTCTGGGTAAATGTGGACTCATCAGACCACATGAACTTCTTCCATTGGTCCATAGTCCAAACTTTATGCTCCCTAGAAAACTGAAGCCATGACTTCAACTGTTGTTTTATTTTATGATTTGATTTCACTTCCTTGAAGATGATGGTTCCCCACTATCCGTCCAGCTTTTAAGATTGCGTTGGAAAGTTATTAGCCTAATTTTAGTAGTTTCAGCAAACTATTCTTTCCTTGATGCCAATAATTTGACCCTTCTGAAATGGATTAAATATCTTTTTCATGACCACAGGGTGCTACTCACTGCATCAGTTAGGGTTAAATAAATTATTTCCAGCTGAAACATCATCATCCATGCAGCAATCACCCCATGGGAGTCTCTTACCTAATTGATTAGTTAAATCCAGGTTGGGGCTTTAAAAACAACTGAGCAAAGGTTTAATTAGTTGTGTGTATTCCTTAAATGGAAGAATAAGTGTTTTCGTTTTGAAGTTTTGGTTTAAGGTCATTTTGGACCACAACAAACTTTTTGATGAAAATAGCAAAAATGCACAAGTGTTTTGTTCGCCAGTAGCAAAAGGTTTTAGTTCCATGAACCGTTATAAATGGACTCATTACGGACTCGGAAGGTTGAACCCTCAAAGGTACCACGCAGCCAACGAGATATTTATTTTGTGGTAATTTTACTTCACATAAAAAAATTGTGTACATGCTGTGCATTTCATCTTATGCTGAGCCAGCACAGTTTGTGTTTTCTTTTAATATTTTGTCCTTAATTTTCACTGTGTTATTTTGGGGTAGGTTTTCAAATGAACCAGCAGCAAGAAAGCCACTTTTACCCTTCCTGACAGCAAAAGAAATGCACTTCCCTTCTCTGAGCACTGGGGTGTATAGTTTGTGGGCATCAACACTTAATACTACCAGCATATCAACTTGAATCTTCTTGGATTTTGTCAGAAATCCTTCTTCCTTAGTGAGGCTTTTATTGTGAAACACATTCATAAACATCCAACAGCAGAACAAACTGATACAAACTTAAAACATTAAATCTAATTTTACATATAAGCTAAAAACATTAAAAATTATTAGAATTATATATTTTTTTAAATGTTTCCATTATTATTTGTGTTAGCCACGCCCCCAACCTTCAAGTAGGTCTGATTTTAATTGAATCCTGGCTATAGTGTACACGTGAACATGCCTCAGTTGCCTCACCGAGGTTTAGTTACTGTTTTGCAGCTGGTTAAACAGTATTGAAAGTCTGACAGTGTGTTGAAATAGACGTTAGCAGCTAAAGAATAATTTGAAATACTTTTTCAAAAGGAGCAGATTTTGAGACGTTTTTTTTGTTTTTTGTTTTTTTTCCTGGACATGTTTCTAGGAGCTGTCAAAACTGGAGGACATTCTGTTCAGTCTGAGGTCGATCAGGTACTCCAGGATAGTAAAGAACATCTCCCGATCTTTATTCCAAGTAATAAATAAAAGAGTGATTTGTGGGCTGTCCATTCAAACGGCCGGTTAACATGTTCGGCTGTTTGAAACGTTCACCTGAAAAAAACACCCTTTTCAGTTAGTAATAAATGAACATCTGTAGGACTTAAGTGGACAGCTGTGGGCTTTTTGGTCGAGAGATACTTGAAAGAAAGATGAAACACTTTCTTATCCTAATCACCATGCCAGAGTAAAATCTAAAGTACTCCATCAAAATAGACATTTATTTTCCTCTTTTTTCCAGAAAAAGACGAACTGATCATCCGGTGAAAAGAATTATTATTCTTTCTTACCTTGATTTGCTCTGATTGGTGATCGGCCCATCAGGCCTCAGTTAAAAGATGTTTTTGAGGTCAGTGAATGCACCAGAAGCGCACCACTGAGAAATCAAGTTTTCTTTTTTTTTGTTATGTTTTTGATGTTAAACTGAGCACTGAATACGCAACAAAACACTCAAAGATAGCAGTTTTCACATCCTGTTTGTTATCACAAACCATAAATGTCTAAACAAGAACATCACGTTGAACAGGGCCGGTGTTATAAAGATTGAAAGACCGAGAGAAGAGAAGAAAACCTGAAAGCCAGATCAGACAGCCTGCAGACTCTGGTAAAGGTTGGGTACGAGAGCTTTTTCTGGACATGTTTTGCTATTTTACTTAAATAATTAATTCTCTTTTCTATTTGAGTATGAACAAGTTTGTTTCAACTGACATATCATTTTTATGGAAGAAATAGAAGCTCATATACGTATGGCAAAATAGTAAACATGATTTAAAGAAAAAAAGATATCTTTAAATTTTTATTTTTTGCAGTCAAATATTAACAAAAATGCAAAGATTCATTTCATATTTGATTTATGTTCATATAAAAACGAAATTTTATTCAGCAGGTTCTACCTTTTGCACCATTTTCACCATTTGCAACATCTCAATCTTTTAATGGCAGCTAACATATCTAACTGAGTCAGTCTTCTTTTCCTTCTTCTTTCAGGTTTTTTTTCCATTTTTGCAGGTCATCATAGTATATGGTATAGTAGATAAAGTCGGTCGCCCGTTGACTAGAAGGTTAACTGGTTAATTCCCAGCCCCGTAAAGTGCCAACATGTCCCTGGACAGGACATTGAGCCCTACATAGTTTGTCATCACGTCGTGCACATTGTTTTACCAAAGCTTTTAACTTTGGATGCAAATCCAGACACAACCCTCCCTATATATCCTGGCTGCCACTATGACGACATTGCTTCTCACTCCTTGGTTTCTGGAGTTTTGGAATCCATTTCAGTCTATTGCTTGGAAATGTATGGGGGGAAAAAAGCTGCATTTTCATAACTATCGCCAGTGTTTCAGAGAGGAAAATGTTAACCGGCACCCAACCGTAATCCATTATTGCATTTATGTCACACGGTTGTAAAATGAGAAATGTTTGGATGTTTTCATGAGTAATAACAAATGGTCCAATGAAACGATTCCAAAAACAGCCTCAACTGTGCCAGCTGAACGAAACCGAAGCTCAGCCAAACCTGAACCATGCCGGCTGGATGCGGTGCCATCCAGACTGAGTGCTGTGTGTGACGCCAGTACAGTATCTAGGCCATCCCAGCGTGCGCTCCTTTTGAAGCAGCAGATCGTTGCCAGCTCGTAGTGAAATGGCAGGGGTTTACTTTTAGCTCCAGAGACGCACAGACACAACAATCAGTCATTCAGTTTGCTGCCACAGAAGAAGAAAACAAGAGGAGAAGACAGTGTGTACGCGTGCATACATGCATAATCTCATAAACATGCACCAAAGTAGCAATGATAATAGAAGGCTTGTATGCTGATGAGTACAGAAATATGCTGGAAGACACATATCCATGAAGATTCACATACCCATCCAGACTGATAATGAATATTTAGCTATTTATGTAGCCGTTTGCTTGTTTCTGTTGGTGAATCCCAGCCTCTGCACAGCTGGTGCTGCTGCTGGTTCAGGCGTAGACTACAATTTGGGGATTCATTAGATCTTCTTTTCCTGGCTCTCGTTTGCCCCCCCCCCCCTCCTCGGTCCCTGCTCAGGAGTGTTGTACTTTGACAGTTTTCTTTCTACTTCCTTTGACTAATGAAAATTGATGATCCTGTGAAAGCTCACCTCAGGTTGGGATGGAAGTTTTGAGACCCGTGTTTCCAGCTAGATGACGATTCATCCTATGTGTTTATCAGAAAATGAGGCGCTAATGAAATGGTTTATGAGGTTGAATTACTAGAGGTTGACCTTTATTCTGCAAGATTAAAAATGTATGATAGCTCAGCCAGTTGCTTTGATTTTAACCAGTTTTTAATCACATCTTCAAAGTGTAAAACTAAAACATCAAAGTGAATAGAGTCCATTTAATTCACATTTGTAGAAGTCTAATTTTATTCACTGTATGAATAGAGTTATAATCCTTTATAGCCAAATAATTTTAGCTTGACTTCAACTTGTGGAAACTGTGGGAAGGCCTAACTAATACTACTAAATTAAATACTATATAATTCGTCATTGTTAAATTACCACCTGCAGTCAACTACTAGTTTTTAACACAACTGATTAACATAAATCTGGTAAGTCTGACATCATTTCAACAAATGTTCATTTTTCGGTGCTGTGTATGTTGCGTCTGATGATCTGGGAGTTCTTTATGTGCCATTTGGCAAACTACAAGTGAGCTTCCCTCTGCAGAAACGTCTCCTGTCTACCACCGGTCATAACGTCTCGATCGGTGGACTATTGCATTGATCACTGTCCATTTGGTTTCTCCTATCTCCATGAAGGAACTCTCTTCTCGCTTTCTTAACAACTTGTTGGTAAACCTACGTGATCAAGGCCGTGCACCGTTGATTAAATCTTAACTCTGACACAACGGTGGCTTTAAACAAAGAACGATGGAACGATGGATATTAAACATAAGAAATCTTGCAGAAACTGTGTGGTATACTTCGCCAGACCTGTCCTTTGACTGTATTCAGTCTCACTGGTCTAGAGAGTCCTTTGACCTACTGGTTCTGTTTTCATTGTTTCCATACACTACAATCCATGAGAGCTACGGGTGTGTGCCATAATTATATCCTAAGATTATGTCCAGGAAACATGTCAGATTTAAAGGGATTTACATATTTTTACATTTGAACACAGCAGAGGTGCAACAAAACCCAGTATTTCCAGTGACTGTCAGGGACAGTCAGATTGAAATGTTTGCGGTTTTGAGGTTGAGTGGGCTCCTTGGTGTTCTTCCATCAATGATACAGGATGTTTCGTCCTTGTATGGGATCCCACTGTAGTCATGCTGGTCTGCAACCTAAACAGGGGGCGTTGTCGTCGAAGTAACATCTGTAAATGTAAATGTAGTGACCGAGCTTTCCATTGCCATTGTTACTCACTGCACCTGTCAGTGGTTTTCTTTGACTGACTGGCATTATATTTGTATCGCTGTCGTTTTTGCTGCATATTCATGCATTAGTGTCTGGACAGACACTGATTTAGCATTGATGCATCTCTGCTGGTTGGCAGTTATTCTAGTTCTCCTCAAGAAAGGACGTGCGACGTGCACACAAACGCACAAAGATCTGAGGTTTGAGGGCATAAAGCATGAATAAATTCACAGATAATTTGGTTGCCACAGCCAGGCAGTAGTAGTGGTATCTATAGAGAGAGGGGAAAAAAGCACAAAGGGAAAGAAAAAAAGAAAGAGGAGCGGAGCGAAATACCCAAGGCCAATCGCTGTGTCTAAGCCAAAGTGCTGTTTGTGAGTGGAAAAAGCCCCTTTTAAAGCTTGATAAAGAAAAGAGGAATGCTTCTCATTTCGCCTTTCCTGCTTCTTCCAAATCCTCCTTTTGCTTGCTTCTTTCCTTCAGCATGACCCTTTGCAGCCCACAAAACGTTTAGAAACTCCCGCAGATGGGAACGCGGTGTAGCTTCATCGGCGGTGGTGTAGAACTGTGAGCTGCGCTGCTACAATGACAAGAACGCACAACAAACAGCTTGCATCACATTTGAACAACGTTGTGTGTGTGTGTGTGTGTGTGTGTGTGTGTGTGTGTGTGTGTGTGTGTGTGTGTGTGTGTGTGTGTGTGTGTGTGTGTGTGTGTGTGTGTGTGTGCGCTTAACGTTGAGCATTTGCGTCCTATACATCATTCTAATCGATTAAGCCATCCCACATCTGTTAATTTCTCTGGACTGATAGATAATAATAACTGTGCTGCCAAGAGCGCACACACACTCACACCGAGGGGGCTCACACTCACGGCAACCTTTACCAATGAATTCACCAGGGATGTAGTGTGTTGGGAGCTGTGCCTCGTATGCCGCAGTCACATAAGATGACAGATTCATAAATCTTCCCATAAGCATAAATAATAAAGTCTCGGTGCACACACAACAACAAGCCCGTGCAAGCATGTACCAATCTCATGGTTCTGTGATTGCACATAAAAGGTTCTCTGTTGCGCTGTTGTGAATGCAGGTGAGATTAACAACAGCATTGTTGCTCATTACACATGGAAAGATGGGAATGCCTTCCCATTTTGGATTGACATGTGTCAGCTGTGTGTGTGTGTGTGTGTAAACATCTGTGCAGAGTCGGGATTGTAAGCATTGTTGCCTTGCACCTAGGAGGTTCCTGGTGACCGGTCCTGATTGGGTCCTTCCTGCATGGGGTCTGCATGTTCCCCCTTTAACAGTTGGCGTGTGGTTGTGGGTCGTGACGTCCCTGTAACGTACTGGGGACTAGTCCCTGGTGTATGCTGCCTTGTGCCCAGACACAGCTGGAATCGGTTCCAGATTTTACACCCAAACACACACTCGTTTCTTATACGTCGGCTTCTAACGCTGGCGGAGGAAATGTCCTCTGTGTGTTGCGCATGTTGAACCGTCTCACAGCTCAGTGCAGTGATGTTAATACAGCTCTAAAACAGTTTGGCTCCAGAAAGGTTTTTTTGTGCTTCACGTTTGCATCTTATCAGACCTCATTGTGAACAGGCTTCTGCTTTGAAGTGCACAGGAAGAGGATGGGGTCAAACGCAGAACGCCGGGAATACGGATGTACACACAGAGGCGGCGGCGGTGAACTTTGTCCAGGTGGGGAGTGATGACTTCAATATCCATACAGAAACGTGTGGATGAGGCTTTAGAGCCGGGAGCGGTGGGTCATAGCATGAGCGGCAACACTGAAGCAGATTTTATCCCAAAAAAAAAAATCCTGCCAACGCAGAATTGTGACGTTACTCGCGTAACTGTGACGTCAGAGACGGACTTGACAGTTCAGAATGAAGTCACATCAGTCACACTAGGTTTTGATGACCAGTTAAACATGTTACTTCAGGACTTAAGGAATTAAGGATCCGATTCTGCTTTATTCAAACTGAGTTGTTGTTATTTCCGTATTGTCGAGGACGATATGATATTTCTGGTCAAACCATTCTGGGCGCAACAAACATTTCCCAGCTTTCGTTGGATTGCTTTTACAGCGAGGACTGTTGGAGTTTAATCTCTGTTGGTGCATTTCCTGCTCGCACGGCTGGATGTTTGGACTTGTCATCGTTGGAAATGTAAGTAATCTCTCAAAGTTTTGTAGTCGCTTGGTTTGGAGCTCCGAGTTTCGGACCAGCGGCAGTCGTGTGCTGGCAGAAATCCAACTAATCAGAAGACACATAAGACAACACAATCTCATTTCCAGGAATTTAGTTTCCTATTTTATTTTTCTTTATCTTTCTAAAGTATTTACAAACTGTTTGGAGGAATGTAGCCAAGTTCTGAACAAGAATTCATAGACATCCATCACTTTTCTCTGTTATACCATCTTTTAAACGTCTCAGGTAAAATTCAAGTGTTTTTTAAAATGCAGCGGTTTCTAGTATTTCCATACAAAATGCGACCCATTGTTCAATGCTCACATGCTCATACAAATCACAAAATTCAATTTCTGTTCGATCAAACCCGTTTTGAATACTTGTGTAATAATCCGTGCATTTGAACCCTCTGTGCAGAGTGTGTAGTCATATGATCCCTGTGTTCTTACGTGCTCAGGTGTGTTCGGTCTGTTTTCTTTAAAGGATGTGGGAAGAGAGAGAGGGAGACGGCGAGAAAGGGAGGCTGGCTTTTTTGTAGTGTCAGTCTTTGATCAGTGTTTGTGTGCGTGCGGGTGCACGTGCGCGTGCGCGCGCTCCAACCCCTGGTGTCTTGGAGGCAGATGAAACACTGCGCCTCTATCCGGGACTCACAGAACACCCACTGTCCTTCTCTCCTTCTCCCTCGCTCTCGCTGCCTCTCGCCGTCTCTCACCCTTCCGACCGCCATTCCTCACCAAAGCCATTTTAAAGACAAATCATGCTGCGCTGCTCTTTTTAATGTTGCATCACTGCACTTTTACCCAGATTTGTTGTTTTCAGAGTTTTGGAGATGGTTATTCCTTACACTGGCACTAATGAACGCAGCATGACTGCGCACAAACGACATGATGACATTTTGGGTGTCTGCTGGCCCTTTGCAGCTGTTCGAGCATCAATACACTCATTTTTGTGTATTTCTGTTTTGTTTTTTTTCGATAACAGAAGAGCAAATCATTGCAAAAGATATATTTTTAGGTTGCACAATAATAATGAAAAGCATATTGTTGTTTTCCATCTTTTAATACCTGGACCTCATACCAGAAACTATGCCATGTTATCTTCACGACACTATGATGACATAGAAATATTGCTTTGTGTTAGATTAATTAGCTTAATTAATGACCTAATTAACATAACTGTTATGTTTAATATATCACGGTGATTAGAGTGGGGCATTAGGTGGCTTATTTGCCTCTTGTTTGTGTTGGGCTTAATTAATGTACCCAAACACGGTGCTTATTTGCATGTGTTTGTGGCGTTTAAAGAGCAGCACAAAAGTCAGCACTGGGACGAGGGGATTATTAATGTGCGTTGGTCCACGTAGTTTTATTTATTCATTCGTGTATTTATTTCTAAAGCTCCTCGGAGATGAGCCATAAAATAGATTTTGATGATGTACAGAGATAAATACTGTACATTTGGGAAAATAAACGGAGGTGTAAAATGCAAATAAAAGTATATAATTGATTTAAAATATAATAATAATAAAGAAATGGGAGAAATTAAAAAGTTTAGGGAAGTAAATAGAGTTCAAATGGATGGAAATAATATAAAATAATACAGATATTGAACGGCAGAATGGTTGAAATAGTTTAGTCAAAGGCAGCTGCAAACAGACAAGTTTTTAACCTTGATTTAAGGGAACTGAGGGTTTCAGCATCCTGCAGGTTTCTGGAAGTTTGGTCCAGATCTGTGGAGCATAAAAGCTGAATGCTGCTTCTCCATGTTTGGTTCTGCTTCTGGGGACACAGAGCAGACCTGAACCAGAAGACCTGAGCGGTCTGGATGGTTGACATGGCAACAACAAATCGCCGATGTATTTTGGTCCTAAACCGTTCAGTGGTTTAAAACTAACAGAAGTATTTTCAAGTCTATTCTCTGAGGTACAGGGAGCCAGTGTAAGTCAAATATATCATATAACATATAAATCTAAAAGAAATAAATGTGCTTTCATACCTTAGTTTGTTTGCTCTGGTCTTGACTTGATATGTTTTATAAATGTGTAGCGTTTAAAACTCCATTTAGTTTTTTCACACATAAAAAGATTTGTGAGTACCAAAATGCATCACTTCCAACCCTCAAGAGAACATGTGGGAGCAAGGAATGTAAATACCGGAAGAAAATCCAGTTTGGTGGATTATACCAGTGTATTGTTCGTCCTATGTGATGCGGGGAAACCCAGAGCGCTTTTTGACACGTTTAGTGAACGTCTTCTCACCATCTTTTAGCGATCCATCTCGTACACAATTAAGGCCCATTTATGCTCGACGCAGAAGACGGATACAGAGGACAGACCCAGTTTTCCGTCTCCTGCATCGTTTGTGAACGTAATTTGGTCCATTTTCTTCGCTTGACGCAAATGGAGCAAATGCAAGCGTAAACTGCGGAGGCAGTGTTGAGCAGTATAGCTACCATGCAAAAGGGACCAGCCAGAGAAGAAGAAGAGGAGTTCGCCATCTACACGCCACGATGTATTTAATGGTCGGACAGACCACCGCCGTCTACTGCGCTGCCTCTTTCTGAGAGCGTGGATTATTATTCTCCTCTAGCATTGGCATATTTGCTGAAAAACAAGGTTTACTTAAACAAACCCAGTCCTCCACAGCCCTGGCTACGCAAACCGGACACAAACAGAGTGGAGACTGGCTGGAAACCAGCACCAACACGGCTTCAGCCAATCACGGACAGGGGGAGGGGTTGTGCCGTGGGGGAGGGGTAGACGCACTCGTGATGGGGTGTGTATTCTTGGGGACCACTGGACGGAGGGGGGCGTGTTTTCGCTGATGTTTTGTTTTAAATATCAACAGACGTGACATCTTGCAGAAATATCCTACCCTGCCTTTAAGTTTGACAGTAAACTGCAGCTGTGGCAGGAGAGGAAAGTCTACACGTAATGACCTACGTCAGGTCACGCGGTTGGAGTCTTTCAGTTTCCTCTATTCAGACTTCTGAATCATCTGCTGTCAGTTTCTAAAAAGAATTCCCAGTAATGTTGCAAAAAATACTTCAGAATAAGACCTACAGATTTTTTAAATGACAAACTAAGTGAACAGGGTAATTAACACAAAGTCAGAACAAAGCGGTGGAACATTAAAGCATTACCATCAAGTTTTAAAGTACATTAGATACTGCTAGATTAGTAATGTTTTAATATACTTTGTTCTTGTTACTGCTGTCTTGTGTGCTAGTTAGTTCCTTTTTCTCGCTCCATTTTCCAGCAGTTTTTGAGTTTATTAGTGTCTTAATTGCCATTTAAACCTGCATCATGTGCCGTATAATTCCTTTGTTTTTACTGATCTCTAGTGTTCGTGCACAGACGTAAACAGTTCAAACCCTTAATTGTGTGCTTCCACATTATTGAATTTATCTTTCTCTATTTTCCCAAGCATATGTGTTCTGCAGTATTTTGATATTCAGTAATTTGATATTCAGAGATAAAGCATCTTTTTTTGTGCTTGTTTATTTTACATAGTGGCACCTAATCCTTAAGAGTAGGATGTATTCATATTATTGCTCTGTTGTGAGCTGCTGATGCAGTAAAATGAGTCTATTTCCCTACTTAAGCTCATCTGTAAGGTTAACCTACATTTACTCTGCAGGTTTTTACCCATTTCACCTGTTCTATCATTTGATTAGCTAGAAACCCCCAGGATCTTTGTTAATGTTAATGTTGTTTGTCGTTTTGAATGAAAGAATCTACTAAGTTACTGCAAATGAGTATTTAAATGTTACAATTTTTTCATGTTCTGCAAACATTTTTATTTATGAGCATGTGCATAATTTTCATTGTGCATAGATCTTGTTTTTTTTGCATAAGGAACACTATTTAAAGCCGACTCTCACGTTGCCTTTTTTCTAGGCCAAACAGACTCAGATACACTCAGGTCTTGTATACTTTAACTCCATAACTCCATAAAGTCCTAGATAGGTCTCCTGAACCCTGGACCCATAAATATTCACAAATCTCTTATCAGCTTTTGCCCAAACCAGTTTTGGCACTCGACAGAGAAGTAGATTTGCAATGACTTGGGAAATCTTTATTTTGCGTCTAGTGGGACTCATAGCAGACACTGCACTGCCTGTTTGAGTTGAAATCCTAACCTTACCGTTAGCCTTTTACAACTGCTTGACTTCTACTGTAAAAGCTCACTGGCCAGCCTTCCGAGCGCACCTGTCTTTAATAAAGCACTAATTAGACGTCCCTTTCAGAGGTAGTTAATCACCGCAAGATTAATGTCTCATCATGAGAGACAAATGTCAGCTAACAACAGACACATTAGAGGAGATGAATGAACAGCAATAGGAGACGTTGAGACGTGTTCCGTGTTAAGAAGAAAAGGAAAAATCACATTTCCACTCAGATTATATTTGGTTAATTCAGATCTTTTTCTTCAAATGTAACTTTTTTTTTTTCTTTTATACATATGGCTGCTGATAACTGTTTAACAAATACCACAAAATATCTGTGTTTTGAGTTCTCTAACCAGTCTTTGTTTCTGCTTATAGTGTGTAAATCTTAAAGCCATGCTATGTAAAAATACCACTCCAGACCAGCTGAGGGCAGCATATCAAGAGAAGGTTTATGTGTCAGCCCCGATTGAGCCAGTCTTGTAAACTTAGATTACAACCTGATGTGGCCGGATGTAGGTTGCGTCAACAGAACAGCAAATACACAAATGTGAAAATGAACACTTTTATATGCACAGAAAACACTTTTAAAGATAACTGACGAAGGGGAATGTGTTTCTGATCTTGATTCGGGTAAAGAAACCCCCTAAAGTTGCAGTTATGCAAAAATACTGGTTGTATACCACGATGTGACCCAGGCTGCAGATGTAAACCTTCATTGCAACAGCTTGCCTGGTGTTCATATGGTTGACTTCTGTTACCACAAATCTACACAATCTGATTCCTTCTCAGTCTCATAAAGATTTGCCTTTTTTTGTTGTTGTTTTTGTTGTTGTTATTGAAAGAATTGCGCAGGGATCCATTATTACGTCCTTTCAGGTTGCATTTTAATAAATCAGTACTCAAAGTTGTAGGATTTCAGGCACGGTCAGAAAATCGTGCCGTTTTTTTGCCTCAAAACCAGTGGGATGCTGGTCACCGCATCACTCACACTGTACGAAGTGCGACGGACGATTTGGACCTGTGATGACGGATATTCCCACAATTCTTTCACGACTCATCTTTTGTCTTCGTCTGAGTGTGTGCAGAAGCGTAAAGACACAAAGTGCACTTCTGCATCCCACTTATCAGCACAGCACACATACAACAGCTTAAATGATTGTTTATTTTATGCTATATTTGGTTGCCAGTAAGAAAACCTTTTTTATGATCACATTTGGAGTTTTCAAATTCAGTTCAGTTCAAAACAAAACTTACCAGTGTGCTTTACATAAAGATCATGGTAACGCATCAGTAAAAGGGTGGGCATAATTCACAATAAAATACAAAAAATCATATAAAATAACAAAATGAAAAAGAATTCTGCAGTCTGCATAGAAAAAAGTTTGATGGATTGTTGATTTGATGCATATGTACATGAGAAATGGCACCTCCCAACTCTCCACTGGCAGTTTGTTCCACTTGCTATTCCATGTTTAGTCGGATCCTTCAGGATCTCTGAGTTCACTTGTGATTTTTGTCATCAAAAACGTTTGAATTTGCTGTGCGATTTGCAGGGATTTATATTTGTACTTCTGCAGGCACGAAAAGTGAAAAAATAGCAAATAAATGCAAAAATGGCAAAAATTTCTTTGATTAAAAACAAAGATTAGACCCAGTCTCCATTTTAATGAATGATTGACATTTAAATATCTGCCTCAAATATGAAATGCATGTCATTCAAAGAAAATAGAACAATAACGTGCAATTTCTTACAGCAGTGAGATGACATCACTTTGACACAGTTTTCAAATGTTTCGCTGCAGAAAAGTAGTTATCCAGCGAAGAGTTTGAATTTGTGCACCACCACAAAGTTGCACAGTGTTGGAGGTTGTTTTCACAGTCTTTTGCTGTTATTTTTGACAGCAGATGACGGTGGTTATGTTTCACACTTTCACAGGTTGGTAAACCACAGGTTTGCTAAGCGGATGGACCCGGCATAAAGTAGTTGTGGTTCGAGAAGTCTGCCTATCATTTTTGTTCTGTTTAAACAAATCTTTGCCGTATGTTAATAGCCTCTGTGAGCGCCCCAAAACTGCAGAGATGTTGCAGTAAATTAGAGAAATGGCAACCACTTCCCATATATTGCAGACTTTGGCTGAATTGTGCGTAAATTCCTGGAGCGACTGTTTCGTCTGGGCTCTGTTCTCGACTAGCTGAGCATGAATCCATGGATTTAAGAGCCTTACTAGATTTATATTCTCGAAGCATACCACAGATGTGTCCTGGGCCTAAACCGTTCTGAGATTTGTATAGCAGTAGGGGTCAAAAGACGTGCACCCTGTAGAGGAGAGGGGTGGGGTCAAGTCTCTGTAGTACCTCGTTACCTTGTTGGTACTTTGACCGGAGCGTGTCGGAGATGTTTTATCAAGACCTCAGGATTCACCATCATTTAGCTGCTTCAGTGTCTCTTTGTCATGACGAAGATTTTAATGACAGTTAAAATGTGGGTTTTTTTGTCCATTGTGAGCATGCTGAGCAGTTAGTGCAAAAATAAAACTAGAAGAAGAGGAAGGCAGAGTGTTGATAGTGTCATCATCTGTAATCCAGTTATGGATTTTTTAAGATTAGTGCCACTGTTTTGCTCTAATAAAAGATGAACACTCAAACATTTACACGTTTGCTCTCTGTGGTTTCCGTTACTCAGACGATGGTTTGTCTCTGTTTTCTTCCCTTCCATATCCATCTCTCTCCTTTTCCTGCCCTGGACACACTCCCTCACCGTCGTCCCTCCTCCCTACAAATAGGTTTCCTCAGTACGGGAGACCAGTCGGCGAAGGGGAACTACGGCCTGCTGGACCAGATTCAGGCTCTGCGCTGGCTCAATGAGAACATCGGCCACTTCGGCGGAGACCCGGAGAGGATCACCATCTTCGGCTCCGGAGCTGGGGCCTCTTGCGTCAACCTGCTCATCCTCTCACACCACTCAGAGGGTCAGTTGAATGCTCTGTTGTGTTGCCTTGTTGTTGTTGTTTTTTTGTCACAATCACATACCGTATCATGCAGGTTCCTGTTTTACCTTTCTGCAGTCACATTAATATTGATGGAAATCCAAGCAGGTCGAGGGATTTGAATAACATAATATATTTGTGTATATTTGTTTTTCTGTGGTTGCTAAAAGCCTGGATCCAGCCTTGTGTATTACACATTTTGTGACTCCTGGATTGTTGCTTTTGACATGAATTCTGTCTGAATCATCCTCAGCTCGGATCATCTCTCACTAATCCCTGAATAGCCACAAAGCATATTTTACACTCCATCCCATCAGAGGTGTTTGTGTGTGAATTGCTTCAATGACTTGTGATGTGTTTAGTACAGTATGTAGTATGTTCTCTTTATTAATGTTTTGGCTCAAGCTTTATTCAGTTTGATCGCAGCACAGTCACGGGTGGACGGCCCGTGGGCAGCTGTGTGGTATGGGTGTTGCAGAGGTGGTGCACGTGTGTGTTCCCGCTGAGAGCCTTTCTTCATAAAGCTGCCTTCAATAGAGACCATGACTTGACCAGTAGTTAAAAAAAACGTAAACTGCTCTGCGTGTTCATTTAAAACACACCTGATTTAAATCAATGGGTCATTACACACCGGTGCAGGACGCTGACGACAAGCTGATGGTGATCGATTCATTGGAATCGGGTGTGTCAGAGCCAGGAGGCTCTTGAGGACTGCAATCTAGACATCTATCCATCCAAAGTCCTTCCTGATTCTCCAAACGGAGGCAACGTCAGAGGGAACGCAGCAGCTCAGTAACACGTACCCCACCGTTAGTCAAACGGAGAGGCAGCGGGCAGCATCCAGCCCAAGTCCCGTCATGTTCACTCACCTTTTTAACCCCGAAGGAGAGCGCTGCTTTTCCTTTGAACTGTAGAGTTTAACTTGTGAGGCTACTCAGCATGAGGGGGTTTGATCCGGAGGTGTCGCCCGTATCTTTTCAGGATGAATGAAATGGGAGCTCCAACATTAGCACACATTACCTGCCACAGTGAATGCTCTTGGGTCTGTGCAGCAGGAGGACCACACCTTCATCAAAATCCCATATCTGCACGACCTTGTGCTCCCCATTAAAACCAGAACACCCTGAGGGCAGAGTGTTAATGTGGCACCGGCAAAGTACAGAGGCCCACAAAGCAATCGACTTTGATCTGAACTGAGATCTGTGGTTGACGATCCACAGCCAAATGGTCACTGCCTTTGATCGAGCTGTCCTCCTGCGATCTTAACTCCTTTGTTCTTTAAAGTGCTTGAGGACTCTCCCTGCATGTAGCTCATCTCTCCCTATTCTGCGTCTCACTCCCAAACTGCAAAAGACAGAAATGGTGGGTGAAGAGAGAGAGAGATCAGAGAAAGCATGTTCATGCCACCACATATCTGTTTAAACTCCCGTCCAACCAGAAGCTTCACCTCTAATTTTAACTCTTTAGGTCTGTGTGTATGTGCCTCGAAAACACTTTTGTTGTCGCTGCCTTTAGTGAGCATCTGTGTGCTGCTGCTGTGTCACTATCAATTTAACACAGTCTCTGCCACTACCACCGGTGCCTGTTAACCCTTTGTATTAACTCAGACTTCCTGCAGTCTTTTTCTCATGTACAATGACAGTTAATATTTAAAGATCGCCATGGATCCTGTTTGTTATTCAATATAAAGTCACAACTAGTTTATGCACAGTTGTTCATCTGTTCATGATATAAACACCACGGGAGCACAGTCATCATACCGCTCAGGAGGGAGATGGCTTATGTGTCAATCAGATTAAAATTGTTCAGAATTGAACCCCAGAACTACCCCAGAAAGACCTTGTAAAGATCCTGGCTTAAACTGATAAAGAGAAAATCATTATGAGAGTAAAACACTATACGGACATGACCTAAAAAACTGCTGCTCCAAAACCTCCATAAAAAAAAGGAAGATTACAGTTTGTTTATGCATGAGGATGCTGATGTAATGATACTAAAATTGCACAGTTTGATCATGATGTTCACCTTGAAGGTAAAGTGGGGAAGCCTGCAGAGCTGAAAACACTACTACAGCCATGAAGTATGGGTGTGGCAGTGTTATGTTGTGGAGCTGCTTTGTGCAGGACTGCATGACTGCAGCTCTTCACAAAGTCGATGATATCATGAGCAAAGAAATTATGCCAGATGTGTTGACTCTGCATCTCAGGACATCAGCCAGGATCCTTAACTGTGGGCATGGATGTTTTTTGTTGTTTTTTGGGGGGGAGTTTTTTCAAATTGGTAATGACTTCAAATAGACCTCCAAATTAGTTGCAAAATGGCTCAAGGTCAAGATCCAAGACACAAAGTGTATTTGTCACTGATGCTGAAGTTTAGACTTTTAGCATGCAGTGAAATGTAGCCCTGAAACCCTCCTAAGGCTCTGCACACAGAAAGTAAGAAAAGTAAAAACTACAAATGTATATGTGCAAAATTACCAACATAAATCTGGTAAATAAAGAAATTCATAAATTAAGGTCCAGTTATGGCAATCCAAAGCGACCTTGTCATTGGAAGTGAAGGTCTCTATCCTATAGAAAACATCTGGGTGACACTGAAAAGTTATGTTTAAGCACAAAGATCCAACATTTGACTCAGCTTTGGTTGTTGTGTCAGGACAAATGTCAAATGTCAAAATATGAGGAGCTTGTGGAGGGTCACCCTCAACCTCTGAGCCAAGTCAAACAGTCTGAAGGCAGTTCGACCAAATGCAACCAAGCATATGTAAACTTCTGACTTTTAGAGAAAGCAAATAAAATCTCCAGGTCTGTTACTCCTGCATTTTACAAATCCGATCTGACCTTCAACAGCAAAAAGGAAGTCCTTTAACTTTGCCATCAGACATGGAGAAAGAAATAAAAACGTACAGCTTGTGTAAAATGTGGATACATGCATGACAAGTTTGAATTTCGGCAGCCCAAATGTTTCACTACAGAATTGTGTAGTTAAAGATTTGTGGTGCCAGAGTGGCAGTATCCACTCTGCCAGTCCACCTTAAATAAGCACATGCCCAAAAACACACAGAAGCGCTTTTGAATCACATTTGCATGTGTTTACATGAGGCCAGGCAGTGATATCTACTGCAGAATAAAGTATTTATATTCCTCTTTGTTAAGTTAGAGTGGGTCGGATTTAAGCTGATCTATTGGCAATAAAATATTCATAACTATGTCCTTATTAATATAGAATTGCATGAACATAAGAATAATTGTGTTTTCATTACAGTTGAAAGAACAAATCTTGTCCAAAGACCCTGAGGGGTGCTCTCTTTGTCCCTTCATCATCTACATTGTACCGCTGCAGAACCTTACAACGCCTAGAAGCCAAAACATCAGTAGGCGTTTGATGTTTTCTGTTCTTGCTGTAGTTTAGGGTTAGACAGAGGGTATTCAGTAACATATACTACAAACTGCAATCAGGGACCTGCAGTAAAGACCATTTCACATTGGACCTTTAACACAGCGCCGTATGGGGACCCAAAGATCAAGACCGATCAGTGTCAGGTTTTGATCTTGTCTTCCAAGCAAAGATTTTTATGGTTAATCTTTTCATGTTGCTATGTCTAGTCTAACTATGACTATGAAGTATGCACCATAGATGATGAAATCCCCCTAATACTTTTCAAATTTAATGTCATGAAACATATTCATTTTTTTTTTCTTGAGCCCTTCTATGTAGCAATTCACCTTTTACCACATTGGGATATGTAGATCTGCCGTGCTGAAAAAGGACCCACTGACAAGACGGCAGATGAGTGGGAATAGGCCAGCACACAGAGATGTGGTCGGGGCCTGTCACAAGAGCTTTCTAGTGATATGCTGCCCCCATGTGGACGGAAGTGGTATTGCTACATAAAGTGGCTTTAAATGTATTTATTTATTTATTCCTAATTTTTGAAGGCCTGCACAAGTCATCTACATGGTTTAAAGACACTTAATCTGGCCACTGCTGCTACTTATGGCACAGATAATGCATGAAGTAGACCAAACCTGGCAAGTTTGCATGTGGGATAGGGCGGGCGTTGAAGAGGGCCAGATGTGGCCCAAGGGCTCCAAACATGAGGAGTTGGTCCATGTCTTGTGGAAATATCTTGAGTCAATCCCATGTGTCAAAGACAAATGTGGGCCAAAAGAAAACTGCAGCTGTGGGCCAAGTTTGGGCCAAACATTTTTTATTATGGGATGTTTTTTTTAAATTGGCTGTATCTCTGCATAGGAAAGGGCCTGTTACTTTGTCAAGTTTAAAGAGAACTGCTTCTGCTAAACGTTGGCATCAACCCCACCGACGGTACAAACATGGCAAACCTGTTAAGACCGTGTCCAATCAAAGAATACAGTTGGCCTGGTTTAGCATAAAGAAAGGAAGTAAATGTAAACTGTCCTTTTTGATGTCTAAAAAATGTTCCAATTGGCTTCTAATTAACACTTGACTTATGGGGAAATTTTTCTAATTAACATGGAGGCCTGTGTTGAGTTAACTGATGAGTCACTGTTGTTTTCAGGTCTACTTTTAGCAGCGTAGGGACCCTAACCAGTATTAACCCCTCTGTCTCTTGTTGCTGACTACCAAGCCCACCCCACTCCACCGCCACCTGTCCATTTTCATGTCTCCGCTTTGTCATCTCCCCACCGTCATCTTCCTCCTCATCTGCATCTAAAGGCGTAACATCAGCCCACTAGACGCCACCTGTCTGTCATGCTCCCCCCTTCCTCCCCCGCCAGGAATGCCAGGTAAGAAACCTGTCATCGTCATGCTTAAAGGACAACAACACTGTGTCACAAATCGAGCATGACACCGGCGACGTACAGCTTGGATAGCAGGATGGAAGCATCAGATAGGATGGAGACAGGGGCTGTTGGAGATACTGATATGATGAAGATTGGTTGCTGTTGTTGTCGAGGGTAGAAAAACAGTATATGTGCACAGTAATGATGCTTAGAAATATGCATGAAAAAGTGCTGAGGTGATAATGCCACGCCAGAGAATCAGGACCGAGGGGGAAGAAAATAGTCAGGTGCGAATACTAGTAAAAGAGAAGTGGACAAATTTAGGACTGTACATAACAAGGAAAGCACTCAAGGATAGACAAAGAAACTCATCTTGGAGATGGATAAAGTATACCCTCATCCCACCTCTCTTGTCTGTCGTCTCCTCTCGGTCTCTCAGTGCAGATACGTAGGTAGGTGTTGCTGCATCTGAGCTACTTCTTACTATAATTGATCTCTCAGGGAAAGGAGGCTCTGTGGCTCTGCTTAATAATTAACTGACCAATCTTTAGCCCAGGAGAGGAGGGGGAAAAAAACCGGGAAAAGGGAGCCTGAGAGGAAACAAGTGAGGCAGGCGGCCCCTTAACAAGCCACTTGAGTGGTTTAAACAGCACAGGACAGGCAGAACTAAAGACACAAAGAGGAAGGGAGCAAAGGAGGTATATCATTAGAGGAAGGCTGAGAGAAAGAAAAAGGAAATGGATCTTTTGACGACTCAAAAAAGCTTATTCCCAGTCCTCCCACTTCTGTTTGAGCCACAGTGTCATAGCATGTTCTGTTTCTTTGGGTCTGTAGTCCATCTAATATATCACATCTTAACAAGTGAAAAAGATAAAAAGTAGAAATGTGCTGTGTGATGTTATCGCAGAACAATCTACAGGTTTTGTTTGATCATGTCCTAGCTTTCCAAATCCCCACAAACATTTTTACATATTTCTGACAACGTCAAAAAGGCCATGTATAATAGTGTCCCTCCTGTCCTTCTTTAAATCAGGTCTGTTCCACCGGGCCATAGCTCAGAGTGGAACGGCGATCTCCAGCTGGTCCGTCAACTATCAGCCCCTCAAGTACACCAAGATCCTCGCCCGGAAGGTCGGTTGCACCTACTCAGAAACGGTGGACCTAGTTGACTGCCTGAGGCGCAAGAACATCAGGGAGCTGGTGGACCAGGACATTCAACCAGCCCGCTACCACATTGCATTTGGCCCCGTGGTGGATGGAGACGTGGTGCCCGACGATCCTGAGATTCTCATGCAGCAGGTGAGGGTCTGGCAGGTCAGGGCCACTGTCCATGCTCCATAATGACGCTCCAGACGGAGAAGCGCCTGCAGAACCTGGCATAGGTGTGACTGTAACCTTTCCACAGAGTTAGAGGTCTAGCGGTGACATTTACCAGCTGGTGTGAACTAACAACCTACAAAGCTTCAACACAATGAAAAATAATTGCAGTGCAGGTGCTGTACATACCACCCTTCGTGGTATATATTTTAGTGTTCGCAGTCTTTTTGGTCTTGAAACCATCAGTGCTTGAATCTTCGTGGTTTATTAAAATGTTTTTTGTTAATATAGTATCGTTACAAAAACAAGAAAACTATTCCAAATTTAAATGCTGCTTTGACAGCAATTATTTGCAGTCACTTGTTTTCTGTTATTGCACCGGTCTTCAAGTTTGAGAACTACTCCATCTTATGAAAACTGTTTCTGAGGCAGGAAGCTCGTTCACTATCTTAACTGGCTTGTTAATTTCTCTTAATAAAACAAATATATACTTTGTAAGTTTACATTCAGGACTCAACAGAGAATCTAATTATAGGACTCAACCTGTGCTTCCCTGCTTTCACCACCAGGGGGAGTTCCTCAACTATGACATTCTCATAGGAGTGAACCAAGGAGAGGGGCTGAAGTTTGTGGACGACAGTGAGGACAACGACGGCATCTCTGCTGCAGCGTTCGACTACACCATCTCTAACTTCGTCGACAACCTCTATGGATACCCTGAAGGTGAGAGAAGCCAACCACACACACCTTTCAGCCTTTAAATGCTTTCCTCTACCTCCTCATGGACGTTTTTGGAGCATCATCACTATTTCACCTTACTCGGAGATCACTTAGGTGAACTCTTTCAGCAGTTAATAAAAAAGGGCTGAAATTAAAATAAAAATAGCAGAAAATGTCACGGTATAGTGGTTAAAATGAGCACTATAAATGTAGCTTATATTAACAGGCTTTTAACAGAAAAAAATACACCAACAGCTCCTCGTGGAAAGGCAAGTCTTTAGAGCATTATGTAGACAAATAAATGACAAAAGATGTAACAGCCAAGAGGAGCATACTAAAGAGCTCTCCTATCATGAAGATTATCTTTCACCGCAGTGGGGCTGTGCTTTGGCCTTTGGGCTTCTGCGGGCACTAATGCGTTCACTCCTCAACACCCAGGCAGCCCACTCCCGATCACAGTGCTGTTGTTCCCGACAGATCAACCTGCAAACCACCTCAAACTGTCCAGCAGTCAAAACACACACACATTTGTCGGTCATTCTTGTAATGCTCTCTGTGTCATTCATTTTCTTCTTTTTGTTTATCTCTCCTTATTATCTCTTTCTTAAGGCAAAGACAGTACCTGTGTGTTTTTCTTAGTTCGTGTAGGAACAGCATCATATATCTTTCTTGACCTTTTTTTTTTTTACATTACCTTAATTCCTCATCTGTCTCTTTCGGCTTTATCTCTAATTTATCTATTTCCTCGTTTGCCCTCCTACCTATTTTTCTTCCAGGCAAAGACATCCTGAGGGAGACCATTAAATTCATGTACACAGACTGGGCGGACCGGGACAATGGAGACATGCGAAGAAAGACTCTGTTAGCTCTATTTACTGACCACCAGTGGGTGGCGCCAGCAGTGGCCACCGCCAAGCTCCATGCCGAGTTTCAGTCCCCGGTTTATTTTTACACCTTCTACCACCACTGCCAAACGGAGACGCGACCTGAATGGGCCGATGCGGCTCATGGAGATGAGATACCCTACGTCTTTGGTGTGCCCATGATCGGAGCCACTGACTTGTTCCCGTGCAACTTCTCAAAAAATGATGTGATGCTCAGTGCTGTGGTCATGACTTACTGGACCAACTTTGCCAAGACCGGGTATGTAGTTTTTCAAATTAACATATTTTTAGCCCCTTTATTTGCGCTAAGGTTAGACTTAAATGTTTATTCAGCTATCTACAGAGATACATTCAATGCCTTTTGTTGCCTTAAGTGATGTCTGATTTTGATCAACGTTTATACATAAATAAATGTGATTAAAACCTTGATTTTAAATCTAAGATTCTTTATCTGTATACCTCTAGTGACCCAAACTTGCCAGTTCCTCAGGACACCAAATTTATCCACACCAAGCCCAACCGCTTTGAAGAGGTCATCTGGACCAAGTTCAATTCAAAGGACAAGCAGTACCTCCACATTGGCTTAAAACCTCGTGTTAGAGACAACTACAGGGCCAACAAGGTGGCCTTCTGGCTAGAGTTGGTGCCCCATTTACATAGTCTACATGAGAACTTCCCCACCACTACCCGTTCACCGCTACCACCAGTCCCTGGTCAAAGCACCATCAGGCCCCGGCCCAGAACTCCAGGGCCTCGTACCACTCGTCACCCCTATCCAACCTTCTCCACTGATCTTGTATTTGAGGGTTCAGAGCGCCCACCCCAGGAACTCTTTCCTGGAGACACCCGCGACTACTCCACTGAGCTGAGTGTGACGGTTGCCGTTGGAGCCTCGCTACTCTTTCTCAACATCTTGGCATTTGCTGCCCTTTACTACAAGCGCGACAAACGGCACGAGATGCGACGGCACCGGCTATCACCCCAGAGGGGAGGCCCCGCGAACGACCTGGCTCACAGCCAGGAGGAGGAGATCATGTCTCTGCAGATGAAGCACTCAGAGCATGATGCTCACCATGACATGGAGCCCCTCCGGCCACATGACATTCTACGGCCTGCCTGCCCTCCTGACTACACTCTGGCACTGCGCCGTGCACCCGACGATGTGCCATTGATGACACCAAATACCATCACCATGATCCCTAGTACCATCACCAGCATGCAGCCTCTTCATGCTTTCAACACTTTCCCCTCCACCGGCCACAACAACACCCTGCCCCACCCCCACTCGACCACCAGGGTATAGTAGGGAGTGGCCTGATACAGCGCCACCTAAGGACCAGGAATACTGCCTCTGCTACTGATCTAGAAGGGAGGCCTCTGGTTGTGAGCCTTCTGTTCTCTTATTCTCTTGTTTCTCCAAAAGCAACCCCACCTCCTCCATCATCTGCTGTACAACTGAGCAGCTCCCTCCACTGGTGGTGAAAGGAGACATGAGTGAACTTAATGGGAGCAGATAGCAAATTCGGAGGAGACTTAGGTCTTTCAAAGATCCTTTTTTAAAAGAGGTCCATTGTTTCCAGACTAAAGGCCCCAAAAGTCATTAAAGGGACAAATGGAGTTTGCCCCTTTCTCTTTTACCTTTTTTACTTTAGTGTCATTTCCTTTTTTTTCCCTGGTGTGTTATGTGCACATTTATTTCTCTTTTCTACATCTGTCTTATTACAGCTTTGCTCCTCTCCTTTGACTTAATTATTCCCCTCTTCGCAATGCTCCTCAGCTCTAAGGACTGTTGATGTAAAGAGCTGGAGAGGACATAGCGTACACACAGAAGACATATATCTATGAAAGTACTAATATGTGATACTTTTGATCTTTCATTCTACCAGCATTCTTGGTGCCAAGTATGTACTACTGTGTTTGCTTTCTCATCAAGCGAGAAAAGATCCTAAAGTATTCCTATTTACTGTTGACTAACAGAGGCTGTGTGTTTTCATGACAAAAGTGCCAAACAGGCCCTTCATAGTGTTTTATTTCATTCATCCTGTTTCTTTGTTTTCCAGGCATTTGTTTAATTGTTGTTTTGTTGTGAAAAGATTTTTTTTTTTTTTTGCTGAAAATATAGATATAGAGAAATGATATATATAGTTCTATATAAATGTGTACAAAGGAGAAAGTATATAAATGGTTTTTCTCAGTGGGGATCTATGCATGAATTATTTTTGAACGATGACGATAGGTGAGGGAGGACACAGAATCCGTCAACGCACGTTTCCCAACTCTAATTAAGGCATATCAAGCTCATTTGAACATTTTGGGTTTTTTTCTCGAACAGCCGATAAGAGCATCACAGAAATTCATAAAGGCAATGCAACAAACCACTGGCAACTGCTACTATTCATTATCCTAAAGTGCACGTTACAGTCAAACTTTTCACACACTTGTCCTTTCTCCCCATCGTTTATGACATTATTTTTTTATGTGATTTTCCAAGCAGGCGATCCAGAGCGCCAACATTAAGCCCATGATCCAAACAGCAGATACTTGTAACTTTCCATTTGTACAAGGAAGATCGGTTTTTAGGGTTCACGAAACTCGATTGAACGCACCTTTTTGTATTTCAGGAAGCGAAAGGTCAGAGAAGCATCCTCTGCTCCGTTTCTCTCCCGTCTGCCCCTCTGTTTCCAGATCATATTGGATGCGTGCCTGTAAGTGAGTGTTTTCATGTGTGGGTAGGATATCAGCATGGCGTGGGCCTTCAACAGACGACAGATATAGAGACGCAGACAGACTGGTTCACTTTCAAAATAAAGCTTTTTCACCCAAACACACTTTACCGTATCATTACCACCCACTCCCTCTCCTCTCCGTCATCACAGCAGACTGACACCCATATTTCACTGATCACCCAGTCCTCCCCCACTGTGATCAAAGTATCCAAAACATCTAACTTCACTGTGTCAGCTCTGCTCCGCACAGTCTTACCTCAGTTCGGCCGTGCTATAAGCCTCACATTAAAGGGCTAGCCTGCCTAGCCAGTAACGTTTTGGGAGCTCATTTATGAAGTCGTCTCTTAAGCACACTGAGGTAAAGTGATGGGTCTTCACAGGCTGGGATTCAGAGATGAAACTTTTCCGGGGGTTGGGTTTTTTTCTTGTTTTTTTTTTTGTAAATGGTATTTGGACAGGGTAAAAGTGAAGCAGTTTCTGAATTTAATTTAGGTAAGAACATTTAGACCTACAGCTTAAAAAAAAAAGAAGAAAGAAAAGAAAATCCCCCCTCCATCCCTTGCTTCTCAGATGAAGATGTCAAACACGAGTTATATACTCTGATTAATAAAATATGTCACCTGAACTGTTGTTTGAGCCCACAGGAAGGTGTAGTAGCTTTCATCCAGCGTGGGAGCGGTCGGTCACCGTTGCTGTCTTTGCTTGTGCTTTAGCTTTAGCCTGTTTGATTGTTTGTTTTTTCTATTTTCTTACTGCCTACAAGAATGGTGGGAGAGCACCGGAAGGGGAATCACATAACTGGCTGCTCATTTAAGAAATGTCGTAGGCCCGCTGAAAGGGAAATGTGCACAACATTAACCGCAGAACAACTGATGTAGGTGTGCTGCGGGTGGATGAAATGCTGTGAGACACATGATGGACGGCAGCGTGAAAAAGGTGACGGGCTGTGGGCAAGAGACTTTTGGGAGGAGACGAGAAAAAGACTCACGGCCTTAAGTGTAGAAATTAGAATCAGACAAGAGAATAAACTGATTACAAGAACATGAGAACATTCAGAGACGTGGGGTGTCTTTCTACCCAGAACACCAGGCAGAGGAATACCCTGGTAATCCATCTACGGGGAACCTGTGTGTCCATATGAACCCTTTTGTACTCACTCCTGTGGATAAAGAGAGGAGTTGTGAAGTAAAGCTCACCACAACACAAATACTACTATACCGCTGGAGGACAAAAACAAGGTCTTCAGCTTGGGTCTGTTCCTCTTCCTGGGCTGTTTTATAAGTTAACACTGGAGGGCGCCGTTGTGGAAGATGTAACGCAGTCGGTCTACAAAGAGGGACGGAGGTGGCCCGACAGAGGGGGCAACAACACCTGGAGGAGGATCAAAAGTGTACATTTTTAAGTGTAAGAATCAAACAGACAAAATATTTGTAAATATTAAGTTTCTTGATTGTTTTTTGTTTGTTTGTATGTTCGGGGGTTGTTTTTTTTTGTTTGTTTTTGAGTGAATGAATGATATGCTTATTTTGTGACATCAAAAGACAACAGGTGCAGTTTGCAAAAACTTGGCCACTTGCTTGAAGTTTCAGATTCACAGCTGCCACTACCATTTGTTTTCTGTTAAACTTATATTTAGTTGTGTTCTTTCTCATCTGCTCATTGTCACACAGGCTTCCTGTAGCGTCATGATCCCTGATCAGGAACGTCATTGTAGCAGAACTTCACTGAAATTCCCCTCAGTCACACCGCCTCAGTTTCCATCCCTAGCTCCATAAAAAGTATCTTCTTTTGAAATTTTAAAACATATTTCAAGTCTGTTGCTCAATTACTTTGTAAATCAATCTCCTTACATCATTTATCATTCGTTATCAACCTTTTACATATGAACTTTATCTTGTCTTATATGTACACGTCCGATAAATGCTGCATCATGAGTTCAGTAATACCTTGGAGACTAAGAGCACCTCTAGAAACCATCTTTGCCTTTTAGTAAACTCTGTTCAAAACATCGAAAGAACAAAACAAAACCCTAAACCGAGTCAGCGAACACAAGTGCAGTCAATGAAATGCTAGCTCTCTTAACACGTAGCAGCGTTTACATGTAGCCGCTTCAATCCACACGGGACGAACGTGAGGGCTTTGACACCGCAAGATGCCTCGTATCTTCAGAGTAACAAGATCACACACGTGATCCGACCATTTGATTCCAATCACTGTGTTGCATTGTCATGGAAGTTTCCCTTGCAGTGAAATAATGTAGCAGAAAATTTAATTATATATATATATATATATATATATATATATATATATATATATATATATATATACATGATAGAAAGTGGAAAAGTGCATCAGAAAAAGACTAAGTCAAAGAATTGCTGCCTGATTTATGTTTATGCCCCCCCCACTTCATGCTCACAATCTGTTGTTAGTCAAGCAATACGTTGAAGATCCATACTTGCTATGACTTTAGAAACCTTAAATCAGTCCAGATATCTATAAAAGCACATCCCTAATGCTCCACGACTGCAAACATGGTCATATAAAGCTTCAGCTTGGTCTTTACTGCAAATCTGCACCTGTCGTCTTGTTTTTACCTTCTATGTTGAATACAGAAACCCAAGACTTGAGATGAACAAAACTATTAAATAATGGAATTAAAAAAATGAAAAAAGATTATTATTAAAAAAAAAAAAGAAAGTAAAAATGATATAAATAAATGAGGTGATGATATTTCTCTTACTTTAGAAGTTATTATACACTGTATGCTGTGATTCTGATCTGGGAAACATTAAAGACATTCATAGCCAAATGTCAGATTTTGTATCTTTATTGAGTCATTTAACAAAAGTAATGTAACATGATGATTATGTTGGATGTATGAATGATTCTTTTATACATTTCAAAAACAACTCAGACTTTCACCAAAGAATTTATGAAAAATACCCCCATTAATAGATTTTTGATTAGTAGATTAAACATATATTTAATATTTAGAGTTAAAAAAAAAGAGTACATATCTCACACAGATTAATTGTATAATCTATTGAAAATATGTGCAATTACAGTCCTAAAATAAAAATGTGTGTCTTACAGCTCACTTTTACACAATAGTGGATTTTTTTCTTTTTTGTTATTCGGGGATTGTGATTTACCTCAAACATGAAATCATACTGAAATGCATTTACACAGAAGTCACAACTGTCATCACTAAAATATGCTGAAAATGTTCCTCACCTACTTCTTCAAAAAGGTATTATATGGACAAAAGTATTGGCTCACCTGCCTTGACTCACATATGAACTAAAGTGACCTCCCATTCCTAATCTATAGGGTTCAATATGAGGTCGGTTCACCCTTTGCAGGTAGAACAGCTTCAACTCTTCTGGGAAGGCTGTCCACAAGGTTTAGGAGTGTGTTCATGGGAATTTTTGACCATTCTTCCAGAAGCACATTTGTGAGGTCACACTAATGTTGGACGCGGAGGTCTGGCTCTCAGTCTCCGCTCTAATTCATCCCAAAGGTGTTTCTATTGGGCTGAGGTCAGAACTCTGTGCAAGCCAGTTAAAGTCAAATAATCTGTCATCCAGGTCTTTATGGACCTGCTTTGGGCGCTGTTGCACATGGTCATGTTGGAAGAGGAAGGGGCCAGCTCCAAACTGTTCCCATAAAGTTGGGAGCATGGAATGTCCAAAATGTCTTGGAATGCTGAAGCAATGAGAGTTCCTTTCACTGGAAGTGCAGAAATTTGGCCACCTCTTCGCACTATGCGACTCAGCATCCGCTGACCCCGCTCCATCAACAAAACAACTTTAGCCAATATAGTGTGTATTTGACACTTTGCAGCAGGTGTACCGAAGTTGGAAATCTTTGTTTCTGCGATGGTAATTCAGTTGTAAATTGCTTTCTTGAATTCCCACTCCCATTTGTTTAGAGCACTTTATCTATGCGTCAGCTACAAGGCTGTTTCTGAAGCTGGAAATTAGGTTTTCATGCTGTACAGCATTCCACAGACTGGTCATCCATTCTTGAAATGCCAATACATCATTAGTAGTTGATACATTTAAAGTCTTGCTGTATCCCACATTGACTGGTGCCATTGGTTGGTTTCCACTCCAGAGTCCAGGAACGTAGCAGGTCCAAAGGTGGATGCATCTCCATCAACTAGTTCAAGAAGAAATCCAACAAGCAGGATTTGTGCAAAGAGTTTGAGTAGGTGTGTAAGTTGTTGACGTGATGGGTCTGTTTCTGGATGTGAGAAGGACGCTTCATAGATCTGACCCATTACATGGAAGAAATGCTCAGTCCCCAGCGGGCTGTTGGGAAGTTATGTCTTTTGTTTCCTTTTTGTTTGGAGAATCATTGCACTTTTCTTTGTACAGCTCCCTTATTGCAGAGAGTTTTAAACAAGACACATTATCAAGGTTCATTCGCATAACACCTTTCTATTTCTGGTTTGGATATTCCATTGATTTAGCATATCATGGGAGGTGACACTTCATAAGAGCCCTGCTTAACAAGGTAAACCAAACATGAATTATTATAGTGTATTCTAACAGCTCTTGAACATATTGCATATCTGCATTCTGCTGCACATCTTAGAGATCCACGCAACAGGATAGTTAGTCCTCAGGTCCAGGAGGAAAAAAAAAAAAGGGGTAATGTGTTGTTTAAAGAATAAAGGTGGTCACAGGACAATAAGGTGTTGCATACCTGAGTGTTTGGGGGTGTAGGGGCAGTATTTAAAAAGTTATATATATAATAATATGCATCAAAGTATTTAAGTACACATACATGTCCACATATATGGGATATAAGGGGACATATATGCAGTTAACTAATACATATTTATATACATTGTAAGCAGAAAAAGCAACAAAATAGGTAATAGGGGGGGGGGGGGGGGGCAGATAGAGAAAACACGGGCAGCGAAAGCAGCCCCTGGGGGACCAGGACAGCCACCACCCGCAGTTTGCCAACATACCGAGCCAAGGCGGAAGAACAGGGGGAGAACATAGCCGACACCCAGAGGCCGTGCAGCACGCCTGGACAGCGACCTGCCACCACACCACCCCCAACCAGGGGGCCCCCCAGAGGCCGGCCCCGGCACTACAGCCAAGGAGTACCCCGGGGCCCCAGACATCCCCCCCGTAGGACAAGACCCAGACAGTAAGAGCGCAGGACAGGCCACCAGGAACCCAGCGACCTGCCGGGGCCGCCCAGCACGTGCTCCTCCAGGAGATATTGTTTCTGCACAACGCAGTGTACTCTGCTACAATAGGACCTGCTCCTGCTTGCCGTGAAGTGCAAAAATCTTGCACGTTCTCCTCTCTCTGTCCCTATTTCCAGTCATTCCGGTAACAATGAAGTCCACTGGGGCTGAACAAAAAGGCATGTGGGAGAAATGCTTTGTAATTTCTTTAAGGTATTCTTGTGTAATCACTTTGAGTTAATCAGATGTATAATAATTTTTAGTTAGCCCCACACGTAATTAACTTTTACTCCTCCTTTTATTCCTCTCTCATAGCATAAATAGCTGAGGCCTGTGACGTGGAACATTCTGTCTCAAAATAATCATAAGTACTACTGATGTGTGGGGGATGTGTAATCTGAACTCCTGATCCTCCTAATCTGATCGTGACTGTTGAACCTGCTCGGCAGACCCTCATTCAACGCTCCGCGCGCCATGTGACACTCTTCTGTTTTATGCATAAGTAAATGAATGTTGTTTAACCTGCATGTCTTACAGTTGTTGGTAACCGGAAATGTCTACAAAAAAATACACAAAGCTGGTTAGACAACTATGGCAACTTTCATTTCTTTGTAAATGAAAGTGAAACTTTTTTCTTAAGTATAAAAGGAGAGGCTCAGCCATGAGCTGGCATTAGCAGGAAGATGGTTATACTTTACTTTCATACTGCACCTACAACTTAACCTACTAAACGTATATGAACTCCTTGGTTAGAAACAACACATCTTCAATGTGGCAGACGTTTTATAGAGTAGGTAGGTCATTTTTGACTCTTTTCTTATTTGGCTGTGTTCTGTTTTGTCTTACGTAAATGTTTTCTTGGTATTGTAAATACTAATTATTATGATAATTACTAATTAAAGTTCAACTAAGCCATACAAACATGACATTACTGAGAGTGCATTTTTAATTCCATGGTCAAAGAGGTAAAATATGATGAAAGTGCACTATTTTCTCAATGTACTTTGATTGTAAGTATGACTAATGCAAGAATAGAGAGGACATTTAAACTAAGAGGTACACAGAGAAAGCTTGAAAAATAAACACAATCGTCCCCACTGACCCATCCAAAGCGCACTCTCAGTGGAAGGGTAATAACATGAAAATCCATCCATCCATGACTTTGACAAACAGTACTGGAAAAACATTTGGGGAACAGAGGCAACAATCACAGGAAACTCCCGGGACAAGAGCCAGTTACTTAACAGTAACAACAGCAAACACACAAGAAAGAGTCTCAAATATGAAGACTGCTAAACAAAAAGAAAACCACATACATGTAAAATGAATTTCAAGTCACAGAAAAAACATGTGACAACAAATGATTGGGCCCAAAGCAGCAAGAGAAAAAAGGTGGAGGTTAACGATTACACACTCTGAAAGATGCTCATGCAAGAACGCAGATCTGCTCTTGTGCACCACAAGTGACAAATCTGTGAACCATATCAAATCATATCAAATCATACCAAATCATACCAAATCATAAAATTCTTCAGGTCCTTTACTTTCCTCTTTTCTTTTCTGTGCACCAGACTTATGCTGGCCGGACGTTTCTCAAATTTTAGCTGAATGAACTCAAACAAGTGTCAAATGTTTGTCGGTGGCCAAACATTTCTTGTCCTGGGGTTAGGGGTATTCTTGACCACTGTTTAAAATGACTTGCAGGAGAACGTTGTATTTTATACTAAAGCTGCACCTAAAACTTAAAATAACACATTCTAAACAATACATGTGAAATCCTGAATTTTAAAATTACAAACAAAAATATACATTTTAATTTGTGACACAACACAGTGATATAGGTGCTATGATGTTACATGTTTTATATTGGGTTTTTTTTTTTTACTTTATTTTGGAATAGGTGTGAATAATCAGGACCAAATGGGTCGACGTGACTGAGTATGACTTTAACAATGGATAGCTCAGAGGAGGAAGCGGTGAGATGCAATAAAAAACAAAAGAACACACAAACACATCAATTTTTGTTTTGTTAATTTTCTTCATGTTTATTTATATTTATTTATATATATTATATTTTTATATTTATCAAGGAATTCTTTGATGCACTCGATTTCTTGCATGAACCTCACAGTGCTGAAGGACGCTCTCACGTCTCACTGCAAACTGACTGTAAGTTTTACTGATGCAAGTGTAGAAGTGCAGCTTTCAGAAAATGTTTTATTTATTTTTTAACTGTTGGCATGTATATTAGTGGTTAGTACCATGATTTGGTGAAAACCTTTCATCCATGACATACATATAAATTTTAATCTTGCAGCAGATGTTTCAGAAAGTTTTACAACTAAACTAATGCTGGAATGTAAAGACACAAAATATTTTTTCTCCTCTGACAGATGTTCCTCCTCCAGCAGTAGTAACAGCCCTCCATGTTGCCAGGGACACTGTTTCTCTTGAGTTTGAAAGCAGCTCTTCCTCTGTTAGAAACAAGATTCATGTAGATTACAGCTGTAACACACAGAGAGGCAGCGTGGACACTGAGGACTGGGACACCATAGACATTGGGGGGCTAAACCCCGGGACTGAGTATACTTTCAACATCAAAAGGATTGGAGAAAATGGAAATGAAAGCAAAGTCACCTCTTTGTCCTTATTTACAGGTAAATCTGGCACGAAAATGTGATGTTTGAATAAAAATTGTACAGATTATGAAGGCATTTGTTTTCTTAATAGCAGCCACATACTGCAGATGGATTTACATTTTACACTGATTGTGGTGGTTTATTGTGATGGTTTGTGGCGGTGTGCAAAGAAAATGATTGTCTCATATTTTCTCACAGAACCGGTTCCTCCTGCTGGGATAACAGTTTCTAACGTCACCAGTGAGTCAGTGTCTCTGCAATGGGATCCTCCAGCTGGTGAAGTGGAGTCTTTCATTGTGACCTGCTGCACTGGAGGAGAAACTGTTAAAGAGATAAAAACAAACACAGACCGTGTTACGTTCAGCAGCCTGAAGCCGGAAGTGTGTTATTCCCTCCATGTTTCTACACAACTGAGAGATGGCAGAACAAGTAACCCAACGTCAATAAGTGTCAAAACAAGTAAGTCAAAGAAAAACATCAAATATATTAAAGCTGCAAGCAGCGTTGATTGGGCCCTCGCACCTCGAGCGCATCTATGGCCCTAGATGCAACCTCTTTCCCACACTATTCCCACTCTATTCTGTCTGATACTTCCTGCTTCCTAACAGTACGGACACTTTCTCTACTTGCTTTCTGCTTGCTTTGCTGATTTTATTGATTTTTATGCAGATTTTTCCCTTTTTTCCTTGTAAGCCTACCCTGCTATAGCTTCTGGACACTCAGAAATCACTGGGTCTAAGGTGTTTTTACAGAAACAGCAGCATTTTTTTTATAACCCTCTTATCTTCCGCGCTGTGTGGCGTACACACAGCTGAAGCCTGATTTACAGCATCTCTGTACAGTAGCACACAGCTAAAGCTAAATAGCCTGGAAAGCTGCTAACCACTAGACTAACTAGCAGCATGATGCCACGCCTCTCCACAGATGACTACAACAGCCTCCTGTAGAAGATGAAAATTCATAGCTTAGAAGAAGCGATGAATTGGCACAGATTATAAAAAAAACACAGATTATAAAGAACAACAAAATAAACTGCCATAGCTATGTAGATGACATGCAGATATATATCTAGGATCTATTCATCCATCCATTTTCTATACCCGTATTATTTTTTGGCAAGGTCACGGGGTCTGCCAGAGCCTATCCCGGCTCATTATAGGCGAGAGGCAAGGGTACATCCTGGACAGGTCACCAGTTCATCACAGAGCTACAGAGAGAGACAAACAACCACACTCACACCTTTTTTAGAATCATCAATTAACCTGGGATTCATGTCTTTGGACTGTGGGAGGAACCCGGAGTGCCCGGAGGAAACCCACGCAAGCACAGGGAGAATACACACAGAAAGGACTTCTTCTAGGCCTGGGAATCAAACCAGGAGATTGGGACAAAAATCAGTATCAAATATAAAACTTATTTTTTTAAAATTCATTTATTGTTTACCATTTTCTGTATCTCCACAGAAACCAACTTTGAGATCCTTTTGAAGGATTTGGGGTTGATACGGTACTACAAAGAGAAACTAACACTCAGCAAGGTCCTTGAGGTTGATGAGAAGACCATTACCGATGTTCCTGTCAAGAGTAAATCGGATCTTCCATGGTGTTTTCTAAAGAAACTGATGAGGGTTAATGTGACAGCTAGAAATATGAAGAGCTCATCCGCTTATGAGCCAATGTATGATGATTTCAGTGATCTGCTTGACACTCCAAACACAGGTGACACACTAAACCCTCTCGACATAATCACTGCTCTCTTTCTGTGCTCTGATGCTTTTGTACAACAAGAAATGGCACTAAAAATGTCGATGTGTCAGTTCTCTGTGCCTCTGCTGCTTCCCAGCTGTGATACAAAACAGTGTACGCTCATGCTATGGGCCATGAGAGACATTGTTAAGAAGTACAGACCTCCAGCCCTTTCAGAATCTAAGGGCTTTATTGAAGAAAGAATAGTTGATTCTCAAGTTCCAATGATTTCTTTTGTGAGACTGGGTAACTGCTCCTTGTCAAAGTCAGAGATCCTCAATAAGCTTCTAAGCAATTCTCAGCAGTACCATGACACCTTTGTTCACCACAACATGGAAGGTGGTGACAGTCCAAAAAGAATATCCAATGGACTGACAGAAATCACCTGGTACCTTCCTTGTGGGAACAAAAACATTGATTATTTCAGTCAACCAGTGGCTGTTGCTAATCTTCACGGGGACATTGCTTCATTAATAACACAATACTCCTTTCTGTGTCAGACATCTGCAGCAGTTTTTGTGTTCTTTGACAATTTGGACTCTGACTGCAAACTTCTCAGAAAACAGAATCAGAGAGCACAGGTCTTCTTGGTGAGCAACAGTGAGAGCAAGAGCTTCAGCTTAGAAACACTAAAAAATGTAGCAACTGAACTGGACTTGACTAAAAACAACATTATAATTAAAACAAAACAGAAAAATTATGCAGATTTGACCAAATATCTGAGGGGAAAAATCAGTGATATAATTGAGAACTCGCAGATGAAGATGCCAATAGCAAATATGGCTGGAATTGCTCGTGAGCTGGGAATCTTGGTTGATGAAGACTCTCCAGAGTGCCAAGCAGGAAAGAAAAGTGCAGATGCCATCACTGAAGAAATTCAAGACCTTCTTCAGTACAAAAAAAAGCAGCTCCCCTTGCAAGACCAAATATGGAAGGAACTGACTTGCTTGGAAAAAGAGGAATTTCGCCTCCAAAAACTTGGATCTAAGAACATAGAAATCTACAAAAGTGACCTTCAGGAGCAGAAGAAGAAATTGCGAGAAAAGCAGAACTCTCTTAATCTGTCACCAGCAATGACATGCTTCATCACTGCAATATCCAGACCAGGAATAGAAAGGTGTTATTTCCTAAAATGGATGCGAATGAACCTTGATAACGTATCTCATTTAAACCTTTCTGGATTAAGGAAGTTGTACAACGAAAAGTGCAAAGATTCTGCAAACGAGGAGGTGAAAGAAATTGACAGACAACTTTCAAACAGCTCACTGGGGACTGAACATTTCTTCCGTGAAATGGGCCAGATCTATGAAGCTTCCATCTCACTTCCAGAAACAGACCCATCGCGTCAACAATTTCAACATCTGCCCAAACTTTGTGCACAATTGCTGCTTGATGGATTTCCTTTTGAACTTGTTGATGGAGATGCATCCAACATTCCTCTGAGATGGGTGAGTGATGTTCTCACTCAGCTGAATCACTTGTTGTCTCCAAAAAACAAAATACTGGTAGTTACAGTCCTTGGAGTTCAGAGCACTGGGAAGTCCACTCTCCTAAACACCATGTTTGGAGTGCAATTTGCAGTCAGCAGTGGTCGATGTACTCGAGGTGCCTTCATGCTGCTCATCAGAGTCAATGAAGACTTTAAAAGAGAATTTGGCTGTGACTTCATGGTGATCATTGACACAGAGGGCTTGAAGTCACCAGAACTTGCTCAACTGGACAACAGCTATGAACATGATAATGAGCTTGCAACACTTGTGGTGGGGCTGAGTGATATCACCATTGTCAATATTGCAATGGAGAATTCAACTGAAATGAAGGACATTCTCCAAATAGTGGTTCATGCTTTCCTCAGGATGAAGGAGGTGGGAAAAAAAGCCGAAATGTCAGTTTGTTCATCAAAATGTTTCTGATGTTTCTGCTCATGAGAAGAACCTACGAGACAGAAAGCTGCTCCTGGAGCAGTTAAATGAGATGACCCAAGCAGCAGCCAAAATGGAAAAGAAAGAGAAGAACAAGAGCTTCACTGATGTGATGGAGTACAGTCCAGACACTGGGAACTGCTACGTTCCTGGACTCTGGAATGGAAACCCACCAATGGCACCAGTCAATGTGGGATACAGCGAGACTTTATATGAGCTCAAGAAAAACATCATCCAACAACTAGGAGAGCGAGTTTTATCTGCTAATGATTTGTTGGAGTTTCAAGAGTGGATGACCAGTCTGTGGAATGCTGTAAAGCATGAAAACTTCATCTTCAGCTTCAAAAACAGCCTTGTAGCTGATGCATACATGAAGCTCTGCACAGAGTTCAACAAATGGGAGTGGGAATTCAAGAAAGAAATGTACAGCTGGATTAACAATGCAGAAACAAAAATTTCCAATTTTGGTACAGTTGCTGCAAAGTCTCAAATATCTGACCTGGAAAAATTCCTCATTCCGGTAAAACGTGAAGCAACTGCAGCGATGTCTAAATGGGAGAAGAAACTCCTTGACAATCTGGAGGAATACTTCAAGCAGACCGATGGACATGTCTATCTGGTTGAAGGACACAAAGAGGAATTCAAAAACAGTGTAAAGAGCCTTCGTCGCGAAATGGAAAATTCTGTCATAACTCAGCTCACAGCTGCAGCTGACATCAAACGGGGAATGAAAGAACTTAACGAAATCAAGGAGAATCATACAAAAGAAATAATAAAAGCAGTGAGTGCATTGATTGGTGAGTGTCGAAAGAAAAATGTCCAGATGACAGACACAAAGTTGGACAAAGAGTTTGATAAGATGTGGTGGGAAACAGTGAACAGCATGTCTTACTCTGAACTAAGACGCACAGATGTCTTCACAGACGTGAGCGCCTGTCTGAGAGAAAATATTTTAAATAAGGGGAGTCATGCATGTGAACTGCTGAGTAAAAAACCCCTCCAAGAGTGTGGGTTGGCTCCTTTCAAATACAAACCTGAAGGATTGGTTGCGAAAATAAAACACGGCGCCATGGATTGGTTAAGCCAGACGAAAAACACCAGACAAAAAATGGCTGACAATATAATCACTATCTCTCAGGACTTTGTAAAAGATAAAAAGAACAGAAAAACAAATTACCACAATGTTTACATCCAGGAGCTCCTTCACATGATTGATGAAAGGCTGAACAATGCTGATGTTGAAACAGATACTGAGTTTGAAGTTTCTCTAAAGCAGCACATCTGTGCAGTTGCAGCCCGAAAATTTCACACAATGCAAGAAGTCTTCATACAAGCAAATGACCCCATGATCCTTCTGCTTAAAAACAAGAAAAAGTTCTGTGCAGATTTCAAAGATGTTTTCCACAAACGAGACCAGTGCCAGAAGAAGGCTGAAGAATTCACAGAACAATGTCTGAAACCTGCTGTTGAAGACTTTGTCTACCGTTCTCTGGGTTCTAATATCACAGAAGAAATGCTGAAAAGTAAAACGTTTAGCACACGAACCTCCTTCCAGGGTTCAGTTCTGCTGGATTTGCTGACAAAGGAAGAATTCCAAAGCTATCTGAGCTATAATTCCAATTATGATTATTATGTGAAAACATGGATATATAAACAAATACAGAACCACTTCTCTGACGCATCTGAAACATCTAAATTTGAGGCAGAACATCTCAAGTCTAGTATCAGAAGTATAAAGGAGGCCATGACAAAGGTCAAATCAGAGAAGAGTGCCGACCTGAAGACATTTGTTGAACACGTCTGCCAAGAACTTGGTGAGAAACTGGTCATTTCCCAGGATGCTCTTGGTGCCTTCATGATCCTGAACAACGCTGACCGGGAACAGTTTTCTGACTGGCTAACTGAATCTGTGGAGAAGATGGAAGATACTCTTAAGGAAAAGTTTAAAACCACCACCTTTAAAACAAAAGTCGAACATCTCCATGTGAATCCTCAGACTGAGCTTTTCAACAGAGTGGTTGGATGTGGGAAACAGTGCCCGTTCTGTAAGGTTCCCTGTGAAGCAGGAGGAAAAGAACACACAATGCACTTTGCTTCACTGCATCGACCACAAGGTCTGGGTCAATGCCGTTGGAAGAGCACAGAAGTACTTGCTACTGACATCTGTACATCAGCTGTGATCAGTAAGTGCAGCTTCCACTGCCGCGCCACTAACAACAAATGGCATCCTTACAAGTCTTATATGGAAATTTTCCCAGACTGGCACATCCCGCCTGACGGGAGTCTTGAGGCATCAGACTTCTGGAAATATGTGATGAACAAGTACAACAGCAACTTTGCTGCAGCATACAAAGCAAAACCAGCTGAAATTCCTGAATCTTGGAAGAAAATTAAAAAAGAACAAGCAGAAGAAAGCCTAAAAAACTCATTTAACATCAAGTGAATTGTCTCTTTTAGGTAACTTGCCATTTTCACTCAACATCATTTTGGTTTTCTTATTGATTACTCTGGGAGCAGCAGAGGTTAAAAAAGTAAACAATGACTTTATTCAGTTACATCTGACTTTAAACACTGAAATGTACTTGAGATAAAAATTAGAAACTGAACCCCTATGCGGGGAAAATTTACTGACTGTTTTGAAATGCAAATCTCACAGATTCTCACATGATGAAATAAGTTGTATATATATATATATATATATATATATATATATATATATATATATATATATATATATATATATATATATATATGATCTTATTGTGAAATAATTATTCTTGGAAAGTAGACAAGAAACAGCCATCTTTGACATTTCCACAGATGGGATAACAGTTTTAGCTGTAAATTTGATCAGCCCAGATCACTTCTGCTCATTTTGTTCATCACTATTTTTTCTTTTTAATCTCATTACTCTGTTCATTTTCCCAATATTTTTATATCATTATATCATTTATAACAGTTACAAGGTTTTTCACACAACGCCTCTAGACTTTGCATAGATTAGGGTGATTACTTTATGACACAGTGTAATTCATCATTTTTTTTTAAATCACTGTTCCAGTTAAGTAAAGCCTTAGATATGATAGTGAGTGTTCTTTCTTTATGCGTGATTGCATGTTTTTTCAAAGTACAACAATTACCTTAATCAAGTATATCATTATAATGTTGTCATTACAGTATTTTGGAGAAATATCGTAGGAAAACGTTTAAGAGTTAACAAGGGTGAAACTACAAATTGTCCTCAATAGCGACATCTAGTGGCTAAAGTGAAACTTTCCATTGCTATACATTTTTTGCTCCTGTTAAATTTGTCATTATGTAAAATACACCAAAGGAGTCATAACTGTATGTTAGATATTGTCAGTATGCATCATACTTGGATACTTGGATCGTTATTTTGTTGAAGAAGGTATCACAAGTAAATAACTGTAATTAGTGTTTATTTTCACTTGTATGTGACATGATTGATTTTTTTGCGCAGTCATTAAGTGTTGATGCTCCACATACATCTTGTCTAATAAATATTTGAGTATACAGTCTCAATGTCTCCATTTTCATTTGAAACCTCAGAATTACTCCACATTACTGACACCTCACAGCTCAAGTGAGGTGCACAATCAACGGAGGATTAATGCCTAATTTTAGTCATCTCCTTCTCTGTTAGTTCATGTTATATGTCAACTTTATTCAATTAATGAAACACAAATATTGTCACTTGTGGTCTTGACTTCAGCTTTAATCAAAGATCACATAACTTGCAGAAACAGACTTAATGACACCTTTTAATATCATTTAGAGCTGTAAATGAGTGGTTAAGCTTTGTTTATCCGAGGCACATACAATGTTTTTTATGTTAAAGATGTTTTTAAACTCTTTAATGGACCATTTTCATACTTGAAGACTTCAATAAACATACATACAATGCAAAATTAAGGGGGGAAAAAAATGACACAAGCGATTCTTCCAATAATACGTTATAGTGGAAATTTTCAAATTCCAAGTATTTAAAATTTCTTTAACAAATTGAGGTAGGTCACTATTTCTTTGTGCACAATGTAGCCCCAAAAGCATAAAAATTGATCAATTTCACTTCAGTGAATTATTTTGCTAATTCTTCAGAGTTCTTTGATCCTCTGGATTTTCTCCATGAACCTCACAGCAATGAAGTAACTGCTAAGTAAGAAGGATAACTTATAACAAAACATTCAATAAATAAATTAAAAAACAAAATGCTTTCTGAGACTGTCAGAAAACCATGGACTTATTGAAAATCTGGTTGATTTTTTTATGCTTTTTGTGCAGCTGCATCACATGAATGATGGTATAGTGCATTGTTTTATACTTAATAGACTTTATTATTATATAACGCAACTAATACACCTTTTTCCTGCATTTCTCTGTGATTTAAGTTTTAGCAACATTGTTTGCTGGGGAAAATGGGTAAAGAGTCTGTTGCAGACGCTGTCTACAGATGCAGCGATCTAGAGCAGCTTTCCTGTGCAGAGGAGATAGAATCAGGCGAAGAAGAAGGAAACAGTACTCAAGATCCCGAAGAACTATGTGATGAGCAGTCTGTGAGCTTAGATGATGACAGAGGTGACAAATACAGGTTGACTGTAGGCGCAGAATTGAAAAAGATGTTCCCCAAAAGTAAAAAATGTCAAAAGAAAAAGAAAAAATGTGGAAAAACAGATGTTTATCATTTTAAAAAAAATGCTCACCAAAAATGCAATTCAGTACCAGAAAATTAAAAATTGCATGGAAAGCATGGAAAGAAAAAACTAGGCCCTCCATGGACATCATAAATAAAACATTTTTGAAAATCCCTGTTGTACACTTTCTTACAAATAAACATATAAACAGAAGGGACAGCCAAAATAAGTAATCATATGCTTTGTCGTGAAGCGCTTAGGCGAAATTACACACCAAGAAGATCAAAAACTATTCAGACCAGCAAAGTACCTCCGAAGAGAAAAGACTGCCAAAGCTATTACAAGGGGTGTCAGCAATTTTTTTTTACTCTATGTTGAAGAAGACACCCACAGAAGAAATCATGGGCGGCAACATAACTCGAAGTCTCACCAAAGATGTTCTGAAACAAATATCCTCTGAAGTACTGAAGAGTGCAACGCTTCACAATGACACGTTGCTTGAGCCAATGTTAACTCAAAGAGACTGGTGGTCACGCATCATCAAAAGCTTATTTTCAACACCTACAGATTGATCCTCTTGCTGATCACTTACAAATAGATACAAGAATAAAAACTTTAGCTGAGGAGACCATCACCCATCAGGTGAACAAGCCTGCAGGTGGGCCTTAAAATATTTTATCACGTGTTCTCTTTGATTCCGAACAGTTTACACATTTGGTTAAGCAAAGCAAAATGTATCTGGACAAAAACTGTTTTGCAAACTCAGGGCAAGAGGTTTGAAGAGGGTGAAACTGTAATGTGTGGTGAGAGAACCACACACTCTATACATGGAAAATCACCTTGTACACGTTTGCCTCATTACAAGGAAGATATGTGGAGCACATTGGGCAACATAATCTTCCGATACAGATCCTTGAAAAAAAAATGTTCCTAGTTCTACTCAGCCGGATGACGACCATGAAGAACAGTGGAACAAGAGGGACAGCTCTTCCGTTAACGCCAAATCAAAATCCAAATATTTCAATCCACCCAAAAGACTCCCAGGCCCAAAGATCCCACACTTGGATGAGCACCAGCACTGTAAAGATCAGCAGGTAAATATGGTTTCATATATGAGGCAGGTGTTTCTATACTGAAGTTTTTTTGTGTTTTAAGTTGTAGTGTAAATATTACACCCAATACATTAGTTTCTTGGCATGCTGAGTTTGCAGTTAACTTCACTGTGGAAAACCCCAGACACTGAAGTAGATTAGAATAAGATTAGAATTGAGAAAGGTTTATATAGGAGTCATTTTGTTATTTTCTGGAAAGAAATGTTCTTTAAATTTGACAATGTGCCGTAACCAAGCAATCGCTGTGTTTTCTTTTGACAGATTATCGAGGGCCTGTTTCATGTTGCTGTCCGTTAATTAAATCTGTAACACCATCTAGTTGATGAGCCATTACACAGCAGGTGTCATTTTGTTCGGGGTCAGGACTGAGTGACCTCGTCAGTCTGCCAAAGGTAATATTAAAGATGTGTGCATGTGGCGTTTGTGATGGATTGTGCTGTATTTGGGTGAGAAATGTGAGTCAAAATCATAAAACAGACAATTCAAAGAGATAAAATAGTGAAAAGTCTTTAATGATAAAGATGAAAAAATAAGGTAAATCAAATTACTGTTAGGCTCTGTAAGCATTTAACGTTAAAAGGACACAACAACAATTATTTCAGAAGTGAACAATGAATGAATCATTTGAGATTTGAGGACTGCAGAATTTGTTTATATACTTCACACCACGATAAGCAGCCAAATAAGCGCCTTTATACAGACATTTTGATTAAAACAAACAAACAAAACATATTTGCGTGACTTGAACTGAATTCAGGCGACAGTTCCGCCCGGAGTCTCAGAATCTGCAGGGTGACGTAATTCGCTGTGACACCGGCGTCAGCCTGCTTACCAGTTCCGGGGGCGGGCGGCTACCAGCTATTTTAGCACAGAGAAGCCGTTAATCAGATAAAACATGAACCCGGCGCAGCAGTGAAGGATCACATGAGTGTTGCGACTTAAATCTGTGTTGGGAAGGTAGGTCGAGGATGAGTTGGGGGGGATACAAACTTAAACGTTCACGCGTAGCATCCCGGAGAGTCAGATAGCGTTTCCGTTTAGATTTGATCGTTGATCGGCGTTAAAATGTGCTTTTATGAATAAACACGTTGGATCATTGAGGATTTTGCGTTATTTAGATGTACTGCATGGCCAAAGAGAAGGATAAAAGTCACAGACTGATGTCCAGTGGGCCCGCTGGTGACGGTATTCATTCATTCATTCATTCATTCATGCATCCATTCATTTATTTACAATTTCATCATTAAATTCACTTCGCGGGTTGATGAGGAATTTCCAAATTCACATTCCAACTTATTGTGACATTGAGGTCTGGAGTCTTTCTTATTCTACCGATGTGTTTGTGCAGGAAAGAGAAATTAAAGAGCTGTTTTATTCTGGATATATTTATTTATTTCTAACCAAATCTCTCATGTATAATATCTAATACGACCCAGAGTAACGGCTTTTCCACAGCTACTGGAATATCTTCTATTAAGTGCGTCAGTTAGGGTTGAATAACTTGACTAGCTTTCCGTTTCCAGTTGGAAAATCACAGTTGCCTGTAGTTAAGTTTACGTTTCATAAGTTTGTCTCTCAGCTACTTGCGTCTGCCTCTGCCGCTGTCTCTACAGTGCATCCGCAGACACAAAAGTAACATGACCGAGCAACGCAACCCTGGGACGTCTTCCATCCCTCAGATGGTCCCGGCCCACGCAGAGTCCACCTCCCAGGCTGTAGACATGGACCCAGTGGAGTACACCCTGAGGAAGCGCCTCCCCCGGAAACTTCCGAAAAGACGGAACGACGTCTACGTCAACATGAAGACTGATTTCCGGGCCCAGTTGGCACGCTGCCAAAAACTTCTGGAAGGAGGGGGTCACAGGGAGATCTGTGTCCATGGACTGGGCCTTGCCATCAACAGAGCCATTAATATTGCTCTTCAGCTGCAGGCCACAAGTCAGGGGGCTCTGCAGCTGGCAGCTAACACCTCCACAGTGGAGCTCGTGGACGACTTGGAGCCGGAAGATCCTGATGAGGCCGGGGAGCCCATGACGCGTACACGCAACAACTCAGCCATTCATATCAAAGTCTTCTACCCTGATCCTCAGTGACTGGAACCAAACTGTCTGTCATCTTGGAGAAATACTGTTGGAAGACATCGTCTAGTTGGGACTTTTCGTTTTATGGAGAGAAGTGTAAGAACATCCACCTGACATTTAAGAAAAGACCAGGCAACCCCCCTCCTCCTCAAATATCTTCTATGTTCACCATGAACCTTGCTGGAGTCCTCTTTTTGTCATGGGTTGCATCGGTTTTTTTATTCACATTACTTGGAGCAACAGTAGTGTTGAAGTGAAACTATGAGTATTTAATGTATTCAAACATGTTCAGTTGTGCCAAATGTACATCTGCATTTGTGTTTTATTGTAAAGACCCCTGAGTCTCTGTGTTTTTAAAGGAAGAAAATAAATGGAAAAAAAAAATCAGCTTTTGAAGTCGGTGTAGTAGCTGTAAGTCTCCTCTAGATGTCGGTATACATCAGCAGCAATCTTTGCTGGTATAATATTGTTCTCTAGTGAAATTATTTATTCTATAAGTCTTTACACCTTGGGGTTCAACTGAGGGTCAGAGACTTGAAATCAACAAACGTGTTTCATTCTGCTGCTGTTTTTTTTTTTATTTAGGGGAAACTAATGTGGAAAACTATTTTAGTTTGGTAAGAAAATAAAACATACTGAAATGTCTTTAAATTTTACATCTGCATCAGTACTAGAAAGATTTTATAAGAATGCGTGTGAAGCTGAACATGGTTTACATAATGAACTTGCTTACAACTTACTTACAGTTTGCTGCATATATTTTGTTTATTCACACTGCTGCCCTTAAAGGCAGATAAAAGAAGAAGCAAACAGACTTCCCCTTGTGTTTCCATTTATCTTTTCTTTATCCAACAACAACATTTGTTTTTAAATAGTGGATTTTACAGTGATGAAACAAAATGTTACAAAAAAAGAAAAACAGGAAAGAAACTGGACAAACAGCCTCAAAAACATCTTCAACTTGCGCAGCAAAATATAAAAATACGGGAAACAAACAAGGAAGAACACTTTACTAACATTAAATAACTGAGCATCCCTTTTAAAGAAAGCCTCACGTTCCCAGGACCAGCTGATTGCCTGTCTGCTGTCTGATGATGGACATTTGGGGGGAGATGGTGTTTAGCATCAGGTTCTGGAAAACTATTTGCAATTACAGCTCCACAGGATGTTAATTGTAAATTTTTTCCAGACAGCCGTTGCCCATCAGAGCTCGGAAACCGGTGTTGGGTTAGTCGGAAATTAAAACGGATAACAGTTTCACAGTTCTCATGCGACCCTCCACAGCGGCCTCTTGCTCTCACGCTGAAACCCAACTTGAGCGCCAACTTTGTCGGCCTCTGTTCTGGGAGAGAACATCCATTGTGACCCAGCGGTTCAGGAACATACAAACGTTATATATATATTTTATTTATGTATATAAAAAGATGAGCAGCTTGCCATGATGATAAGAATACCTTTGCAAATGTGCAAATGTTCAGTGGTAAAACAGAATGTGAAAAAAAAGAGACCAAATAACATTTTAAAGATCTGCCGCCAACCCAAATACTAGAACTTAAAAGTAGAAAATCTGTATAAATAGCTTTTAAACTACTTAAAAATATCACAATATTCACTGATCAATTCGAAGAAACAACTAGGATTTCTGTGAGGCACATTTGAAAAGACAGTAAAGGCACGTGGGAAGAGGTCTCAGTTTTACCTCTTTGGAACTTCACATTCCTGCAACTTCCAGGTACAATCTATCTTCTAAAGTTCTAAAGTCTATCTAAAGTTGAGTGTAAGGGTCAAACTCACTGGAAACGGCTTCAGACACACGAACTTTCATATTGAACTCATCCACACATACACAAGTACATCCACACACAAAGTGCAAGAGAGTGCCCGTTGAACAGCTGTCGGAGCAGTGCTTCCCAAAGGTGTTGTTTTGGTCAGTATGCGCTTCAATGTGTCCACGAGTCACATCTACATTCCAAGGTGCAGTCATCTCCTGTCCAAAGTTTTTCTGGGACTGTCCTTTTTTATTCCAGCTTCCTCCTTATATGTGAGGAATGCTATGTCTTTCTCTTCCCACACTCCATCCAGCATCTATTGTGCAGATTAACAGCATCAAATTCCTCTGCGTGCTTTTGGAAACACAAATTTCTTTTTGCCTGGAGTCGGGTGATCGGCTGATCAGCTGACATCTTGCTGACAAGCCTGCGCATCCAACAGAAGAAGGTGCACTTTTCCTCGTAGGAAGTTGACATGAACTTGAAGCAACTCCGCCGCTGAGGACACCCTCCACGTTCCCTCTGGTCCCACTGCACTTGCTGGTGGGGTGTATTCCTGGAAGAGAGAGAATCGAGTTCACCATGACCTGCGGCCCCAGATACAGACGGTTCATTCATCTGGAGTTTGTATATCTACTCGGCTGCAGCTTTGAACCAAGTCATTTCAAAGGTTGGGTTGTGACACTCCAAAAGTCAAAGAGCCGGCTTACACAGCACCACCTCGACCCATGTCGCTTTCATGAAGGGCTCATAGATTTCAAACAAGACACACCTGTCTCAGCTGCATTTGAATAAGCTTAAGTTTCAAAACTTTATTACATTTTATCTACTGATTCTTTCTTTCTTTACATTTTAAATCATGCTTTTTATTTATTAATGTGAAGCTTTGTAAAGCATTTTGAATCACCTTGTTGAATTGTGCTATATACATAAATTTGCTTTGCCTTGCCTTGCCTTGCCTTGCCTTGCCTTGCCTTCAAACTACCATGATATCCTCTGGTTTCTCATTTACCCACAAACACACCATGATACCGTTAGAAAAAGCTCAACTTGAGTTCAAATAAGACATAAGAAAGAGAAGTTTTACTCTGCATTTACGACCCTCAAATATACATGATTTTGAAAGGCAGAACAATGTCTCCCAAGTACAGGACCTGACTTCAGTACTTGCTGGTTTTGTTCTGCAATAATCAATCAATCAAAATTCTTTACATGTGAAATTACTAAACAGGGCTCAAAATGTTTTTTTTTTTTTTTTTACTTCTTAAAAAGCTAAGGAATATTACAAAATGTTGAGTGCCCAAGATGTGGCTTCCCAGCAAAATGTTTAACTAATAGTGCCACCCCAACTGGAAAAAAAAGAAAGAAAAACGAGATGAAAAGTTTGGGTACCCACTGAAGAGCTCTGTTAGTGTGATGAGCTCAGCATGAAAGGAATGGCCCGATTTTACAAAGTGACACTTCACTGTTCAGACATGACGCGCCATCTAAATGTGGGCTGATGGCAACACTGAGGTCATTTGTTTCACTCGTGTCAGCATTTTGACAGACACAAAAAGAAACAAAAGAAAAAGCTGTAGCTCTTTTAAGTCACATAAAGTCTGAGACCTTCGTAAAATATTTGGAGGCCAACATTTTTCATGAGGCTCTGTCTTTTTATTTCCACTGTAAATGTGTACATACAAAAAAGAAACTGATCTCTTTGAAAATTTAAAAAACAAGGTCTCATTTAACTTTTTTAAAGATAAGTCTTTTCTATTCACTCCTGGCAAACGTTTGTATTTGAAAAGTTTCAAATGGTCCTTTGGAAGTCATTTGGATTTATTTTTAAACCATGCATGTGTACTAAAATGTGAAATGTTTTTAATAGTAACTATTAGACCTTTGAAGTTCCTAGTGGGTTTTCGTTATCCTTAAAAAAAAGAAAATTCTCCTTCAATTTGCGTTTATGAAAGTGCAGTAACTCACCTGGATGTTGAGGCTGCGCAGCACAGCATTGATGCTCACAAGGTTTGTGACGGAGATGTCCAGGTGGCTGCTTATTGCTGCATTGGTGACTGATGTTCGTAGTAAGTTGAGCGCCTGTTGTAAAAGCCACAAGCCAGTCTGCACCTCCTGGACTTGTTCCAGTGCCTTTCCAAAAAGACAAACAGAGCCAAAGAGTCTCGTTTCAGAAATGAAAAGCATCAAAGGACATAGTCTTGTTTCTTAAGGAAGAAATTAACTGCAATTAAAAATAACATTTAGAGATAGCAACAAAAAAAAAAACAACCTACAATCTCTACATTAATGATAACATACAAACATCTATAAATTTACACGCCATCTTCTAGCGAACCTAAATCTGTTGCCATTCAAGTGGACTTACATTTTTCTTCTCCCAGTCATCCAAGTTGACTGTGGTTTGTGGAACAGAGACAGACTCCAACAGGCCACATCCTTCTCTACATGACTTCTAAGAATAGAAGAACAATGACTACATTTAGAGATCTATCCAAGAATTCATCATGGGTGATCCCAAGAACTCAATGACTGTGCAGCCACATTCCCCGGCTCGCAGGCCTTAGTGCACGCATGCATTTTCCTCTCACCATAGTGACTTCTGCGTCTTGTGCTTCCTGTATGAAATGGTTGAGGACCCTCAGGTCACAGATTGGCCTTAGTGGGGATGGTAGGCCTGGGCGGGTCCACTCCAGCACTATCAACAGCAAGGCAAACAGTCCTGCCATTACAGATAGAACAAGCACAAACATGCAGTTATAAAAAACAGCAACTGTGGTTATTGCTTCATATATATTTCTAAGCCTATGTAGTTATGCCCTGAAAAAGACCTTTTTCCATTTGCCAGGTCTGATAGTAGTTTTGTTGCCATTCCTGCTGTACTTGTCTAAAGGTGTGACTGGCGCCAGAGTTGCACGTCTCCAGTCTGTGAATACTGTCCTCACTTACCTGCCCAGTGCTTTTTGTTACATTGTTGTCCATGTGGGACGATAAACTAAGAAACTAACTCACAGCTCAATGAGTTTGGGAGCATTCGCGTATTCTTGCTGGAGTATTTATTTCAAGGCCAGCTACTCACTAACTGGGTATCGGAATGACAGGACAGTCAAAAAATACTATCTGAATTCAAACCTTTAAAGTTTTTACTTTCACAACAGCCCTAGTAGATTTATACAGTCCAGAAAAATAAATTGTTCTTTTTAACTTCTTTATGTTTTTTTTTCCTCGTTTTTTTCTTTTTTTTTTTTGTTGCAAATAGTCATTTTGAAAATAACTAAAAAAATATCAACCACCCCCTTTGATCAAGAGGTATATATCAGAATCAGATCATAACTAAAATAAATAAATAAAAAAGAAGATCAGTGCGTGTCTAAAAACTATTTTCACAAGTTAAATGTAAAAGACCTTTTTAGGAATAACAGCCAGGACCTAAGAAACAGCAATGTTTCTTCTGCAACCAACCTCCACAGCCCACAATAGTTGAAAGTAAATTATGTTTACACGATACACAGAACATTGCGTTCTTAAGTAATTCAGACCTTTTGGTGAATTTTGGACAACAAGAACTTCTTTAATAGTTCGTATGGAGAAGCCCCTATGGCACATGAACTGCAGACGAAGCATACAGAAATGCTGGTATTTGTAAAGTCACTGCGAAGTAAGTGTTTAACAAAAGTGTTAATGCATGACTGCTAGAGGATCGCTCCATTGAACCCATGTTAAAATATACTTATTTACAACAAAAATAAGCATATTAACAACATGTTACAAATAAAGGTTATGGTTTTCATAGCAAGATTTCACTTCCATTGCAACTATTCAGGGACACGATTTTTTATGCAGCAGACCAGGTTACATTTATGTAGCAGACCAGGTTACATTTATGTAGCAGACCAGGTTACATTTATTTAGCAAACCAGACTACATTTATGTATCAGACCAGGTTACATTTATGTAGCAGACCAGGTTACATTTATGTAGCAGACCAGGTTACATTTATTTAGCAAACCAGACTACATTTATGTATCAGACCAGGTTACATTTGTGTAGCAGACCAGACTAAATTTATGAGGCAGAATATGGTACATTTGTGTAGCATGCTATAGTACATTTATGAAGCAGACCAGGTTACATTTATGCAGCAGACCAGGTTACATTTATGTAGCAGAACAGGTTACATTTATGTATCAAACCAGACTACATTAATGTATCAGACCAGGTTACATTTATGTAGTAGAACAGGTTACATGTATGTAGCAGACTATGGTACATTTATGTAAAGGAACGTGGTACATTCATGTATCAAACTAGGTTACATTTATGTAGCAGACCAGGTTACATTTGTGTATCACACCAGGTTACATTTATATATCAGACCATGGTACATTTATGTAAGAGAAAGGTAACAATTATGTAGCAGACGAGGTTACATTTATATATCAGACCGTGGTACATTTATGAAGAAAACTATAGAACATTTATGTAGCAGACTATGGTACATTTATGTAGCAGACTATGGTTCATTTACGTAGCAGACCAGGTTACATTTATATAACAGACCAGACTACATTTATATAGCAGACATTCTTAAATATAGTACATTTAAGAAGCAGACCAGGTTACATTTATGTAGAAGACTATGGTATATTTAGGTAGCAGACCAGACAACATTTATGTATAAGACCGTGCCAGATTTATGTAGCAGACCAGACTACATTTATGTATAAGACCGTGCTAGATTTATGTATCAGACAAGACTACATTTATGTGTCAGACCAAAGTACATTTATGTAGCACACCAAGTTACATTTATGTAGCAGACCAGACTACATTTATGTAGCAGACCAGACTACATTTATGTAGCAGACCAGGTTACATTTATGTATCAGACCGTGGTACATTTATGTAGCAGACCAGACTACATTTATGTAGCAGACCAGGTTACATTTATGTATCAGACCGTGGTACATTTATGTAGCAGAGCAGACTATTATTAAGTAGCAAACTAGGTTACATTTAGAAAGCAGACCAGGTTACATTTATGTAGCAGACCAGATTACAATTATTTAGCAGACCAAACTACATTTATGTAGCAAACAAGGTTACATTTATGTAGCAGACCATAAAACATTCATGTAGCAGACCAGAATACATTTGTGTAGCAGACCAGACTACATTTTTTAGGCAGACCAAACTACACATATGTAGCAGACCAGGATACATTCATGAAGCAGACCAGACTACATGTTTTTAAGCAGAAAAAACTACATTTATGTAGCACACTATGGTACATTCATGTCGCAAACCAGGTTACATTTATGTTGTAGACAAGTTACATTTATGTAACAGACGAGGCTAAATTTATGTAACAGACCAAGTTAAATTTATGTAGCAGACCAGGGAACATTTATGTGGCAGACCAGGCTACATTTATGTAGCAGACCAGAATACATTTATGTATCAGGCCAGGTTACATTTATATAGCAGACCAAACTACATTCATGTATCAGACCGTGGTACATTTATATAAAAGATGAGAATATCTTTATGTATCAGACCATGGTACATTTATTTAGCAGACCAGACAACATTTATGTAGCAGACCAAACTACATTAATGTAGCAGACCAGACTACATTTTTTTTATCATACCAGACTACATTTATGTAGCAGACCAGGTTACACTTATGTAGCAGACTATGGTAGATTTATGTAGCAGACCAGGTTACATTTATGAAGCTGAGTATGGTACATTTATGTAGCAGACCAGACTACATTCATGTATCAGACCAAACTACATTTATGTAGCAGACCATGCTACATTTATATAGCAGACCAGATTACATTTATGTAGCAGACTGTGGTACATTTACGTAGCAGACCAGGCTACATTTATGTAGCTGACTATGGTAAATTTACGTAGCAGACTATAGTACATTTATGTAGCAGACTATAGTTACATTTATGTAGCTTACCAGGCTATATTTATGTAGCAGACTATGGTACATTTATGTACCAGACCAGGCTACATTTATGTAGCAGACTATGGTAAATTTATGTAGCAGACTATGGTACATTTATGTATCAGACCAAACTACATTCATGTATCAGACTGTGGTACATTTATATAAAAGACCAGAATATATTTATGTATCAGGCCATGGTACATTTATGTAGCAGACCAGGTTACATTTATGAAGCTGAGTATGGTACATTTATGTAGCAGACCAGACTACATTCATGTATCAGACCAAACTACATTTATGTAGCAGACCATGCTACATTTATATAGCAGACCAGATTACATTTATGTAGCAGACTGTGGTACATTTACGTAGCAGACCAGGCTACATTTATGTAGCTGACTATGGTAAATTTACATAGCAGACTATAGTACATTTATGTAGCAGACTATGGTTACATTTATGTAGCTTACCAGGTTACATTTATGTAGTAGACCAAACTACATTCATGTAGAAGACAAGACTACATTTATGTAGCAGACCAGACTACATTTTTTTTAGCAGACCAGACTATATTTATGTAGTAGACCAGGTTACATTCATGTAGCAGACCAGACTACATTCTTTTTTGCAGACCAAACTACATTTATGTAGCAGACCAGACTACATTTGTTTTAGCAGACCAGACTACATTTATGTACCAGACGAAACTAAATTTATGTAGCAGACCAGGTTACACTTATGTAGCAGACTATGGAATATTTATGTATCAGACCAGGTTACATTTATGTATCAGACCAGGTTACATTTATGTACCAGACCAGGTTACATTTATGTAGCAGACCAGGTTACATTTATGTACCAGACCAGGTTACATTTATGTAGCAGACCAGGTTACATTGATGTAGCAGACTATGGTAGATTAATGTAGCAGACCAGACTACATTTATATAGAACACCAGGTTACATTTACGTACCAGACCATGCTACATTTACGTAGCACACCAGGCTACATTTATGTAGCAGACTATGGTACATTCAATGTATGAGACTATGGTACATTTATGTAGCAAACTATAGTACATTTATGTAGCTGACTATGGTAGATTTATGTAGCAGACCAGCCTACATTCATGTATCAGACCAAACTACATTTATGTACCAGATCAGACTACATTTATATAGCAGACCAGATTACATTTATGTAGCAGTCTATGGTAGATTTATGTATCAGACCAGGTTACATTTATGTACCAGACCAGACTACATTTATGTAGCAGACCATGCTACATTTATGTAACAGACCAGACTACATTTATGTAGCAGACCATGCTACATTCATGTAACAGACCAGGTTACATTTATGTAACAGACCAGACTACATTTATGTAGCAGACCATGCTACATTTATGTAACAGACCAGGTTATATTTATGTAGCAGACCAGACTACATTTATATAGCAGACTCTGCTACATTTATGTAGCAGACCAGGCTACATTTATGTATTAGACCAGGTTACATTTATGTAGCAGACCAGGTTACATTCATGTAGCAGAGCAGACTACATATATGTAGTAGATCAGCTTACATTCATGTAGCAGAGCAGACTACATATATGTAGTAGATCAGCTTACATTCATGTAGCAGAGCAGGTTACACTTATGTAGCAGACTATGGTATATTTATGTATCAGACCAGGTTACATTTATGTATCAGACCAGGTTACATTTATGTACCAGACCAGGTTACATTTATGTAGCAGACCAGGTTACATTTATGTACCAGACCAGGTTACATTCATGTAGCAGAGCAGACTACATATATGTAGTAGATCAGCTTACATTCATGTAGCAGAGCAGACTACATATATGTATCAGATGAGGTTACATTTATGTAGCACACCAGGTTGTCATTTTATGGATTCCAAAACCTTTAGAACAAATATTTGGAACTGTATATAGCTTGGTAAGCTCAGTGACCCCTGACCTCCATACACAGGTGAATCCAATTATAAGAAAGAGTATTTAAGGGGGGTAATTATATGTTTCCCTCCTCTTTGAATATTCTCTGAAGAGTAGTAACATGGCGATCTCAAATCAACTCTCAAATGAGCTGAAAACAGATTGTTTACCATCATGGTTTAGGGGAAGGATACAGAAAGCTGTCTCAGAGATTTCAGCTGTCTGTTTCCACAGTTAGGAACATACTGAGGAAATGGAAGACCACAGGCACACTTCAAATGAAGGCTCGAAGTGGCATACCAAGAAAAATCTTGGATAAGACGAAGTGACGACTGGTGAGAACATTCAGTCAACCCACAGACCAGCATCAAAGACCTACAACATCATCTTGCTGCAGGCAGAGTCACTGTGCATCGTTCAACTATTCGGTGCACTCGCACAATGAGATGCTGTATACAAGAGTGATGCAGGGAAAGCCTTTTGTCTGCCCACATCACAAACAGGGCTGCTTGAGGTATGCTAAATCACATTTAGATAAACCAGCCTCATTTTGGAATAAGATGCTGTGGACTGATGAAACCAAAATTGAGTTACTGGGCATAACAAGGGGCGTTCTGCATGGAGAAAAAGAACACAGCATTCCAAGAAAAACACCTGGTACCTACAGTAAAATATGGTGGTGGTTCCATCATGCTGGGAGGCTGTGTGGACAGGGCAGGGACTGGGAATCTTGACAAAGTTGAGGGACACATGGATTCCACTCAATACCAGCAGATTCTGGAGACCAATGACCAGGGTACAGTGACCAAGCTGAAGCTGCACCTGGGATGGATCTTTCAACAAGACAACAACCCTAAACACTGCTCAAAATCTCCTAAGGCATTCTTGCAGAGGAACAAGTAAAACATTCTGGAAGGGCCATCTCAGTCCCCAGACCTGAATATAATTGAAAATCTGTGGTGTGAGTTAAAGAGAGCTGCCATGCTCAGAAGCCGTCAAACCTGAATGATCTAGAGATGTTTTGTAAATAGGAATGGTCCAAAAGACCTTCAACCAGAATCCAGACTCTCATTGAAAGTTATAGGAAGCATTTAGAAGCTTCAATTTCTGCAAAAGGAGGATCTACTAAATATTGAGTTCATTTTTTTTGTTTTGTGGTGCCCAAATTTATGCACCTGCCAAATTTTGTTTAAAAAATTATTGCACACTTTCTGTAATTTCGCATAAACTTCGCTTCACTTCTCAAATATTACTGTGTGTCTCCTATATGATATATTTAACTGAAATTTCTTTAACAAAAAATAATTTATACAGAAAAATCATGAAGATTAACAAGGAAGCCCAAACTAACGCATCCCACTGTATGCAGCAGACCATAGTACATAGGTTACATTTATGTAGCTGACCAGGTGACATTTATGTAGCTGAAAAGTTTACATTTATGTAGGAGACTGTAGTACATTTATGTAGCAGACCAGGTTACATTTATGTATCAGACCAGGTAACATTTATGTAGCAGACCAAGCTATATTTATGTAGCAGACCCGACTACATTTTTAAAGGGTTATTTTCTTCTTCTTTTTATGCACTATATGGTACTAAGAACGGCTGGACCAGTATAACTGTACCCATTCTAAATACAACGTGAAGCATGTGATTTAAAAAATAACCATTATTTAGTTCAAGGTAAGGTACTGTGACATTACAAATTATCACCTAGCTTCTACTAGCTTCTCATTACCATTCTTGTCAGTATGGACATCGTGCACACAATGTATGTACAATACACACCGAAATTGGACCTCTGCTTTTAACCCATCAACTAGCTGCCACCATCAGCGCCCGGAGCAATTGGGAGTTAAGGGCTCAGGGGCCCCAGTGATTTACCATTGTGGCCAGCCCTGGGCTTGAACCTGGGTCCTCCACGCCCAGCCCACCACTGTAACCACTAGGCCACCACTCCCAATTTAACATCATACTGTATTTATTGCACCTCTGAAGTGGTTTACGCATACTTGTAATACCGATTTCAAAAGAGGTATAATATATATATATATATATATATATATATATATATATATATATATATATATATATATATATATATATATATATATATATATATATATATATATATATATATATATAAAGATGTATCCTACAGAATAGAGGGATGGAGTAAAGTGGAGCAGCTGACTCCATCCTCTAAATCCAGCTCCAGAGTTCTACAGACATGGTTGAAAAGGGAGCTTCTGTCCCTTTTTAATTTCAACCAAAGCATGCCACAGATATGTAATACTACCTCAGAAAAGGTGATTGAGAGAAAAGCGTGAATAATGTGTCTCCTTTAAACAATTAAGCAGAGAGGACAGTGAAAGCCAGTGTTTATTGCAGATATGAGCAACAGAATAAATTATATTTGATTTCTATTACTCTAATAACTTCAGCTCTCTCGTCTTAGTGCTTAGTCTCCCTTACCTCAATGCATCTCCTTAGAATAATACATTTTGTAGATGTCAGATTTTTCACTATGAGCACTGCCTACCAGCAGGGGATTTCTCAGACTGTAACATGTGATGTCAGCATAGTGGAATGATTCAGCATGATAAAGCAGTGTCACATTAAGGAACCATGTCATAACTTGGATTATGAGGAGAAACCTTCAAATACTATGACAATTAACTCCTATTTAAAATAGGATGCTTCCACAATTGGGATATCACTCAGAGATATAGAAATCACTTCTAGCCTTCTCTCAGGATACATGAAAGTGACTTCTAACAACGAAAGTAGAAATAAAACGTTCTTCCAAGAGTGTCATTAGAGTTCAGTGGAAGGGATTTTACTGTGTCATGTGTGCTCCCAGCCTTGTTCCTCTGCCACACACTGAATGCGCTCTTTCACTGCAGCCTCGACGTGTGACGCAAAAGCACGATGGAAAATACAGACTTTTACCCGGGTAGACAGGGAAAACACAGGCCAGATTAAGTTCTTAGACTGCCAAGTATCTTGCTCAAAGACAGCTGAATTCCCAAGTTAAATTAATTTAGCATTTTTGCTGTTACCAGTAGAATATTACTGATCCCTAAAGGGGTCAGTGGGGTAATTGGTTTAACCTATTTGCCCCCTCATCTGTGATACCAGCATTGTGGAGGAGACCGTATGTGACATAAGGTCTGTGTTTATAGAACAGCACTTCTGACTTTTACTCCTGTGCGTTTCACGGATGCTTTCTGGTAACACGCCACATACACAGTGCTCGTGCTATAGTATCCCACAACTTTGCAGCCATGTGCATTATTCTTAGCAATACTGTTCCCCAGAGAAAGCGTAAATATATGCCATGTAGATTTGCAGTGTAGCTGATGAGTACAAACAGCTGTATACTCACATAAGAACTAAACACATTTACTAAAAGTCATGCAAATGTATTTCCAAGGCTTCATACACTCATAACTGATTAGTTTTGCCAGAAATGGCTGAAGACTAATATCATCATACTTGCCACATAATACTATAGGTTATTTCACTTTCTAGGCTGTTTTATTGGGTGCTTGTCAAAAGCACTTGGGTGCTTTTTTTTTTCCCACATAAATAAAAACTTAGTCTTTTTCTGCACACCTATGGCACTTCCGAGTTTTACAAAAAGCAACAGCGATCTTTCTCCTTTTTTTTTTTAACCATTATAATTCAAGCTGCACTTTTTACATCAGCACTGTGGTCTGAAGGACGCTCGTGTCCACTTTGACGACAGGAGGCAAATGACAGTTTTGGAGAAACAGCGACGCTTGCACAGGCCGATGAATGGGCTCTTTTCCAGCATGTTCTCACATTTGTTAATGTGTGTGACTCAGCCTGAGGATTATCAGTGACCTTTCCACCTTCTCCACTGCCTACGTGAGAATGCGTCAATCTTGGAAGTGCATTCACACATACGCTGTCTCTTGACTTTCTCACCACGGTGGTGGTATTTACAGTCCAGGACTGCGGCCGGACGACAAGTTAACAGCTTTGTCTGCCAATATTAGCTGGCAAGACAATGTTTCTATTTTAGATTAGCGGCAGTAGTCCACAAGTGGAGGCACTGTGGATAATAGTGAGCTTCACTCCAGGTATGTGACAGATGCTTTGGACAGGTGGGCTGGCTGCTGACACGAGAGACACTTCAGACATGTCCTATTTTAACAAACTCGTGCCAGACGAGAGCTTAGCGGTTTAAACCAGCTAGGTGGTGTGACACACTCCGAAAGCTGATAAAGAGATGATTAAAGCTTACATCTTTTGTGGAATGGTTGCCTTTGAGGGCTTTTTAACAGGCTGTCCACATAAAAGGACAGGATTGTAACTACGTAACTTTCAGGTGACACAAATATGACATCATTTCCTGCCCTGCTCTGTTGGAATTCCTAAGAGCTGTGTTTCTGATAACCTTTTGCATTTTTTTTTTTTTTGCTGACAAAAGTATGCAATGACTGCACCGGAAACTGCCGAATCAGCTTTCGCATTGGATGCCTTTAGGTTTCCAGTCTGCTGTGTCATGCTTAAAGAACAGACTTGTCATGTGTTTCCCAAGTGAATGAGAGTAGCAAAACACAATGGTCATCACTACTCAGGATTTCCCCAGGAGGTCAGTTGATCTGCACTGATTTTCAGGAAATTAAACATCTTGAGCGAAAAGTGGTAAATCAAACTTGCAACGCCGACTGATGACGTGTCTTGCAAAATGCTGGCACCAGCAGCTTCAGAAAGGCTAATCTTGACATGTAAATAACTTAAATGCCACTTGGAAAGGTTATAGTTCAGCCGTTGAGTCTAATGTGTGGGGTACTTTTAGGGAGGGGTCTATGTATAAAATGTTAATTATGGCAAGAGCTGTGACCAGAACGGCCTTGGAGGGCAGTGTGTGAGGGTTCATGCACCGACCTCCACTATGCCGGTCCTTTGGTTCTTTGGGTAACTGGATTCCTCTCATTCCATTTCATCTCTTTCTTTTGTGGCTTTGTCTCTGTAAATGATTGGTAAACGTACAGTTTGCTCGTGCTCATGTTTCTTGCAGAAAAGTTTAAAACTATTGAAATATCCATTTGTTTGTTTTTGTTTGCAGAGCAAATGAAAAACCAATTACTCTAATTTACAGTAAGTTCCTTAGACTTCTTTTTAAATATAGATTATGTCCAGAATCCATTTATCAGTCTTGCACTTTAAAGGGTTATATGATGAATGTTATCACAGGCTGCCTGATCGTTTCACCCAACGGCCTTTGAGGGAAATATTTGATCCAATAAACACCCACTATGTTATGCATTTATACCACAGTTGTGTGTGTAATTATTACACCTCTAGATAATGACATAATATGCTATGCATGTCCAAAATTAACAAATCTCCATGCTTAACAGAGGTCTACCTTATTTCATACCATTAGTGTCACTTTGAAGTTGAATTTGTTTCATGAAATGCACCACACAAATAAACTTGACTTAAGTTCACATTAGAAAATCTTTGTTAATAGAAACCACGAACAAGAAGGTTCTTCAAACTGCTACTGTTTTACAAACATTATTGAACACGTTCCCTTTTATAGATACGAGCTTACACTAACTTTAGGATCAATCTTACTGCTTAATTGTTAATTGTCTGAGAAAAAGAAAGACATTGGTCCAAGAAAAAGCCAACATCAGGCTTCTTGCACAGAAATCTGACAATGAGAAGTCTACCTGCTGTGTCTCCTCAAGCTGTCAGGGTCAGGACAGCAAAAAAAAAAAAAAAAAGAAAAGCACTTAAACACACGCATAGATGACAGCCAAGTGCCAACAAAGACATTATTTAACAGGAGCCCATTCAATAAGCCATGATACAATTATAGTCAGGTGACTATATGTTCAGTTTTTACTACTCTGCCTGATAGACAGATTACCTGTGTGCCGGTCCAAACTAACACATTATATGGATTGGCTTGGACATTTATGTTTATTACCATCCAAGTTTCATTCCTCCAATTACACCAGCACTGACCTCACACATCCTCCGCTGTGTAAAACAGCCCATCAGCATGATCTCCTTCAGGTTTCTCCACTAAAAGTCAGACGGTTCAGTTACTGAGTACTTAACTGAGACATTGTCTTGGTTTGTTTTAGTGATTTTAACTATTCACACAAATAGGGGAGTCACAAGCCCTACAGTATGGGGGGGGGGGGGGGGGGGGGGGGGGGGGGGGGGGGGTTGTTCCTCCTGGCTCCTTAATAGATCTGTCCCTGCTGGATTTACACAATCAATTTCCAGCATTGTTAAATACAATCCTATAGCATTCAAGGTATGAGGTTAGTCATTCATTAGAGAAATAGCTGTGAGCGGTACACGTCAAAGTAAACAGAAATCAAAGCCCCCACAAGTAATTCAGCATTCTCTAAAACACAATCTATGCAACGCATCCACGCATCATCAGCGTGAAAAGAGCTCAAATATACTCAGCAGGCTCAACAGGCTGATGACTTAAACAGGTAGTCCACACAGAGTGCAGCAGAGTGGGAATTTTTGTCGCTCTTACCTTTACCCGTGTTCTGCAACATTCGCGAAAAGGTGCATCATCTTTTAAAAACATCGTGAGATGGATAAATATGTGCACCGGCGTGGCGCTGAGAGCCACCCGTCGAACGTCCAACAGGTCCAAAAATGCGACCCGGTGCGCTGGTGCTGTCCGACTCAGTCCGCCCGGCACGCGGCTCCGTGGAGAAAAAGCCCGGCGCTGCCAGCGACTCGCACTCACCTACCACACTTTGCATCACTGTGCTTTGGGAAAACCTTTTTATTTACCTCCCCGAAGGATACAGTGATAACGTGATAGCCCGCAAGGGCGAGCACGCGCCTCTTTGCGTACCACTGCCAGCGATTAAACATCAACCCGCCATAGCAGCCCCTCTCTGCCTAAAGCGTGAAAATAGACTATCAACGAAAGGCAATGTACTGAGAAGAAATAAAGAAGGCATGCCCATAACTCACTGGCAAATTCCATAGCGGAGTCCGCATAGCCCCTCTCAGGGTCCTCGCGGTTTGGCCAATAGGTCCGTCTATTGCCCATTAATTGGAAACGAAGCTCTTTTGTGGATCTCTTGTGCACTTATCCGGTAGGTGTTTCTAAAAACCGATCCCGTTTGATTTTTTTTTTTTTTTTAATTGATGACTTTAAAAATAAAGTTGCATTGTTTTGATTACAATATAAAACTACACCCCCTTAAAATGTTTTTTTTTCATTGTTTTCCTAATAATGAGCTATCCCCGTTCACGTTTTTTTTTTTTTTAAGTGACCAAAACTAAAAAGCCACGCAGAGACTTCCCATTCATTGTTCAAAGGGGTTTTGGAGACAGTCATCTCAGCATGTTGTAATATACACAGAGAAAGCAATCATCAAGGTCTAACATAAATCCAGACACTTTAACATTATGGGACATCCTCTTACGGCTCCATTACTTACAGAACCAAACCGGTGAGCTTGTAGGTTAAATAACGTGCCTATTCTTTTAACTCATGCTTTGTAACTTCTCTGGACAACAGGTGACAGCACCTGCAAGATGCATAACACGGTACAGCCTCGAAACCCCCTCCACCCTCCCCACTTATACACTGAAGTCTAAGACTTTAGCATTAGGGGATTTGTTGGTTCTTTTCCAAAACACCTCTGGAATTACATTTCTCAATTTCATGAAATTATTCCAACTTCTTGAACTTCTGTACCGTCAAGAAACATGAGTAAAATAGATATAAAATAACTAAAACAAGAATAACCATCCAACGGTGTATATGACTAAGACAATTATGTTATTTTACTAAAACATGCTTACAGACAAATTATTAAAAGAAACTAAAACGTCTAAAGAAAGCCCACCTTCATGATCTCATGTCACTTTTCCCGCCTCGTGTTGAAATGCTTTCAATAATCTGCGTTCCTGATAGTTTTAAATGGGATTCGGATCCACAGATAAAGATGGTCAATCAAAGACACTGTTCAGGAACAAATAAAAAAAATATGGGATGACGTTCGGGTGCTTGTATGGAACCACCTTCGTGCGTTTAATGATGATCAAGTATTAAGTTGAGCTCATAAGACATTACATTCTTCCTCAGAATGGGCTGCTGGATCCAAGAATCCCGGTTCCCAGTCAAATGTTCGTTTATCTACTCATCTGGCAACGAAAACCTCACGACTGACTGGATGGTCTTCTTCGGACCTTATATCACAAAACTTTGCCTTTCTGATCCATCAGTTCATTCTCATCATTGCGTTAAATAGATGCACAGAACTCTTCGGGCTTATCCTACGTTTTTCTGAATAGTCAGTATACATACTGTATACTTTCTTCTTATTTTAATACTCTGGTTGCATTGAAATAGCCTTTGCCCCAGCTACCACGATCACTTGGGTGTATCGCCAATACATGACAATGTGTAGTGCAGCTTTATTTCTGTTCTGCCATTCGGTTTAATTAAATCCAATCAGCCCAGTAAAAACAACAAACTTGGGGAAAACTGAAAGAGCGCTCACTGAAAAACTCCATGCAGACCAAGTTATTTCTAACAAAACACAAGGCTCACACCGCGACTGTTAGTCTCAGTGGTTTAAACCGTGTTCATATGAAAAAAATAGTAAAGGAATTGTCCACTGAAGTAACCTGTATTCAAATAACCAGCCGAGACCAGCGATTCTAACAAATAACAAAATACTTCCCTTCATTTACATCTTGTAGATAAAGAACAGAAATAAAATGAAGAAGGATGGAAACCGACACCAGTGATATGATCTTTTAATGACCTTAATGTTAGTAAACATTGGCTCTAGAAAAAAGAAAAAAAAAAGTAATATACGATGTAAATCGGTGATTCGCTGATTCTGACCTGCCGGTTCTGGCGCTGGCCAAATCGGATTTAAGAACTATAATTGACTCGACATCGACTCAACAGTTAAAGAAAGCCGAGGCTGCAGACCGTGTGCTCCACTAGCTTTAGTCTGAGTCTCCTGGTCTCCTCGATGCTGACTGTGCTGCTCAGCAGGGTGCTGCAATGTGTTCGATGAAGTTGGTCGTCCCAAATTTGCTTTCTTTACTATTTTTTAAAGCTGATGCACATCCTGACAGGAGAAAGATATGAACTGATACAGGTCAGAGCTGATTGGACACATATCATCTGATTCTGATCAATCGGTGCATTTTTCATGTGCATGTCTCCGTGACAAGTTTTCTCCAGCTAAAAAAGTGCATTTATTCCACCTCTAAACTTAAGCGAGCCTTACACGTCAGGAAGAATATATATCACTTGCATCGAACTTTATTGGGAGAGGTAGTGAAGACCAGCATGCAGTCCCACTCTTGGCAGAAACTCTGTCCCACGAACGCAGTGAATATTATTAATCTAAGTTCCTTCGTTCCATGAGATTTTATCAAACCTATTCACAATGAAATAATATTTTTTAAACAAATCCCATGTGTCCTGTCAGAAGGTTTGCACTAATTATGCACTAATTACCCTCTGCACATCAAGCAGGAATGTTTATATCACATGTCCTCACCCTGACCCCTGACAGCCCCCGTGGAGCCAGAGTAAAGGAAATATATTGAAATTTCCTGGAAGTCCCCTGTGTGTGTAACACAGGAGGGGGAGGGGGGAGTAGAGGGGGTGTCTTCCAAAAGACTGCATGCACTTATAGCATCGGACAGACCGTAAAAGCATGCTTGCATATACATCATAAAATGTCAGTGGCACACGTGGAATTTGTCATGAACGCTCGAAAACTCTGATAAAAGTTGTTTGCAAGATCATGTTTCACAAGTGTATGAAAGCGTAAGTCTATGAAAGTGCATCTCCAAATAAAATGATTACAACGGTGAAATTCAGCTATATTTGAATTGAAAATAAAACACGCCTTTACAAATCTCAGACTCGACAATTAAAACAATGACTATTTGTATAATCAATCTTTTGACGATAACTCGCAGTCAGACAACATGAGGGTTTTTTTTTACATCCTTTCCTCCCTCAAAAGTGCCACAATTTCATGTCTTAACTAGAAAACAGAAATGCAACTGAAGTTATCTGAATTTTCAAGTATAAATATACACACTTGTTTTTTTTCTTTTTAGTTAAATATCATAACTAGTCATTTGAGTCACCTTTCATGGTACGTAATCACTGCAGTGCTAAGCTGAAGACAGTGTTGACAGCTTTGTTTCACTGTTTGCTCAAAGGACTGTTTACTTATGTCTGAGCCAACATGAGAGGGAGAGTAGAGGGAGACAAGGTACGTGCTGTGAGCCATGCTTCATGACCAGAGCAGGGGATTGGGGTGGGAGGTGTGGGATGTGCGGGGGCAGGGGTGTCCAGTCTCAGTGACTCCTGGTTTGGAATGAGACACGGCGACTGAATTTGGGATCACCTAAGAGAAGGAGAGAAGATGCGGGGTTGAGGACGAGCTGGGATAATTAATGAGGACAAGTCAGGTGTGATGCAAACGACATACCGGGGGAGCCTGTATCGTGGACAGGAGGCAGTGAAAGTGCTTGGCTATTGCTGTGTGCGCGCATGTGTGTGTGTGTGTTTTAAAGTGTTTCGATTTCTCATCCAGGTTTTGGGCTTGCAGCCAGTTAGGTCTCCTCCTCTGGCGCGACACAAGACAGGAAGTTGACATAAAAGAATGGGGGGACTAAATGAATTGTCGCAGGAGCCAAGGCAGGAGCCGAGACAGTGGCCACCGACTACTTCGGAAGTTATTGTTTCATCTTTCAGGCGTCCACATTGACAACAATCTTGTGTTTCTATTGAACTTATTGTAATCTCATAGCGGAGCAGGATTTGGATCACAACCATTAACCTTCTAAAAACTCCTTGGTGGTAAACAATACAACAATGTGGTCATAAGCAGTTGTTTGACTGCACATGAACCTCCTCCTCCACGTTAAAGTGGATAACTGGTGCGGTGCACCTTCTATAACAGTTAAAACGCTTACCGGCAAGCATGTAGGTACTCGCAGAACCTACAGGGATGCACCTCAATCACATTCTGTCACTCCCATAAGTGCAAACAGACAAATACACAACCCAGCTGGGAGCAAATTTAGATAAAACCTAGATAAAACCGTTAACAAGCCTAAAGCACAGGTAGAAACTGCCGGGGGATGCGCAGGTCTAGAGTTCCTGAATGAAAACAAACAGGTTGCCGTGATTAAAGCCGATAGTCCCACTGAAATGGTTATCACAAAGTCAAGGACCTCTCGTATATATGATCTTACTTCTACCATCCCGAGTAAATCCTGTTCCATCAGTTCAAAAAGACTGCAGTTTCTTTTTCCAAATACCAACCGGCCAATCCAGAGCTCCTACTTCTACAAGAGTTTAGACACACTTAACTGTTGAAAAGAAATTTAAAATGAAAGCGTAGGTGCATCCCAACATGAAGATATATAATATTCAAGTATATTCACATATAAAAACACTTAACATGAGTATGTAGGAATGACATCTACTAACAGATGTTTGATGTTCAAGGAAATGCATTAAAATGTGGCTGAGACGTTTGACTCAAAACCAGAACAGTCTTTAATCATTTAAATTAACTATTTGTTGACCAGAAATGCTGAGAGGTAAGAAAGCCTCAACTTCTCATGAGTCTATTTCTGATTAAACATCAGGATTATCTCATTAATTATGTGACCATGAAAGTCCATCGATTCCTAAACTCGGTTTTATCCTCCAGGATATGTGCCGATAAAACATTTGCCGACCAACATTTAGATCAACTTCTTGGCCACACACTTCAATAAAAACTCATTTCTTTTTTAAGTAGTTTTCCAACACTGTCCTGTTAGAGCCATCTCGGTTCAAACTGACTGACTCGGCATCTTGTGATTTACTTTATTTCTTTTCAGGTTGTATCAACCCGACATGTGTTTGGTTTTTTTAATCATTTTTCAAACATACTAATGGTTAGCACCATGATTTGGTTAGTAGCATGAATTTTACTTATAGTTGAGAAGAGTCTGGATAGTCCTCTTCATCTTCGGGTCTGGATGAACCAGCAGCCACGTCTTCCCAACCTGAAATTCCGATTCATTTCACCACTATACATATCTCCACTGTGGTCCATTTGAATGCCTGAGAGTCCAGAGAATGTCAACTTAAGGGTTAAGGTTGGATAAGGTTAATAACTGGTTTCTTCCTGTTCACGTTAAAGTTTCAAGCTGCACTTGTGAATGTAGTTGTGTTGTAGTGACAAGCGCCTCCTTTGTCCATGTGGTTGTATCAGCTCGTGATCAATGACAGTCGCTGACTCTGCGCCACGTGAAGGGTTAGAGATCACCGGCACACTAGCATTACATGATATCCATTTTAAAGCTTTTTATGAAATACTCTTGCAGGCCTGTGACACTAAAATGCATACGGAAAAATGCCATAGAGGTTTTGAGTGAAAATTGCAAGTGATATGCTGCATCACTATTTAAAAGCATATTTTAAAAAAAAACAACAAATGCTGAAAATAAGAGAAATATGTATAACAAGAAAAGAAGGTTTTACCTTAGTAATTTTACAGTTCCCTCAGAGACAAAGGTATTAGTAGGCAAAGGCCTTGTCCAACTATTTGTATGTAAAACCGACAATGATCACCGAAGTAATGATAAATTATAATTTAGAAAAAAAAATCAGACAAGGCTTTTGAATTGTGGTCCTATAACAGTCCTATAAATAAATATACAATATAATAATAAATATAAAATATAAAATTAAATAAAAATAAAATTGACCACTAGATACTACAAGCAAAGTTTGAAAATGATCCAAAACATTCAGCTAAAGGGAAAACCATTGGACTCTTCCAAGACCTTCTATGGACCCTGATCTAAATCCTATTAAACATCTGTGGCTGAAAAAGCTGAAACATGCAGTCTGGAGAAGATTCCCTTCATACCTGACACAGCTGGAGAAGGTTGATCATGAGTAGTGGACCAAAGTACCCGTCCACGGGTGCAGAAGTGACAGAAATTGCCTGACTGCAGTGATGGGTTCATAAGGTTGCAGAACAAAATATTAAGTTGAGGACATCAAATAATTTGTCCTGGGTTTTTTTTATTAGTATGTTGTTAATCAAATGCAAATCTGAGTTTCATTAGTCAATTTTTAGTAAACATTTATTCATTTCGTCATCATCAAGTCATTTCTTTGAACACTGTGGCTCTTTAATGGAGTACCAACAAATTCACCCACACGTGTGTACACTGTACACGTGTCCTGTGTGTATAAAACCTGCAACACCAATGTTCTGACCTTGTTCCCACTTTTGAGTCTTCACTCCTTTACATTTTAGGTCCTGATGTCAAATACATTTCCCACTTGCACGTGGTGTGTTCCCCACTGCCAGGCAACATTGCGTGGCATTTTGTTCATCCCACGCTGCCTTTGGCCTCACACCTTCTGTTATCTAATGGCCCTCTCACCACTCACGAAGTCCACTTCATAATCTCTGCCCTCTTGTAGCTGCACTATTTGCCTGACTTACTGGTTCTGACTACACACCCTGTAAGACTTCAAACAACAAAATTTTACTTTGCTGCTTTTTGCCTCGACTTCCAAGCTGGGTTAGATTTAACAACAAATAACCCCGCAGCATCCGCCTGACAGACAACAGAGGAGTTGGCTACTTTAAGGAATCATCTAATTACACCAGTACGGTTCTGCTAAAATCTAACGTACAACAACATTATTGCAATTTTTAGACAACAGGTAACGAGGGTGTGTGACATGTTTGATAAGCCAACGAACCCCTGGAACATCCCGACGCTGCACAAGAGCAAACACGTTTTCATCCACCGTGAACCACAATTTCACACCGACGTATATAGATGACAAGACCGCCGTGTGCTCAGTGCTGACGTCAAACAGATTTCATTCAGGAACATCACCATCTAAGGAGACGACACCGGCCTGATCCTGATAAAACTAAAGGAGGAACTTAAAGATTCATGGAGACGTGGTGCATTGTTTGGGCCTCTGTTGAGAAATTAAATAAATAGACACAAAAAAAAAAAAAAAAGGTCTTAGGAGGTTAATCTTACTTCTCACACCACAAAACTGCATTCGCTGTGGTGGTTGGAACACACCTAAAGAAACTGATGTGCCTGGAATTCCAGCTATGGCATCACGTCAGGTGTGTGGATGCACTTTCCTCTTCTGCAGAAGAATTTACCTGTAGCTCAGAAAGTATAGTCGTTTAAAAAATAAATAAATAAAATAAAAGCAAGTCTTAGTTAAATATTTCAGTAAATGCACAGAAAAATCATTTGGTCCTTACCAGGTCTTGAAACGAAGCAAAGACCATACAACATATTACACTGTCATTGTTTATTGAATAAAAACAAAGCTTAAATGCAGCAGCAGTGTGTGGAATAAAAACTACACCCTTACTACTTGGAAATTAAGAGCGTAGGTGGCAGCAAGAAGCTGTCAAACAAATGCATTATTTTAAATTTAGCTGGGGCAGAGCTCTAAAAAAGCAGAACTTTCTAGCCAGCTCATCTGAAGCATTCAGGTGCCAATGTTGAGAAACGGACATCAGCAACGATCGGCCCTCAAGTCTGGGAGGGGTCATCTGGGGAACGTTTTGCTCTTAAGAAAACAAGGAAGGATGGCAGAGGGAGTAACCCTGGCTGAAATGCCACAAAGACAAGCTGCTGAGATGTTTGTACTTAAGTCGTCTTTCCCGCCGCTTCAACAGTCCGATTTGGTTTTTGTTAGATGTGGTGCAATGTGCCCTCTTCGGTTACTTTGACTTCATTTTAAAGCCTGGTGAGGAAAAAAAAAAAAAAAAAAAAAATCCTAGAATTGACTGTGTGTACATTCACAAATCACATGTTGATTCTTTAGGTTACATACGGAAGACCATCCGATGAACGAATATATTCAGTAAAATGTCAAATGGAACTTTTGTACCAAAATGTCACGAAATTCCCTCTAGCTTGATACTCCATCCTTGAGCATGGGACCGATCGACTGCATATCGCTTCCAAACACAGCAAAATGTAAAAATTCAATCCCAGTTGCATTGGCACTTAAAAGGTCTTACTGTCTGATTTTCTAATAAAAAAGGTGATCAAACAGCCAAAACGCAGTTAGTGAGACTGATCTGACAACGCCTTCCTCAAGTTCCCTTTTCACCTGCACTTCCACTGATGAGCAGACATACTCAGTTCAAAAGGCCAAATGTCCAAGTGAAACTAGCAATTTTAATGTTTTATGGTGGGCATAGTTAAACTAGTCGCATATTGTTCAAACCACAATCACACATCATGCAACAGAGTGTAGCGTTACTACTCCATTCACAAGAATCCATCTATAGGACAGTAACACTAATGATTTTGGGAATACATATATTTAAAAAAAAACACACAAAAAAAAGTAACAAATAACTAAATTTATAATTAAACAGATACTGTTGCTTTTTTCAGTCACAAGTTTAAAAAAAAAAAAAAAAAAAAAAGGGGTCTGTACTCCCAATGTGATGGACCAGACACTGCAACATGAAATCTATGAAATCTATATAAAACAAGTGTTTTGGGGTTCGTTTGTCTTTTTTATTGATGCAGACAGGGGACACAAAGTACATACATTGCCACGTAACGGTCCCATCCTTACCCAAGTGACTGTTTATTCTAGTTAATTGTTGCCCTCAGGATCTTTGAAGTTCCGGTGCAATTCTTCTCCCTCTTTCTGGAAAGTCCTTGCATTGCTTTTGGCCATCATGGCTAAATGAAAAGATGACCCGTTCAATCAGTTATGATACAATTAACAGTCTCACATTTAAAAGGTTATGACACTAAGGAAAATTAAAGCTACTAAAGTACCCAGACAACTGAACTTTGCAAATACCTAAATTTAAATAATAAAGCATCGGTTACGGTATGATGTAGACAAACCACTTTGTGAACTTTATTGACTTCCATTATCAAAGACACAAGATCAGAATCAAATTAATCCACCCCAGACTGAAAACATCTGTCAAAGAAACGGTACTTAGATACTTTGGACATCAGTTTTCTGAATGTGGCATTAAATATCTGTTCTAAATCATAACACCGACAAAAGTACGTGGCATTAAACATTCATAGCACTGATGGAAAATGTAAATGAAGCCCCGTGGTTAAAGCTGGTTTAACCTCCTTTGGGAGCACAAACATCAAGCGAATATCTTTGGAAGCTCTGGATCAGGAGGTGCACAACGTTCAGGAGGAATTTCTGACCGCCTTTCACAGAACTGCTTTATAGAAGGGACAGGTCAGACACATGAGGTAAATAGTCTATGTTATCCCAAAATATATATATAAATAAAAAAATCGTCTCTCTGCCCTGAGTAACTCGCGCTGGCCTAAATCATGATGCTCCCTACTATAAGATGTTTTGATGCTGGGGAGCTGCCTTTTTTGTGCTTTGGATAGTGCCAAGTATTAAGAACAATTCAACTTTATTTCATCAGCGCACAAAAAGGCGTTTCCTAGTACGACTGCAGACTGCCAAGGTATTCTTTAGCAAAACTGCAGTTTGACTATTTTTAGGACAGCAGGCTTGTGACTAACTCATGAACAGGGATCATTTGCCAGCTCCAGTTTTGTCTTCAAGCCTTAAGCTACTGCTCGTGGATTTCTTTCCTCATTGAGGATTGCACCTTTGGATTCATCTTGGCTGGGCATGCAGGAAGAACAGCCTCAAACCTAAATTGACTCCCTCTGTAGACATTTCAATTCTGCGCTGAAGAAACGCCAACATGGTCTTTGCTCCAAAATAACTACTCTTTACTGTAGGTTTCATCCGTGCAGGGCTGGGCGTACGTCAGGAGATGCCTGCTTAACACCAAACTTGTGTCCGTCTCACTGAAGTACATGTTTGAATGAGAAATTGAGAAAACATTTGACTGATGCATGTCTAAACAACACCATAAAAGCTCATTTGTCTCTCGGTTACAGTGTGTTGTCACAGGAAGTCCCCGTTTCAAACCCCAGCTGGGACCTTCCTGTGTGGAGCTCGTATGCTCTACCATGTGCTTGTGCATGCTCTTTGAGAACTCCAGTTTCCAACAACAGGCACGTGAGACTAATTGGTGATTCAACATTAACGCCAAGAGTGTGTGGTTGTTTATCTGGGTGGGTACCGGCAACCTGGCCAGAGGACGGAGTGGCTGGACTCCCAGGATTTGTTTATGAAGCATTTCATTATTGACTTTAGTTCAACTTGATACATGTCATGGGCTTCGTATGTCTTTTTGTGACTGCATGTGGGCTTCTGTCCACAGGAAAATAAACCCAAACACTTTATGCTCAGTCCTTGTACCCACCTAACTCTGAAGTTGTAAAAAACTATTCACTGAGTGACAGTCGACCTGTCCAGTAGGAACGTTGCAAAGTGTGAAGCGGTCCAACTGTCCTGTCCGCTTGATGCTTCCCTGTCAAAACAAAAAAAAAAGTACAATTTTAACATAACCAAGTTGCTACAGGGTCTGACTCAACTACAGTCACTCAAGTCAAAGATTGTGCTCGGTGCAGTAGTTTGTAGGAGACGGTGCAACCTCTCGCTGACAGAGATCTGGCTCCACTCTTCTCTTCAGGCAGTCCCAAGCAGTCAGTGTCACAACATTCACACTGAGAACCGTTTCCCTCGGCGGCGCGCCAGCTGAATGACGAACGTTTGGATAATTGTCAGGTGCGAAACAAACTTTGGAAGTCTGCTCATTCTGTCACAATTGTTAGAAAACGTGCAGCAGCCGCACCTAAACGTGGGTCTGTGGAAGAAACAGGCCTTATTAAGCCGGTTGTGTGAGCTTTGTTTGAGCGTAGCTTTAAGATGGCAACTGATGAACATCTAAGGAAAAAATAAAATCAGAGTTACAGCACTAACAAAAATCATTATGATAAACTCAAGACAGACTAAAAATGACACAGTCAGAAAGTAACCAACTGAACCGGGTACATCACCTGCTCCCCAGACGTCTGGTTGAAGCGGAAGGCTTGGACGCTGAAGCACAGTCTATTCTCTTGCTCCCGCGGTAAGAACCTGGATGGAGAGCCTGGCAGTACACTGTCCATCAGACATCTACAACGGAGGAGTTCACTTTAGGAACAATGTGTCCGACCTAGTCAGGCGAGTGTTGCGAAATAAAATCAGCTTAGTAGTCCGAATTCATTCAATAGGATTTCATCTTTAAGAAATGATATCTAGATTAATTAGGTCAAGGTGTGATGTCAATTTTAAATTAAAGAAAAAAAAAAAGAAACAAAAAAAAAAAAAAATAAAAAAAAAAAAAAAAAAAAAAAAAAAAAAAAACACACCAATGCACAAGTATTTTCATTTTGACTAAACTTTGTAGAAAACTGACCCATGCTTGGAAATAAACTTGTAGTTTGGCAACGAGAGGGGGTCAGGCTGCTGTGTGGCAACACAATGGTCAACATAGAGAGTGAGTGGAGGGTGCAGTGGAGCCTCCACGCTGGCCTCCAAAAACACTGCTTCCCCCTGCTGGTACACTGACGAACTGCGCGGGGAGGTACACCCATCTGGAAGCAGCACCAGAAACACACATTTTAGTTTCAATTTCAGCTTAATGGCAGAGAGACGCATTATAACCACATTGTGTAAACGGTTCTTTGATCCACACCAGATTCAACAGGAAAATAATTTCACCTGCCATGATACGAAGGGAGAAGTCCAGACGGCCAAAGGCACCGATAGTGGAAGTCATCGGCACCCAGGTTGGAGTTAATGGGCTTCCTTTAACTTTCTGCTTTCTATAATCAAAAACAAAAAACAAAAAAAAAAAAAAAGTGTGTGTGTAAAAATAAATTAAATGCACTTGACAGGAATTTTAGTACATGAGCAAATACAAAAAAAAAAAAAACGCCAGACTCACCTCTTATAATGGCACTCAACAGGTATGACAGTTGTTATCCCTCGAACTATCACACTGCCTGTGTAGGTAGGAACCACAGCCGGGTAAAGTAAGAGCTGATTGGAGTACACAAGCCACTCGCCACGAAGCTGCCGAACAACAATGGGAGAAAATCAGCTCCAAGACACTTAAGATCTTCAGCATTGTGTCACATGGTCTTCATGAAGTTGGTTGAAGGTTTTATCCAACCGCTTGATGCATTTTCAACCAGTTTGCAATATTTCATTTAATTCTTTTAAAACTAATTCAAGGAAATTGAGTACTGACTGAACTTTATACTGAACCTTTAAGTTTATCCTGAGAGCAGAATTTTAAAAAGTATAAAAGCCCTCAAAGATCAACGACAGTGAAGGCCAGAATTTGACATTTTCAGATGTTTCTGAAAGTACCAACAGAATGGTTGGATATTAATCTCTTAAATATCAGCTCAACGTGTGTGATCAGGTGCAGCCTACTCGTAATACCATGAAACCAGACCCCCCCGGTCTTCCTACCCTGGACTCAGTCCCGCAGTCTCGCAGTCCTGCGGAGATCACCATCTCATCTCCTGACGTTGCGCTTCTCTCTGGTCCGCAGGAGCTCATCTGCGTCGAGTTTGCTCCCAGTCGCAGGAACTCTGGTTTGAACGGAACGCGTCTGTCCAGGAAAAACTGGCGCCTCACCGTTATTCTCACTTTAATTTCTCCGCACCGTATTTCAAGCCCGTCGCTTCCAAAAGTACTAATTCCAACCGAAGAAACCCCAAAAAGAGACAGTAAAAATATTGTAATTTTGATTATTTGAGTATACTTTACGAGGGTGGCCATTGTTAAAGAAAAGGAACCGACTAACGAGTTAAAATGATTCAACAATTAAGGTTATTTCAGCCAGGTGTGGTGCGTTAGGCTCTCGCTGAATGGACACAAGCGCGCTCCTTTCAAAGTCTAAGAAATGCTGGATTAAATATTCATATCCAATCCACTTTTACCGTTGAAATTTTCAATTTTTGTTTTGCAAGAGTAACTTAACCACCCGATGACATTCGGGTCAAAAATGCATCTAAAGATGCTGGTGCGGAACGCGGGCGTGCGTAACATGCGTGACATCGGACAATTTTTACAGTTACACGGGTCACTGGGAAGTAGTACTTTGTTGACAAATATTTGCCTTAAAAAAAAGGCCGTTAAAAATGGATAAAAACGCGGTAACGACACAGTCATGTCCGGAGCGTATTGTCTGGGGTGAAAGTGCACTTTTGGAAACAAAACCCCCTCAAAAGATCCGAACTTTGTCGACGAACGTGCACGTCGGTCTTCTCGCGCCCGTTAAAGAGCCAGTAAGACTGTCTGTGGTTGCGGGAGATTACCGGTACTTTCATTACGGCTGTGACGGCCAGGACGACCGAGGCTGGGGGTGTGGGTACCGGACCGTTCAAACCATGGCGTCCTGGCTTTACTACAACCGAGCTCCGCCCACTGAGAGCCGGAACACGCCTGCACCGAGCCTCCCTGAGATCCAGCGCGCCCTGGTCACCGTGGGGGACAAGCCCGGCTCGTTTGCGGGCTCCAGGGAGTGGATAGGGACATTTGAAGCCTGCCTGGTGCTGGACTATCTCTGTGACGTCCCTTGTAGGTTGGTGCATGTCAGAGGCGGAGGGACGGAGCTGGAGAGCGTTGCAGTGGAGGAGCTTCATCAGCACTTTGAGAAGCACGGATCTCCTGTCATGATGGGCGGAGAGAGGGACAGCTCCTCCAAGGGCATATTAGGGGTATGCAGCGGACAAAACGGGAGCCACTTATTAGTCGTTGACCCTCACTATTATGGGAGTCAACTGGAGAAGACGGAGCTGCAGAAGCGCGGGTGGGTGGCGTGGAAACGGGTGTCGTCTCTGGATCAGTCCTCATTTTATAACCTGTGCATGCCTCAGACTGCCAAGAAACCAGCATGACAAACCACTTCTGCTTCAAAATGAGCTTTAGCGCCCTCGTGTGGTTGAAGTTAAGAAATGCTTGTTATGTGTTCATCTGTTGAACCGAAAATGCTCGTTAAATGAGACATATTATACCCTTTTTTAAATTAAAACGGTTTACCAAAATCTCAATTAAGTATCTACGACACGATTTGGTCAAAATAAAACAGAAATCCGGTACAAAATGATCATTTTAAATCATGTTTTACACTAGTGTTCAAACTGTCTAAAGGGGGCGGGGCTACCACGTTGACTCCACCCCCTTCACCAACAAGGATTTTCATTAAAGACGTGATTAATTTAAATAAAACAGTTGTTTTTTTGTTATCCTTTTTCTTTTTTTTTTTGCTTCACAAAAAAAAACTTTTTTTCATCTGTTCTTTGATTTTTTTGTGACATTTTGATCAACATACCATCAAAATGTATTCCAAGACTTAATGCAGAGTCAGACACAATTCTCCACTTTTATTCCTTCCAACGTGGTAATTTGACAAACATTTTCACTCCAGGTTGATCAGGTTAATTTTGTCTTCTGTGATACAATTACAGCTGAAAATGTCACAGGTATGAAACATCTCTTCTAAAGCCTCGATTGTCTGATGAAAAGAAAACTATAATTTTCATTCCAGGTATATTCTTTGAGCTGCAATAACCCCTAACATTTTATTTTATTTTTACAATCAACTGGTAAATGTCTAAAACTAATTAAACAGGGATCACACTTCAGTTTAGCTATCTGAGACACAGTCGTTATAGAAAATCTGGAAGTTCTTGTCCACATCCATCCTGCCCTTAAGGAATTTCTCCAGGTTTTTGAGAGGAACCTCCACCATGTGGTTGTTGACGCGATCATTCAGCCCATAAGCCCCGAACACAGGGAACTTGTAGCGCACAAAGTAGGGTGCATTTTGGTCAAACTCCGTGCAGCAGTAGGCCGACCACATGTACTCGGGAACAGCCACGCGGTCCTGGTTGTTGCGGCGGATATTGTGCCCGGATGTGGTGATCCCGGTGACCACAAAGGCTTTCCCGCGGCAGTAGTTGTTGAGGCGTTTGCGGATGAGGTCCTGGTGTTCTGCCCAGGGACCGATGTTGAACTCTCTGATCTGTGGTACGACGTTTGTCAGGCTGTAGGTGGAGGCTTTGTCCAGAGGGTCTGCCTGATGCTCGTCGGGATTGAGTTGGCCGCGTTCATACTGAACAACATCGGCATAGTCTTCCAGGACTGCCTGGGTGTCCTCAAAGTTCATATGCATGCTTGAAGATTGTGGGAAGGGTTGCATGTTGCTGGTGCTCTTATCTGAGGCCAACTATGCAGAGGAAGATATATTTTTTTAAATTCTGAAAATATAGCTGATAGTCACATTTACATGTACAAATACCTATAATGGCTGCATTGTGTCCCTGATAGGCCACATATATCCAATAAAAAAAGCTTATCTTCAACTTACTTTGTTGCCCTGGCAACATACTGGCTCCTACTCTTTGAATTGTGTATGTCATCCCCAGAATTAACAAAATACATAGTAAATACAACGTGATATTGGTCAATATAAGATGAACACAAGTACAAAAAGAACATGATGCTGATGTATTTAAGCTGTCAGACTGAGAACAGACCACGTTTTGATGACTAATCTGTCAGGTTGTCCTAGAATAAGCTCAAACCCACCTGAGGCTCAAACATCCAAGGGTAGTCCACCCTTTTCTCGCCGTCTGACTTCTTGAACGTGTAGGCAGAGTAGATGGGGATGTGTCGGTGTGGATCGTACAGCGTCACGTAACAGGGTTTGTCCTCGTACCTCTGGCAGATCTTCTTATAGGAGTTGCTAAGGTAGCCTCGAGGTGGGGTTCCCATATACAGAGAGTCCTTACAGCGTTCTGCATGGTTAAAATCCCCCACTACTCCTGCCTGGACCTGCTGCAGTGCCACTAAAGCCAGCACACTAATGACAGCAGCCAGGTTTAAGTCACGGTTTGTAGATATATGTATCATCCCTGCAGCTAAGCTCTTCAACCTGTCGGCGCCCCTTTAGACCTTACTGCTCCTGCTTGCACACAGACTACTGCAAATCCACTTCTGTCTAACGTGAACAGCGTCTGTCTCGGCACTATCACACCCAACATTTCCCTTCTTGCCACATCTGTACGTCCAGCAAACTGGCTTCCCTTTGTGAAGTACTTTCCATATATTCAAATGGCCAAAAGTGTCGTAGCAGTAGTTTAAAGGCAGTGAATGTTATCAGTCATTGAGAGCATTTTATTATAGGCCTTTTATACAGAACTCACATGCCATAACAGCAAAAGTACAACTGCATTGATGATGGCTGGATTCTGAATAGGAGAGTGCTGCTGTTGTGCATTTGAGTTCACTTTTGTTATACAGGGGTGCTTTGTTCCACTAAACTCTCATCAGTACTCATGTGTCCTCTGACAAAAGGTTTGTACAGGCAAAACGTGGCGCCAACTGAATGAAAAAGATCTGAATCGTCTTTTCTTGTGCTGTTTAAACATGTTGAGTCAAGTATGTGGGGATGATGCTGCTCTGAAGTTTAATATATTTGAAAGGAGGTCGGTGTTGTCAGAGGACAGAAGCAAACTCACATCTACTTTTCTTTAAAAGGACACCAGCAACCTTCAGTTGTGGCAGTGGAAAAGCCAAAGACAAATTTATTTTTGGCATTACATTTTCAAGCCCCCTCTTTTCCTGCACTTTTATTTCAGACAAAAGCAAATTTAGAAGTTTCAGCCTCTGAAAAAGGTGGTTCCTTAAAAATAATATTAATAATAATCTGATCCAAGTGTAAGAATATAAAAAAAAAACTGAGTGCTTATTTCAGATTTCTTATTAGAAATGCATATTGCTATATATTTCATTTGCAGCTCTGTAGTATGTGTACGTATGTGCATTTAATATAGTAAAAGGTTATTTTGAGAGCATCACAAATAAAACATCAAAGACAGTTTCAAGCAATTTTTTATTTCTGCAAAAATTATCAAAATTCAACACACATAACTGCATTCTGAATGAACAAACTGCAATACAAGTCCGTGTCGCAGCCTTCAGGGGAAGATGTTTAAGAAAAATGCTCCACAAGAGATGTCTTTCACAGCAGAAATGCAGGAAAAGCGCCGGCTGTAACCGTTGCATCACAAATTGCTGTGTTTCTTTTAGGTGAGTCCTCGTGTTAAGCGTGGAAGCTCACTGCCGCTTAAATATCTGTTAAGATTCCTTTTCTATGATTTGCAAAACAAATGGGGTCTATATCTGACAGATGGATAATCTGGCAGTTCTGACTAGTGATTAAAAACAAAAAAAAACAAAAAAACAAACACCTTTGATTTCTAACATGACCACTCCTCACAAAAGCTAGTTCTAAGCAATTAACGTTAATGTTTATTGTACTGTAAAATACTATTCAAAAATGTATAAATAAAGCCTTGCTTTTTCTATTGTGACATGTCAGAATGTCTTCTGTGAAGGTCTGCAGGCATTTTCGCAGAGGTCAAGTTAGCACGGCAGGTGTAGATGATAAACTGAATGATGGCTGAATGCCATTTCAGACTTCTACACTGGCGTGGTGATCTTGGAGACTTGAACAGAAGGGAGTTATTGTTAGTGATATCAATTATGCCTGTGGTTTTCCGGCTTACAGAGAGCACAATGGCGCTTTGCATCCATACATTTTCTCATTAAGTTAAACTGGGTCCTTCTGGGACACAGTCCCCAACAAAGATCTGAAAGTTCTCGTTAACAAAGGTGGTCTTCCTGAGGAACTCTTTCAGCTTCTGGACGGACATCTCCACCACGTCGTTGTTCTCCTCCTGATTGAGTCCATAGTGTGCAAAAGATGGTAACTTATAGCGCTCGTGGAAAGGCGCGTTGTGGTCGTAGTCGACGCAGCAGTAAGCCGACCACAGGTAAGTCGGAATTGCAATACGGTTCATGTTTTCCCTGCGGATCATGTTCCCCGTGGTGGTGATACCAGTCACGATGTGCGCGGTTCCGAGGCAGTAGTTGTTGAGTCGTTTGCGGATGACATGCTCTTGTTTGTTCCAGATGTTGTTGCTAAAGTTGGGGACCACGGGGACAACGTTGGTCAGGGTGTAGGTGGAGGCCTTGTCGTCAAGGTCATTCTGATGCTCGTCAGGGTTGAGGGTGCCACGCTGGTAGAGGATAGCATTTGTGTAATCATCTAGGATTGCTTGAGAGTCCTCAAAATTTGTGTGTATGTAACCACGTGGAAAGGGCTGCATCTCATCTGTTTCAGAAATTGTAGAGAGCTGCACAAAGATACAAGACAATCAAGAAGTTATGCATCTACACACCGAACTGTAGGCAAAAGAAATAACTTCAAACAGAAAATTGTAGCTTTGTGAGTCTGTTTAGATTCAGAAAGTTTTTACCTGAGGCTCATACATCCAGGGAACGTCCACACATCTCTCTCCATCTGTGTGTTTAAAGGTGTACGCGGAGTAGATAGGTATATGGTCCTTGGTGTTGTACAGAGTCACATAGCGAGGCTTCTTGTTGTAAAACTGACAAATGTACTGGACAGGGTGATGTTCCAGTCCTGATGGTGGCGTTCCCATGTAGAGGAATTTTCGGCACTCTGGAGACAGCTCTTCCTCCACTCTCCCTCTGACCGCTGATGATGTTATGCCGAGAAGCAACAAGCCCATCTCTAACCAAAACGCCATTGTTGTGGCGGACGCTTATGCCTCTGCAGTGAAGAAAAGCAACCCCTAAATGTGTTGTATGTCAGGTGTAGTTCTGAGCTCCGTTGCAAATGAATGCGTCTGTATGTGTGCCTGTGGAGCTCAGTCAAACCACTTACACGGGTTTCGCAATCTGCTCCCCGTTATCAGGGTTCAGTATGCAAACCGGTTCACTTCTTACACCTCATCAGATCCACCCACTCAAAGAAGAGCAGGGCAAGTGCATCAGCATGTCTCTCGCTGTTACTTGGTAAAAAGGATGGAAGGGTGATCTTGTCCTCTCAAACACATCCAACCGGGGGATCAAAACGGACTCATGAAAAATGTTTTGCTCAAATTTAATTTGAAAGTGGAGTCATAGTGAATTAAAAAAAACAATACATACAATATGAACTGTTATTGCGTTTATAAGGTTTACAAATGTCAAAAGATTAACAGGCATTTGGTGCTGCACACAATGCCAAGAGGGAAAGACAGAAGCAATGGTCAAAGGGAAGCAGCTGTATGAGGATAGTAAAACAATTTCCAAACAATGTGGAGTTAATTTTTTGACACTAAGAAAGATTTTCCCCAAATGGAAAGCACTCAAGACAGTTGCCAGCAGTGGACTTCCTAGCAAATTTACCCCACTGTCAGACTAAAAAACACACAAAAAAACCCCCAAGAGATACATCTCAGTCTCTGTAGATCTCACCGGAGCATATATAATGTTCACGTCTATGATAGCACAATCGACCTATTGCAAAGGCCCACCCCTTCTTGAGTTACTGTTGCAGACAAGCTATTGTTTGTCTACTCTTTTACAAAGGAAACTTCCTGGGAAAACCATAAATAACGTAGATACTGTTGATAATAAAGTTAAATTTGAGGTGAGGGTTTAAAGTTCACTTTACAAATCGAAAAAGCTTAATTGAGGAGTCATCACAATTGCAAAATCCAAGATCAACACAGTTCATGCACTGAAGGATAAGATTTGATTTATCTACTTTTAATTCATTCAGAAAGGCATAACTTTAAATCTGCTGCACAGCTGGATTTGATACTTGCTACCTAACAAGATACGGCATTACTTTTCTTTGTTACCAGATAACAACATTTTAACTTCCAGAAGTTATAACTTGTTCTTGAGCTACAAGCACGCTAATTGCAATTAGTCCCTGAAGCTTAATTTTACACATTGCATTAATGAGCCAAAAAGAGGCAGAAAAGTAGAAAAACCTAAGCGGAGACACCATTTCTTGCGGTGAGGCATGTTGCATTCACGGTCTTCGAGTATTTGTTTACTGTTTTCACGGACAATTACATACAAATCAATTCTAGCCCTCAACAGGCACATTTTAGACGTTCGCCTGTTTCAACACAACTGTTTCAAATTAATCACCATCAGCTTGTCATCAACATTTGCACAAGTCGGTTATTGACCCACGTGTTTGAATCAGGTGTTTCGGAGCAGAGAAACATTTTAACTTTTTTTTTTTTTTCTTTTTTTCGTGGTCCTTTTCTCCGTGGTTCTGCGCCGGGCCTCTGATTGGCGGTGGTGCAGCACTGGGGAGGTGGGGGCCCTGCCGGTCCCCTGCTGAGCTGTTCCTCCCCAGTTGGTTAGGCTACAGCCGGTGCCCGTGTACCTGAGGGCGACCCGGGACAGTCTGATATGACAAGGATGTTGGTGGTGGTGACTAATGGTGATGATAACTACCATTGTTATTGTCAGAATTATCATGATTATTGCCACTATTATTATTACAGGGAAACATCTAATAACGTGCAAGGTGGTTGGGAACACTGATATACAATAATATTTTCTCTGATGCACATACAGCACATGGCATGGGTGTATGCCAAACCTAAAGTATTGTAATGGGTTGAATAAAATAAGTAATCTTGAACTGATTGTTCTTGTTGAATATGCACGTTTTATGTTTTAAAATAACTTTGATTGTCACCTCAGTTTTATGTAAGTTTTTAAATATCGCTTTCCTTTTGACTGGGACGATGGCCAGTACAGACTGCATTTAATATGAACACATCTATGAATCTTAAAATGACACACAGAGGCAAGAGGAAATAAACGAGTCGCTGAATAAAACTTGTTTTTCTTTAAAATAGTTCCACATTTATTTTATGTAAAACGCATGAAGCAGGACTTCATAACACTGGTTCTGTTAAAGTTTATTTGAGTTTGTCTTATTAAAGCAGTGGCGTTCCTCCATCACGCTGGTTCCTGTTCAGCACTGGACAGGTCTCTCTTCTTCTTCCTCTTCAAGGTGTTTTCTGACATGCAGCCCTTGTAAAACACAGTCATGTCACTGTCTATGTCTGTCTGGCTCCGCAAGAAAGTCTCCAGAGTCTTCACTGGAACTTCCACCACACTGTGGCCGGTATGTTCATTCAGCGCATAGCCCCCATAACTAGGGAACATGAATCTCACCTCATACGGGGAGTTACGGTCAAAACGTGGGCAGCAGTATGCCAGCCATAGGTGTTTTGGGATTGTCAGGCAGACTCTGTTATTTCGCGTCACGGTGACCCCTGAAACGGTCGCTCCCGTCACAATGAAAGATTTGCCGTGGCAGAAGTTGTTTAGGCGCCGTCGAATGACGTCCAAGTATGGATTCCAAGAGTTATCCAGGAACTCTGTGATTAGTGGGACAACGTTGGTCAGGGTGTAGGTGGAGGATTTGTCGTCCGGGTCTGCTTGGTGCAGATCAGGATTCAGAGGAGCACGCCTGTATTCTACAGCATCTACGTAGTCCTCCAGCACAGCCTGACTGTCCTCGATCAGAGGGTGCACGTCTTTACCCGTTGGAAGCACCTTCATGTTACTGCTCTCATCGTCAGATACCAGCTGAAAAGTCATGAAAGAAAGAGGTTTTACTTAGCAGTCGGAAAATTGTTCATTCAGGCCACGACAATAAATCCAGAGCAGGAAAACCTAGATTGCCTTTAATGCCGCAGGATTTTGTTAAAACCAAAATCCTGTTAGTGTGAGAAATTTCAATTCAGTTCAAATTAAAAAAAATTCTTTGTTAATCCCTGAAAGGAAACTGATAAAGGGTAAAGAGAAAAAAAAAAGCAAGAATTTCAAATTCATTTAAAAGTTAGATGAAACGATTGGTTTAAAAATATCCTCACAATCAATTGGAAGCAAGAGTTATTCAGTTTTAGTCACGCAGGTGGGGAGATGTTGGCTGATGAGGGTACTTCTGTAACCCCTGGCAAAAATAATATGGAATCACCGCTCCAGGAGAATTATCATGACTGTTATATTTTGTTGAAAAAAATAAAAATAACATTGTAATAAAAAAAAAAAACAAGTCGGATTTAACAGCTGAGCATTCTGGCTTTGTAGAGTACATGTAGTGAGTAGTCTTCACCCCAGTAACCGCTGAGTAAATAGTTGCTTAATGTAAAATCTTTAAGTGTTGGTCTTTGCAGATTTTGGCCGGTTTGCACAGATAAACTGCACTTTTTGCTTCAAGCTGAATAAAAGCAGGTGGCTATAATTCGGCCTGGATATTGACATGATTCGGTTTGAACATCTAAGCACATCAGTAAATTGGACCACCTTTTATCATTTTAATATTGCACTAATTTCTTCTGGTCTGTCAAATTTGGGTATTTAAACGTCCAAATGATGTGAGCTACCTGGGATGCAGCTCTGACTGTATGTTACCTCAAACTTTAACTTTCATCAAGGAAAAGTGTGTCTTTCTTAATGCCAGATTTTGCTGTCAAAGTGTATTTTGGGGCCATGCTTGAGTAAAAATTACATTACCTAGGAAATTGTGAAGTCCAGATAAGAGTGGAGCGCATGTAAGGTACGAACAACAAATAAAACGTAAACACTGCGCTTCTCTTTCTACCTGAGGTTCATACATCCAGGGTGTGTCCATTCTCTTCTTCCCATCCGACTTCTTGAACACGTATGCCGAGTAAAGGGGGAGATGTCGGCTGCTGTCGTACAGCGTGGTGTAGCGCAGTTTGTCCGCATATTTCTGGCAGATCCTTTTCAGGCTTGTCCCTCGGATCCCCGCGGGTGGCGTTTGCATGTAGAAAAAATGCTTGCAGTCTTTGAAGCTGCTTGACACCGTGGCACTCACCAGGTGGGGCACCATCAACAGTGAGAGGGACAGGATGTAGGCGCAACACAGATGCATCCTCACACAGCTGGAGCAGCTGGAAAAACTGCACAAGGCTATTTCCACATCTTGGGGAGTCTGTTCCCAACTAGAAGCAATGTTAAAATCCCATAACGAGTGGTGCTCTTTTTAATGTTGTCCCGTGTTTTGTGTTGCTCTCGCCATTCTAGTGTAATGTGACAGTTGGACACAGACGAAGGATGCAAAGCAGCAGTGGATACATGTGGATCTATTGGCTGGTTGCTTATCTGGTCCAGCATACATCTCAGCACTGATGTCTGTGTTCACCCTCTACACACCTCATGACTTATCTGTAGTAGTGAACACGCTTTTACCTTCTTCATGCATCATGTACACTTTTGTCATTTGACTTTATTGGTGCGGTGCAGTAACCGCTTGTTTTTTTGGAGGAGTAAACTGTACAACAACACATGAAGTGTGACACACTTTACCCAGTTTACTGCATTGCCCTGGTGGACGTTAATATTTTTATTTTACAGTCTGAACCCAGTATTACCTGAGACAACTTCTTTTACTTTCAAAACCTGAAACAATGCACATTATTTTGACACTTAAACTACTATACCTTTTTAAAAATTACCAGTAAATGCAATGGTAAATTAAGGCAGCACAATGGTTCAGTGGTTAGCCAGTGTTGCCTCACAGCAAAAAGGTTCCTGGTTTGATTCCCGGGCCTGGCGGTGGTCTTTCTGTGGTAGGTGTGAAATAAATTGATGGAAATTAAACAAGAGGGCTTAATTTCTCATGATTTTTAGTTCTACTAGAGGCAGATAAATAAGACATTAGTGAACTAGTTTATGTTTTAATGAAATCCTTCACTTTTTAATTATTCTGTTCATGAATTAAAAAAAATATTTCCTAGATATAATAATTTACTTCTAAGGACATGCAAAGTGTTTTCATATTCATATTTTTGAGCAATTTGCTGATGTGTCATCTCCTGTGGATATCGTGAAATCCTTTCACAAATGAATCATTAAGTTCAAACTGTAATTTTCTCCTTAAGTGTATTTTTTTTTACACTATTTATGGAACAAAAAAACAAAAAAGAAAGAAATTTCTCATCCTGCCCATAAACATTTTCAGATTCATAGAGCATTTTGATGGACAGCATGGAATTACGTTTTTAACTGCAGAAAACTCCTTTAAATGGCAATTTTGTTGGATGCAATGCTGGATGGAACTAAAGTATCCAGCATGTATGATAAACAGCCTTTTAATACTACTATAGACTATAGACTACTATATGACCCCAGTGGAAAAAAGGGTTTAAAACAAAAAAAAGAAGTACTTTCTGAAGTTCACATAAGCCTGCTGAAGGCTAGCCCGCTGAATCCTATGTCCATGTTGATACTTTATTCAGGAAATGTGCTGCCATGGTATTTAAAATTAAATTAGAAAAAGAAAGGTCTGAGGAGACAGTTGCACCTCTGGTTGTCTGTCAGAGGCAAGGCCTATCTTCACTCTCTGATAAGGATGGGTTTCTTTAAGATAATGAAAATGTGAGCATCTCCCCTTTGTCCCGGGATAAAAGGTCAGCCAAAAGATGACATTTTGATGACATACAACTCTATCAAATATATCAATCTATAAACATATAAACAGGTAGGTGTCACTATGACAGTCATATTGATTTATATTGTATATATATATATTGAAAATGTGCTCAAAAATGGGACATTGACACTCCAGTCTCACAGATTAATTTATTTAAAAAGGTTACAAAAAAAAGTGGCTATCACTTAAGCTGGACACAGGAGTTTGGGACACCTGGTTTATAATCAGCAGGTGCTTATGATTTATGTTAGTCAGTAGGTGGTGGTAGTGTACACCCTTTTGTTGTTTGTTAATTGGAAATAAAACACATGCAGAAAATAAGCTTGATTCCTTAATGCACAGATTGATGTTCCCAAAAAGTGTTTTAAGGTTATAGTAAGTGCCAACAATGTCATTTCTGTACTGAGGAACTATGTGAAACTAATAAAAGTTGCAGTTCATCGACTGACCACTGGGGGCTGGCTCCAAAAAACTAACTACTGATAATGGGAATTGGAAAACGTAAAGGTCACATCGGAGAGGGTTTCAAGTTCTGTTTATACAATGTGCGACTACCACCCTCAACTGTCGTGGTGCCAGTCATACGGGATTTATTAATTTTAAGCACTTTAAATGAATAAAACTGAAAAATTTCCACCTGTAATATAAACCAGTGTTAACATATCTATAATCCATTTTCCATACCCGCTTATTCCTTTGCAGGGTCACGGGGGTCTGCCGGAGCCCATCCCGTATCATTAGAGGCCACCTTGGATAGGTCGCCAGTTCATCACAGGGCCACATACAAAGACAAACAACCATGCACACTCACGCCACATAATGGGATCTCTAAATCTCAAAACATTTGATACTCTTTGTTGATATTTACCAAGTTAAGTGCACATTTCCCCAAGTTCAATCACTGACTCAACAGCACCCTCTAGTTGCAAGTACCGCGGTACTGCATCCACACTGTGCACATATGCTCAACTACTTTTGGCAGCAAAACTTGCAAGCAAGAGCATTGCCAATAAATGAAAATGTGTTGATGCAGAATAGAAGATGCATATTTCAAGATAATTATATTACAACACTGACTACATAGGGAACTACGTAGGGAACTAGATTGGCTTTTTTTTTTTTTTTTTTTGCATCTGTTAAAAAACACAAAGCATCACCCTGACCAGTCTTTCTCCACGAGTTTTAAGACTGATAAAACCCCGCTTTCGCGTCGTTTCACGTCAGTCCGGGCTCGTAGATCGGGGTGTTCTCGTCCCGCTACGACATTGGTCCGCCGCTTGTCAATGTCCAGTCACGTGGTGCCACACGGACGGCCATGTTTCCGAAACACAAACAACAAGAGGAGCAGCGATTGGAGCCAGCAGACACAAACTGATGCGCAGCGGCGACCATTGGAGGAGAGGGGGACACGCTTAACAAACAAGACACGGAGCACGACTTTCCGAAAGTACTATTCTGTCGAATTCATACGTTTACAGTGTTCGAAGAGACCAATGCATAGGATTTATCGGCTGTGAGACGCGCCGTGCAGACGACCAGTCTGGTAGCTACAAACGGAGAAGGTAAGCCACGGTTCCTCTTCGCAGCTAACGCGAGCTAACTGGCTAACCTCGGCTGTTGCATCTAGATTGGGTTGATTTTTTTTGCCCCTCCGCTGCGGAGACGTTTTCGCGACCCGTGCTATTTCAAGTCAAGCCCCCTCCCGTTGTTTGCATCGTCTTCCGCAGCAGTAGCGCGAGTCCACGCTGAGGTGGAGGTGGTCGTCCCCGACGTTGGCGGAGCAGGCCGGGGTGCCCCGATCCCGACACTCCGCCCCCCTCCGCCATCATAGCTGCTGTTATTTGAACCTTCGAGCCGAAGGCCTTCGCGAGCCGCGCGTACCTCGCGCTTAGTTCAGGTAGCACGCCGTGCCGGCCGTGCAGCCGAAATGTCGTATTTGTATTTTGCAACAAACGTCGGGAGAAACGACTGGCTGGGTCGCGGGGAGCGTGCAGTCTGTAGTAAAGGATGGACGAGCGCGTGTGCTAATTGTAGCATGTAACGACTGGGGAAAGCTAATGTCAACACGAGCCATTTTAACGTCAGCCGCCTTCGAGCAGCGCCGAGGCGGCGCGGCGCTGCTCCGCAAAAAACACATCGCTGTTACTTCATTGCGTTTAATGTTTTTTGCCTATTTGTGCAGGATTTACAGTATGCATTGCCGTGGCGTGAAATCATTGTCCCGCCACGTTGCTAAAGCGAAGCAGAATGAGGTTTAAATGCGACGTTTCCTGTCCTGCTCGACACGGGCGGAGTTTTGATTGACAATAGTCTTTTTATAGCATTTTGATCGTCTACATCTTAAATTACTGCAATAAAATTGTTTTTCCCTGCTTGTTTAGACTCTATAGAGAATTGCTATTATTACATTCTAAAATAATAATAATTATTAATAATTATTAATATTGTTAACAACAGACAAATATCAATGTTTGCATGTTAAATCGTAATAATTTAACAACAAAGTAGTGCTTTCTTTTTAAATGAAACTAAGTTTGATTAACCTGGCTGGTCATACCTGCTCACTTTGCTGAAAATTCTGCCCCTCCCATTCACAGGTGTTACCATTGGTACAGAATGTACCAAACCAATCGCACTTTATTAATGTACATTCATTGAATTGAATACAGATACAGAAGGGTCTATAAACCACTATCCTAATAAGAAAAAAAAAAAGAAATGGCTGAAGAGCTGCTACCTATACCTGGGATCAAGTTTTTACTTCAAAACCAGCCATTCACCAGCATTTCCACGTCACTGCATGCAGTTGTGGATGTCTTGCTGATACTATCCTTATTACGGTTATGCCTACATCATATTATTGGTTGTTATTCTCCTGTGGCGTCTAGATGTAGTTTCTTCATGTCTTCATTGCTGCTGCCCCCTGAAAACCAAAGTTGAGTCCAGAGAAACCTGACTAATTTCTTAGAAAGAAAATGGTTGATGGTTGACCAGGCTGAAGTTTACCACCAATTGGTGCTGAAATAGTTGCAGATTTACATACTTTTAAGTTTGCAAACACAGAGTGGCCCTGTAAAGAAAGTTGATAATTAGCAAGCACACTGCCTTTTCAATTTGAGCTAGACCGTTTCATCATCTACAGTTTCTGTCCTCTGTTGTCTCTAGACAAGTTTATTCCAGTCTTATTACTCATATTAATGATTCTGCTTAAGGCTACCATATTTTACTGGACTACCTGCAATTTTATGGTGTAACTCAGCTGCAATAATGGCGCACCGTTGGTACTAGAAGACTTAAAACGAAATCATCACAATACTTTAAAATGTGTTTTCTGGTCCACTTCTCCAACTGTAATTAATATGATGATAACAGGGAGACCTGGAGTCCACCTTGACTCACAAATTTCAATGAAGAAATCAAAATCTGCACCTAAGTTTAATAGTCGTCACGCAGCTCCTCAAAGCATATAACTTGGATAAAACCATAGTGGTGGTGTTATAAATCATCTTTTCAGTTGCTTGATTACTTTTGGAAAATGTCATTAGTGTATTTTATTTGCAAACTGTTTCATGTGTTTTTTTTTTTCTTTCAGTATGACTGGGTGATAAATTGAGTTCTATTTATTTAATTTGAATTCATGTGTTGTTGCTTAAAAAGTGCAAATTGATTTTCAGCTTAATCTGCATATATTATGGTATGGCACTGCCACCGCAGCTCCATACCGCCTCCCCTGGGAGTTTGCTTCAGATAAGCAGACACATTCACAGTAGCTTTGTGTGTTGTTAAAGCGAATAGTTTCCCCCAAAAATGTTATCAGAACCGTCACATTTTCTTCAGTCAGCTGGAAGTGGATTGTGTTTGTGGCGTCCAACATCGTGCCAACTACTTTCTGCTGTAAAGTTTGTTTATAGTTGTCAACAGTCCAGGGGAGCTAAACGTAGCAGTGCAGCCTATTTATTTCACGTCTCCAACAGAGGCATGCAGCTGAGTAGAAGAAGTGTGTGTTGTGACTGTAAAGTTCGTCTACAGTCTGTGGAAACTGAAGGTAGCAGCGCAACTGATTTATTGCAGCATCTGAAAGAAGTGGGAGAATTGTGTGGTTCTCTATGTGAGCTGCAGAAAACAGTGGATCCCTTAAAATGTGCAGGCTACAAGAGCAGAATTATTTTTCCACATTTTTTACACGTTATGAGCAGAGCGTACTTTAAAGTTTGCAAATACATCTTTAAAAAAAATATGACTACCTGGTAGTAACGCAACACTGTTCTGATGTTTGACATCTTTTTTTTTTTTTTTTTTTTTTGTTATCATTATTATGCTTTTAAGCTTACTTGTAATTGCTTTATTTTAGTTTAGACAAATTAAATCTTAATGTTATGAAATGTAAAGCTGTGACTTATTCCAATGTTTTTTTTTTTTTTTATAATTAAAAAAAAATTAAAAAACATTTTTTTAGAGAGAATATACTTTTTAGAGAATTTTTTTTTTTTAATTACAAATCAGGTGTGTTTTAAAAAAAAAACAAAAAAAAAAACTGAGATTTTATTTTTAGTGTATAAAGCCCAGCCCAGTTTCGCAATAGTCACTGTATGGTAGAGGTCAAAGGTGCGTAAATTAATTAATTTTTCATTGTCAGTGCACTAATGCTGAACAGACTCAAACCAAAGATTGTAATTCCTTGTTTCATGTCTGACTTAAATTCTTTGGAACGTTATTGTCCATTGTTGAAAATTGAAAAAAGTAATCAAATTATTTAAAAAAAATAAATTGAATAAAATACATTTTTAATTTTCATCTTGTTCTTGCATGATATCATGCAGGTTCACGGTTAACACTAATAAACTAAATCAAACACATGCATGATTGTATTTCTTCATTCAAAAATCAGCTCAGCTGCAGTTTTGTGATTTTTCTCTGAGTAACAAACTGCTTTACAAACCAACCATGTATAGAAGTCAGTGGCTTGCAGGACAACTAAAACACGCGTAAATGCCTTAAATACATTTTGCACATTACATTGTATCAAGGCTTTTCTCAAAATATATTCCAACAGATTTAGTACTGGGCAAAGCTACTTTAAAACAGGGCTAATTGATTTAACTGTCTGCAGTTTTCATTTTGAACCAGTTTCTGAAGAAAAATGACATCAGCTCACAATAAACACTCCGACTACCTGTAATGCATCTACAGGCTGTGTGCGCCTTCTGCAAAAACGCATTCCTCACTCACTAATGTGCCACAATGAGTTCTGCTATGTTAGATTAAAACACCGGAATAAGGAAAAGAAAAATGCTCTGCGCAAAGGCGTGTTAAGAGATGACTGAGAGGACGGACTGGGAGCTCTCCTGCTGCACTCACAGATGCTCTGTTCACTGTTCCTACTCAAATTTTAGATAAAATACATGCAGGAGGGTTTCTGTGAATGTGTAAGAGAAGAAAGTAAACAGAATATTGACAACGTATTGTGTAATTACATGTTAGTTCACGCTTGATCAAATGGTAACAATATTATTGGAATGTGGCCACAAGGGTCTCGGGCCACTTCTGTGTGCCTGGTTAGACCTGGCATTAGTCCTGACTGATTTGGCCATCACTGGGAAGCCTTGTGTACTGGTCTAAGCATGCTCAGGACGCTTGAGGAGCTCTGATCACTCGGATGTTCCCAGGCGTATAACCGATGTCTTCTATGGTGGTGGAAGGACGAACTCATTTGGACAGCAACGGTGTCGTACCAAAATGTGAAACAACAAATTTAAGCACACAGCCAGGACCACGACATGAACTCACCTGTTTTGTTTGGATTTGTCTTCCTTAATTCTGTTTCTTCTACTTTTCAAATTTGTCAATGGCCTTTAGAGTTCTCCACTTGCGATTGGACCGTTTTAAGAAAGATTTGATCCCTGGTGTAAACGGAGCTTCTGCGGCTCAAGCAATCTGGATCTGAACGTGTCCACAGTCCTTCCTGAGCATGCACACCCATGCTCGTCCTGCTGTGCACTTGTGATCAGATCCCCTCCGGATGTGTCTTCACGCCAGTTCTGAACAGCCTCACTAAGATGCACAATATTTATATTCAGTATTGATAAAATCTTAAATCCATCTGTCCCCATGTCCTGCTATGGTTTAGGAATGTGTGCCACAAAGGGGTTATATTTATTTTATTTTTACAGCCTCAGTCTTAATATCATTAAGCCACAAGTCTCCATGTAGCCAGATGGATACCCCCACATCTGTTCATGATTTATACGCTGATCTACTACTGTAGATCCTGTAATAAAACTACGTGTTCATTGTGTCCACATGTTGCCTGGAGTAATGCGCTTTGAACTGTTGATATTAAAACTAATGCCGTTATTAAGAACATTAAAACGCACGAGAGTAAAGTTAATTGATTTACCAAAGCATTGGCATCATTTTAATAATAATAATAAAAGAAGAAACCCAGATGTTAAACATTTGCATGGCCCTTTATAAAAGAGAACTACATGCATGTGTGAGAGTGAACTACTGAAATTTCGTTGCCTGGATGTTTTGTTTCCATGACATTTTCAGAAAGTCTCCTTAACCATCTGCATGGCTTAAGAAGCAGCTGGTTCAAGGCATTACTGAAATAGACTCTGCATTTCAGGATGGAAAATCTCCTGTGAGCAGCAAAAAACACTAGACCATGACTGAGTGTTGCACTCGAAATAGTTGTTATTTATTCAGTGGCAGAATAGCTCACGGCTCTCCTGCTCTCACGTCGTTGGCTGTAGTGTATTGATCAAACCAGGCTGCTACCTTTCACTGTGTCTAAGCCACGTAAACGACCCGTCGAGGCTTTGCAGTATAAAAATGAAATTGAACCACGTTCCCTCTTAATATGTGGTGCAATAGGTAACTTGTGAAAAGGTTTCGCCATTGATTAATTCTACTTCTGTGATGTGTTTTTATTTATTTATTTATTGATTGATTGTTTTTTTGGGGGGTCTGATTTCTGATTCTGAACTTTGCTCTTTTCCAGTGGTGCAAAGGGAAGAGGGCAGGAAATAAAGGAGTCACCTGGAGGGTTTCCATCAGTCCACATATCAGCGGGAGTGACAGAAAAAGGCACGGAGCGGGAGACGGGAAGGAGGAGAAGAAGAGTGCGAGTCGCGTCTGCTTTTGGCAGCTGTTCCAGCAGCCGGTTGCGTTTCGGCTGTTATTTTGTTCCTGCATTACCTTTTTTGATGAATCAGTTCATATTTTTAACTTTAATGTGAGATAACTGCTGTAAAAAAAAAAAAAAAAAAAAAGGAAAAAAGAAAAGAAAAACAAGAAAGAAAACATAATTACTACAAAAGTGTTTTATTTTGTTCCATTGTTGAGTTCCATGGTTCTTTTTGTTTCTTTTTTATGTTAAACAACCTTTTTTGGCTGTGAGTAGCAGGAGCTTCCATTCTTCAAAGAACTGTCGAAACCCCTTCCTTAAATTGTTAGGATCTGATAACCTGGTATTCCTCAAGCACCTGAAACTGGCAGCTATTCTCTTTTTGTCTGTGTGTTTGGGGAGCTCTGTGACCACAGCTTAAGCACCACTCAGCCTTCTAGTCACCTAAGCCTAACTAAAGCCAGCCAGCTCTAGCCCGGTCCAGCCCAGTCCAGCCTGCTCCGAATATCTGGACAGGGTAAGCCAGCTTGAGGAGCATTCACCCCTCTCACTCATAACTATGCATCAAGTGCAGAAAATCAAGCTAAAAACATCTTCTTTTCTTGCCAGATACTCAGTTCTGTGAGGACGTGAGGAATATGACTGCTGAGACTCTTAACTTCGGCCCAGAATGGTAATTGATTGAACTCCTTGTAAATGTTTCAGAATGGTTTCAAAGTACGACTCTGTACTTTTTCTCCCCCCAGTGAAACTTACTGTGATGGTCTTTGTGACCTTTTGAAAACCCCCGTGAGCCTTTGAATTAGTCGTTATTTCAAAGGAAGCTACGTAAATCCGCATGTTTCATTATTACTCCCAACTGAGTGAATGTATTTGAAGGTGAGTGGGCTGTTCTTCACAGCTGTCATCGTGCAGAAGCCCAGCGCTTTGACAAATGCATGTCATTATTAGTAAAGCAAGCATTAATTTCCAACCTCAGCACACTCTTATCCAAAGTTGAGAAGTTGAGACTTTATGAACAGACGGACTAAACTGGCTTCTGCCGTACAAGAGACGGGACCCCGGCTTGGGAACCACTGTTCCAATGGATCGTTTGTGGCTTGAACTTTGTGGTTCACGAGCGTCCAGACAAAATCCCTGGGACAGAATTACCCATGTCTGTAGAGAAAATGACTGTTGGATGCAGTCTTTTCTTTGCCTTAGGAGCCCAGCCGACATCGTTGTTTGCTGGTAAAATCATTGTAACTTTCCAAACGGCAACGGTGATGGTCCCGACGTCAGTGAGCCGGTATATGTAGTTCAGTTTTTGGAGTTTTCTCTCGCAGGTAATAAAGGTTTTACCTGAAGCCAGAATGTAACGGCGGTGTCGTGTCCATCTCCTCATCTCTCTCCCTGTCTGCTGTTTCTTCCTCAGTGGATGTTTGCGTAGCGATTAATGGGGGGCGTAGCCAGCAGATTGGTAGCTCTCCATCTCTATCAGCCTGTGACGGCGGTGTGCATTCTTGGTGCTCTGCCAGCTTCGGAATATTTCGCTCTTTACACATCTGCAGCTGCTTTCCTTTCTCTGTCTGCGGAGCGCGTTCATGTGCTCGCTGACTACAGCTGCCCGCCATGCTTGATTAAAACCCTTTTTGAGCATTACCAAATTATTTAGATAATTCAAGGTTTGCCGCTGGCAGCGCAGTAACCATGTTTGTCACTGTGGCAGAGCTCAGAGGGTGCAAACAGTCCACCGTGAAATGAAATGTAGGATTTATTAGAACGGCTTTTTCGTCGTTTGTCCCATTACGTTTACACTGATTAATTTTTGTGCTCTCCTTTTTAAATGTGGCCCTCCACCTCTACATCTGTGAGCTGCATATGGTTTTGATGTGGAGCTGTGAATCAATGACACACTTTGTATTGGCATGTGAATGGAGCCATTGTGAAACTGCAGGCCTTGGAAGCTGCTTTGCTTGTAATAGCTTTTTAAAAAGAAATCTTGAGATTGGAAAGCTACTATATCATCTGTGTTGGGCCAAGTCTGTTCAGGGGATGCTTCGTAAGTGGATGGTTATTAACTTTAGAAAATGTTGTGATTTTCTTTTCTTTTTTTTCTTTTTTTTTTTTGCTGCAAGACGGATGCAATTTTCTTTCCAGGGAAGATTAAAAAGACTTGTACCAGGCATAGACAGCCGCTCAAACTTTTTTTTTTTTCTTTTTTTCCCCTCTTATTATCTTGTTCTATGTTTTATGTCAGGGGAAGTTAATATTTAAGAAAAAGCATAAAATTATGATTGCTTCCTGTGTTTTTATTACCCAGGCTTCGTGCACTGTCCAGTGGGGGGAGTGTGACATCTCCCCCTCCTTCCCCCGCCATGCCAAAGTACAAGCTGGCCGAGTACCGCTACGGCCGAGAGGAGATGTTAGCACTTTATATCAAAGACAACAAGGTTGGTGAAGCAAATCTCTTGTCTGGTTTCCATTTGAATCTTTTATATCCTTCTTTGTTTTGTTTTGTTGTTTTTTTTTGTCTCGTTTACATCTGGGATTTATGTCCAGTTGAACAATGGTTTATTCCCTAAAGGGATTTTTTTTTTTTTTTTAATTAAACAGAGGAGATGGATATAAATAAGCAGATATTCTGTTGACAAATTGTTGGCGAGCTGGAAGCGTAGCAAAGAGACAAGCATGGCTCAGTTTCCAGAGATGGTCTTTGGATATTGTGTTTGTAGCCTAGCAACGACTCAGCTGATGAAGTTACATGCAGCGCTGGCAGGTAGAACAGGTGAACCGTCTCTGCAGATAACATGGATTTAATCTCACTGCCAATATCCAGTATCAGCACCAACTACCAGTTCAATGTCTGAGGTGCAGAGATTCTTATTTAAGTACATGACTAGGATTAAAACATCTGTTTGTATTAAGCACTGCAGGCCCCACTGCGTTACTCTTACTTCCTCTGTCTGCTCATACACTGACCTCTATGAGGTGTTTTGAGTCCAGTAAATGTCCTGCAGCCATGTCTGGTGAAACACCGCATTCCAGATATTCCCACTGTGTTGTCGGCTGTCCAAGCATCTCTTGTTTTTAGATGCCAGCAATCTCAAATTTTCCAAGACCATTGATAGAAGAAACTGTTTAAACCTCTCTCACTTGCTCGTCGTCTTTCTGCTACCCTACATCCTCGACGTCTCCGTTTTGACACGTATTCATTTAGGGTCTTATTCCACCCACTATTAGGGCTTTGGAGCGCTCAGTAAGCTGCTTCAACACAAACCACTTTCTCGTTGTCATGGTTACTTATCATAACAGATGTTAAAAATCTTAACAATACAAACATCCTTTAATCAGCACAGTTTCCAAACCTGATTTTCTTTTTTTTTTTTTTTTAAACTCGTTAAAACAGAAGAAGAAAACTTTAAATAAGAAAAAAGTTTGTTTAGAAAATGTCAAGAAGATAAAAAGAAACACAGAATATAACCAGAGCTAATGATTCAGAACCATCCTACAACTGTACTTGATATTAAAAATCATAACAATTTGCCTTGTACAAATTTCTGTTTTCATTTCTTATCTAGGTCCCAGAGGACATGCAGGATAAGGAGTTTGCTGCTATTCTGCAGGATGAACCCATGCAGCCGCTGGCACTGGTGCCTCTCACTGAGGAGGAGCAGGTCTGCCACAGCACACGCTTAAACGCACTCACGCCTGCAAATGTCCGATCGGCCTCAGTGCTGAATATCTCGCATAAGACAAGTCTCGGTTCTGAAGAGAGCTGTTCTGTTGGTTGACAGATGTGCCTGCGAGCTCGCATTCCTCACATTCCTGTCTTTTTTGCTCTTTCCACTCACTCTGCAGAGGAATTTCTCCATGTCTGTGAACAGTGTGGCCGTGCTGAGGCTCATGGGAAAAGGAGTGGGTGGGGCCGCCCCAGCTGGAGTGGTCCGTGGACGAGGAGCCACACGAGGTGGTCGAGGTAAATCCAACTCGGGCATGACGAGGGAAAAGGATCAAGGCATGCTTATTGCTTCTGAAGACTGTAACAGCAACTCTGCCCTAAGGCCTTTGTTTGAAACGTGGCCATTGTAGTTTCAGCCAAGTCAAACAGCTGAGACACAAGTTCGAGTGTTACTTCCCCTCATTCATCCAGCATGTTGATGTACTTTCTTTGCATCCGTCTAAATGGTCCTTGTGTCCAGCCACACCTGTCCAAAAGCAGCAGGCTTATGAACTCACCTTGTCCACACACAGCAGTCAACACACACCAGTGTCAACACTTGGTGTCTGGTTCAGGTCAGCTGAGGAAAGGACTGTGAGGAAGGATGCTATGCAGTTTCCACAATTGATGTGCGCTTGAGTCATTGAGAGCGGGTCATTTTACATGCAATCTTTTTCTTTTTCTCAATATTTTTTACAAATTTTTTTTTTTTTTTTTTTTTTTTTTTTGTAACTCGTACATTTCAAAACAAATCTTTGAATTTGGTTCACAAAGACAATAAACGGTCGCGTGGGGCATTTTAACCGATCAGAAGTTCTGTATGTATTTATATTAAGTACAAAAACGTTGGCGTCTGTTCTGACAAACAGGCCGAGGCCGCGGTGAAGGTGGATTCTACCAAAGAAGTATTGAAGATGCAGAGGTGGGGTTCGGTCGCAGTGTCCGGGAGATACACCGCAGCCAGAGCTGGGATGATCGGTAAGGAAAAAAACCACCTCAATCACTTTAAGTTTAAGAAGCATCTTCAGAAATGTTTGGAAAGTTTGTTTTACAGTAAAAGCCCATTTACCACAGCTGAAAGAAATTATCATCCAGTGTTGTTTCAGGATGATTTATCGCCCATTTGCAGACTGTAGTGAAACATCTGTGTATCCCTTCATTAGAATTTCTTTATATACAACAATCTTTAAAGATTGTTGTATATGGTGATGTAATTCAAGTTCTTGCATGGCTATATGTTTCTCCAGGATTATGAATTGGCTCACGCCATAGACTTTGTTTTTCTCTTGCTTATCTTATAATTGGTCTAATTTTCTATCCATTTCCTGCGATTCCTCAGGGGTGAGCGCCGATTTGAGAAGCCACTGCGGCGGGAGGTGGGGCGTCCCGGCTTTGAAGAAACTGCAGGTCCCGGGGGTACTGCGAGAAAAGAGTACACAAGGGCTGACAGCGATAACTGGCGCACGCTCCGAGAGGAGCAGGATGAAGACGAAGGGGAGTCGGGCAACAATTGGAGACACAGCGGACCCCGCAGGGATGGTACGATGCATGCAAACACTTTTCTTTAGTTTGGGCACTTTTGCTGCCATATGAAATTACTTGTGATTTAGAAAAGCAACACATTCAAAGATTTAAGTTTGCTAAGTTTAAATAAATATTTTTCTTGAAATGCATTTAAATACTTGCCTGTAGTAAGAACATATTAACATGATCAGAGTAATTACTGGGATTTCTGTCACTACTTATTTTATTGTTGTGCTGCAGCGTTATTTTAAAGGTTAAGGTTTTAAACAGGTTTAAGAGACGATCTCACATGCAATCAGTTTCTCTTCAAAGCTACTTCACATAAGAATACTGCTTCTGATCACATGAAAATTCATGTGAATCCCTGGTTTAAGACTCAACACTACCGGACCTCTAGTGGTACAATCTGGTACTACAAGACGCACCATGCAGTCCCCACTCATGGAAACAGTACTCTGTCGTCAACACAGCAGATCTGTATGCACCCCCATGTGGTCTGAAGTGGCATTGCTACACAGTGGCTTTAAACTCTTAACTGAAGCTGGTGAATGACAACACCCCCAGAAAAGTGAGATGCGTCCCGTCTCAAACGTGTAGCTCTCTCATGCTCCCATCTTCGGCCTCGTAATAGCAGCCTGCTTAGGATCTGAGTGTTGCTGACTGCAGGGTTGGCTTTAACGGCTGTCCATTTCCATGTTAGATGGTGGTCCTCGCTCAGCGGGCTGGCGGGACCACAGTGGTCCAGGTGAAAGCCGCCGGAGGAAGTTTGATTTTGACTTCCGGGACTCGGAGGGTCACGGCTCAGGCCGCCGACGTGCAGGAAGTGAGGGAGTGGAGGACGATAGGGACGGCCTGCCCGAGTGGTGTACGGATGAGGAGGATGGAGAGATGGGCACGTTTGACTCCTCTGGAGCTTTCATGCCTTTGAAGGTATGTAACGTCTTATTGAATCTACATTTCTTGTTTCCTGGGATGTGGAAGTTGTACTTTCAAAGTAAGAATGAAACTCAAAAACGGGAGTCCTTGTTTATGAGAAGTAACGTTCACATCTTTCATGTTGAATTAAGAACGTTTATGCACAAATTCATGTAGATTTATTCAAAATATTAAAAAAGCATTTGTGTAATTGTTCTTTTCTTTTTTTTTTTTTTTTTTTTTTTTTTTCTTCTTTTTGCAATTCTGTGCCAGAAGGGTGGTAAGGAGACAATCCTGGAGGAGTTGGAGTTTAAGGGCATCGACGAGGAGGAGGAAGAGGAGGAGAGCCTCCCCGACATGGAAAGGATGGCTGCTGAGGGAGATAAAGATCGGGGTGAGAAAAGAGTGCCATTTCTTTGATTATTTATGTTGCTTTTTTTTAAGTTTTCAGGGTCCAAACAGAAATGTATAAATATGGCAACCCACTTAAAGTGACCCCCGCCTTTTAAATCTTCCAGAGAGTAAAGACGCCATGTCAGCTGCAGGGGACGACAAGACGAACCCAGCATCCCCTTCCTCTTCTCCCCCAGCCCACTGTGCCCCTCCATCCCTGGAGTCCCATCTTGGCAGCGCTGCTCAGTTGGTGGACAGCAGTCAGCTGAGCAACAGCCAGCCTGTCAAAGCCAACAGCACACCTGGCGAAGGTGCGTTTCGACCACACAGTTCACCAAATACTGTTGGATGTAGATGTTAATGCTCCTGACGGCAGACTCGAACGTCGTCAGCCTCATTATGAGGATTCGTTTGTATACATTTAGGTGTCTCTTTTTTTTTTATCTCATTGTTCCTTTACGTTCATACAGTATAATTTTATAAATGCCCTGTGAATCACAAATTTGAACATGTGTACGCGTTCAAAAATATTTCTCACTTTGTGTTTATATAAAAAAAATGCTTAGTGTCTGGTGTGACATCTGTTACTCGCATTCAGCTCTTTCAAGCCGCAGGGCGGCGTGTGAGACGGGAGATTTGACGAGGCTGACATTTTGGTTCAACTTAAAATACATTTAGCACCAGACATTTAATAGCTTGTTTACTGAGCCCACTATTGGTGCTGCATCCGTCACAGGGCCAGCAGGTGGCTCTGGAGCTCAAGACCACAGAGCAGAAACAAAATCCATTATTTTACTCTAGCATCTTGTTTCTCTGTCAGACTTCGCTCCCAGCGGAGGCTCCAAGGTCCAGCTGGGTGGCACCCCCACCGCCTCGTCCTCGTCGTCCTCCTCCTCGTCCTCGTCGTCCTCCTCTAGTCTGCCTTCCCAGCCCCCTTCTACTGCTGCTCCTCTCCTCCCACCCTCAGGAGGAGACACCGAGGATGATGAAGGCATGAAACACCTGCAGCAGGTACGCACTTGTGTTTGCACAGCGTAGTTCGCAAGCCTCTTTGCCGAATTACGAATGAATCTGAGCATGTGTGTATTTTTGCAGGAGGCAGAGAAGATGGTGGCATCACTGCAGGACACCTCTTTGGAGGAAGAGTGTTTTACCCAGGCTCTGCAGCAGCAGGAGAGCAGGAACACAGCAGCTGCTCTGCCATTATCTCATGAGGCTGCCATGAAGTGGTTCTACAAAGACCCACAGGGAGAGATCCAGGGTACAAACCTGAATTTGCAGTCATTTGGTCAGATATTGCATATTCCAATTCTCTTCTGGACCGAAAGAGCTTTGAGTGTTGCAATTTGGTTTCATTTCTGTGTATCAACCAGGTCCATTCACCACAGTTGAGATGTGTGAGTGGTTCCAAGCTGGCTACTTCACCATGACCCTGCTGGTGAAGCGGGGCTGCGACGAGGGCTTTCAACCCCTGGGGGACGTCATTAAGATGTGGGGCCGCGTGCCCTTCGCTCCAGGGCCCTCCCCACCGCCCCTGCTGGTGAGACAGCTCCCACCAACGCAGCGCCCGCAGCCCAACCGGGGGCCCGCCGGGACTGTGAGTCAGAATTCAGCCAACTTAGAGGATGGGGGAGGGGAGGGTTGCACATAAGCGGGCACGTTAATAGACAAATCATGATAGATTTGATGCAAATTAGGTTTGAGTTATTAGGTAACTTGGGACATTTTCTGACTTGCAAATGAACTTGATTTTTTGAAGCGAAACAGAACAGGCTCCACACCAGACCAAGCATATTCCAATACAGTCGGGGTCATCGTAGCCCTCACAGTCTCTTGAATTGGCTCAGATGGTGTAATTAAAAAGAGTGAACAATTTTCTGTTGTGATATATACACTGCCAGGCCACAAAAAAAGAAATCCTAGTAGTTTCAGCACATAATATTGCTGAAACTACGCCAGACAAAGTGAAGCAAGCCCAGGTCATAACACTGCCACCACAGGCTTGCATGTTTGGCACTAGGCATGTCACGCCTCCATCTGCTGGACTTGAGCCTGTTCTTAACACAACACATACATGTTGTTGTTGTTTTTTTGTTTTAATCACTTTTCCAATTATCCTCTTAATAGAGTTTTTTTTTTTTTTTTTTTTTTTTTTTCTTTTTCTAAGGCTACAAAGCTGTTTAGTGTCAATACTTTGAGTTCTTATTGCATTGTCCTTGTGAAGATGCTCCCATCTTATCAACCTATTGCATTTCTAATAAGAGTGTCTTACCTGTGAATATAGTTAGTTGGTGGTAAAATGAAAGAAATACTGCAATAAAAGCCTGTGGAGGCGTAGATTTGGGATTTTTATTTTAATTATTTTTTTAATAAAAACTATATTATAAAAATGCTCCTACTGTACTGACTGTTGATCTCTTCTCGCCCACTTCCAGGGAAACCTGGACCAGGAGCGCCTGAAAAAGCAGCAGGAGCTGGCAGCAGCGGCTCTTTATCAACAGCTCCAGCAGCAGCAGCTATTCCAACTCATTAACAGGTGGGCCTAGCGGATGGAGAAATGCGTTGCACCTCGGAATAACCGCATTAATTTGTGCATCTGTTCTCGCGAGCATTTAGACGTTAGAGGAAACTCCTTAATTCCTTGGATTAAGTTGTTGCGTTTCGCTGCGTGTCCCAGGTGCAGTGAGCAGGGTATGATGCCTTCGATGAACAGGTCGATGTCAGTGCCAGATACAGGGTCCATGTGGGACATGCATACCTCAGCTTCACAGTCGTCAGGTACGGTGAAAACTGATGCTGTTTTGCTTTCACAAAGGAAGATTATGGAGTCGCTGCCATTAAGTTTATCCTAATTTCCATGTAGGCGGTGAAGCCAATCTTTGGGACATAATGAATTCTACTCAGGGTCCAACTCTCGAACAGCTTCAGAAGGTACATTCAGTTGTGAGTTGTTTAATTATTTATTAATCATTATGTTTCTGTTTAATTGCCCAGACCTTTTAGAATGAAACTAGTTGAATGAATGTCAAATGCTACGACTCATTCTGATTGATGCTAAAACCAGGACTGGGTTGACACTTATTTGCTCCTTCAATAAATGTGTTATTTACTCATGTAAGCTCCAGCAGGAGAGGCGAGACGCTGAACTCAGGGCGAAGCGTGAGGAAGAGGAGCAGCGTAAGCGGAGGGAAGAGAAAAGGAGGCAGCAAGAGGAGCAGAAGAGGAGGGAAGAGGAGGAGATTTTCAGACGCAAGCAGGTGAGGCAAACCAAGCAGAAATGAATCATTTTAACTCTTCTGGTGGTGCAACTGGTGGAAGCGTATTTTGAGATTTGCATTTGTTTCAAACACTGGCAATGAAAAATGAGTGTGAAAGCAACTATTTAATTTTTGGTTGCCCAGTGGTTCTTAATATTTTTGGAAAATTGTTGGTTATTCATACTTGGAATGTCATACGTCAGTTTGAAAATGGGCTTAAATAAGCAGTTGATGAAGAGGACCACAGGTGTTGCATGATGCGCTGTCTTTTTGTTCCTTTTTAGTGTCGTCAGCAGCAAGAACTGATCATGAAGTTGCTGCAGCAGACTCCCCAGCAGCAGGGGCCTGGGACAGGCTCCTCCAGTTGGAGTGGGGGTCCCTCCTCTGGGCTTGCAAAGGCAGGAAAGCCCCCAGCTCTGGCTCTGCTGGAAATGCAGCAGGATGCAGAGCGGCTCCTGAAGCAGCAGAGAGCGCAGCAGCAGAGAGACCGGGTGAGTTTCTGAAAAGTCACGCTGTGAGCATTTTGGAAATTGTAAATGGAGAGTGTCAGGTGGTCGACCAACTAATCGCCCTCCTATTATGTTTCTGTCTGCAGCACCCTGGTATGTCACTGGGGAGCTCCTCCATGGGAGGACAGTGGGTGGATGGTGTTGGCATGTGGGGTGGGCCTGGTGGTATGGAGGGAAAGAGCGGAAGTGGAGGCTCTTCAGGCAGCATGGGCATGTGGGATGAGGCTGTGAAGAACCAGGCCAGCCTGCGTGGAAACAGCAACAACAACATGGGCTTGAAGAATAGCCGCAGCAGCCCCTCACTCACGTATGTAGCATCAGACTGCATCAGTAAAATACTGTATATATCTAAGAAAATAAAGCCTTTTATGTTACAAACACCGTAGTGGGATGTGTTTCTCCATGAATCAGCTGTTCACAGCAATGCTTTATCCTGCAGTGATCAGTACATGATGCGTCGGAAGAGGACTGAGGAAGAGGAGAAGCTGCTGAAGCTGCTGCAGGGCATGAAGCCTCAGGACGGCTTTACCACCTGGTGTGAACAGATGCTGCACGCTCTCAACACCTCTGCCAACAATTCTTCCTCCTCTCTAGATGGTAGGCTGCCCAACTTTAAATGTATTCAGTTATCTCGAGGTTAAGAGGAGTCTAACCTTTGGCCACTTTGACAATAAACAATAGATCGGCGTTTCTATGGTGATGCTGTTCACTGATTTGCAGACATTTTAAAGGTTCGTTTTTGCCGTTGAGTCCTGTCTTGGTTTAGTCGAGGTGGAAGTAATGTCAAGGTTCATACATAATTGTTCACAATTGACTTGAAGCCATCATCACAGTGAACTTTAACTCTGAACTTTATGCACCAATTATAGTGTGCACACACACTCACACACAATGTTCACTGAAATGGTTAATCTGCATCTAGACCATTCAAACCTAATGCATGAATTAAAAAAATGGCTTTTGAAGATTTGTCTAAATGTAGTGACCACTATGCATGGAAGGGTTCACTCCATAACAGGGATTCTGCCCTTGTTTTTCCCCCAAAAGCGTTTCCAGTACTGGTTGAGATCCAGCGCTCTGTTTAAATACAGCTCTTACTTTTCCAGTTGCCAAAGCAGCAGCTGCGGGCCAAGAAAAACCGCCGTTCCAGCTTCTATCAGACCCTGGGAGTCGGTTATGATGGCCAATGATTTTCAACACAGCATCATTCACTTTGTTTAAATACATTCATAACACAACTATTTTAAGCTACATTCAAAAATGGTGTTCAGTGTTTTATTCCTAACATCCTAACATTTAGAGATGCTGCTTGGGGGGGAAAAAAAAAAAAAAAAAAAAAGTTTTTATAAAACCGATTTCACCAGCCTTTATGAACGCATGTCAACCTTTTGTCAATTCTTCTTGCAGTGCTGACTGACATTTCCAAACAGAAACTAGTTTATATGAAGATGGCTAAGGACGTTTTTTTGAATAGAAAATGAGCCAGTTTTTTTTTTTTTTTTAATTTAAGAGCACACTAGTGGGAGATTCAAATGTTCAAAAGATTCAATAGTGTTTTGGACGTTTAAAGTGATGTAATGACAGGACTCTGAGCTGGTACTGGTTGAGGTTGGTCAAACAGGAGTATGAAGCTGGTGCATATTAAGGAACTTGTGCTTTTACTTCATTTTTCTGACACAGTCCATCTTCAAACCATTAAGACTTGAGCTGCCTTCTGACACGGTCACAGGCACACTCGTATGTTGAATTATGTCTCGATGGGTTAAAACGGGTAGTTTGTTTAGTAATAAGTTTTATTATTTGTACCTAAACTTTACAAACTGTATGCCTTCTAGTGGCCACAATAGTGGCATACCTGAAGGAGGTGGAGTCTCCCTATGCAGTGCTGGATTTCATCCGGTCCTACCTTGGGGACACAGTGGAAGCCAAAGAGTTCGCCAAACAGTTTCTGGAGCGACGTGCCAAACAGAAAGCCAACCAACAGAGACAGCAGCAACAGGTAGGTCTGACCTTCCAAGATGTTTTCACTTGGGAATGGCTTATGTTGGAAAACTCAACCCATGGTTATTTACAATTGATTCTTCTTCTTATAAAATAAGTCTTCTAAAGGGGTACAAAAAGATCTGAACAATCTGCTTTTCATGCTCACCACAGCATTGCGACGGCCCCTGTGAAAGGTGTTCAATGACATCCACATAAATAGAGACTGTGGAAGAACCACAGTGGTTGTAATTATGGATGTCAGGGCAGCATTTGACACTGTTGACTATGGTATATTACAAGAGCGACTGGAGAATTGGGTCGGGCTTTCTGGCCACAGTACTGGACCGGTTTAAGTCTTACTTCAAGGACCGGGACTACTTTCTGTCAATAGGTAACTTTACATTGGAGAGTTCCCCATGGTTCTGTCCTAGGACCCCTCCTATTTAACATTCCCATGCTTCCGCCAGCTCAGGTGATAATAAACATCAAGATAAGGTACCATAACTATGCAGATGACACACAACTTTACGTTACAATGTCACCAGGTGACAATAAGCCCATACAAGCATTGAGTAGATGCATAGAACAAATCAGTGAGTGGATGTGCGAACATTTTTTTTTTGGCCAAAGGATGAGCACTTAAGAGTCAGCACTCAACTTCAGTTATTACAAACCACTGATAAAGTCTGAAATCTTAGTGTTGTCATGGACTCAGACCTGAACCTTCAGAGACACATTTACACAATTACAAAGGGGGCCTTCTATCACCTTAAGAACATCCCCAGGATCAAAGGACTAACGTCTCAGCAGGATCTTGGAAAAACTCATCCATGTTTTATCTTAAGTCGAATTGATTACTGCAACAGTGTCTTCACATGTCTTCCAAAAAGTCAGACAGCTACAGCTGATCCAGAATGCTGTTGCCCGAGTTCTCACTAGAACTAAGAAAGTGGACCCATCACTCCGGTTCTGTGGTCCTGAGACTGGCTCCCTGTACCTCAGAAAAGAGACTTTTTAAAAATACTTAAGCCAGTTTTAAATCACTGAATGGTTTAAGACCAAAATACATCAGAGACTTGTTGCCATATCAACCATGCAGACCTCTTAGGTCTTCTGGTTCAAGTCTGCTCTCTGTCCCCAGGGGGGGTTCAAACACTTTTCAGGACATGGTTCAGTAAAAAATACAATTAGTTTGCATTTAGGAATTGATTTTTCTCAGGAAAGTTTTCAAAAATTCAGATGGACTGTCCAGATTTGCTAACTTTACCTCTACCTGATGCAATGCATTTCACTAGTGTTTTTTTTTTTTTAAGATTTTTTTTGGCACTAGTGGCCTTTTATTTGGAGATTATGTGGACAGGAAACGGGTAGAGGGAGGACGACCTGCAGCAAAGAGAGACAGTTTTATGCTCGGCCAGGAGCTGCAGCTGCAGTTTTCAGGAGCAGTTTGACCGTCTTCTGGGGAGAGAAGCATTAAGTCTTGCAGAACTGTGCAGAGTTTGGAGCTGCTGGGGTAGAGGATCACTTCTAAAGGGCATCAAGGTCTTTAAGCTTTGTCAGATTATCTTTACCTGGATGCATCTAGGTGTCGTCATAGCATAGGAATGGAGTGCATGTAGTGCTGTGCTCAGCCAGGCGCAGCGCCAAGCTGCTCTTGCATTGTGAAAAAACATGAACAGGTTGTAAAGAAGAACGTCCCATCTGTGAGACTCTTAACAAATCTGAGTGAAGGGACCTATTATGATTAATATTTTTGCTATTGATAATTACTTGACCTTCTTTTCCTATAAAGGACTGTTTTGTTAGACACTGAGATATGTTTTTAAAACTGATTTACATTGGGGTTAATTCTTCCTATTCTCTTTAATTCCCAGTTATCAAAAGAAGTGGGTGGACTGAACATGAACTTCCCACTGCAGGTAAACTTGCATCCTGTAATCCTTTTCACATTACATTCAAGCAGCAGTGCTGCTTCGCTATCAGCGTTTAAGTATATTTGCATGTTTTTGTGGCTGTTACTGCTGCAACACCAGGCCTACGTTTACCTGACTCTTAACTTCACCTGATGGGACTAATGTTGAGTTTTTATGGAGCTGCAATGCAGCTCCATAAAAACGCAGCTCCATAAAAAAAAAAAATGCAACCAAACATTTATTGTCTTAATAATTTATATACATTTTTTTTTTAGATTTATAATGCAAATAAAAAAAAAAAACAATAAACTCCAGGAGCGTGTGATTACCTGCCCTCACCCACCCCTTTTTTTTTTTTTTTTGTTTTTTTAGGACTCAATGCGAGGTATGAATCCCAGCACTCTGCAGTCCATGTTTCAGGCCAACCACATGAGCAAGGCTGGTCTCTATGACAACCAGGGGGGAAAGATGAAGAAGAAACAACCCATGATGCTGCACTCTGACCCCAGCATCTTAGGTATGTGGTCTCATTCACATCTGACATTCACATGGAGGCTTTGGACTTCTGATTAGGAAACTTTGAATTGCATGAATCTTAGTTAACTTTACAATTATATTTGTACAACGCACAACCCGGCAACAGGGTCACCAGGTCACTCAGCAAGGTTACTACAGCAGATCTGTACTTGGGTGTCACAAAGGAACGTGATGTTTTGTGTCTGGCCTCGAGTAGAGGCTACTTATTTAGTCTCCTCCTGTTAATGACCCTGTTTGTAATATAAAACATTTTTTTTTCCTATGTGCAACTATCCATGTTACCAGTATAGTTTAGACGTTTTAACTTTTCCAGAACTAACCCTCCTCCAGCCCTCCAAACTCCTGTCTCATCATCCTCTGATCTGACGGTGTTCTCTCGTCTCTTTTCTTTGGCCTCCTCCCCTTCCTCCTCCCTGCAGGGTACTCATTCCACAACACGGGCGAGTGTCTGAGCCTGAATGAGATGGAGATGGTGGAGGATTACTGATGTGAAGCAGCGCAGCAGCAATAGCTACCTGAGGCCTTTCTGTCTTTTAATCAGACAAACCTGATGACGAATGTGCACTGCTGGGGGAACCGGGGGGGTTGTGTTAGGGTTGGGAAGGGAGCAGGCATGAGAGGAGGTGCGGGGCGTAGGTGCAAGGGTGCGCGCCTCCCACCCTTTCTTTCACGCAGGATAGAAAAAAAAAAGGGCTCCCTGCTGCACCAGTTGATCACTAGAGCAAGGGAGAGGGGGGTGAGCCGGGGTAAGGCTGAGTTGGGTATCCTCTGGCACTCAAAAGATTAAGCACCTTATACTGAACTAATGCACTTTATTGAGATGGGATTTGAATAGATTTTCTTTTTCATGCGTGTGTGTTTGTGTCTGTTTGGAATCAGTGCACATGTGGTGTGCGTGTGTGTATACACACAAGACCTGCGTGCATCGGAACTGGAAGGGGGAGGCGGAACGGTGGGCGAGGTGAACGGTCAGGCTGTTAGGTTTTCAAAGTCAGGGGGACCTTTAGTTGAAACCTTATCAGAGAGCAAATCCTTTCTCAAAAGACAAACACTGTTGATATTTCTCTTGTTGAGCATTTTTTTTACATTTATATAAAAAGTAAAGCTATTGAGAAAAAAAAAAGGATTATTAAAAAAAAAACTTGAATATTTGCACTTGCCTAAAAAAGAAACGAGAAAAACAACAAAAAAAATAAACAAATGGGGTTAGTTATAGAAGTGAATATTTTTGTGAATGTGTATGGGTGACTGAGAGAGCGGCTGAGGTGCGACGGTTGTGTAGGTAAATCCAGTCTGCACAATATTTTGTTTTTTTTTCTTTTGTTGCTTACCAAGATGTATGAAACGTAAGAGGCCATTTCTGTCTTTGTTCTCTGTTTAGTTCAGACGGTAATTTAGTATTCATGTTTTGTGTGTATGTGTGTGTGTATGTGTGTGTGTGTGTGTGTGTGTGTGTGTGTTGTCCCTATCCAAACAGGGACTTGTTCTGTTTTGAAAGTGTGACCGAACGGATGAATGAGCGAGCGAGAGAGGGGAGGGGCAATTGCACAAACATCCTTTCTCTCACCTGTTTTGCATCCCCAGATAGAGAAAAAAAAAAAAAAAGAAATGCATTCATTTGTAAATGTTAGCTTTGATCTCATTATTTGATGGCCACCGTGAGTGTGTTTCCTCTTACTTTTCTGCTGTCTGTAGACCTGTAAGGATTGGCAGGCATGGCGAATCACGAAGGGACATCTGTGTGTGTGTGTGGAAGAGAGAGAGTGTGTGTGTGAGTGCATCAGAATGACATTTTGTATCTGCCCGAGTGTTTTCAGAGGACATGTTCATTTACTGTTCATAGAAATGAGTTAAGACTACAGGTACTCATTTTGAATACATGTGCTTTTGTCGTTTATTTTTCTCTTATTTTTTTTTTTTTTTTTTTGTGTGTGTGTGTATGAATGCACATTTGTGCCTAAGAACTTTGATAGGGTGCATGGCCATTGAGACATTAACTCTTTTTCGAGAGCGAGTGCGATGTGTGTCAGTGCTCAGCACAGTGTATGTAAAGTATGTAAGTTTATATCGTAAATATTTCTGGTTCAGTCAGAGGGGTGATCCATCGGAAGGTTAGTCCAGTCTGTTTTCCCGGGGTGTGATCACGTTGCCTTTTTTGTCAGCTCTCGAACTTGTGAACGAAAGGTGTCGAGTTTCTGACTCTGAAAAAAGAAAAAGAAAAAAAAATACAGCATCTTAATGTGCGAGCGCACAGAACGGTGCATGAAATGTAAGCATATTGTGTTACTTATTCGTTGTTGCAATTTGATAATGACGAGTTTTCTTTTTTTAAATGAAAAATATATATGGAATATATACATTATATACAAAGTTTAAAAAGTATTTGGACTAAGATGATGAGCACTTGGGGCTGCTATTTTTTGTTGTTTTCAATTTTTTTTTTTTTCCCTTAATTTGTTTTTCGTTTTTGTTTCATTATTGCCATGTGAAGTGTGTATTATTTCTTTCTTAAGAAAAAATATTGAATGTATTCCAAAAAATGACAAGAAATCCGTGCTGATACTAGGTTTTTTTTTTTTTTTGTTTTTTTTTGTTTTTTGTTTTGTTTTTTCCTCAGATTTCAAAAATGAAAACGAAATGCATAAAAAAAACAACAAAAAAAGCAAACAAAAAAGACGTTTTCATATATATAGCGGAGAAGAAAACTCGCGATGGATACAGTTGAACACACTGCCTCTACAATCCTGGTCGTAGTGACTAAGAATTAAAAGAAAGGACTCTTTCTATTCCATACTGGAGCTTTGGTTGTTTACAAGCCACATGGATGACTGTGGGTGCAGTTTTTATTGTTTTTTCTTATTTTTTTGTTTCCCACATAAGATGGGTGGGGTTTGCAAGTGCGCTTCTGCCATACGGACACTGAGTGGTGTTTTTTTTTTTTTTTGATTTTAAAAAAATTTTTTTTTTTTTTTCTCTTTGATTGTTTTTGAGGACGAGTGGCAGGCATCACAACAGCATGGACGAGATCCTCCCATTGGGCCTTTTTTTTTTGTTTGTGGTCATCTGGTCCCATAAACCTGATGATCAACTGTAGAGCGGAGGAGAAATTAAGGATGGGCTTGGTTTTTGTGGAGAACGGAGTGCAGGGCTTACACAACCCTAGAGGGAACTGAGAGGGCAATAGGAGTACACCCGGCCCGGGCACTCGTCTTCACCTCAACCCTCATGAGCACTCACCCTGCCCTCACCAACTCACCTATGCACTTTTGTTCATTCAAGCTGTGAGGTACAATTTTTTGGGGGGATGGGAGCACATTACAACAGGAGGATTGCTACGACTTTGACAAAGTCACTGAACAGATATTCCCAAACTGAAATAAGAGACTCGAGAAGCTCATCTTCTTCCACCTCCTGTATATAACCGTATTTTTGTATTACCTTTCAGAATAGAAAGAAAAAACAATAATTGCAAACCGATGAAGGAAAAATTCTCATGAGACGATTATACGGAGTGAAAGGTTTTCATGAAAACCTGTCTTATTCAATTTTAGTTTTAGACGGACTCGCTGTGAGTTTCCCTTAGTTTGTCAGTAACCTGGAAATAGTCGGGGATGGGAGGGAAACCCACATGGACTGAGATGGTGTGCGTGACGGAGTGACTGGATGTGGTAGTGGCCGCAAAAGAGCCCGCCAAGAGTGAGCGCACAGACGAGGATACTTCCATTTTTGTCTCCCAACCTGATGACGGCCTTAAGAGCTGCAAGAGAACCATGAGAGGAGAAGTGCATGGTAGGACGTTCTGACACTGCATTTGAAATATGACCCTGCCTAATCTGTCCTGGTGGAGATGAGATAAACGATGTGCTGATGCCTTGCTCTCTCTCTCTGTCTCTCTCTCTCTTTGTGTCCTCTCCTAGGAGTCTGGCTGTGCTTTATTTGCTGCCCTCTGCAAGGAGGATTTAACTTACGGCCAGCCCCTGTATTAGTTAAACTAAACCTGTCCCTTTGAACTTAAACCCTAAGACACTTGTCTTGACCTCGGACTGGGAAGGCCGTCAGCATTATCAGTCGGGCAGTTACCAGATTAAGTCACAGGTTTATCGACCATCAATCCCTTTTTTTTTTTTTCTTTTTTTTTTTTTTTTTTTTTCCGGAAATTTTGGGATTTGAACAAGAAACGGGACAAAATGGCACGCGTTGCCCGGATGTTACGACCCGCCTCGGCCTGAACTCTCGGCCGGTCGAGCAGAACCGTCTCGCCATCAGGACAGAAATCCATCCTCCTGCCCCGACATCAAAGACCCAGAAATTGATGGTGGATGTGACTAAATTGCATCTCAGTTGCGGAAATCCCTGCAGCTGTGGAAAACTGGATGAACTGAAAAGAATTGTACAAAAAAAAAAAAAAAAGACTGAAACATAACAAAAAAAAGTGTCGCAGAAATTGTAGAATCCAAAGGAGCGGCAGACACTACATGCACATTTACAGCAGAAATTACAGTGGTTTTCTACTGGAACCATGTCTGCACCGACGACAGCGATACACCAGTACCCCCTCACACAGACACACAAGCATCAACGCTCGTGACTATAAATGCTGAGCTTTGTAAATAATGTTTGTAAAGTTTGTGTTTTGGTTTGTTTTTTTTTTTCTTCTCATAGTTGGTTTTTGCTTTATTACTCTGTTCAACATGCCTTAAATTGTATATTTCAGTCAGTCTTGTATGGCGAGCTGAAAATGTTCTCTAGAAGAAATTTTCGTTGGGAACCACCACGTTAACTGTACTCGAGTTTTGGAAAAGTTTTCAACGAGACTTTTCTGTTGGCTGACAGAGCTGTCCTGTACAAACCTGCTGCGTGTACATCCAATCACCTTTGACGTTACTAGTTAACTACAGTGTAGAGCAGCAACCATTTTTGTTTTTTTTTTTAATCTAATTTTGATGGTGGTTGGCTTTTGTTGCCCTTTTTTTGTTTTCATTTAAAGCGTGGATTTGTTCAGATTTCTTATCTGGATTATTGATGAAGGTGCAGGCTCAGAGAGCTGAAGTCTGCACTATTTGGAGATGAGCTGATTGGATCACATAAAAAAAAAAAAAAAACCGACAAAAGAAACCATCTGATAACTCGTTTTTGTTATAACCTTTATTTTTGGCAAATTAGTCATCCTCAATTTGAGATGCGAGTTAACACATTGTTCTTTTCCTTTTTTTAATAAACACTCCAGGAGAATTCTGTTCTGGGAGAGACAAAGACAACTTGGACTAGTGTAGTCGTCAGAAATAAGGGTAGCTGGAGTGTGATGTTCTGGGGTGTTCACACTAAACATTTACGCGGGTCACGTCTCGGCCCAGATGCGAGTATGAAAGGAAGTCTTGGACAGCGTCTTACACTATGTATATATAATTTAATGTGATGTGAAAGATTCATGTTTTTAAATCAAATAGTAGTTCTCTGTATCTAGTTAACTTCAAAAATGGACAGTTTTTAATCCATAAAGGCATTTTCTTTTCCATGTGTAGTTATCAGTGTACCAAAACTGTAAACACTCATATTCAGTTGTCACAGTGTAAATGGCCAAAGAAGAGGATTTGAGTTAAAACCTATAATTATCCTGGAATGTCCCTTATTAGCGAATTCTTAAAAACGATACCTGTTAAACATTTTTAACAGCGAATACTGTGTGGTATGCGTATCTATGTGGTTACCTATTTTACTGCACGTCAAAAGCTTTTATCATTTGATAAACTGCAGTATTGTGTTGTCAAATACCCCCAGATGGTTTGTTGCTGTTTTTGAAAAGATTTCTGACAAGGATTGATCATGTGACCAACTTGTTTTTCCTCCTCCAATGCAACAGGCGACTGTGGATCCAGTTGTTAAGACTTGACAATAATTGTGCTCCAGTCAGCTCAGCTCCTCTGCTTGAAAAAGTCTTTTAATGTTGCTAAAATAACAGCATACATTTAATGAAACTTGCAGAAAAGAACAAAGATGTGTAAATAGTTTGGCTCATGTTTGTTTGAAGAACAAAATAAATACTAAATAAATAGCATTTAGTTGTGATGAATCTGTATTTTTATTGTGTTCCTGAGAAGAAAATTAGTATTACAATTTAAAAAAAAAAAAAAAAAAAAAAAAAAAAAAAGGCAGCGTTTCCTCCGATTATCAACGCGTTCAGCCGAAATCTCGCGATGCTTCGTAACACACGGCTGCCCAACGTGTTTACAACTTCTCGTGATGAGCGGCTGAGCTGGAACAAAGTTCGCCCCGGCAAAGGACGTAGGCCGGTTTAAAGGGCTCGTGGTTTCACTCGGTCTCCGTGCAGCTTGGAAGCTATCGAGCAGGAAAGCGCTGAACTGCGAGCAGGAATAAGGGCCAAGCAACCCACGACGCAGGTACGTAGCCGCAGCCTGCTAGCGCGGGCTAACGTGGCTAACAGGAGCGCGCGAGGAACTGGCACTCGTTTGTTGTAGTTTTTTAAGGCACGTGCGCGCGTGTGAGTGGCGACAAAAAAAGACGACACGATGCGAGTAAACACGGCGGGACTTGTGCATGTTAAAAACGCGGGATATAACGACGGGGCTGGCACGTCGCGACTAGCCACAGGTGTTTGCATTAACACCATTGTGCTCTACACGTAATGAGCCGTTTATTTAATATATCAGATGTCCCATTTGCTGTCATATCACGTATACGTTGTTTTGACACCTGTTTGTGTTCATTACTGGTCTCCACCGTGCACCATCTTCGCAGGTGGGTGGCTGCTGTGATGTCCTCCATCCCCAACAGACTCAACCATCCACACCGCAGGAAGAAGCACTATCCTAGTAGCACCTACCTCACCCACGTCTGACGGCCAACCACTGGACACGAGGCATCTGACGGAGACGGAAGACTTGACGGACAAAGAAAAGGCATGTCTGACTCAGCTGGAGGCGGAGAAGGCGGAGGTGCGTCTGGCTCAGGTGCAGGGCAGGACTCTGAAGGAGACGGCGAGCCCCCTCAACACGTCCCTCCGTTACCACCTGAAACCGACGGCGCTGAAGTGGAGGAGACTTCAGAAGAAGCAGCTTCGCCTTCTGCCAAGCGGTCTAGGATGAGCAACGAGGAGAAGGGGCTGGGAGAGGTTGTGGCGTCTGTGAGAGTGAGTGACGAGATGCAAGCACAGGAGAACAGCATCCCGTCTGCACAAAGTACAGTATCGCTTCCGAAAACTGTGTACATTAAATGGCATTTAAGACGTTTCAGTCACCATACATTTACTTTGTGATGCAATCAACAGGAGAACTATTACAATGTGAGGAACAAGGACAAAAAGGGGAGGAGGCCACAGTCGTTGCTGAAGGTGTAGAAGAATGCCATCAGAATGGAGATCGAGGTCATGGGGAGGAAGAAAAGGAGAGACCAGAAGAGGAATGCAGCAGTAACAGATCTGCAGACAGCCCCAGCGTCGGGCAACAGTAAGTGAAGGGAGACGGTTTATTTTTAACTTGCTTTCCCACATAACTGGGGTAAATATAAAGTGGAGCAAACCAGTGAGCTACTTCGAGCAAGGTTGAGTTAAAAGCATGTTTGTGAAATGCAGGAAGAAGCTAAATTTTACCATATAAATATAGTAAAGTTCCGTTAAAAAGCTTGTCATAAGAGTCATCGGCTTATAAATGTTGATTGTCTGTTGTGCTGGGTGTATGGTTTTTGAAATCATTATATAAAATGTACACACACACACACACACACACACACTATATGACCAAAAGTATCGGCTCACCTGCTGTGACGTCCCATTCCTGATCCATAGGGCCCAATATGACATTGGTCCAATCTTTGTAGCTATAACAACTTTAACTCTTCTGGGAAGGCTGTCCACAAGGTTTACGAGTGTGTTTATGGGAATTTTTGACCATTCTTCCAGAAGCGCATTTGTGAGGTCAGACTGATGTTGGACGAGAAGACCTGGCTCTTAGTCTCCGCTTTAATTTATCCTAAAGGTGTTCCATCTTTATGGACCTTTCTTTCTGCACTTGTACACAGTCATATTGGAAGAGGAAGGGGCCAGCTCCAAACTGTTCCCACAAAGTTTGGAGCATGGAAATATCCAAAAATGTCTTGGTATGGTGAAGCATTCAGAGTTCCTTTCACTGGAACTAAGGGGCTGAGTCCAGCTCCTGAAAAGCAAACCCACACCATAATCCCCCCTCCACCAAACTTTACACTTGGAACAATTAAATCAGACAATACTGTTGTCCTGGCAACCACCAAACCCTCATCCATCAGATTACCAGATGGAGAAGCGCCATTCATCACTCCAGAGAACGCGTCTCCACTCCTCTAGAGGCCAGTAGTGACGTGCTTTAAAACACTGCATCAGACACTTTGTATTGCACTTGGTGATGTTTGTCTTGGATGCAGCTGCTCTCCATGGAAACCCATTCATGAAGCTCTCTGTAGACTGTTCTTGAGCTAATCTGAAGGCCACATGAAGTTTGGAGGTCTGTAGTGATTGACTCTGCACCACCTCTTCCCACTATGCACCTCAGCATCCACTGACCCCGCTCCATCAGTTTACGTAACCTACCACTTTGTGGCTGAGTTGTTGTCGTTCCCAAACACTTCTATGTTCTTATAATACAGTTGACTCTGGAATATTTAGAAGCAAAGAAGTTTCACCACTAGATTTGTTGCACAGGTGGCATCCTATCACAGTTCCACGCTGGAATTCACTGAGTTTCTCAGAGTGACCCGTTCTTTCACAAATAGTTGTAAAAACAGTCTGCATGCCGAGGTGCTTGATTTTATACACCTATGGACATGGAAGTGACTGGAACACCTGATTCCCATTATTTGGATGGGTTAGTACTTTTGTATTGTTATTGTATTGTTAGTAATATAGTGTATTTGTGTACATGGATATGAATTTTTATTTATTTATATATATATATATATATATATATATATATATATATATATATATATATATATATATATAAATATAAATAAAATCAATCAGGTTTGGGTCCTGCACTATGACAACACTGCCTTGTGACGTTGCTGGGTTTTTTTTTAATTTTTATTTATTTATTTATTTATTTTTTTTTTATTAATAGCAGGAGCAATGTGTGGCTCAGTGTCTTGCCAAGGGCACTTCGGCATGTGTGGAAGATCTGGCAACCTTGTGGTTGGAGAGCAGCCACCCCTACGCACCCCGCAACACAACACCTGTGGCCTTTTATCATCCTTAGCTGTTTTCTGCACACAGCAGTAGTGCCCCCATCAGGTCGCACTTGAGATTTTGTTTTTCTTTTTTATGGAGGGATAGATTTTACTTTCCTAGGCAAATTTGCATGGAGTTGCAAATCAGACTGTGTCTATGAATGAGGTGAAAACGCAGGTGCAACCAGCTCACTTTAATGATGACCGGAGGAGTCTATGAGCTCAGATCAGCAGAGTCACAAATGTAATCCCTCTCTATGTTGAGATTTTCAGTGACAAACTGCGGCTTTGTGCTTAGTTTGGAAATTTTGTCAAGTTAAGATTGTGTACTTTGACTCGGATATTTGAACATCCGATGCTGCAGTGTATATATATCTTTGTAGTTTAGTTTTTATTTTTACCTGTTTATTTTCAAGTAGAAGTTGTTTTTAAAATGCATCTGCAAAAAGCAGCACAACACGACCTGAACACTGGACGGCATCGGCGATGAAACCATGAAACTAGCTTGTTAAGTGAAATTTGATCAACAATGCACTCTATTGCGTCTGTTTTTGCATAAATAAATCACTGTTGATTTTCCTCAAGGGCGTTGAGCAAGTCCACTTACTGGTTTGCAGTCATATCTGTGTAACTCATCTATTTTGCCTTAAGTCAAAACATGACTTTCACTGTGTTCAGGTTGACGTGTTTATTTTCTCAACAGGTGAGAATACTTTCTCTTCAAGTGATTCATTAAAGACTTCTTCTGGTGTCTATACTGCTTCTAGCCTTGGCTTGGATTTTACCCACAACCCCCAGATGTTGACCGGCTCCTGGACTGAGTACTCAAACTTTCCAGAGAATTACCTTAGAGGCTGCAAATGGTAATCCTTCAGCATGATTATGCACCAAAATGCCTTCTAAACAATATTTCCAACCAAAGTACAACACTTTAATGCCTATTATTATGTTTGTTGAGAGAGGTTCTTGTCGATGAGCTCAGAACAGAACATTCGTGTTTACAGCTGTTATTGATCTGCTGATTTACACATTTCTTAATTTTAAGTTAAAGGATAATGTCCAACTTGTTTGCCTTTCTTAATAATGTCTGTGTCTTACAATGCATGTTCTAGTAAATATACTTTCTGGACGTGAGTCTGCTCTGTTGTCTGTTCACCTATTTCAGATTTAGCAAGTGCACCGTCAGCTCTGTCTTATCCTCGGTGTTCTTGTAACACAGGGCCCCCGACGGTTCCTGTATCCTGACCAACAGTGCAGACAACGTGCTTCGTGTTTACAATCTCCCGCCGGAGATCTACAGCTACAACTGGGACTTGCTTCCTGAGATGGTGAGCTTGTCATGAGGGATTCCACCGGGCTCGACGAGACCTATAAATGTTTTCAGAGCGTCCGTCAAGGCAGTGGCTGTCTGTTATGAAGAGAAAAACCGTCGTGATGCAGTTGTGAATAATTTAATCACAAATCTGCTTCTGGCTTTTTTATATCTTTGTTTAGTTGTAACCTTTTTCTTGGTGTGGTTTCATGTGCTCTGTGTCTTTGACATTTGTTTTAATCAACTAAAAAAAGCAACAGTTTAAGGAAACAGGTTGAGAGAGTTTTGTTTTTTTTTGGATATGGTAAAAAATGAATCAGTTTCTCCATTATATTACAGGCTGCTAGGCTGAGATTACTGAACACACACAGTTTAAATGTGATTGATTTTCTGCATCTCACTGCGCTTTTGATAATGGCAGAACATTGAGTGTTGATTGCTTTGTCAAACATTGACACAGACATTTAAATTTCACCTGGAGGAAAGCCTGCAGTATAATCATTTAGCTGCACACCGCTGAAGGTTATCGAACCCTCCATTCATATATCTGCAGAACAACGATCAAAAGAAAACTGGTTTTAACGTTAATACAGCACTATGGGTAAACTCTGAGAGCTCCGCCAGCAAAATGAAGTAAAATGTTGCACCTGGAAATTATTTATGTAGGAAAATGATCCAGCGCCGTCTATCTGTGGCTCATTACTTATAAAACAGTCTAAGCTCTTAGATGTTGTTGGGATTCCTTCACATGAATTACTCGCTTCAGGTCTAATTTACAATGTGAGAATAATCTTGAAATCAGAAGTTGACTTGATTTCCTTTGTCATCTTGGAGACTGTTAAGCAAGTGTCACAGACAAGAACTTGGGTTGTTTAGAGGGTCGAATCCAGACTTTCTCTGCTCTTTCACAGCAGTATGTTTTTCTCAGTAAGATTTGTTTTCACTGCTTAAAAAAAAACTGGCGTGATAACTGGACACGTTGTTTTTTTTTTGTGGATTATTGAGTCCAAACTCTTAAAAGGTGGTTTTTAACCTGGTGAGTATCACATCACCAACCACAGAGCTGGCTGTCTTTACATCTTTTAAAAGCAGTTGTTGTTACGGGCACGTCTCACGCCATCTCCTCTTTCCCTCGTTGTGTTACCCATGTCCAAGTTGATTTAAAATGAACGTAAGTGGAGATGAAGGAAGCTGATAATTCTCAGATTTGAGTGTATGCTGTAACAAAATCCTGCAAATCTTGCCGCAGATGTTTTGCATGTATAGCTGACTTTAACAGGTTTTACCAAATTGTTATACAAACCATTAATGTATATACAGACAGTTTTGGTTAAAAACAAACCCTGCAAAGCTGAATCTCTCACTGATTGACATGTTATCAGTTGTACACAAAGTAACAAGGTTTTATTATGCTGTATTTTTCGTTTTCTTAGTTACTTTCTACAACCAAATGTCTGGTTTCAAGCACAGAAAAGTGTCTCCTCTTTAAACCAAGTCCTCTTTAAAGCCACACACTGCACTGATGGGTCTAGTTTGTCTCTTGGCCCACATTTATAAATAAAGCCTATCTTATGGCATATATTTTACATTTACTTTTATTTCTAAACAGAGTCCAGTGCTGAGGATGGCTGAGGGGGACACCATCTACGACTACTGCTGGTACCCAAACATGAACTCCTTGGAGCCGGACACGTGCTTGTGAGTTGAACCCATTTTATACGAAATAACCAGGGGCCTCGTGCATGAAGGATTGCCCGCACTAAGAGATGAAGGATGCACGGAAATTTTCAGATCTATGAATCCAGGCGAACGTTTGTTCCTGTACATATTTCCTTGATACATCCCAACTGATGTGGTGTTGAGCACACTACTTGGACAGCCTTCTCTCCTCCCTTTTAATAACCATGGAAATGTGAAGCAATAGATGGCATGCTTCCACCTTTTGTCCAAATAACACACACCAGAAACACTATAAAAGAAGGGGGAGGGAAAAAAAATCACACAATGTCAAAGCGAAGTACTTATGGGAGGTGGACACAAGATGAAATGTCTTAAGCACTAAAAGAGAGTAATTGGGAGTGTGTGACTATGGCTTTGAAGCAGCAGGACTGGAGCATCACACCACAGCTGAAATAAAGGGAATATGGTCAGATATGAAAGTCATTGTAAAAAGAAACGTCACTGCACATCAGTGTTGCAGCCGCAGGACGAGGTCCTGGATGCTGGAGCGACCGGCCTCCATCGCCAGAGAAGCTGCGCTTTCTGGCATCCTGCCATCTCACGTGGACGACTTGCATATTATATGAAAGTACTTTTTTTTTTTTTTAAAAAAGGCATTTTTTTTCCCCCCTCCAAACTCTTTTTTTTATTGGCACTCGCTTGTAGTCGAGTTAAAGTTGCCATCGTTGAGCTGTTACGCACAACTTCATGCAGCCATTTATAGGGAATTTATGTGAATGCCTAATCTTTTTTTTTGGTTTTTAGAGGTTGTCTTATTTGACTTCCTGATCCTGATGATGTAAATCGTAAGTGCTCAAGTTCGTGGGACATGGCGTACGCTGCTTTTTTGTGTGTAAGTTAGTATGTAGAACTTAAATGGCTACTTCATTTTAATTTTTTTCTTAAGACGATAACATATTATTACAGCAGTATGTTTTTCACATTTCCATTGAGGTGCAGGGTATATTTGAAGAGAAGAAAATAACAGTGATAATAAAAAGTCTTTGAGAACAGATGCTCTGTAGGAGCTGAGAGGCAAACCTGGAAATGTGCTTTGACTGTATTTACTTAATATCTTTAACACATTTCTAAGAGTTTGGGGTGGGGGGGTGGTCATTTGAGCCCCAGACCATTACCACTCCTAAACCATAAGAGAGGAAGGTTTTATTGCTTTTCTTGGCTTTAATTCTTGCTGCCTCTGTTCACACGGTCTCCTGCCGCTCCACCTTCGAAGCCTGCGATGTTCCTCGTGGCCCCTCGGTTGGTTGAAACAAGATAAATGGCTGAGTTTTTCTGATGTCTGCAGACTCCTACGAACAATTCCTGCTGTATAATTTAAAGATAATACATTTTTGAAGTTGTGGTGGATATTTAACCTGAGATAACTGAGAAAAATATAGAAATAAGACAATTAAAATTGTCAACAAATCAGACTCTGCTTTGAATCCCACCTCCAGGTTTCAGGGTAATCTCAAAAGTACCAAGACTCTGGTTATCTTGTTTCATACAGTGGAGATGACGGGGGCGGAGAAACGGACCCCCTGAAAGACTTAATTCCTGGAAAACATTCCCGTGGTCAAAGTCGTTCTCTAAGCTTCAGCTCGTAGCAGCTGGACAGATTATACTTTTAAAGTGTATCTGGCAGATGGTGAAGGTTGCATACACAAAAGAAGCTCCAGTCTGCGAGTTATTATAGACTGGTCTGTATCTGCGTGAATGATGAGTGGTGGACAGCGTTTCTGTGTGCTCTTTAGTCCTCACCAAATACTCAGGATATTGTTGTCGGCTTGTGAGTCATTCTTTTGATCTCCGCGGTATTTCCACACATCACAGGAGGTGGAGAGAGAAGCTGTAAAAGCTTTCTAATGCTTCTCATCATGAGTGAAAAGTTCTTTTTTCCTCTTTCTGTCTCAGTTTTCAAGGCTCACGGTTCGCTTGAGCATGACGCAGCCAAATAACAGCACCTGAAGGGCCTCAGGACTCTCTGACTCAACGTGCCTGGGTTTTTTTTTTTTATGTGCAGGCATGCATGTGGTAATTATGACATCGCTATGTATTGGTTTGGTGCCGTGAAATAAAGCCGGCGTCAGCAACACCCAGCCGTCACCAGAGAGAGCCGATGGCCTCTGGTCGACGAGTTAGGGCCGCGCTAACGAGCTGAGGTCAAGCTGCCAACTGTTTTCACAGTTTCCTTTTCCTCCCCCAGCTCTCATCATCTTCTAGTTCCAGCTTCCAACCTTTAACAGCTCCCTCTGATCAGGCCCCAGCATTGACACCTCTCCATGTTAATGCCAAATAAATTTCACTGAGGAGGGTGGGAGCGAAGAGATCAAAGTTCTGTTGACTTCAGAATGGTCAACAGGCATGTCGGTGGTGGTCATTGAACCGCTTGAGAGGCACTTTGTGTATATGTCAAAGTCGTGTAAAGGTCCGGCTGTCATCGGGACGAGGATGGCAGTAGGCGCTCACGGCACTTGCTGTTGATTATCTCCAAATCGCTGCCACATATCGGAGACGAGCGCCTGCAGAGCACAGACAGGTGGTCGGATGTTGTACGTTGTTAAGCGCTTACGCAGTCGGATAAAAGATCGTGCTTGTCATTATTAAAAACAAAAAAAAAACAAACTAACATCTACTGCCTCTCTCCGTCGCTTCACATTGTCGTTTTGTCTCTCAGTCCTCCCTCTGTGCTTCTCGAACTCGGCGCCTGCCAAAAGCAGCGTGTTGTCGATGCCCGTCCTTGTAAAGAGGGAATAAGAGCCCCTGTTATGGCTCGGTTAAGTTGCACCGGCTTCTAGGCATCACTCCAAGCTAGCAGCAGTCTAGCATTATAATTGGGCTTTTCCCTGCTCTGCAATAAAGCCGTGGCTCAGAGGGGCCATAACAGCACTGCGGCAACGGTAGAGGCTAATTTCCTTTGTCTAATTGAGCCGTAGTGATGTTTCAGCATTTGTTCAGCACCCAGTAATTAGACCTGAAAAGACACGGCTCGTTTTTTTTGGCCCCGATTTGAATCGGTAGGAATACACTCTGTAATGAGGCGAAACGCAGTGCTGCGAATCGGTCCTGATGATTCATATCCAGGCGGATGTGGTTCACTTCGTATCAGAGACGAGAACACGAATCAAACAAAGCTTTTTGCTCATACGCCAATCAAGTTTCAGAAGTTTTCTGTTTTGTTCGTTCTCTACTTTCTATCTCAAGTTAGTTTTAATTTGTTTCTTCTTTGCACATTTAATACATTTTTTAAAGATTGTTTAAAGATTGCTTTTTTTTTTTTTTTTTTTTTTTTTTTTTTTTTTTTTTTTTTGGGCTCTGGTTAACACTGTCCTTGACTTGACACTGACTCCACTTTTATTTTGTTTAGTTGTTCTTGATAGTAGAGACTGTAAATCGGGAGAGTAAGAGGATGCATCCTAAAAGTAATATGTTCCTTCAAATGAAATTGTAATCCCTGGCCTCTGGGCTGGTCCGCTTTCCGTCCGGCGTAAGTCGAGGGGCTGGCCAGGCTGGATGGTTCCTGATGCGCTGGATAGGAAATCCAATGCACTGGTGGAGGTCTGCTGCAGGACCCTGACCCAGTACACCAGAACCAACTGTAATTCACGCTGAAATGGCTGCAGTCACAAGTGTTTGCTTACCTAGTGTTGGAGGTCAGCATCAGTGTTTTCATGTCTCTCTGCTGGACTGTTTCAGGTCTTATATGTACTAGTGGGTTGCACCCAACATCACAACAGAACCACCCAACCAGCATACCTTCATTTAGATAAGACATCACACTAAACACACCACATCCATCACTGTCTTCTGTCTTTCTGTCCTTCACTGTCAGTGATTTTAGTCTCTAACAGATTCTCATCTCAGGCCTCAAGGAAGTTTTAGATCAGACAGTCCAAAAGGCTGGTGAAAGGGTGGAAAAAAAGATGTATTCTAACATCAAATAGTGTTGTTTTTTTTGTTTTTTTTTTTGCTGCTTTAACTCATGACGTGTAACAAAAAAGAAATGATTTCACATACAGTTCAAATCTAGCTGTGGGGATAAACTTTTTTTTTTTTTTTTTTTTTTTTTTGTACCAGGCTGATTAACGCGAGCGTGATAAATGGAAAGTGGACAATGACTCACTCTTGAAGCCAGCCCCCAGTGGCCACTCAGGGCACTACACTGTCAAGCACTTTTTAGCAGTTTTGAAAACTACATTTCTAAACAGATTTTGATTGTTTTTTTTTTTTTTTTGTTTTTTTTTTTTTTTTTTTATGCCATCTTATGTTTATTAAATCCTATTTTATCTAGGTTCTGTTTAATCCTTCATATGATATATTGAATCTATATTACTGTTTGTGCATATTTTGTACGCATAAAAGATAAAAAGAAATACTAAAAAAAGCTGCTCCATCAAAGCTCTTATTACCTATGTCTCACAAGTAATTACTGTATGTGTTAATAATTAACTCCTTTCGCCTGTTTCCCATCATTTTGTGTGTCTGTCTGATTTTAATTTTCTTTTCCTCCTCCTTCTTCTCCAGTCTAGCCAGCAGTAGTCGAGACAACCCAGTACACATATGGGATGCATTTTATGGGGAGGTGCGAGCCAGCTTCAGACCCTACAATCACCTGGACGAGCTGACGGCCGCTCACTCGCTCTGCTTCTCTCCAGACGGAGCGCAGCTCTACTGTGGCTTTGATAAAACGGTCAGGGTGTTTCACACGGAGCGTCCCGGACGAGACTGCGAGGAGCGGCCGACTGTAGGTCAGTTAGAGCCTGGTTTCACAGGTTCTCCCTTCAAACGTCCACAGTGGTTGTTTTTTAAGTTTAGGGTTGTAATTCCTTCACATAACGACTTTATAGCCATTTAAACTGCTGTGATTATGGATGAATTATTCATGAATTCACTCGCTGTCCATGGTAATCACTGGTTATATGCACCATTAGTCAAATAATGGATTAAGAGTTATATTAAACATGCAACTTTGTTGTTCAAGGACACAGTTGGAGTAGAGAATAGTTTTAAAGGGAAAAAAAAAGAAAATTAAACCCCAAACGGTAAATAGGAGAAAATGATCTGAAGTCAATTGTTTGGCGTTTTCAGTAAGTTGGAGCAGTTTGGCAGCTGGCTGTCATGTCTCAGAGCAGGAATCTCCTTGAACAAACCAACAAGGACACGTTTATGATTTTCTTTTGACAAAATACAAAAGGGCTTGATGGTGATCGTAATCCGGGATGCAGCTACAAACAACTTCAGTAAAGAAACTGACAGACTTCGTGTTTGTAGGAGCTTTTATTTATAGCACAAGTGGAGTGAGTAGCCCGTTTAGACAACATATGAAAGGACGTTGTGACTCGTGGACTGTTGAGGGTTTAAATCTCTGCCACGTGTCCCTCACTGGTCTTGGCTGCAGTGAAGAAGCAAGGCCAGAACGGCATCATCTCCTGCTTCGGCTTCAGTCCCTGCCAGGCTGTCTACGCCTGCGGCTCGTACTCCCGCTGCGCCGGACTCTACTCCTGTCAAGACGGCACCCTGCTGGCTCTGCTGCCCACCCGCCACCACGGCGGCCTCACGCACCTGCTCTTCTCCCCCGACGGCACCTACCTGTACACCGGCGGCCGCAAGGTGAGCGCACACACACACAGAAGAGAGCTGAAGGTTATCCTGCTGCTTTGTTTGATAGGTCACACAGCATCGGCTTATGACTGTCTGCTCTCTATTTTCAAGCTTTTCACAGCTTGTAATGAATCTGATCAGGCTTTCAGGTTTTCCCTAAACGCATTTAAAAGATTACATAGGTTGAAACTAGCCCTGAAGGACATGTCTTATTATTTCTTTATTTTTAAAGTGAGGTGTTTAAATTGTTGGCGTCGGCAGCAGTAAGAAGCCAGTCAGATCAGATGGTGAAATGAAGTTGAGGTTGGCCTCCGTTGTTTAAATTCTTCCAGATTTTGACAAATTACGAACCTAAAACCAAAGGATGAGTCGGTTTGATCTGTTGGCGCGCTTCAGTGAGTTCTGGTTAAATATTCACCAGATGAACACTGCAACAGCGAGGGCTGGACACCACATCAACCGCTGGCTCTCTCTCTTTTATCACCCTGTGTAATTAGTGTCAGAAAAATTCTTTACGATCACTTGTAATTTATTTAGTTAATGTAAACTTTTGCTGGGAACCAAAACGGTGACTGAATCGTAGAAACTGCTGTCAGTAGATGCCAAAAGAGACGCGTTCAAGAGCACTGCTTCTATTATTTATTTATTGTCATCACGAATGTCAAAGTGCAGATCCAGATCTGTGGACAGAGTCCTTTTGTCTCTGATGGTACTTTGAGGGACATTTATTGGTAGACTTGTAGAAAGTTGCAGATTTATAACGAGGCAGCGACTGCTGGGAGGAGGTGTCTGCTCAGTCTTTATACAGTTTTTATACAAAGTTCCCAGAACCCAGACTTGGTCGTCGCGCTGGCGCCTCATCTTCAGCTAAGAACTCGCTTATTGCCAGACTGATTACGGCGTAACATTTTAATTTCTGCTCGTAAAGGAGCAACATTTTCAAATATTTTGGGCAGCGATTCCTGTTTTTGGCCTGTTGACTTGTCTGGCGCCCTAGTGCTCGACGTTTTAGCCGCACAACTGTGGTACATGGCTCTACGGTGTTTTTAATTTACGTGCCGGATCAAGTTTGTAGTTTTACTTTGTGAAGTAGGAATGTTGACACGTCCTGGCACAGCTCAGGTTCTTTTTTTTTTTTTTTTTTTTTTTTTTTTTTAAGATCTTATTTGTATTTTAAATCCAGCAAAGTAAAGATAATTGTAGTTATTTTTAATAACTTATTTGGAACCTGCCATTTCCAAAAAATTTTTTGGAAATGGCAGGTTCCATTTCCAATGGAAATTTTTTTTTTTTTTTACACTTATATTGTGTATTTTACATTGATAATAAATCAACATGAATCTTTTTGAAGCTTTGGGAATTAAAGCCAAAAATGTGTTTTTATTCAGGGTTTTCTAAATGTGTGAAAGTCTTTCCTCGGATCGGGATAATGACAGTCCTCTGAAGTGACGGACCTGTGTGTGTGTGTGTGTGTGTGTGTGTGTGTGTGCACGTGTGTTTTAAGGATCCAGAGATCCTGTGTTGGGACCTGAGAGAGCCGGGAAAAGTTGTGTTTTCACTTAAGAGGAACGTGACCACCAACCAGCGCATCTACTTTGACTTGGACCAGTGAGTTGACCCTCCTGAGCTCTGCTCTTTTCATCAACCATATTAACTGTGTGTGCTTGTCATCTATTATTTTTTAATATTTTTTTCGTGTCTAGGTCAGGCAGGTACCTCCTGAGTGGAGACACGGAGGGAGTGGTGTCCGTGTGGGACACTCAGACGGCGCCTCCTGATGGCGACGAAGAGCTGCTGCAGCCTCAGCTCCGGTTCCAGACCCACTGGGACTGCACCAACGGCATCAGGTATCATTTCATCAGCGATTCAAGCTGCCAACTTGGCCGTTAGTTTAACCATCCAGGAGATGAAAATGGTGTTCACTGTTTACCACAAAGTGAGAGGTTTCATTAACATTTATGGAATTTAAAATAAATAATTCAGAGGCTCAAATCTGGAGATTTTTTTTTTCTTCTTTGGAAATGATTGTACGCTGCTTTGGTATAAACTGATGAACGGCGGCTGAGAGTGGAAGGAAGAAGGTAATTATCTAATTTATGTAATTGATGGTGGTTCAGTGTTGCTGTTGAGCAGCCTGCTGCCCTGCTGTGTTGCACCGTTTGGATCCCGCAATCATTTCTCTCAAAAACACGGCAAACACAAAGGCTTCTCAGTGGGATAGCAGCTGCTAATTTTAGGAGTTACAGTTTAGGGAAGTTTAGAGTTTTATAAAAACAACTCCTGCATGTTTTTCATGAAATATACACTATATGGGCAAAAGTATTGGCTCACCTGCCTTGACCACATATGAACCTAAGTGACATCCCATTCCCGATCCATAGGGTTCAATGCGACGTCGGTCCACACATGTTATTACCCTTCTTCCGGGTTGAGGTCAGGACTCTGTGCAGGCCAGTCAAGTTCATCCAGACCAGACTCTGTCATCCAGGTCTTTGTGGACCTGCTTTGTGCACTGGTGCACAGTCATGTTGGAAGAGGAAGGGTCCAGCTCCAAACTGTTCCCACAAAGTTGGAAGCATGGAATTGTCCAAAAGTTCTTGGAATGCAGAAGCATTCAGAGTTCCTTTCATTGGAACTAAGGGGCCGAGTCCAGCTCCTGAAAAACAACCCCACACCATAATCCCCCCTCCACCAAACTTTACACTTGGCACAATGCAGTCAGACAAGTACCGTTGTCCTGGCAACCGTCAAACCCAGTCTCACCACATGAAGTTTGGAGGTCTGTCGCAGTTGACTCAGCAGAAAGTTGACAACCTCTTCAGACTGTGCCTCAGCATCCACTCCGTCAGTTTACATGGCCGACCACTTTGTGGATGAGTTGCTGTCGTTCCCAAACACTTTCATGTTCTTATAATACAGCTGACAGTGGACTGTGGAGTGAGGAAATTTCACAACTGGATTTATTGCACAGGTGGCATCCTATCACAGTTCCACGCTGGAATTCACTGAGTTCCTGAGAGCGACCCGTTCTTTCTCAAATAGTTGTTTAAACAGTCTGCATGCCGAGGTGCTTGATTTTATACACCTGTGGCCACGGAAGTGACTGGAACACCTGATTCCCATTATTTGGATGGGTGAGCGAATACTTTTGACAATATAGTGTATCTGTTGCTAAGAAGTATTAATACCTGTGCAGACGGTATCTGATGATGAATCTGATGTCTCTGTCTCCGTCCCACTTGTCCACAGCATTCATCCCTTCATGCCACTGCTGGCAACAGCCAGCGGCCAGCGGCAGTTCCCATGGCCCGGTGACAGCGAAGGCGATTCGGCCTCGGACACTGAGGGAGGTGGAGCTGGGATGTCGCAGCAGGAAATGCAGCAGGACAACACCCTGAGTCTGTGGTGGGCCGGACCGCTCGGCCCTCCCGCTGAGGGCGACAAAGACCAGAACGCAGCACTGCTGGAGCCCTGACGCTCCGTTACTGGGACTTTCTTTCTTTTTTTTTTTTTTTCCTATTTGCTTTTGCCTACAAAACTTGGTGGACAAAATCAAAATTTGATTTAGCAGTTTACATTCCAAGAAATTTTTTAAAAATTTCATTCATAAATCAGCTGTAATTTATTATATTTACTGACACAGTCTGACTCAGGGATTTAAACTCTTGAGGCTTCATGCAAAGTTTCAGTCTGAAACCGACTTTCAGCCAGCGTTGATTCTTGTTATAACAAAGGGCCCCGTCGTACAAGGCTGGCCTCAGTACACAGTGTAAAAGGAGGGATAAAAGTACATAACTTCATTAGTAACGACCAAATAAGTACTTCACTGTGACAAACTGAAATTGTGATTCTCATGCGCCTAAAGGGGTATTTTTTTTTTTTTTTAATATTCATATTTGCAGGTTTAAGTAGTAATGTCTGCGAGTCCAGTTGAAAACGTGAGAGTTTTTATAAAGTAACAATTTCTGAGTTTTGTCTTGAGAATTTGTGGTTATAAATTCAGTTCCTGAATTTTGGCGTTAAATTTTATAGTTTATAGTAAAATTTTAGATTTTTTTTTTTTTTTTTTTTTCCCCTCAAATTTGCAAGTCAGGCTTTTTCTGTCATAAAACTGAGTTAATATCAGAAATTCTTTTTTTGTGTGAGCGTGTAATTGAAATTTGCAATTTAAAAACAAAAAGTCAACTTTTTTTTTTTTTTGCACCCCAGGCTTTGAGAAATTCTAAAGGATTTATATTTTCCTCTTTGAAATTTGCAGACCCCCCCCCCTCTACAGATGGCCCTGTTGTCAAGGTGATGTCTGAAGCCTTCCTGGTTTAATCCCTTCAGGTTGTGTTATGTGGTTTATCACAATGTGAGTCGAGCAAAGACGGGAAATCAATTTTTCACAGTTTTTGTTAAAAATTTTTTTTGAACATTTGTTTGTAAGATCCAGTCAAGGTCAAATGTTACAAGTCTCTCGTTTTTAATCTTTTTTTTTTTAATTAATCAGTCTGCATCTTTAATTGCTTAAACCTGTCTGAAGTGAAAGCTGTCGACTGTACTGTGACTCAGCTTGGTGTCTGTCCGCTGATTCGAGTTAAACTGTGGGAGTGTGTGTTTGTGTGCGTTTGGCTGTAAGGCTGCCCTGGAGATTCCCCGTTGCTATAGTAACAGTAAGTGCCATTTGTTCTTGAGCTTTGCTTTTGTAAACTGAGGGGATCTCCTGTTTTTTACCTTGTCTTTTAAACTCTGGTTCTGTGCATGCCTACAGATGTATATTTTTGTAAAGTCGTGATGATTCTTTGAATGTATTCTCTCCAAGCAGCGAGCGTGACTTCATTACGCTCGCCGAGTCTTTAATTAGTGGGTGTTACCTGGAGAACAAGTTTTTGTTTTTCTTTATACCGCTTGTGCTCAGATCTTAGTTTCACTCGCACGAGTGGAGATGCGGCATCACAAAACGCGTCATGTTTGAAACGCTGCAGTGATTTTGCTCTTTTCTGTTAATTGCCAACAGTGGGTCGGGTGTGTTTTGCCGCGGAGCTTCTTCGCAGGTTTGTCAGAAGTTCTTCACGCGCCATCAGCAAGCCTCGTCTCTTTGATACTGAAAAATGAGTCCGTTTTTGAAGCCTCTGCTGATTCACATTTCACTTCTTGGAACTCAAATTTGTTGCCACACAACAGTAGTTATAATTTTATAGCTGCCGTTACACGATGTTGTATACGTCTACGCTCTGCCAAGAAGCTTTAGGGACCACGCGGGCCTTGAAGATGCCAGATAGACATTGCGTGTCTACAGCAGGAGGTTTTACTCAAGCTGGAGTAAATTAAAATCATATCTCAACAGATCCATCGAGTCTTTTATGTAGAAGGTGCTTGACAGTCTCTGCCCCGTAAATCCTTGATGAATGCGGAATGATGTTACTCTTGAGTCGAGAGGCAGCTCTTAAAGCCTAAAGGGACTTTGGCTCCCGCGCTGGAAACTTCTCCAGCATCTCTCCAACACACACATTCTGTGCGAATGCAGACAAACACTCGTGAATTTGGTCGTCGGGAACCACCGGGACACATCGAGTGAAGAGCCAAGTTGGAGAGCTGCGCTGTTGTGCTGTGCGGTCCGCTTAGCGACCGTCTCCGTCATGGGAGCAGAAGGCAGGTAGAGAAATGGCTGGGAGCGTTGGCGACGCTCAGAGAGAAATGCCAAAGCAGCGATGTCTCTGAACGCCTCTTTGAGTCTGGAAAGCAAGATCTGTCCACATGTGCTTTATTTGGTTCTGAGCTATGAAAACTTTAATAAAAACTTGAGCTTTTCTTTAATCCTGTCTACAGAACTTAATGATATTATGTACACTCTTGATTATGCAAAAAAAAAATCATGTTTCAAAGCTGACAGAAGTGTCAGGACAAAGACTTGGGTTGCACAAGACGATGAATGGCTGTATTCAGATTTTTAAATGGCTTTGATGAGACTTGCTGTATTAATGCCTAAAGTCACACTGTGCAGGGAAAAAGAGTTTCACGCCGACTCGTCTCATCCCAGCGAGCGTTTTTGATTTGAAAAAGACGTTTTATAACCTGCTTTAGTCATTTAGTCGCTGGTGAAAAGCTTTTATGAGCTGCTTGAAAATTAAGCTTTTACCATTCTTGATTTGATTTAATTTTTTTCCCCCCCAGACTGTTAGAAAATGATTAAAAGTGCACTTTTATTCCATTTGACACGAGGATCCAGGATTGGCTGCATAAAACAATAACGCTGCATGCAGTTTCTGCTGATACCGTGGCAGGACTGATGACTGGCCATCTGATATTCACAAGGCAATCTCAGTGTGTGCAAGTAGAAGATAAACTATTGATTATTAGATGGCCATCATCAGCAGTTGAGCTCCGAGTCCCCGTTATGGCCTCCGTGGTGAGGTTTGGCGCTCGACACCAAAAGTTGTCCAGTTCTTTTTATACAGTCTGTGGTCCAGATTAATGCACACATCATATATCCATGTTTCCATATTTATATTTATGATGTATACAAAATTTAATGTGTTCAAATGACATTCGTGTGTAGCAAACTTTGCTTTTCAGCTCAACACAGCTTGTCACGTATCACGACACTGGAACAAATTACAGCATTTGTTTAATATTTTCCAGATGTCTCAGTGTTGAAAAGAGGGCTAAATGTGGTTTAGCTGCACAGGTCTAATAAAATAATGGCCTTGCATCATACCGATGTCTTTGAAGCTTTATTTCCTTTATGCCTCTCGTTTCCTTCCCAGACACCGTGAAAACTACAAAATAAATCATATATTTCCTTTTATCACCAGCTTGTGCCCACCACTTTGAACATTTTAAATTAAACTGAAAATAATCCAAAAAAAAAAGGTGCTCCAGTCCACATGAAGGCATTTCAATAACATTTAACAATAATAATTTAAAAGTATTACCGCGTGCGCCTCAGCCGCCTTAAAGCGCATCCATGACCCATAATTCCGTGCTGCGGCCCCACAGCACGTTTCAGCTCATTGATTTGTTTTTATCACCCCTCATGTTCTAGTTTACAGTTTATTCCTCCTTAATGGCTCTCATAAAACCTGCAGCAACAGGCAGACGTTATCGTCAAAAACGGCTTCTGTTGGACTGCCGGAACACCGCGGGGTTCGGTTGGGTTCGGTTTGCTTCGGTTCGGTTCGGACCACAGCGACACCCGGAGTGCAGCTGGTGTGCCCAGGGAAGCTTTACGAGGTCACGCTGTTTCTGTGTTTACTGGCCGTGAAATGATGAGACGAAACACCCCTTTTTCCTCATATAACAACAGCATTATGTAATATATGAAATCAGTTGGAGTAAATAAAGAATCCTCTGTACGTGATCTGCTCTGATTAAATATCTGGCATCAACTGACTCCCAGCTGTAGTGTAATGTGTTTATTTATGACCAGCAGTAAATCTGTTTTAATTCTCCATGACGTTTTCTTGTTCATTTGGCCTTGATTTTCAATCCACTGTTTATGCATAGAAAAAAAAATAATAAAAAAAAGCCACACTGTTGGTGTAATCTAATGCCAAGCTTACATGAAATGTACAACTATTAAATTGAGGTTTTATTCTCCATCACCCTCCCCAGAACTGCACTAAATCCTCGAACTGCGTGTGATAAATGTTTATTGTAAGTGTAGTTTTCAGTAATGGAGTTCCATTACTAAATCAATCCTCAGAGGCTTAATGCACCTTGCTGGGAACAAAATACTCGAGGAAACACTGAGGAACGCTCACGTTTAATTAAATCCTGAATACATGTTTAGGAAATGGTACCCGTGCGACTGTGCTTCTTAAAGCCATGTCAGCCGAACCTCCACCGCCACACGGATGACAGCAGGGCTGTTATCTTCATCCCAAGGTGCCTGCAGCGGAGTCCTTCCACTTCTGCGGCTAATGAGCCAATGCACATCAAGTGTTGTTCTGCGTTTCTGTTTTCCGTGCCTTCATTTAACGCCGCATCCTGAGCGGGTCTCCACGGCCCTGCATAAGTGCCTTCCATTAGACAGCCGCACACACGAACCAACACCATCTCCGACGCTCGCCATCGGGGGAAACGCGCAGAACAGTAAGTAATGGGATCTTGATATTAAGAAAGACATTTTAAAACAATTATTTAAATGGCTGGCTGCCTGTTGAATCTCTTAATCCCACAGCGAAGCACTCAAGCGAACACTCAGCGGCGTGACCCCAGCTGAATTAGCGAGGAAGACAAGAGGAGCAGGCCGGGGACTGCTCTCTGGTTTGTCACTCTAATGCTGCCTTTTGAAAGGGGAGGAAAAAATGCTTTTTAGAACACGATGAAGAGGAAACGGCCTTCTTGTTGTTCTTAGATGTAGCCGTGCATGGCATTTCTCCATATGTCAAAGATGAGGCTCCTTCATCTCTGTGAGACTTTGAATGCGTTTGGCAGGCGCTCAGCTCGAGACTTCACTCTGGCCCGGCTTTGACGCGCCAGAGGAGCAGAGTTGTTACATCCGCTTTTCTTCTGAGTTAATGGATTATGTGCAGCACATCCAGAGCTGACACACTTCTCGGTACACTGCTCAATCTACGGCTCTGGGATCTGGGAAGTGTCACGGCATCCAGACGCTCATCGACGCGATCACTTTTGTGCCGTACAAGAACTGCCCTTAAACAGTCTCATAAACAGTTGAGTTACGGCAACCAAGACGGATGAAGAAGCATGAAATTTCTTGAGACGTCTCAAGAAAACCCCAGCAGGATGTTGTGACATGTGAGACACCTTTACAATGGAGTCCAAAATTTTATATATATATATATATATATATACATATATATATATATATACATTAGTAATACATTGGTATACGTATTAGTATATTATTGGTAATGGCTAAGTTCAATTTAATGCCCAAGAAAACTTGACAGTACATCAAAATGCACAACAGCAGAACCGTCCACGAAGCGCCACATGTCCATTGTAAGTCCCCGTCTGTAACGGCGATGGTGCAGGGTTCCAGCTTGTTTCATAACAAAGTGAATCTTCCTGTGCAATTCAAGTAAGCAGACCACATTTTCTTCTGCAAAAATTAGCAGTAAAATGCAAAAAAAAAAGAATTTTTGTGATCTGGCTAAAACGGTTACCAGCAGTGGCTAGTCTGACGTCCGGGAAGGTTCGGGAAGGTTCGGGAAGGTTTGGGAAGGTTCGGGAAGGTCCGGGATGTACGTGTTTCATTGAAAAGCTGCTGCAAGCGTCCGAATGTTTCAACTTTTTTTGACCTGAATGTGGTCAGTTCGGGTGTGAATGTCCTTCCGAGTTCCAACGTCTGAGGTAATTGGAACGCAACACAACCGCACACGTCCTCGCAATGCAGTTTTCAGTTTTTTGAAATGTTTTGGATGCTGATCTCTCGCTTGGCTTTACTCGGACGTTAGTTTGGTCTACTGAAACCTCAAGCACATCTGGAAATGCACCATCGGTGGCTCATAGCTGCACCCTAAACTAAAGAAGGGTATCAAACTTTTGTTTCCTTTACGTCAACCACTCAGGCGACTTAAACTCCTGTGCTTTTCACCTCTATTCTATTTTCTCCACTCAGTTGTTTCAGCGTTCATGCGGGGCAGGCACGTTTCTTAAGACATGAACGTTTACAGAGGTCTGTAATAAAATAAAAATCACAACTCGCTGAGTTTCCAACCAGACAACATTTTTACATAAAACAAATTCCCATATCTACAAGTAGCATGGGATAAGTTGGTAAAATGGACATTTGGGTCATGATGATTACATTCTCACAAAACAGACTCTTTATTGTGACTGTCATATGTTTTCCGGGCCTTTGCATCGCTTTGCTCTCTGATCATCAATGACTTCTTCTGCGAATACTCGTTATAATTACCGTGTTCACGCGCTCAACTCAAAACTGTCCACAGCCTGTAATAAAATATCATTGTCACGATTTCTGCTCATTATAAAGAACCAGTCTGAGGTTCAGATGACTTTCCTTAAAGGGCCTAAATCTGCAGGGATATTTTTAAAAAGTCCCAGCCAACTCATTTCATCAGGCGCCAAAATAGCTGTGTTCCTATGAATACATCCCATTTCCATTCCAAAAGGCTGCAGCTGTGATTGACGCGTCCTTGTTCTCTGGTTTACATTAGATGTGAAAATAATTGGCACCTGTACTCCTGCACATGCTCTGAAGCCAGGAAACAGCACAGCAGCAGAGGTTTCATTTCACCCTGGAGTCTGATCTCCCTCTATTTGCTCCAGATGTGGAGGCGTGCACGCAAACATCCATCTGAAATAGCTTGGAACGTTAATACCGACGAGTGATGTTTCATTTCATCATATTCTACGGTTGCAGACAAGTACAGACGAGTGGCTCTGCGTTGGTATTTCTCTCACGGGTAAATAAGTCCTCATACATATAGAATATCAACCGAGCATGTGCACTTCTACGTCCTCTTGCCTTCACCTCATCCTCTTCTCATCTTCTCATCCTCCCTCAATATCCTCTTCCTGCTCCGCACACACTCCCTCAGGCGATCTCTGTAGCTAGTTATCCTGAGAGAGAGCCTATTGAAGTACATTAAGAACCCAGTCTCCCAGCCGGCCCTGGCAGATTGGATGTGATCTTGGCAGTTTAGAAGGTGTGCGGTGCCCAGGGAGAGTAATTGCTTGCGTAATTGCACTCTGGGGAAAGGTAGAGCAGCAGGGCCTGGATTCATCCTTCCACCTGCCCCCGGGCTGCACGGGCGACTTTCATCCCAGCCTGCAACCGCTCTCTGCACTGGTCTGGAAGGATGAGGGGGGGCAGGTGGAGCTCTGCAAGGCGCCGAGAAGACGGATGGAGGTGATCAGGAGGAGCGAGGAGGTGTCCCGTTGTGCTGCAGAGGCGCAGAGGATACGAAAACCAAAATCCAAAATAGGATAGATGTGCTTGCTTGCGTGTTAGAGTGTGTATTTGTGTGATAAAGGCTCTCATAAAGAGAGGAGGCATCATTTCAAGTGACAGCCCGTGAGAGAAATCTGCCTTCAGGGTTTTTGCTAGAAAAAAAAAAAAAGAGTATCTGTCACCTTGGTAGCGTTGTGAAGGAACGTAATCTATCAGTCGAACCAATCCAACCAGCCTAATAAAAACAAACGAGTTCTTTTGTGACCTAATCTTAACGTAACGGCCACTGACAACTGAGAGCAATAAAAAAAAAAAAGAAAAAAAAAGAAATGAGAATAATTAAAAAGACAAAACAAAACAAATGTACTTTGACTTGTGTTTGTACTCGGGACTCAGTCCCCAGTGGTCCAACGCCGGAGACACTCATTCACCAAACCCTCCTGCCTTTGCAGGATTGATTTGTCTTCATATCGCCTCGGCTGACTTTCCACAGACTTTCTGGAAGAAAGACCCAATCACAAAGTTTCCCCTTCCTTTCCGGGAGGTCTCCACCTCATAAGATATTTTTATGGAGCTCCAATGAAAAGACCAAAACTGACGTTGCCTCAGTTTGTCCCTTAACACTTCCCTATTGGAAATATAAAAGGTTAATACAGTAGAAAATAAACAATTTTTCACTTTTTAAAAAAAAAGTTAGAAATGGTCAAAAGAAAAAAAAAATCCATGCATAAAATATTATTTATAAATTTTAAGGTTGCACATTTGTTAGAGACTATTTCTTTTACTGATATGTAAATATTCAGTGCACAAATAAGCCTGCAGGATTGTGTCTCAGGGATTTATTTAAAATAATGCAAAACAAATGATAATGAACACATTTTTAAAGATTTATGTGTAATCTTAAGAAACCGAATGCGCATTGCATGTGAGCAACAGCAACTCGGATAAACAAACGGCCAAAAGCAAAGGTCAGACTGGCCTCTCCTTTAAGTACAATCAGCAAACTTCTAGCTTGTGATGGTGTTTTAGTATGAAAAGGTTTGAACCTGCAGGCTTGAAGGGTAATAACATGTGAAAAGGGAAAAACGCCCCATCCTGGAGCACTAACGTTCGGCTGGCCCGCAACAATGGATTTGGGTTCATTAACTTTATTGAGATTTGTATTAACGTGTTTGTAAACGGTTCTCCTCAGGTTCTGCTGATGCGCTTGCAATCGTTGTCGCGTTACAGGACGCGGTTTTAAGCCGAGGTTCAGCTGTCAGACAGATGGCTTCACTGACTCTACAATACGACGCCATACAGACGATGCCGAACTCGTTGACTGCCGGGTCTGCTCAGGTCTCATTTCGATTCAGAATTATTGCAGTTGTTTTTTGTTTTATTTTACAAACGCAAACTTAGTCATTAGTCTGAGTTAGAGGTGAACTGTTTAACCTCACTGGGGTGTCTACTTCTAAAAACGGTTATGCTTGTTTTCACACTTAAATTCTCTTTCACTATAGAGAGATAGAGTCCAAATTGTTTGGAAGTGTCTTTGCAACACTTTGCAGAGAGATAGGCAGCAACAGTTGCTTCTCTAAAATCCTTGCTGATGTCTTTTCTCACAGGCATTGTGTTAACTTTTACCTGAATGCACCGGAACGAGAAAGCTGCAACATTTCTGCTTTTAGAAAGGTGAGAGTATTGTGCAGTTTTACTCTTCAGTTCTCCACCAACTTCACAGATAAAACAAGGCTTAGAGGAGAAAATCAGCCTCTGGATTACACGCTTAAAGGAACTATATATTCAATTCGAACGCAGTTAGAAGCAAGGTCACCAGGAAACTGCAGGTCTGAGGTGCATAAGTGCTCCACTTGTTTATAATCTCCTGTTACCACAGATCAAGAGCGCATTGTGGTTTTGTTTGAACTTTTCAGCAAGAGAATAATACCTAGAAACAAGGTTTATTGTGATGTTTTCACAGCTTTCAGCTTCACATTTTGGCCTCCGCAGGTGGAATTGTTCTGCTGTCAGAGAGATATTTAGTTTGCTATCGCCTGACCGAAGCGCGGACTCCAGCTTCTGTGATAACAGGCAGTCATGCATGTCTCTGTTCAGGGATGGTCTCAGGTGTCCAAAGAGAATGACTTCTTTTATTTTTGTCCAGCCATCCAGGAACTCCTGCTGGCGCTGAAGGATGTCAGGGTGAGATTTAGGACTGTCATTTCCAATCAGTGTTCACTGACACAAAGGGAGAAAGAAAGCTTATTTCTGTGTTCGCTTCTCTCTCACTCATTTACTTAACATTTTTGCACTGCTTTTTCTATCCAAAGAGTCAAAGGGGATTTCATTTTCTTTCCCCAAACAGACTTTAAAACAAGTGCAAGCTGGTTAAATTAATGCATTTCGTACTGTTATGAAATCAGACCTAGATTTAGGTAGACAAAGAACTAGTATTACAAACGAACAAATGTACTGACAGGAAAAACACTAAGTTTTGAAAAAGTAACACACGGAGATAAGCACTGAGAAGTGTACGAGTAATTCTTAAGAAAATAGGTAAGGCAACGCCCAGTCTACATTGAATCTTCAGCTTGATTCGGTCCCACGTTTGGAGCGAGCACAAAGCAGCAGGCGACAGTCGACAGCAAGATGTCACATTTAACGGGAGAACGCCTCCAGCGGAACCAGACTCGGGTAGGGTGAGAAGACAGGACAGAGGTGCCAATAAACCCGAAAAGACGTTAGGCCAACGATACCTAATATGGGCTTACTGAAATAAAAATAAAAAGTGAAGCTAATGACAGCAATATGTGCATATAAGAGTGTGAAGCGTGTGAAGAGGTTTTCAGTGCATCATGGAAGATCTCCCTGCAGTCTAGGTTCAGTAGGAAAAGTTTCAAGTTGAATTTTTAGAGTTAAGCGGGTACCTTTCCCCCAAACCCAAACTGGGAGCTGGTTCCTCAAGAGAAGCGGCTGTAAGGTTCTGCCTCCTATTTGACTTTTGGAAACTCAAAAAACTGCAACGCATGCAGTCTGAGAGCGACGATGGAAACAGAGGCGTGATTTGATTGGCTCATGCCTGCACTGCTTGTTAAAAACATAAACCGTTCTCAGGCAAAGCGAAGAACCAGAGCCTGGATTCGGTTCTGCGATGCACGTACGACAGTTATTGCATTGTTACCATCATTTAGATTTTCGTACGATCAGTAGCTGAAAATATATACGATAATTTAACAATACTTCTCAAAAAGCAAGTATTTTTACGACTAATATTCACTATTAGTCCGATTTGGAGTCAGATTCAGCAGATTCATTTGGTGTTTTCATTTTTGTTTTATAATCATCTGTAATCACTCCTCACTTCCTGACTCGCACAGACACGCCTCCTTAGCACCCCGCCCAACGCTACCTAGTATACGCTGCAAACTCGTTCCCTATCTTGTCAAATTTGTAGTGTACGATTATTTTTGAGGAAATATGATAGTTTTGTCTGGCAGCGTGCGATGTCATCGCATTAAAAGTGAACGAGACATGTGACCATAACTCATACGTGTGAATCCTGCAAGAGCAACTTTGGCCGAGTGCCGGCCAGTCAAATCACCTCTCTGATCGCATGTCTGATCTCGATCGACAGACCTGCCCGTGGTTGAGCTTTAATTGCACTGGGTCCATGTGAGTGTGTGTGTGTGTGTTCTGGCAGCAGAGGGGCGTTTGCTGCTGCAGTATATTTGAGAGAGAGAGAGAGGAGGAAGAGGAAGCTCACAAGGTTAAACAGAAGCTGAAGGATAAAGGCGTGCAGCTGAGATCTATCAACTGCAAGGCGGACGAGGGTGCCATGCCATGACAACGACCCACATCCACACACACACATCCACACACACACACATACGCAAGCACAGGCATATCTCACCACCCTCGGTGTGAATTTCATTCCCATTAGGGTGCATGTTTTTCTGTCTGAGGTCTTTGTGTTGCTGCCACCATGGGTGTCTTGTGCTGGTTTGCGTGTCTGTAACCTTAATCCTTCCACTATATGCCCCACATCCACCACGCACTTACTGGAGTTACTCATGTTTTCAGCTGCACCTGCTGCATGAACGTACATAAATCGGCGTATGCATCGTGGGACTAGTCATAGTTCATCACGCGAGAGCGTGCGCGGAGCCACGGACCAGCCGGGGAGAAATGTGGTTTATGAAGAAGTGCTGAAGGTCAGTGCACTAAATGAGGTCATTCTGCATAAACGAGGGCTAATAAACCCCAACGTTCCGGCGAATATCAAGCAGAAGAAGACACCTTTCTCTCACATGTCAACCACAAATTGCATTCAGGTATTCAGCAGAACAACAGATCTGGTTGAGGTGGTTTCCTGCAGCCCTGCGTTTTTTTTTTTTTTTCCCTCTCACAAAAACGAAGCGAGAGCCACAATCCAGCCAGTTTACCCACACACACACACACACACACACACACACACACACACACCCACACACACACACACACCCACACACACACACACACACACACACACACACACACACACACACAGATTCCCAGACAGAGCAGAAGGTTTGTTTTTCACGCCAGCTCCACCTCTGAACCGCTGATGTCTGTAAACCGGTCTATCTTCCTCCACTACATTTAGCTCTGTCATGTGCCCTGCCAAGGTTTCCAGAGGTCAGCGTAACAGAAACAGCTCCATCTCTGCTCTCTCTTTTTTTTCCTTCCCTTTCTGTCTTTTCCTCCACCGTTTCTTTCTGTCCACGAGCCTCCTCACTCTGTTTGTTTCTTGTTTGGATCTCAGAGCCTGCAATTACAATCCTTGTTGAAAGCACGCTGTAATTTTGCATTTCTGAAGGGAGTGACTGCACTTTTATTTTTTGTCTTTCCTTGCAGATTTGCTCCCCCCGTGAGATCAGTCATCTGATCTGCTGCGGTGCCCTTGGAGCGTGACACCGAATCTGCGCCGCTCTTTGAGACGCAGGTCTCCGATATGTCTTCATCCTTCCAGCTCTGCCTCTCTGCCACACTTTTAAATCCCTGGCTGTGCAGTGCTGCACAGGAGTGGCAAGACAAGCTCTCCTGTCTGAGCTGATGTGAAGTGAAATACTTCTGATGACAATGACAGCCATGTGTCGCTGCGTCGCACTGAGCTGCAGTTCTGGGAGCTGTTGGATCACTAGACTTGAAGCATGGCAGGAGTGGGAGTCTGTCTGAATCCAGGTCCTAGTGGAGGATGGATTTTTGAATGGAAATTTCTTGCAAACTGTTTGTAAATGGTAAAATTAGAATAAGTGAAGTATATTAATGCGTTTTTGACACTTTGTGTTGCAAAATCTTACATTAAAGGGTACATGTTATGCAATAAAAAAAAAGGACATTTTCTATGTTTGAGTGCTTGTATCATTCGTATTCAGTGAGCCATTCCGATTTTAGGGTCGCTGTGACATCACACACCCAGATCAGATGTAGTTTCACCTTTTTTATCTCCACCTGACTTCACATCACACCACATTAATTGTACCACAGAGGTGGGTAGCACAAAGCAGTGATGTCCAGTGTCTGACACCACCCTTTTAAACCTACCACTGTGAACCCGACAAACCCTTCTGCGCCCCACTGGCTTCTGAAGAGCAGTTTTGAAGCAGGAGATGACTCCACCCAGCCCCGTTTGATCCAAAAATGGGGAAATAGGCAAAGCAAGCAAATCCCGGCAGTTATATGAAACTCCATCCATCCATCCGCATTTCAAATGTTGCTACAGAAACATTCAAAACCAATCCTGCTGGAGCTGACACCAGGACTGTTGGGTCTTGGTGGCGCACCTTCACCTGGGTCGTAATTCGCAGCTCAGAAGTCAAGTTCACCAAAAGTTCTGGGTGGAAAGTGATGACAGAAAGGCTTCTGACACCACAGAGTACAAGGCAGGTTGAAAAAGGAGAACCTCTGCTCTGTATTCCTGTGGTATTTTTGATCAAAGCATGTTATGCACATTTTAGTTATACTGTCAGGTTTCTGAGGTTTTGTGGGGGGAAAAAAAGTGAGAAAAATTGTATTTCTCATTTAACATGCAGCAGAGTCAAAGGTTTACTTCAGCCTTGCAGCGCGAGACCTGCCACTGGCTGATTGAAAGTTGTTTTCCAGCGGAACTTTTTTTTAAAGGAATCACCCACAAAATGTTCAGGTCGGTGCATGTGAGGTTGGGGGATTCAGAAGAAACAGAATTGTTAAAGTACTAATGCATGTCGGAGCAGCAAAAACCAACATAGCTTGACTTTTTTTTTTTTTTTTTTTTCCACATAAAAGCCCAACAAAGTATCGCACCAGACAGCTGAGATTTGGTGTTGAAAGCACATGAAGCGGCATAGCGGAGTTTTTAAAAGCGGCTTTCTCCAAGGCTGCTCCACCGGCCACCCAGACGTATCCACGCAGTCTGCCACATGAGGGCAGTGCAGCCCCAGCTTTGACAGTCCTCCTGCGTCTCACTGCAACACGTGTTAAATGGTTTTAGCGGGGACGCGGGGCCCTCGATGTGTGGCCCTCAGCAGATCTTGTAATCTGGCGCATCGCTTCCGCTCATCAAACCCAGCCGATGAGCGTTGAATTAAAGTTTCAGAACTTCCTTTCCTGAAATATGCACTCAACATGTGGAGGTGTAATTCGGCTTTTATCTGGAAGGGGTTCCATATCTCAGTTTGTTCTAGAGCCGGAATTTCTTCTTTTTTTAATTTTTTTTTTTCCAATTACAAATATGAATATTTGTCAGTACACCTGGAGTTTTCCGTTTAGACCTCCCTCCGCTGCCACATGCGATGCTCAGTGAACGCGTTGAGGGCGCTCTTGCTCTTCTGTTCGTGGCTCCGCAGACTGGAGGGAGCGCGTTGGCGAGCGTCTGGAAAGGTGGAGGCGCGTCTTCTTCAGGGTCTGAAAGGAGGCAGAATAGAGCGCCGGGGAGTCCAAAGGTCCGAGTCTGATGGGGGGGGGGCTGAAACTCTTTGGAGGAGGAGGAGGCGGAGAGAGGAGGTGCTGAAAGGGACTCGATAGTGCCCCCCGCGAAAAGGAAAAAAAAAAAAAAAAAAAAAAAAAAAAAAAGCCTGGAAGAACTGCGCTCCGTCAGTGCGTCCTGCCTGCCAGTCGGAGGATGGGGATTTTTTCCCCCCCGTTCATCCACGTTCCCTCTTTTCCCCTCCTCCTCCTCTCAAACAAGCCAGTCGGTCTGTCAATGTGCTGTGAGCATTAAGGCAAGTCAAACCAGTGGGATTTGGAGCTGGAGAGACGGATGAGATAGCGCGTGAAGCGCGTTCCTCTGGCCGAGAAGCGACGCTTTCAGCTCTCCAAATGATGCGCTACATCAGATAAACGTCAAAACCGGGGACTGACGCTCACTGCTCCCGTTTTCTGATTTTAAAATTTCTCATCATTTTAAGTTTTTACGTTGGCCCTCGCGTGGCTTTTCTGCCTCTTTGGTTTGTTTCTCTCAGTTTCCTTGCGTTGTTTCTTGATGTGACTCGGATTTATCATCCATTTGGATCTCATTTATTTTTTATTTTTATTTTCAACGAACCTCCTGTGAAAGATTTGTGGATTTATACATATACATTTTTTTTTTCAAAAAAAAAGAAAAAAAGGATTGTAATGTGCGTAAGACTGATCCCGCAGAGCACCGTCGCGTCTTCGTGGGGATGGAGCTGTGGACCCGAGTGACATCTATTTCATTTTAAACGTTTTATTTTCGAGGCTTTGTCCTCACCTCGGCCGTGTCTTTCTAACAAACGGACATCTGCACCGTTCAGCGAGCCTGACATGTCGGCAAGTACACGTTCTTGAGAGAAAACAAGGTAATGGGAGAGAAATCGGACAGTGTCGGCAAACAGAACAAGGGAACATTGTTCGGAAAAAGACAATTTGGGCGCACGGACAGGCATCAGAATTAGCTCCGTGGAGGCGGCAGCTCTTATTTTGTGGAGTTTTTATTTTTAAGCCGAGGAGTTCTGATTTGAAAAAAAAAGGAAAAAAAAAAAGACTTCTAATGAGATATTAATGGGAAAGTCATGGGATTGGCACTGAAATAGTACAACCGTAGACTCGCAAAAAAAAAAAAAAGGAAAAAGCAAACCCCTTGTCTGTTTTTGGAGATCCATGCGCACGGATAGAGCAAGTTTCTCTTGCAGGTTAAGTCGTTTTGGCACTATTTGCTTCGTTTTGGATCCATGTGGTTGCGTGTAGCACTTTGACTTGTCTCTATCTACAAGCCTGACCGGCTGGAGCCGCACATCCATTGTTTTTGAGAGCCCCCCCCCCTGCAAAAGCGCCGCAAACGCTGCAGATTCCTGCTGGATGGGGCCGCACATGCTGGCTGTCGGGGTTGAAATGGCGTTTCGAGGAAGCGGGAATAGATTGTGGATCCTGCTGGTATTCTTACTGGATTTACTGGGCACGACGGCCAGCAACATGGAGCCAATCTACTGGAATTCCCTGAACGAGAGGTAAGAGCAGGTCCTAAACTTGAAGTTTGGGACAAACCGGCGTGTGTTCAGTTTTAAAAATGCAGCTCGGCTCCGAGGAGCGTTTTAATGAATGCGAGGAAACTCTTGAGTAGACTACAAATAAGTGATGCAACATGACCTGCAAAACAAGATAAAGTTAAGTGAGGGCAGCAGTCCCCCGCAGAGGGCAGGCCTGCCACAAACACAAGCTCTGTGGGTGCATTCATGAGGTTTCATTAAGGTCTGGTCACTTTGTTGTCATGTCCTTCCAAGAACTACACAAATGATTAAATAATTATTGTTTGTAGCTTCATCTAAACTGTGTCATCTAATTAATGCGTGCACCTTGAGCTGAAAGTGGTTTCTGTGTCAAATGCCTGCTCTGAATTTGTTACGCTTGCATTGATTATTGCTGCAGTTGCTGGCACAGGGAAAGTCTTGGGTCAAAAAGGTGGAAGCTGGGTAATAAAGACTTGTGCGATGCTCTCGCCGCTGTTGTTGGATGACCTTGATTAAAACCCAGGGCCCCCCCCCCCCCGGGCCTCGCGAGCACCCATCCAGCCCACTCTGCCAGGCTCATTTCCATTTTTTCTTCTTTCCTCTCGTGAAGGTGTGAAGCATTAGCTGAGGAAATGCCATTTTAAACACCTCTCCGCCGGCCGGCCCTAATAGCCGACAGCACTTTTCTCACACCTCTGCCAATTTCCCTGTTTCAGAGGAGAGCCGGTGGCTGTAAAGGTGGTGGTGATGGGGGGGGGGGGGGGGGGTTTGGAGTAACAAGGCAAGCTTTAGTGGAGGTACAAGTGGAGGCTGCTAACACGGGGAGTATCAGCTGGAATGGTGATTTAACCGTGCTTCTTCTGGGTAAATACTTCATTATGAGGGGGCAAAAAACAAAAAAAAACAAAAAAAAAAAAAAAACTCAGCAATTTCAGGCTTCGCTTATGGCAAAAACCCCCAAACCCTCGTCAGCCCTCGCCAGAGGCATTTTCAGGGACTAACAGGTTTCCATGTGCTGTAGGCTACGGCCTGCCCGCCCCCCCTCCTCCACAGATGTGACTGTGCCTGGGCCCCTCCTCTGGAGCGAGGCACGAAGCCCTTAATGAGGGCTTTTTGTCAGGAGTGGGTGGATTCGCCCAACAGGGAGTCGAGTTGGACACGGGAGGGTAATTTCCACTGAGGAGCTAACAGCTTGGGCTTTTGAGGCCTTACAGGTGATTCCTCTGCATTGTCTCCTAATGGAGTTTCACGTTAGGTGGATGTCAGGGCTTTAGTGAATGGGCCCAGCTGGCAATTAGATGGGTGGTGGCTTTGACGCCAGACTTCACAGTCATTCCCACAGATTTTCTCCCTCATATATTCAAAGTACAAAGCCTATTGTATACTACGAAGCTTATTCATGGAGCTTACTATTCATGGTTAATCAGCTTAGTCATTCCTTGAGTTTATTTTTCTTAGTCCTTTTACATACTTTCATGTACTTGTTTCTCCCTGCTCTGCACTTGACAAGAGTTATTCTTTGGTGTTTGGCTGCCTCAGGGCAAAACAGCTTTGGCAGTGGACTGAAACAAGCTGAGAGCCAGTGTCTGTCCAAATACTGTGCATCTTCCAGCGATAAGCTCCAGGAGCCCACACACATCTGGGTTGCACGTCTGAAATGAGGCAAAAAGCAAGCAGAACCAGAGGTCTGTATCAATCAGGTGCCGGAGTGCATGTATGGTTCACATCTCGTCTGTGAAGCAAATGGACTGTCACGTTGTTAACCTCCGGACCTTTGCTGGATACTTTGAAGTTCAGACCGTCCACCTGCAGCTTTCCTCCCCTCTTTCTTCCTCCCTACTCTCATCTCCCTTTAAAAAAAAAAAAAAAAAAAAACTTCTTGTGTTGTCTTTATTCCATGTCTGTCCCAGCTTTCCCCTCTGTTGTTTTTTCCATCTTATTCCCCCTCCGTCAGTTTCCGTCTGTCTCTATCTCTGCTTCGCTCTGTCACTCCCGTAGCAAATTGGAAACATGTGTCACATGCAGCCACTAATTATGGCGCCACAGCAGCCACCGATTCAACCCAAAATGTGTCAGGGATGACAGAGGTGAGGAAAAGGAGGTTTTATGTAAAGCCTGTTGTAAGTTAAAAATGCTCGGAGTTATCAAATGCTGCGTCCATGCTTTTATTGACTGCCCCATCTGCTGAAACAACTAGAGCCTGACACAAAGGAGATAAAGGTGTTCAGGGAGGAATATAAGCAGAGACAGGTGCCGGGAGGTGAAAAGGAAAAACAGAAGAAGAGGCAGAGAGACTAGAGTGGAGGTAGAGACACTCCTAACCCTAAGTAAATCAATACCAGTTAAGTCTCAAGTGCCAATACAGTTTCTGCTGGAGGAAGAGCCAACTGAACCAGAACGATCACCTTGGGAAGAGCTCCCCTCCCCACCCAGACATACATTATCCTTATCTCAGCATCTCCCATTATCGGTCGTACACTGTCGCCCTAATGAAAGATCGAATCCTGCTCAGGCGTTTGGGGAGGGCTGTGTTGATGGCAGGTGACCCACACAAACACTGGCAGGTCACATTGGTGGACACAGTTTTCACACACACACACACACACACACACACACACACACACACACACACACACACACACACACACACGTATATATACAGAAAATGGATTGGAGTGGAGAGGGCGTTGGCTTCGGTCACTCGTCTGATCGCAGCACATGGAGGATTGTAGTTTTTGGCCTTTTTGCATGTGATTTCAGCATCTGTTCTAAAAGCCAAAACCTCCTGTTCACCCCTCCTTTTTGCCAACATTTCTCCTCTTTTTTCTCCTTTTTCTCTACTCTACTCTACTAAACGGCTGTAGATTATTGTAAACGGCTGCTGAGGGTGGGCGTCTCCTCGCTCGGCGCTCGCAGTGACTTGTAATACAACTATTCCCCCTAAGATCCACATTAAAATTTAATCCCCCGTTTCTGGTTCTCAATATTTTATTAATCACCAACTAATTGGCTCCGGATAAAAGACTAGATAACTAGGCTAAGCGTTTCAACTGAGAAGGATAAAAAAAAAAAAAAAAAAAAAGCTGAGAAACTGGAATCACTGGAAATCTTCATGGTGAAGGGATTTTGGGAGCCAGCAGAGTGGAGTAAGGGTTTGTAGGTCAAACGGGATGTTGCCTCACCCGAAACCCCACGCCCACCTTCACTCAGGCGAAACCCACCCTCTGGTGAACAGTAAACGTGCATAAGTTAAAAAGAAGCTTGGTAAGGCCACGTCCTGAGGTTAAATGATTCAGCGGTATCTGCTGCATAGAGCTGGCACGAACCTTACCAGAGCTTTGGTGCAAGATGACGATAAATATAAGACGCTTCAGCCAGGTGGGGGTGGGCGGTTGTCTCTGTTTAAATTTAGTACTATAACACTTACATGAAATTATACATTTTCTGCTGGTATATAGTTATTTACCCCAAGCAACTATTTCAATTACATTAAATGGACTTTTATTATCAAATATAACAAGCTACGCTACCGAGCACAGCTAGTATTTCTTGTCCTGTCAGACTTGGACTGTGTAGCATTAAATAATGATGTTAGTAATTATTATTAATATTACTTTTACCCTACTATTAAAAAAAAAAAAAAAACAAAAAAAAAAAACAAAACAAACAAGCAAAACAGATACTGAGAATTCAAAATTGTCTGAAAACGTAGCGACCGGACATCCGGGTATGTGAATTTTCACGTTTCTTCGGCACTGATCAATTTTCTGGTTTGGGTGAGTCTACGAAAAACAAGAAAGAGGGAACGTTGTGGTAAAGAGAGGAGAGCGGAAGAATATAAACCACATTGCCACACAGCCGATTAACCGGAGCAGGCGGCAGCTTCTCCCTCCGTGCTCTCCGGTGAAAAAGAGGACTGTGTGTGCAACTTTATGAGCTGAGAGCAACAGAAGCTGCGAAGAGAAGTTGCAGCTGATGTAGCAGGATGGAAAGGCCAAAGGAAGGACACAAAGAAAGCAGCCAACCCAGACACGGGTTGACAATCTTTCTTTCCTTTTCCACCCCTCCTTTCTTTGGGCATTGTGGGCAGGCAGACGGACACGCAGGTATGCAGCTGGACTGTGAAAATGCAGACATGTGAGCAGACGGATCTGCAGCAGCCACTCGCCCTCGACAGATGCCTTAGCACATACACATGAACGAGCCTCGCGGGGCTCGACCTCCCCTCCCGGCTCTGTCGGACACATGTGTTGCAACGACTGTGTGGTCCTGAGGCATCTCCCCCGTTGCATGTGCGGGGAGAGCATTAAAAGCAGGAGGGTGGATGCATGCGTGCAGGAGAGGTGAGGTTATTGGCATGCGTCACGGACAGCAGTTCCATGAGGAATTCTTTAATTATTTTATCACTCGATTATAGGTTTAGTTGGCAAGAGCAGCACACATTCATCTACATCATAACAACTATAAAGCGCTGTTGTAAATATGCTGGGGTTAGCTAAACAACTAATTTACTTCTGCAGTCCCCTGGGTTTCAGAAGTGACTTTGGGATTTTTGTAATTGTTAAAAGTGCTGATGTTTGGGATGAAGGAGATTAAGAGCGCGCAGACTGGCTGAGCTGGTTCAAAATGTTGAATTGCACGCAGAAGCAAGCATTTTTTTTTTTTTTTTTTTTTCTCTTTCTTCCCCTCCTCCGGGAAACATGCATGCACAGACACACACAAGGCTTACATGGGGTGGTAATGGTAATCCAGGCCGTAGGTTGGAGGGGTCACATGTGTCCCAGCATCACTGGGCAGATTGCCCTGGGCGGCTGAACTCGGAGCCCCTTAGTGAGCCCGACCAACACACACACAGGCCGCTCATTAGCTTGCTTCACAGCACACCCTGCCTAAGCAGGATCATCCATTCCTCCTGGCAACATTTGGACTGGGCCAGGTCAGTCTTCCGCCCCCCTCTGTGGGTGACAGAGAATCAGACTGGTGGATTGGGAAGCTGGTATAAAAATGTGTGTGAACTTCATAGGTCAAAGGGACGCGTAATATCGCCTCCAATTTGCCTTTTCCTTTATATCCCCTTTGGTGTCCCAGCTCTTCCTCTCTCCTCTGTCATCCATCCACCTCCCCCTCTGAGGGGCTCAATTTAGTTTAGGTTCTGTATCATGAGCCTTCCAGCTCTGCTGCAGCTCTGCACATCTTCATAGCATTGGGTCGGGCTCATACCGCAGCAGTGGCTTCGGCATCTTTCCAGAAAAACAGCAGGGGAGCTAGAGGGAGTTGAAACTATTTGTCATTTTGTGTGTCTGGATTGTAGTTTGTGTTTGAAGATATGCCAGCATGTTTGTGTTTGCACCAAACATTAGATTGTACTCCGGCCTGTGCAGAGTGTGCAATTCTCCCTCTTATCAAGTAGTTTGTGCCATTAAGTATTTAAAGGAAATGTGCAATAATTGTTTGTTTGGTTTTTTTTTTTTTCCCTCCAAAAGTTCACACTGTTTCATGACATATTAAAGAACGTTTGTGATACATTTTGGTCATAATACCACAGAGGTTCAAGTACAAAAGCTCCATTTTCAACCTTGACTGTACAGTTTAGCTCATAGCAGTTGGTTTGTAGGTGCTGGAGTCAGTTTTTTTTTTTTTTTTTTTTTTTTTTCACAGTTTTGCTCTTCCCACATCAAAGTTATTAGAACTGTATCAAGATGTGAAATTGGGTGGAAATGAAAATTAGAAAACTCTATTATTCTACTTCTGTTCTGGGTCATGATGTCACAGTCCCTTGTAAATTAGAACAGCTCTCTAAATTTATTTTTTCATTCTTGGGTGCCATAAAAGAAAGTCACAAGACTGTGTTTTCACAAAGTTTTTTTTGAACTGATAGTTACTTCGGACATCCAAATGTATTCTCTTGAGTAAAAACTGACTACTGTCTCCATAAGACGTACCCTTTAAGCCTTATTTTCCTAATCTAGGAAGAGTTTTCAACTTATTTTAACTTATGAGTAGTACTTTAAAATGTTTTTGATAATAAATGAACAAGTTGATATATTGGCACGTTGGCTGAATTTATTCCTTTCATTTTTGGACGTGTTTTGCTTTGAGTCTTTGCATTTGTTGATGAAAAGAATATTTTTGTACATTTGTTTTTAGTTTACCTACCTAGCCAAGATCTCACTGGAGTCTCCATTTGCCTATCCCAATGTACACTTATGCAAAACAAAAAAATAAAACCCAGCTTTTGTGCTCTTATCTCCCAGTCTTTCTTGCATTCGTGCTCAGATTAATTATTTTGTGAGACTTTTACGTCCCAGTCACTTGCATCAACACCTAAGCTCCATCAGCCCCTTCACGATGTCTGCCAGCGGACGTCAACACCGCGCCGTGATTGGACACAGGCCCGAAACGGTTTTGTAACCGAATGCTCAGGGGGCGTGCGTGCGTCAACGCAAGAGAGACAAATGAGCTGGTTCGCCGGCAAGACAGCTGTGCCTCGTCACAGCTGAAGTTTTGGCAAACATCTTCGACCGATGTGAGCATGAGGGCGAAAATAGAAGAAGTGGGTGTTGTCAGGGTGAGATGAGGCAAAGATAGAGGAGAGCAGAGAGCTGACAGGCTCAAAAAAATGGGAACAAAAAGCATGAAAGGAAGCGAGGCAAGGCGACTGAGGGGAGAGAGACGAATGGTTTGGAAGCCCGGCCGGGTTTGACAAAGGTACTGGTTTATGTGACATGGCTCAGGCAGGGAGAGTGACTGATGATCTGTAGGTCATCGCCATGACGAGCTGCTTCCTCCTCAGCTACAACTGAGCTGGCCCCTCATCCCTCATTACTGACACGTCCCATAATATTTATCCCTGTGAAGTCCAGCATGAAACCTGGTAAGCTTTAAAGGAATTCATTGACGTTTTGGGCAGAATGAGCTCTTTGATCAACTAAGCTCGGGATGACTGAGGGACAATCTGTTTGCTCTTTCGGTATGAGATCGTGCAAACGTTTACTGTACTTTTAAAAGGAAACCCGGTTTGCATGATTAAGAGAGGCAAAAAACAAAAGTCATAGCAGAGGAGTGTGTTGATTGACTTCTTTTGCCAAAAGTACAATCAATCCCCTTCACACAATAGCTACTGTTGCACTCCACAATCAATTTGTGTTAATTCACTTCACTCCAGGATTAAGTGTTTTAATTTACATCTATTCGGGAACCCTCTTTGTCTCCATTTACTATTCTTCTGCGTTTTGTTGACTGATGTGCTGCAACCAGTGGAAAAAAAAAAAAAAAAAAAAAAAAAAAAAAGAGAGATGCAAAGTTTGCTGTTTTTTTTGGGGTTTTTTTTGTCTTAAGGTCACAATTCTTCTCCAAAACTCAATTTATATTCTGGTCTGTTTAGGCTGCATTTAAACTGTGACTCTGGCTTGTCTTTGATGGATTTCATCCTGTGTAATTGCTGTTGAGTTTTAGAGTCCTTACTCTTTGATACTCATTGATTTGACACTCCAAATAGCACTCCATTGTGGCTCAGATGAAACACAATTTCAATGAGTCATGCCGGAGATAACAAAAATACGCTGTCAAACGACGACGTGGAAATGCAAGGCGTACGGCTGGTAGCTGCTTTCGCGAGTGATGAATTGGTTACAGGTGGTCCTTTTTCTTAAAATAACTCGGTTTACATGTATATTTTTGGCATAAGAAGCTGTTACAGCGAGATTTGCAGAAATACAGAGCCGCAAAAGTAAGCACACATGAATCATCGAGCCTGCAAAGAGCCTGGTGACAAAGCGGAGCAGCTATTCACTGTTAAGCCTCCAAACGATGCGTGGTTGGGTGCGTGGGGCATGTGTGCGCACACAGGGGCGAGGGGGTGTCTACTGGCTGCGCTGCAGACGTCTGGTCTCTCGTGTGGGAGATGCGGAGACCTGTTGCTCCCAAGACTCCCAAGCATCTTAGCTTGAACATAATCTTTACCACTGACTTACAACGGGTCAGAGATGATCCTCATACTAAGAGGCTTTGGTGGGAAACCCTGTCCTGGTCTGCCCCGCATCAGTAACAGCCAGTCATCTTGAAGTTTGGCTTCCTAATAGACCGACACATTTATTAGCCCATATATTCACAGGCCTACTTCTTCTCAACTTCAGATCTTTTCCAATATTCTCCGTGTCTGACTCTCAGCACCTTGATTATTTTTCCAGCCTTTGAGCTTTTTTTTTTTTTTTTCTTCTTCTTCTCTCAAATGCTTGAGTGTGTGCACATATACATAGCTCTAATTAGGAGTTAAAAGACCGTACAGTGAGCGTCGAGCATCTGGCTTCGGCATTAGCCCATCATTGTTATAGTCTTTGGGGAAACTGACCTTGGCTCGCTGTGAGGGGAAAACTCATGCTCCGTTTCCTGGGTTCTGCAGAAGATATAATTTAAGTGGAACTGACTTTTTTTTTTTTTTTTTTCTCTCTCTCTTTTTAAAGGAAGATTATGATGAAATTGTAAGATTAAGATGATGAACAGCTCTATTTTTAGGTAAAGATTGGGCTTAACGTGAGCCGAATAATGTTAGTCACCACTTAAAAGATGTCGAAGTACCAAACTGAGTTAGATTTTTAGTTTAAATCCACCTCTGTTTAAGTTACAGGTTTAAAAAAAAAAAAAAAAAATCCCTTTTGACAGAAAAAGTATTAATTTGAAGTTTTTGGATTACACTTTTGTCACAGCTCATAATATTTTTCAGTTTAACAGAATGATCGTAGATATGACGCATTCGTATGAAAAGACAGCCTCCGACTTTGTGCATCCAACTTCCACGTGTAGTTGTAGCTCCACAGCAGGAATGTGAACATTTTTTTAAACGACTAGACTTGCTCCAAAATATCTGCCCACCAAAACATTGCAAATAGGCAGGCAAGCGTTGTGTTTTATGACTGCAGCTGCCGTTTGGCCGTAACAAGAGTAGCTGCAGCTCCACGGCCAAAGATGCCTGGTCCCCGAAACGAGGTTTAAAAAACAAAAAATGTGTCAATATCTGTGTTGTCAATCAGCCGCCATCACTTTCAAAATACCGTTAAACCTCAGCAATTACAATCAAAATAAAAATGTGTGCACACACGAATATAATCGGTTACCAAGCTGCTTTCTACACGGATACGGAAAGATCGGCGAGTTTTATTTGAGACGCAGCTGAACAGCCAAGCAACCAAGCTTTTTCTTTGCTGATATCCACTTTCATGATCACTCGGATATAATGAAAAGGGTATTAACTCATAAAAATATATATAAGGTTTAAAATTTGTCTTTTAAAAACTGCAACAGCGTGGTAGATTGCCGGATGGTGCAGCGCGTGCTTTGTTCCCCGGAACGTCACCCTCCAGCGGTGTGGATGCTCACGTCGTTCCAGGTCTCGCTGTGAACGGTCCTTAACAGAAGCAGAGAAGAACCGGAGCTTTTAAAGCCGGGTTGTTAGTCTCCGGTTGAACCAGATATAATGGTCATAGCAGCAAACTGTGTTTGAGCATGGGTGTAGATAAATACCTCTTACTTCACTTTACACTTCACTTTTTGTCTTTTTTTTTTTTGTTTGTTTCTGTTGCGTAGTTTATCGCGCCAGTTGAAGAGTTTCATTGTTCTCTCGAATTGACAAAGTGCACCGTACTCGTGGGTTTGTGAACCCATTTCAGAGCTGCTTTGTATAACCCCGGAAAAGCCCGGCTGTCAAACTAAAACAACTTCTCCCACTTCCGGAAAAGCAGACATGCTGCTGATAAAAGTAACCTGAGGCAATGATTTAAGACCCTGTCCAGAGGTAAACTCGCTGACTGCCTCCAAATTCTAGTATTCCTGCAGCGTATGGACTCGGCTGCAGTGCTTTGTCGTCGTGGACAAGTAATTCTAATGAGATCCATCTTGTATAGAAAGAGTGGTGAAGTGGATTGTTGTTGGCCCCTCCACATCCCATCATCTGATATCCCAGCTCTGGCCACAAGCAAGGCTGTGTGTGAAACGACAGAGCTGCTTTCTAGTGCTTCTAACCTCCTATACTCTGTCTCTTTCATGGCTTTGTCCTCATGTCTTGCAGTCGATGTTCACACACACACACACACACACACACACACACACACACACACACACACACACACACACACACACACACACACACCAGCATTGATATACGCTGGCATACACACATCCAGGCATGCATGCACACAGTGGAGAGCTTGTATATGCACTCACATACTCATGCATGCAAAGATGAAAAATGTTATTGCTTCCAGTGCTGGAAAAAGTCCAAGCAGAGGGGTTGAATTTCCTCCGCCTCCCTCTCTCTTTTTCATCAGCAGCATTGCCTTCGCTCCCTTCTTCCACTCCTCCGTCTCCACTCTCCCTCCTTCACTTCGCACTCCTCCCGCAGCTCCCCAGGAACAAAAGAGCTCCCTCCCAGAGCTTCCACTGAAAGCCGTCACACACACTCGACTCTCTGGCTTCACACTCTCCCACACGCACTCCCATGGCCCTCTCTCGTCGTCTGCATAACCAGTCCACTTCTCCGGCGCACTAATCCCCCTTTCATTCCCTTTTGTCTTTCCCTTTGCTTTCTGTCTCTCTCTGCCTGACTCGCCACCGGTGTAAGTTTCCTTCGCTACTTATCCGAGCTGTTATCGTGTTACAGCTGGTTGGCAGACAGTAAAATTTATTCCCCCCTTTCTTTTTTTCCTTAAATTGCTCACATCTCCTCCTCCTCTATTTCTCTCTTTTTTTTCCCCTCCAACAGCTTCTTTTGTTACTTTTTTCGTTGTGGGTGGTTCCTGATTTGTGGTCTCTGGTTGTCCTCATTGGCTCGCCACTGTCCGGCGGTAAATAGGAGCTCTGTAAAGACGACTGAGTGAGTGATCATGATTGCCTCTCACCGTGGCGTCAGTCATTTGGGGAGCGCCTAACCAGCGCTTGCAAACAGATACACCCCTCCCTCTAAATTCTCTGCATATCAGGAAGCCATTCCCTCATTAGCTACCCCATCTCGTACCCTCCCTTCCAAAAGTCTTCCTTTCTTCCCTCCTCTTTATCAGCCTTGCTCTCCGTTGGAGTGCAGCTGTATCGCAGGTCCTAAGCCACAGGAGGAAGAGGAGGAGGAGGAGGAGGAGGAGGAGGGGGGGGTGGGGTTGGTAAAAAAAACAGATGGAGCGCCTTTCTTTTTTCTTTTCTTTCATCCCTCCATTCTCTCCATCCTTCCCCACAAAGAAAATCAGAAGAATGCTGCTGCTCAGGGTGGAGACGGGGGGAGATGGGACAGAAATCCTTCCTTTTGGACAGTCCCTCTCTTGTATTCTTTGGCTTTTGGTTGACCGGCGAGTGGTGCTACTGCGGGTCACTTTTCCGAACCTTTAAAAAAAAAAAAAAAAAAAAGTGTGTTTTATCCTTATATGCACTCTATGGGATCCGTATTTCCATCGCGTGACATGGATAACCCTCCGGCTGTCACTCACGCGCAGCTGCTGTTTGCGTTTGGTTGCCCATTTTGCATGTTTCCGTAAAGCCACTGGTCCCCGTTAGGCCGAGTCCATCTGGAGCCTCGGTCCTGGGTGGCCGACGTATATGTGTGCGCTGCTTGTGTACACAGCTGAGCGTTGCGACACATGCCGTCTCTGAGGTGTATTCTGGCACTCGGTAAATCAAACATATCATCTGATTTCTCAGAGCCTTAATGCAGCTGCTGCGGAGCAGCCGAAGCGACGTCGCAATCCTCCATAAGTGCTGTAATTGGGCTCTATTTTTAACTTGATCTCTTTCCAATCAAAACCTTTGCTTTCTCCTTGTGTTTTCCGCTTTAATTTAATCGCTTTTGCGATGGGCGAGCTCCATCTTTTATGGTGGTGGTTTGCTAGAACAAAGGGATTCATGCAAGGTTTTGTTAAAGTGCTTCTGTACCCTCATGATGCCCTTGAGTGTTCAACAGAGTGAGTTTTTGTGTGTGTGTGTGTGTGTGTGTGTGTGTGTGTCAGCTTGTTTTTGGTTGTGTGGATGTCAGGCATGCGTCATGCGTGGGTGCATGCGCTTGTGTGCGTGCCCTGCGTGGGATTGTGTGATTGTGTACCCCCCCCCCCGCTCTCTCCAAACCCACCGTCCCCTCCATCATCACATTAGGATTTATTTGCGAAACAACACAATCATGCGAGACAAAGCAAGCTTTTTGGACGCACATTAAAAGAGAGAGTGAAAACAACAAAACCCGGCCTGTACCACTTGACCCCATTGAGAGGGAGGTGATGAGGTGGTGATGAGGTGGTGTTGTGAGGGCGGGTGGGGGGGGTAAGCCATGGGAGAGATAATCCCCCAGTCACAGGCCCCACTTTCCCCGTGCTCAGGCTCTAACGTGGCGCTCTGGGCCGTCAATCACTCAACAAAGCTGTCTGTAAGGGGATTATGAACCTGTGGACCCTCCCTCCTCTCCTTCACCCATCTCTCTTGCTTTTTTCCCCATTCTCTCCATCTCTCTAGTCACCCCCCCCCCTCTCCTCTTTATCCCATTGGCATAATTTTCTGCCTTCGCTCTCTCCTGGCAGTCCTCTTGTCCACTGTCCTCTCTCAACAAAGTGCATCTCTTGGCCAACACAGATTTTACTTTGCTGTCTAAAGCTCAGTTTATCTTCAACTTTCCACCCATCCGTCCCCCCGTCTGTCCTCCCTAAGCCCTGTTTCTCTCCTTCCAAAGCCCTCACACACTTTCTCTATCTCTTCTTTCCACCCGTGCATCCCTGTATTTCTCACCTGGACAAGGGAACAGGTGTTTGCGTGTTTCTTTGTGTCTTAAGGAGGCGATTGGCATCCCATACTTAAACCAAGGAATCAGGCCAAGCAGAAGCGGCAACATGCAAAAATTGGCCCTTTTGTGCACAAATAGTCCAATCATTCTCATTTTTTTTTTGATATAATTCTGCTCTGTGTAACTTTATGGTAGAACCTGAATCCATCTTTTAAGAACATATATATTGGACTGCAGCGACCCGTCTCACACCAATGCCAGCACCTCTGGATGGTGCAGAGACCGAGAAGGGGGCTGGGCAAAGGTAACTCTTGGACTGGATTTTACTCGCTGGCAAAAGTTACAAGAAGAAAAGGGTTGCAAAGACTAATGCAGAATTTTCTGTCTTCTTGTCGAGCTCTAACGGCTGTAAGGCGGTAAATAAATCCACATGTATGTGTGAAGAGGGCTCAGTGACTTCATAGCAAGAAAAAACCCAATTCTTTTGCAATGCTGCGCTAAACTGAGGTTGAAGTTAACAGAGCCAACTTTTTTTTTTTTTTAATTTTATTTTGTTTACATATTTTCATGCCTTGCTGTGGCCTCCTCACTTAGCAGACGAGCTCTTATCCGCCTTTTTGACACCTTTCCTGTAAACGTGCCAAGTGGCTCGCAGCCCTTTCTTATCATTCCGCCTTTAACCACACTGTTTTAAAATCCGAGCACCGAATCCTCTGGCTCCTGCAGGTGGTGACAGGAGCCTCTCCTCCTGCAGTCACCCTCCATTAATTCACAGTTTTTCCACGCAGGCTTATCTCTCTCCATCTATCTGTCCGTTAAACGTCTGTTTAGTTTAAGCGTCCATCAGTGCCTCAGACGAGCTTTCACTCCTCACCTCCTCTAACCGGTTGGATCACCTTTAGTCCTGTTTTGTCTCCCGCTGTCTGGTTTTGTTATTCAAATCGACGCTGTTTTGCATGCAGCATCACGGCTTATCTGCTTCCTTGTTCACCGCTAGATAATCTGTCCAGTTTGGCCAGGCGGTTAGAGTTTGTCGCAGGACCTTAACTGTTTAATCTTTCTCAATCCCGTGAATAATTTCGGCGCCTTTAATCCAGCGCATCGTCTGTCAGGCCTGCATGGGAAAATTGAAGATTTCTTCTTTTGCTTTCTTGAGGAGGAAAGACTTTGACAGTGGCACAGCAGCATTTAATCAAAACTCTAATCAAGTTTCCCATCTCTTACTCGGTTAATATTTCTCTTTAGGCTTTATTGGATTCAAGCTTCATTTTTAATTTAAATTGTCATATTTAAAAGACATTTCTGAGAGTTTTTCTTTTTTTTTTTTTTTTTTTAAACCCTTCTTCTTTTGCATCTCGTCACAGACTGATGGTTGGAGTTTTTCACTTCTGATTTATAGTGCCATAAATTCAAATCTCATTTCAATTTAACCAATTGAAATGGCTAGATTTAGACTTCTTGTCAACAATAATAATCCTGAGGCAGAATGTGACGCAAAGTGACTTGAATTAAAAAAAAAAAAAAAAAAAAAAAAAAGAAGAAAATTGACGAAGAGAGAGAGAGAGAGATGCAGAGATTTAACAACCATTCATTTTGCTATTAAGAGAGCGAGATTAGATGATGACGAAGAGTTGAAGTGAAGGAGAAGAAAAGGGCGCGAGAAAGATTTAATGTCGGTGACAGGGTTGTTATCTAGCAGGCAGCTGATGGTTTTAACAGCTGTGTTATCTTGTGTATCTTGTATTGGATTTAACTTCATTCTCTTACATGTGTTGTTCTCTGATTGACGCTCTGATTAAAGACATCCACTGGCAGAGCTGTGGAAACAAAGCGGGGGAAGCAGAGAAAATAGAGGGTTGTGGAAGTGTGTGTGTGTGTGGGGGGGGGGGGGGGGGGGGGTGAGAGGCTGAGGCAGCAGTACTTTAACTCTGCCAGGGTGCCGTCTTTAGGACAATCGCTTATCCGTCAATACCGCTAATTGCTACAGGATAAAAGTTGTACTTTTTCACCTCATAGCGCGGAAAGTTGCTGTTAGAGATGTACTTGTTTATACAAGGATGCTTCATGTAGAACCAGATCATGCTCTGCTGAACAAATACTGCAGGATGTTTCAGAGTCTGCTTGGTTTTATTGACCTGGTTTTATTGACGTCTAATGATCCACTGTTGCATGTCAGCGAAGGTAATTGGTGCGCGTCGCACATCAGCTGTTTTATGCACAACGCATACGATGTCCGGGCGTTAACGGTCGTATGAATCACACACTACTTTCTACGGAGCATCTTGGACCAGGTCCAGCAGAACCTTTGTTTTTCATAGTTGGGTAGCCTATAACCTTACACTGCAACAGACGCATAAGACAAGTTTTCATTAGCGGAGGTCTGGGGTAGTTTTTTAAGGGGTCACAAACATGGCGTGTGTCTCCTTTACCAGCAGCAGCCCTGCAATGGGAGTTTTCAGAAACCTATACAGGGCTGAAAGAAGCCCCCGCCTTAGGTACTTCAGCACTGGCCTGAAATACTGTCTGGGAAAGGTTGGTGTTGACTTTGTGCTGGTTGGATACGCTGTAGGGAGGGGTTGACATTCAGTGTCATCCCCTCCAGTGGATCCTACCGGGTCAATCACAGTAAATGCAGGCACAACAATTGGAAGGATCTAGGAGAAGGTCAGTCTTGTGACAGTTTCACCCTCACAGGCCTTTTTCTCTGGAGCTCTGCCAGTGGAAACCAACCTGCCGACTATGGTCACAGTACATGGCCGAAACGACATATAGGCCTTTATATATAGAAATTTGGGTCTTTGCTGCTCTCAGAAACGGAACAGTTCTGGCTTAGTTCAACTTCAATTATGATCTCATAAAAACGATGTTTACTGTTGATACAAGGGACATGTACCAAAAGCTGTCTGGTGCACACGTGTGACATTTCCTAGAGCTGTTGTTCACATGAAAGTCGAATGATATCTTTACTGAATCAGAACTGTATTGGACTTGTTCAGTGCGCTTGATAGTGTGAACATAGCCAGAGATAAATGCCTGTTATGGAGGAGTAGTGTAAAGGTTTGAGCTGGACTCTGATCTGTTTTACCAAGCCAATGTGTAAAAAAAACATTGTAGTCTCTGTATCTGAAGGCTGGCAGTTAAGTGTGAATGTCATTGCTCTGCGACATGGCACAAAAAACCAATTATCCCGTAAAAGAGTTTGACATTCTTCATTTGAGCCACAAACCAGTGCAACATTATCCAAATGATGCGTCACTGGCCAGCGATCTGGCTGAACTCATGCATTCCCGGCTTATTACTGTTCAATGAGAAGGCTCGCTGCAGATCTCATGAGTTTCTGTACAAAAAAAAACAAAAAAAAAAAATCCAAATCGTCTAAACCTGTGACATGTCATAAGCCTACAGATCCACAGTTTTGTCAACTGAACCTGACTTTCCTGCACTATTCTCCTCGTCTTGGTGGTGCAACAGTTAACATATTCCCCTCAAAGCAGCTTTTTGGACTGATTTCAGTCTGAAAATTCACAAAGTATTGCCCCGTTAGTAGAGCTGCACCGCTGATTTCTTCACTGCGTTCACAGTAAAAGCCTCCTGCTGGTTTGCTGTTGGTAAGCTTTAAATGCGGAACAGCAGTAGGTCGGCTCGCATTGCGCTAATATTGCTTAAAGCAATTAGGAAACGGCAAACACATGGCTGATACCTGGAAGAACAAAGTGAAAGAATCCGAAAGAAACTACAGAAGTAGGTACTGACAGGTGGATGTGAAAGCTGGAAGCGGAAAAACTTTTTTATAAGTGTGCCCTAGATAAAATACAAGAAAATTAATGTTCCTCACCTCGAGGTGAAAGGTGATTTGGGTTGGATTAACACAACATTAGTAAGTTTTTTATTACTGATGAATTTCCTTAAAGGAGGCAGAACATTATTTCAAAAGTTGCCACAATTTCCTGAAGTCTAAATGACATGTCTGACGTGATTTATGTCAAAATATTGCAGAAATGCAGCAGAGAATTCCCCTTTTCAAACATGTGTTGACCTGTCTTCCAATAGCAGCTGGTTTTAGGGGGCGGAGTCACGCACTACACTTCACTTTTGAAATTATGACATTGAGGCTGGATGATGCCAGTCTGATCTGGGTCTGTGATGTCACAGTCTCCTGTAAATCTGATCCTCTCAACATTTTCCGACTGAAGTAGCTGTTTTTGAGTTCGCAGTCACTTCAGATACCAAATGTATGCTCTCAAACACACAAAAAAAGAGCAAAAAGGTCCACTTTAAATCCAGTTTTGTTTATTTGTTCTTTTATGACATGGGCTCGAGCTACACTTTTTTTTTTTTTTTTGTTTGGAAGGTAGAGAAAAAGGAAAGAAAAAGGAAGCAGAAGACGGAAGGATGACAGATAGTGTCATGCCTCTTATTAGAAACTGTGACTCGGATCCATTTGGTCTCATCTCACACCTCCTCCTGTGGACGCCGCTTTCTCTCCCCCATCTCACCCTACGTCCTCCGGTTCTTCTACGTTCCCCTCGCCTCCTTCCTTACACACTTGGAATTCTCTCCATCACACTTCTGTCTATCGTTGCTGTTTCTCACTCTCTTTCTCTTGTCCCCCCGCAGTCTCTCACCAGCAGAGGAGAAAAGAAAAGAAGGGGAAAAAAAAGAAAAAAAAAAAAGAAGCCATTCCTGCTCAGTTTGGTGTGCAGCCCCGTCTAGTTGATTTGAATATGCTCCTATGCTCCGATAACTCAAACATACAGCCATGGGAATAATAGAATCAAGGAATACTCTGAGATAAAGTGGAGATGGGGTGCAAATAGGGGGATAAACCAGACTGAGAGGGATAGAGAGCTTCATATTATTAATTTAGAGGAGAAAAAGAAAAAAAAAAGGAATTTCTTTCAACCCCCCCAACACTGCTTCCATGGAGTTGTATAGTGGCACACAATGGAGAGATTGGAGCAGGAGGGGGGAGACAGAGGTAGAGATAATCCACCGTGCTGTATGAACTGTGGAGTTAACTCTTTCTTCGCACCGGCTTGGCCTGCTTTTATCCCTCCGACACCACTCCTCTGCATCTTATTTTAAAATTTTACTCCACATCTCTCTCCTCGTCTTCTACTTCGTCCACCTATCCCCCTTGTGGCTCTTCTTTCTACCTCTTTGTGGGCTCCCTCCCTAATCCTCCCAACATTTCTTCCAGGCCTATAGACATGAATAAACCTTTGCACACCCAGCCAAGAGAGTGTGTTTCTGCACACACGCGTATATACAGAAGCTCTTTGTGTCCTATATGCATGCGTGATATGCCAGTGTATGATTTCTGTGTGTGGTTGAGGGTGCACGCTCGCCGTTGGCAGCCCAATTGCCCATCGAATTTGGCAGAATATCTCCTCATCTGGCAGAGGAAGAAGGGGGGGGGGGGCATCCCATTGCAAAGGATTACACTGCTACACACACGTGTGCACACACACATTTACCGCATTAAGAAATGCAAAACCCCACGCTTTCAGCTGCGTGGACTTATTCGGGCCGACTTGCTTGTTCAGACAAGAGAATATCAGTTCCTGTAAATTTATTAGCAGGCTTTATGAGCTAAGGATGCTTCGGCAAACGGGCGACGCCTCCAAAAGACAACGCGCAGACAAAAACTGCACCTCCTTCAGGCTTAATCTGTTCAAGAAAGAGGGAGTCGATATTTTCATCCTCGTGGAGGGAGAACCTGTCGCTTCTTTATGTTGCAATAAACCAAGCTGTCTCTGCAGGATGTGTGTGGTGTTGCGAGGCGGCTTTCAAGCGTCTCTGCTCAACAAGATGTGAAATGCCGGTGGAATGCATTTCTGTAATGGGCCTGCTGACACTGCAGCGGCTGCAAGCTCTGGGAGGAAATATCCTCCAGAAGCCCGTTACTGTAAAGTGTTTCTTTGTCTCCTCGGAGAGATGGAGTGAGCTGGTGGGAGGTATGGGTGGGCAGACCGGCCTCTTTGTATGAACCTGATTGATAGATGTGTCTGACCTTCAGCACCTCTTGAGAAATCCAACGCCATTTTCTCACCTTATATTTAGTACCCCCCCCCCCCCCCCCCCCCCCCCCCCCCCCCCCCCCCCCCCGAAGCTCCACGCACACTTGCACACAGTCTCAGACAGGCCCCGGTTGGAAACCTAATTCTGTCCTTTCTTTTTCTCCTTTTCAAAAACCTCCCAATTACAGCCACTCCATTTTCCACCCCCCGCCCCCCCCCTCCCTCCCCGCCTTTCTTAACAAGCAATCTCGTTAATGTCAGAGCGCCTCGCTCTCTTCCTCATTCTCTCTCTCATTCAGGCTCCCGGCCCACAGAAGAGAGGGAGAGGAGGTAGAGGGACGAAGAGCTGGAGATGTAGAAATCAGAGCTGAGCTGAAAGGGCACGCTGTGCACGAAAGGGGTGCTGCAGAGGCAGGGTGTGCGCCGAGAGAAGCCAGAGCCGGAAGCAATAATGACCAGACGAGTGTGTGAGATTACTGCCCTGGTTTCAGAGGGGACGTAATTACACGCTGCACAGCCTGTCAGAAAGAATGAGATGAGGGGACTGTATTTAGTGATGCACCAGTGAGAGATTGGTGAGGCGAGGGGGACGACTAAATCTGCTCCACAGTCTGCCGTGTGTGTGTGTGTGTGTGTGTGTGTGTGTGTGTGTGTGTGTGTGTGTGTGTGTGTGTGTGTGTGCAGGGTGAGTGTTAAGTCATTCAATGCTGTAAATTATTCAATGGCTTCATGGATGGAAACATTATAATTCCATGTCTTAGTGTGAATTACCTTCCCTTTTACCCCCAGGCACATATCTCACTGTGGCCCAAGGGCTCATGGGAGGTTTGTGGGGGACGGACCAGCATACAAACATAAATTGGTCACTTATCCCCGCAGTGTGTGATGTAGCACTAGTTCTTTAGGTTTGGACCGTTTTTGATCCATTTCTGCTCGTTCTTGTCCTTAATACTAAAGTCCTCCGAAGTGCAAATGAGAGAAGTAACATGGGTCCTTGAGGTGGTCGGCGTGAGGATCTTCAGCTCTTCCAAGACTGTCAGATGCGTGCATCCTTTATTTCCCTATTCAACTTTTCTGAAACTAATAAAACATGTGCATAAATGACTTCAGGGGTCGCCCCAACACCCCCAACAATCGGGGACTCCTTTGGACGGCGGTTGTCCCACTTTGTTTGACCCCCAGCAGGAACTTTTTTTTTGTCTCCTCTTGTTTTCCTATTTCAAGATCGCTTTTTCAACCAGTTGCAATCCCTTCTTCGCTTTCACAAATGCATCAAAGCCTCTTATAGTTAAAAAATAAATAAATAACAAATACATACTTTTATGAAACGACTACCAATCAGCGAGGAGCTGCAACACTTTAAGTATGTTTTAAAACATTTAAACAACTCATGTATGTAGTTGCACATTGAAAATATTTCGTTTTAAAGAGACATGCAGCATGTTTTTCCCTGGAAAAAGGGATGAATATTCATGTTTATATTATGCAAATCTTCAATTCAGTGTCGGTGCTTGAATAAACACTTTAGTTTGAAGTTTTTAATTTTATTTTAAAGAGGTTGATATTGATGTAAAAAAAACCAAAAAAAAAACAGCAACCTACGTGTCACAAAATAGTTTGTGGATTTTGCTTTTACAAAAGGGAAACATGGGGATCTGGGGAGATCTTCTACTATTTACTTACCCGTTTACTTATCGTGTTTGTTCTCCTAACCAGACCTACGAGTTATCCGAGTTATCCGAGTTGTCCGGTCTGCGCCGCCGCCTCCGCCTCCTGACGTCACAACGAAGCCTCGCTTGTTTGCTCCAAACCAGTTAATAGAAACGCGCCTCATTTGCATTTTCTTTTCTGCCACATTTCAAAAGTGGAAGAACAGCTTTTGGAGGCATGTAAATTAGTGTTGTAATGCTAAATAGCTGTGCAATGAAACATTGCTCAACAGCACAGTCATTTATAAAGCAAAACACTAATCATGCAAAATAAGTTGGGTCTGTTTGACAACACCTTGGGCGTTTTATTCATCATGCATAAGTGTTTGTCGGCCAACATTTCTTCTATTCCTTCATGAGTGTAGTGACAAATACAGTTTATGTCCATTCATTAGAGGCTGTCGAAACAAACTCTGGTAAATGAGCTGGAGAAAACCGTTAAAGCGACATGACAAGACGAGCAAACGCGGCTTCGCCAAAGACGTAAATTACAACAGAAGATATTAAACATGCATGGGCTGAAGATGCAGAGCAGAACGCTCTTTTAGACCATCTCTCCATGGTCTTTGTCTCGCCTCGAGATGTGTCGTCAGATAAAATGTTTTTTTTTTTTTTTTTTCTTCCGTTTGGTGGAAACGCGAAGTTTGATGAAGGCAGGGTTGAAGTTGGTTTGTGGCGTGGTGCGAGTGGGAGGTGAACTAGCACCCAGCATTAGTTCTGCTTGAGCTGATGTGTTAATTAGCCAGCCGGGCGCATAGATAATTAATGAGAATCATGATTAATGACTGTACAGTATGCATGGTTAAGGTTGAACACGGAAGGAGGAGGAAGACTGCTGGTTATCCACTCTCCGCCGAGCGACCTGGCGGCGCGTTTGGCCGCGTGCGTGCAACACGTTCGCTGCCAGTGTTTGCACATGTGCGTTTGTGTTGCTGACCAGTTTGTGACTGTTGCCAGGCGTAGGCATTGATGCCAGTATGAGTTAGCAGGCCTGGCAGTCGCAGGGTCTAATAACAGACTGCAGCAGGTCAGGGGGGCATTTAGCACTTCTAAACACACTGGCAGCGCTGCCGGCTGAAGCCAGATCACGGGCCGGACCTCGCACAATCCACCGCGGCGTGAAAGGCATCAGAATTGATCTGCTGTTTTTACGTCCTTTCTTAGGCTGAATGTTGTCGTCTCCGGTTCAACTTCAGATGTTGCTTTTGTTATAAAATCCACCAGCGCAGTTAAACTTTGCAAGATTCTTTCAAAAACAAACTATTCGTCTTGTTTAACTTTTTTTTTTTTTTTTTTTTAAATATATTGAGTAGTGCGAGAGTATTCGCCAAAACATGCAGAGTTCTTCATAGAAAATAGATTTCTATGAAAAGTAAGGATGCGTTTGCCTCGAAAATGCAGCAAAATTATTTTCCTCTCCCATATATTAAAACAATGAAGGAAAGAATAAAAAAAAGCCAACATATTTTTAAGCCTGCATGGATTACAAATCCCAGACGAGCCAGAAAATGTTCATTTTCATGACAGCCGGGTTGTGATGTGATCAAACGCTTTACAAAAGCTGCTATATTTCCCTTGAGGTTAATGAGAAAAGTAGAAGCAGATCTGCCTCCAATAATTTGGGATTATTTTGCTTCCAAACTAACACAATACCAGAAAACTTTTTTTATCCGTCTAAATGTAGCACAAATTCAAGGTTCTCCAGGGCTTCTGATGACCTTACCCCAGACGACTTCATAAAAACTTCAGAAGGATGTTTTTAAGACTAACGAATGCCACCCTCGCACATGTAAAGACTTTAAAACCAAAGTTTCAAGTCGCAGATTTCGTATCGGTGATCACTATTTACACTACGACAACCCGATTTCTTTGTGAATCAAAGGACAACAATGCTCCTTATTTGGTCCCAGACTACAGACTTCTGACAGTGTTGAAGCTGTTTGATTTTGTTTGAACGCCGGAAAGACTTCAGATTGCCTCCAACTTGCTCTGACCGCCACTGAGATTACAGCAAAGACCCAACTCAATCACGCCTCCTCACGGTTTTCTTCTGACTTTGGAAATTTGCCTTGAAATTGCCTGTAAAATTGGGAAGCGCAAGGTCGGCGTTACAAAGCACAAATCAGACGAGGCGGTTAAAACGAAGGAAGCTCAGATAAGTACGCGGAGACAGTCTGATGATCCCAAACGGAAACGGGCGGGTGATGAATCCCCGGCATCCAAAGATGAGACCCAAAGCAGCGAGGACACAACTTCGGGGTAAAACCAGGGGAGAGATGGAAAGCAGAGACGCGTACGCTTCGCCTGTTATCCTTCACTTGGAGTTTATGCTCCGAACATGGATCGCAGCTCTGTCAATAAGGGATCTTTTACCCGGCTTTCCCGCCACATACAGTACATGGCATTTTCCCAATTCAAATTATGTCTAGACGTTTAACGGGTTTGATCTCGTGCAGCGGTGATGGAAGAAAGACGCCAGCGCGCGGTTCAGTGCTGCACTGAGTTTAAATAATAAATGTATTAAGCGCGGAAACATCCCCTAAAAGGCCGCCGCAGCAGTGTGATGAGGGTTGCAGTGCGATGACCACACCAAGTGATGCGCATTGTTCATCTGCAGTTTGTTTGCTCTGGATACTAACTTGGCGCTGACATCAGTGCTCGGAGCAAGAGGTGGTTTGACCGCTGACCGCATGCACAATTGGGGCATTGACCTCCCATTGGTGAAAATGCAACATATGATGCTATCTCGCCCAATGAGATAGGAGGCCCGGGAACAAGCCAGGGGGTGGGGGGGGGGGGGGGTCAGAGGGCTGACATACCACTGCCTGCTCTGTATGTGTGCGTGTTAATCTGCTTTGTCTGCCTGGATGCACCATCAGCACTCAAGCATGACCCTTAACCTGCAAACTCAAATACGGGGGGGGGTGGGGGGGGGGGGGGGGGGGGGGGGGGGATGGGGAGGCTCTCGCACCCGCCCTCAACGGAGAGCTGAATTGTTTAGATTGGTGGCATGCCGAGAGAGAGAAACAATGTTCAAGAGTGGTTTTTATATTTGTGTGATAGTCTGAAGAGGTTGGGGGGGGGGGGAGTGAAAGCAAAGCTGAAGAGGACAGAGATGAAGAACAGTGTGTTCTGTACTTCTTTCTCTCCCTCCTTTCTCTGATGAGCAGACAAATAGCTATTGTCATCTAAGAGATGGCGGAAAAAAGCAGCTCGCGCTGACGCTCCCTTTGTCTTCCTGCGCTGTGCTTCAGACGGGATGACAAAGGCCATTTTCATGCTCAGCGTCTATCCTTGTCACCTCCTCCATCTCCTGCTCCTCTTTCTGTCCTCACTTTTAAACCTCTCTCCTCTTCTTTCTTTCCTCTCTTTCTCTCACGCTGAGCATCTCTTTAGTCATGCCACAACACTCTCTTTCTCTTTTATCCTTTTTCCTCTTCTGTGTCACCGCGTCCTTCCCCACTACCAATCAATCTTTTCCATTCATATCTCCCTCCTTTCGCCCTTTCACCTGCCACCTCTGCTGGGGGCCGGCCTAATTATTCCTCACTCGTGCTTTTCCCTCCTTTTCCTCCTCTGCAGCTCACACCTGTGGCTCGGCATTCACCGCGCATCCTTATTCTTCATCTACCTCAAACTCCGTTTTTCTCTAATTCTGCTTTCGCTCTTCTTTTCTTTCCCCTTACTTGCTCTGTTTTTTTTTGTTTTTTTTCCCTCTTCGTATCTGATGCAGCACCTGTTTATGTGCTGGCTGCCTCTCCTCCTCGCCATCTTCCTCTCACTTTCAGCTGTCAATCAACAAGTCACCAAGGCGTCCTTTTTTTTTTTTTTTTTTTTTTTTTCTTGCCAGGAACATAAACATGTACCAAAAATTGAAGCAGTTGCACTCAATCCAATTTCTGTCTTTGAAGCAAGCTGAGTGTTGCAAACCAGAGATTTGGGTGTCTGCGGAGGGAGACGTTTGTGGAAGAGCAGATGGGAGGAAAAATATCCTCCTTTCTCCTTCTCCATCTCAGCATTTCCTTGTTTATCGCCAGCCGGTGGTCTCGCTGGAGTTCCTTGAAACAAAGGGTGGAATAAAAAAAAAGAAAAAAAAGAAGTATTTTTAGACCCTTTAATTTTTCATTACCATAATGACTTGGGCTTTGTTACATCCTTTCATTTATATTTCACTCTGGGTGTGTTTGTGTGTGTTCAGCAGGGTGTGCAGGGTGTTTCTCTTGCTGCACTGCTGCTCGCCCCACTCGGGAACCCAAAAGGTTGCAAAAGAGAGCGCGCATGCACACACACGCTCTGCAAATCATTCACACTCATCCCCAGCCGTGCCTCCTGTCTATTTATTCCTCGATTCATCCGATTCTTTATTTATTTTACACACTGCTTCCTGATGCAAATGGGTTTGTCTGCTCCCCGCCGAAGTGTGGGAGCAGCATGGGACCCGGAGTGTGTGTTTCCGTGCTGGTGAGTGAACCTGTGCACGCATGGGAGTGATGGGTGAGAGTTGACACGCATGTGTGTGAATGTTTGTGAGTGTGCGTCTGTGGGACCCAGTGAGTAATAGAGCCAAAGTCCTTATCTGTCACCAGAGAGCTGCCTGGCTCTCTCTCAGCTGTCAATCATCCAGCCCAAGAGACAAACACTCTGCTTCAAACGGTATGAAAGATGGAGTTGGGGGTGGGGGGGGGGGTGGAGGCGAGGACGAGGGGTGGATGAGGTAAAAAGAGAAATGGAGGGGAGGTGGGGGGAGCAAAGGAGAGAATGAGGGATGAGGCAAAGATGGAAAGAAAGAAAAGGATGGGACAAAAGTGGTATTTCAGCACTGCTGTTGTGGGTTTTTCAGGCTCTGCAGGTGAAAACGGGGATTGGACCTTTTAAAACACTTCACCTGCATGAATTAGACGGGGCCCTTGAAAATACCTGGACGACTTTTGAAAAAGCCTCTCTTCGGAAAACAAAGCGGAGAAGAAGTGGTCGGGGTTGTACGCACACGGCCGCGCTCAGTCACGGCCCACGCGCAGTCGTACGCTCTCGTCCCGGCGAACACAGTCTGACAAAGCTGGTGTCTTGTGTGTGCATTCTTGTTTTCACGACTCTAAGAGGACCTTAAATATAATCACTCACCTTGTTGGACTCATGAGACCCGAGACAGACCGTCACTTCTGGGGTCCTGGTTGGGTGTAGAGCTGAAGTGTGACTAGAGATCAGGTCAAGGTTGTACAAACTGAATGGAAGTACTGAGAAGGATAGATGTGCAAACGTGTGTGTGTGTGTGTGTGTGTGTGTGTGTGTGTGTGTGTGTGTTTACTGGGCCTGGTAAACTACCCCCCCCCCCCCCCCCCCCCCAGACTGCTGCTGTCAGTCACCAGCAGGGTAACTGTTGATTTTACCGCGGGGCTTCGCAGCCCCCGGGTCGAGCCGGGACTGCCGCCCCTGCGCTCTCTCCTAAGCCCTTAAACCTTCCTTCAGCTGACGGCGAAAGGAGACATTCGGCTGTCGGGGATCGGGAGGGGGTATGATCATCGAGAAGGAGGGCAAACGGAAAAAAAAAGGGGAGAGAGGGAAGAAGAGGGTTTGAGCCCCAAATCGCTTCAAGATGCGTTCCACTGGAGTTGAGGGAGCGGAGGTTCTGGGAGTCGGGCAGTGCTGCTCGGAGCCTGTGGGGAAAGCGAGTGGAAGCCAGGCTCCCATTTCCATCGCTGGATTAAACGCTGCTGCAGATACACGAGGCTCCTTCTGGGACCCAAACGCACACGTATCCTCAGACCACTCCTTCAGAATGTAAATTCCTCAACACACACTGTTTTCTTTTTTCGTCCTCGATCTAAACATTTTTTCCCAGATGTTTTTGAGATTGGCTGCTTTAATAAATCTAAATATCTGTAAAGAGTTCAAGAACTGGGAGAAACGAGTATTACTAAATAAATGCTACTTTTGGTGCTTTCTGAAGATGTGAAATGTTACCAGCTGAAAATAATTTCAATGTGTGTTTTCTTGGTTTTTAAAAAAAAAAAAAAAAAAAAAAAAAAAAGGTCTGTGTGTCCCAGGAGCCCTGCATACTTGGCGGCCCCTAGGGGCCCCCGATTGATTACACCGTGCTGCTGACACCGTGGCCCGACTGAGCTTAAGCCGGGCCGCCTTCAGCTAAAGTTTCAGATTCCACGCACCTTCGTGGCCTCTGCGGATAAAAAAAAAAAAAAAAAAAAACGAACCTCCGCGCACACAAACGCACAGAAACGGGGCTTCTCGGGTCACAGAGGGGGAGAGGGGACCCTCAGGAGAGCTTCTGGCTAACAGGAACGCATATGGATGCCCTCAAACGCACACATGTGCTCATACAGGCAGCTTTGGAAATGTGGGTGACCCACACTGTGGCCACTGTGGCAGGTCAGTGTCTCACCTCACTCCTGCACTCCCACTGGGACGAGTAGATGTTTCTGTTTCTCAGTGTGACTGTGTGTGTGTGTGTGTGCGTGTGTGTTAAGCACAGAGAATAAGACCGAGAGCTGCTGCATGCATTAGAGCCGTCATTCCTGCAGAGCCCGCGGTGACCTGATTAAATTAGTGAGGTGGTTGGAGTGAATGAGTCGCAGCTCAAAGACCTTTCTAACACCATGTGTAAACACCAGCTGCCAACATCCATGGATGCATGTACTTGTGCCGTTATGAGCCGCATTCCTAAACACGCTACAAACCTCTCTAGGAGGTGTAGGGCACGTCTCCTTCCAGCCTCCTTTGAGGGATTCGCATGCGAATCCTTCCCTTACTCTTAAACACACACAGGGCTGTCAGGGCCTGCAGCGTTCTGTCACCGCACACCTCCACAAGACCACCTTTAATGGGACCAATCCAGGCTGCTGCAAATCATCCAGAGTACATCCTGAAGACGGGCGCGGGAGAGGCGGAGGGGGCGGCAGGTGAGAGGAGAAGAGGCGTAGGACGGAGACGAAAAACGGTGGTTGGTTTGAGATGCTTTAGGAGAGAAGCAAAACCCCCGAAAACCGCAGCATATGTGAGAGAGGGAGGAAGTCAGAGGGATGATTTAGGTTCATGCGATCACCCGGAGGGATGGTTGGGTTTCCTTTCAGAAACAATTCCCGATATGATTTTTGGACAAAGAAACGTCTCTGCGGCTTTACCGTTGCTGGTTAGTCGTAAAGTTTATGTTCAGACATGTGTGTCTGATTTTACACGTGTAGAAAGCGGCCAACGTTAACCGACAAGGTTAAAAAGTATTCAAGAATGAAAAACGATGCCTTTTTGTTTGCATCATAAAATTCATTTAGATACAGTTCAGCTGTATTGCGAGAACCAGCTACCAGCTTCAATACAGTTCCTGAACACTTTATATTATGAATTTATAAATGCGCTGTATTTACACAGACCTTCAGATTATATTACACTTTTATAGCCACATGTCGCATTTTATTTTTTGACTGCAAGTTAAGAAAATAAAAAGAATAGATGATTATTAGTTTGCTTTCTATTTTCTTCCATGTAAAATTTAAAAGGTTTAAAGAAAGGAACAACATTTATTTATCATCTATAAGGTGATTAATGCCTGTACGCGGCCCGACTACACCCGGGCACCCATGCCGTCACCTATGATGCAGCCTGACACGCAGCAGTTTTGTTTTTATGTAATCTTAATGCTTCTTGCACTTATTCCACAAACCAGGACTAAAAAAAGACAAAGAAAAGCTAAAAATATATTTTCTCTGTCTGCAGGAGCGTTTCCCTCTATCCGTGATGAAATATGTTTCCCTAACTTTGGCGCTACGGGGTGGAATCCATCTTTCTGTAAGAGCAAGAGGAGAAGACATTTGAATGTGGAAACTCCCATGAAACAGCTTGTGGAGTGTAGCCTAGAAATATAGACGTACCTCCAAAGCAAATTTACATTTGCTTTGGAGGTACGTCTAGCTACCATCTGCTGGCGCTCGTTAACTTTGCCCAGCAGCCACGGGGAGCCAATCAAATCAGTCTATGCTTGTAGAGAGAGTCTCTGGGCGATGGCGACTGGGCGTCGTAATCTGGATGGTAACCAGATGGCAGCAGCCGAGGATTAACGGCAGTTCGAATCGGGTTTGGAGTTTGTTTTTTTTGTTTTTTTTCTGAATGCGTCACCTTATGCGTAGCTCTGATTGGTTGTAGGACTGGGACCAATGGTGTTTAAGCAGTAGTTGGTGCCGCCCATTGGATGGGCGGGCTCTATGGATTCAGTGTTTTTATGTATTTTATGTTCATGTAAAAAAAAAAAAAAAAAAAAAAAAAAGTGGGATGGTTTGCTCTGAGTGGCCAGCCCTTTTAGCCCCGCCCACTAAAACATTTAAATAAAACAGCTCATTGGACAAAAAAGTAAATAGACCCGAGACTTAAAAAAAAAGAGGAAACATATGTCTTTTTCCTTTTTTTCCTGTTTCAGAACTTGTGGGTGAACAAAATAATTTGACATTGTGGGGAAAAAGGAAAAGACACAAGTAAAGGAAAAGAAAATAACTTGTAATCACTTTCACTCACTTAAAATAACTACTTTCAGGCATAAACAATGCTGCTTAAAAGCTTCATTTATTGATTATGAAGTGAGAATGTAAGTGAAAGTGTAATTGTGTCACTGGCTGACAGATATCCGTTAAGTGCATTATTTAATAATTTTTTGTGCTGCTGCTGCGGCTTTTTCAAGGAGAAAATAATCTAAGCAGCTTTCAACAAGTGCGCTGACACATGTTTTACTGGAGAGAAAAAGTTGGTAATGAAGAAAGGCTAAGAGAAGAGAAGAGACAAGAAACGGAGCAAGGTGGAGGCCCGTCGAGACACGAGCGACTGAATATAGAGCACTTTCTAGAAGTCGCTTATAGCGAATGTTTGCAGGAGTCAAAAGGAATCGGCACGCTACAAGTTCTGAGCTGGAGATGCAGGAACGGGAAAGTAAAAAAAAAAAAAAAAAAAAACGGGAACAAGGATGCAAATGAGAGCGAGAGAGGTGGAGGAGGGGTTGTTTGCTTGAGGAAAGTTTCTGTTGACCTGAATATGGCTGCGTTATTCAGCTTGTTCAAAGAGGGAGAGAAGTCTCTCCACAGTTGGTTACTTAGCTCCAGTTTCTGTTCACGATGCAGCTGCAAGCTTGAGCCTGATGCGAGCCGCTCATCTGCTGCATCGAACTTTATGGAATGTATTGAACACAGCTGGAGCAGAGCGAGACGAAGGGTGTGTGCGTGTGTGTGTGTTTATGAGGGACAAACACAGCTTGTAATGTTTGAGTGTGTGTGTGTGTGTGTGTGTGTGTGTGTGTGTGTGTGTGTGTACATGCTCTTTTCAAATGCCAAAGCATCCAGCGCGCCTCCATCCTGCGTCTCTGTGGTTATCTGTGATGTGATATGTACTGGATGTGACATCAACTCTGCAGCATTCTGGACCGCCTCCGGACAGCGGGATGAGTGTGTGTGTACGTGTGTGTGCGCGCGTGTGTGTGTGTGAGCGATGACAAGGACACAGTTACCTTCAAAGTCCCATGGTGCCCACCAACTCTTCAGTCTCTGCTTCCCTTCCTGCTGACTGCCACCTCCCACCCCTCTTCTCCTCTGCTTCTTGCTGAAAGCCTCATCAGTGTGCTTTTACCTTTCTTTTTGCCTCCTCTTTTTCTCTCATCCCTTTCTCTCTCCCTCCTTTTTCCTCTTCTTTCCATCCTTCCCTCTCTTGCCATACGGAAACCATTACAGCTGCTGTCGTTTCTCACCGCCAACATTCCTGAGGGCTTTCCAGCGCTTACTGACTTTACATCAACCTTGTGCTCCTGTCGCCTTGTTCACGCCGCTCCTCATCGCAGCCTTATCTACTGTTCCTGCGCCCTCTCATTTCTATATCTCCTCCATACATCCTTTTCTCACCCACTTTATTTCCCAACATGTAGCTGTAAATTTTGCTTGTAAATTGCCTTTGGGGGCTGGTTTATATCCCTTGTGAGTGTCGTGTGACACAGTTGTTTCTTCTGTCTCTCTTTATATCCAACATTCACTCCCCTCTGAAGGTTTTTATTTTATTTTTTTTAAGATTTCACCAGCTCCCTCGTTGGCTTTTTATCTGCCCAATGCGTCTCTTATGGCTTGTTTTTTTTTTTGTTTTTTTTTTTATGAATAATTTGGACAAAAAAAGCCTTTTTTGATGGAAGTTTTTGTCAATTGTTCTGCCACCTTCTGATTACACTAATGGTGTGGTTGATTGTCTTTCCTGCTCAGAAAATGTTCATAACCAAGTGAAATAATTATCCAAGCTGTTATATAGCCCATATGGTCTGGTTCCTCTGGGTTTGACTTGGATTTCCAGGCCCCAGAAGCAGTGCATGCAGGAGACGCTGCCTCTGAAACCAAGCATGTATGAGTCACTGCCGCTGGTTCGGAGCGCTCGGAACCGGTGGAAGTGAATATGCACGGCAGGAGGTACCAGGCCAAGCTCGTGAATTTTTTTTTTTTTTTTTGCAGGGGTGGGCAGCCGGCTGGGCTAGCTGTGAGATGAGTGAATGCAGAAGGAAACACTAGATTGTTCTTTATAAAAGTATAAATATATATATATTTTTTTTCATACACTTGTCGATACCATTTGCAGTTTTCAATTACAAATCGGTGTGTTTCATTTAAGATCCTTTTTTACCTTTTTTCTTAATTACTCATCTTGGTTTTTAATTATTGTTTACATAATATATCATATGTCCTCAAATAAAAGCCCCATTCAGTGAAAAGCCGCGCCTTTCGTCACAGTCTATCCGAATAAAGACCAGCCACGTGGGGGTACGGGTATCTCAACGGTCCCATATTGTGTTTTCCTGGCTTAAACTGCAAGACGCTCCATTTTCAGGCCGTGTAGCTGCCGATACTGATTTTCCTGGTTCCGATTTTCTTAAGAACTGGAATTATCCTTTTTTATTTTTCTTTTTTTAATTTAACACTAGGCCACAGGTGTTGAATTCCAGTACTGCATGTTTCAGATGTTTCCCTGCGTCAGCATAACTGATTCAGATGACTGGATCATCGTCAGCTTGTCATCCAGGTCTGCACAAGTCTGTTAGTGACATCATTTGTTTCAGGGTGTGTTGAAGCAGGAAACATCTGAAACATGCACGACTGTGACCTTCCAGGACCGGAATTCCACACGCCTGCAGCTACACTTTTTTCAATATAGACTGTAGTTTCTCTTCAGTGTTCTTCATTTTCCGTCTAGATTTCACATCCATGAAGTCTCTGGTACCACTCAGGATAATGAATGTAAAGCAATATATTTATGTATTGTATGAGCCGTACCCTTTTGATTGGCAGTCGGCTGGCCATCATCACATCCTTGTTAGTCATCGTCATTCTACGACACCCTTCGTCGTCTAAAGAATCGTCAAATTCCGGTCCCTGGCTGATCAATCGGTGCATCTCTAGTAACCAATAACAGCAGAGTTTTGAGTGCTGATGGGATACACTTTAAAGTCTGTGCCAAAGATGAACATTTTCAATTATATAAATATTTATTTTCTCAATTTAATGACATAACCATGCTGTTTTCAATATTTTGTTATTTTATGTTGTTTTTTTTTTTTATGCTATACTGATTCCAAAATCTTATTTTGAAATGCATACCATGTTTGAATTCCACAATAAAATGCAGACCCACCTCAGTCAGTCATACTGGTTTATATCATATAAATTTTACTGTGAAATGCTGACAATATGCATTTCACAATAAAAGCCCTTCTGTCCAGTCAGTTATTACCAGAAATGGCTTATGGAAGTTTTTAATGTTCCCTCCTGGACGGACGGATGCATCGCAGAATTATTTTAAGTCATATATTTTTATACACTTTTGTAAAAAAAAAGTTTAAAAAATAAAAGGCTCAACATTTCAAGTGTTGATTTCCTAGTTTGTTAAGAGACTCAGAAAACTTTTTTTTTTTTTTTTTTTTTTAATGAGCTGAGGTATTTGTAGTTTCCCTCTAGTTTTAAGTGAAGTGCGGCACAGTTGTGTTTGAATAGGAATTAATTGTCTTTCCTTGGCCCTGAGATGTTTTCTGCTGCGAACAAAGTAACATATATCCAAGGTTATTTTGTTTTTTATTATTTTATTTTTCAGCAGAAGCTGGGTTTTAATGAACCCCAGCCTTTGTTGATTATGGTTGCTGGGATGGTGGCGCTTTGAGTAGAAAAGTTTTTCTGCAACAGATGGAAATATCAGCATCATAGCGCATCTTCACTGATGTTAAATGATGCTTCAAAACCAAAGATGTGCTTTTTATGTGGCTCCATCGCGCATTCGTAATGTTTTGTGTTGGTGTGTCCTTCTCCGAAATTGCCTCTGACATATCAGGTATTTTTGGAAACTCGAGGAGGACCTCAACATGAAACTTAAAATGAAAGTTCTTCTCGTGCGAGCTGTGTCTGACTGCCAGGCAGAACCAACAGGACTGTCGAAAAAGATATGCTCGCTTAAAGGAGAGAGGTAGGATTAAAAGAGCTATTTACATCCAACTCCTTGCTAAGTAGTAGTGATGAACTTTCAGTCTCCCTGGTGCACTCCTCATGGAACTTCTATCATTTCTAGCATTTCATCCATTATAGAAATGTTCGGAGGTATCTGGGCCACGGCTTCTAGAGAGACTCAAACTCTCATTAATTTACATTATAGCACTCACTTCCCCCTCTGTGTCTCCTCCTAACCCGTCTCTGTCTCCTTCTATCTCATACAAATGTGTCTCCATCTCTCTGCAGCTCTGTACACACAGTCAAAGACCACTTTCTGCAGCTCTTCTTCAGGGTATATGGTTCTTTAATGAAGACAGTAATAATGATTATGGATATTTTAAAACCGACTAACGGCCCTGTCCACTGATGGAAGCAGAGGTCCTAGTGTCTGCATGTACAACACTCTTTCAGATGTTGCAGAATATAAAATAAGAAAATCATAACTATTAATGATTACAACCTGCAACTGGTTGCAGTAAAAAATAATGTGAGAAAGGTGCAGGAGTTGGACGGTTTGCATATTTTTACTCTGTTTTGCTTAATATTTGATTTTAAGGGCTTCTGAGCTCGACTTGTTTGTGTTGTGCCAGTATTATAAAGGTAGATTATATTAAAAAAAAATATTATTCTATAGGATATATTTGATTATGTGTGAAAGTGAAGATTTAGTTTTCAATTAGTGCAAAGCAAATATAACTACACAACACATGCCTGTTTAGTTTGTAATGTAGTTATATTTGTCCAACATTTTCAGTCTTACATCATCAATGACCAAAAGTATGTCACGTGCAGTGTTTCTGAGATATTTTGACTGTTCATGTGAAGATTGCAGTGAGATTTGCCGTTCGTTCTAGCAGCTGGCCATTCGTTTTCTCCATTGCATCTAGTTGACTGTATTGAAGTGATGCTTACAGCACAAACGTGATTTATGTATTTATTTTTTTAACACCAGTTGAGCCACCGATGTAGGCCAGACTGCAACTGCGTATTTGTCAAGACTCCCCTTCTTTGTCTCGTCATCGCTCATTTTTGACCGTTTTATTTCTTTTAGGAACCTACATTAAGTCAAACATCGCTGCAGATGTCCAATACACGCAACAGATCTCATTCTACGCATCCTTCTTTTTATTTTCCGTGGAAAGTGAAGAGGCATCGACGTCTGTGCAAAGAAAATGTAGTGCATCTTGTTTTAATTGCTAATTTTAACAAAGATAATTAGACATTTGGTATTAGAATATTCGGACTTCTACCTAATGAGCAAATATTCAGATATCAGGATGTTTGGAGTCATCTCTGTTCATTTTAGCACGAATAAAGCATCAGTCCTGTGATGTATCTCCGGATGACCCCACACAGTGACGGGTCTGCACATCACAGTAGCCTTTTTTTTTTTTTTTTTTTTTTTTTTTTAAACACAAGGCTTCAAGTTCAACTTGCAAAACGGCTGTCAGACGGTTTCTACCTGCGGTGAAATGCTCCTTTCAGTCACAGACCTGATCAAAGACGAGGTCAAGATGAAAGAGCACAACATGAGTAAAATTTAAAAGCTCCTGAATCTTTCATTGCAAACCTCTCAGATGTAGCGGCGGTGAGAAGTAGTGCGTACCGTAACCCGCTCGGCGAGATTGAGCTGCTGTTCCTGCAACTCGTGTGTCAAGAGACAGATTGAGTATTCAGAAAAACTCATGTTTTATATAGACCCAAGCATGTGTTTTACATTATGAATTGTTGGGGTTTCTGAACTGTACCACGTATGGGGCCATTGATTGCTCCACCAGAAGAGTGGAAAATGATAGCAGCCCCCCCCACCCCCCCCTCCGTGGTCACCCAGCAAAGAAGGAAGAAAAAAATCTCCATCGTAGCAAGTGATTTAATCCAGAACTGAAGCTTGAAATAATATTTTTCTTAAAGTGGCTAAAACAGTCTGTCAGTAGAGTGAGATAATTTTACATTTCCAAATCTCTTCAGTCATTGCGCTCATACCTGCAGAGTCAAATCTGTTTTTTTATTTTATTTTATTTTTTTTTTTTATTTTGTTTTTTCTTCCCAAGGCTTTCACGCACGTTTGATTAGATATTCACTGGAAGAAAATTGATTTTGGGTGCCGGGCTGGTTGAAAGTCTCATTTGTTTCACCAGACGTGAGAGCTTCAGAGGTTCCATTTGAGCTCAAATGACGTGTTCAGAATGGACGTTTTCCGCCGTCAGCGAGCGTGTATGCGTTTGCTCATTGTGGCGTGCTTTTGGAAAGCGTCTCTCCAGCAAATGAGACCCAGTGGATTCGCTTTAGACAGCTACTAGATGGCCTGCAGGTGCTGCGGCTCGGCGGCGGCGTGAGTGCGTGCGTGCGTGTTTGGGGCTCGTCCTGCAGAGCGGGTTTTCCTCCCGTGGCCGATCACTTTGCCGCCTCCGGAGCGCGTGCTCCCCTGCCGTGCATTTTGACAGTGTGTGTACGTTGAAGTCGGGGGAGGGAGAGGTCACGTGGGGCCCCAGCATATGCATGTGTGTGTGCGTGTGTGTGATTACAGTGTGTATACCATGAGATTCGTGCAGACAGCTTTATGCACAGGACCCGCCATAAATCTGGCCCGCCGCAGAACCCAACGCTGCCGCTGTTTTTTACTCTCCAATAGATCAGTCATTTACTGTCGCTCCCAGACTTTTACAGTCCCAACAGGTTGTGTTTAGCTGCAGGAGCGAACCGGTTTCACGTAACATCCAGCGCCATCTGCCCAGTTTCTCGCTCTTTTTCTTTGCCATTTTGATGCTTTGTCGCTTTCCCTGGCCTCACCGCCTCCATCTTTATAGCTTCGTGGGTTTTTCCTCTCTTGAACTCAGGGCGCCCGCGCTCGTCTGCCCCCTTCCAACACCCCGCCTTCCCCTTTCAAACTCCCGTGTTCATGCGGGACGCACATTTACACACAACCCGGTCCCTTGTCTTCCCTCTGCCCGCTGCACCTGGTGCTCGGCCTTGGCCTGGATGCGGCTCAGGTTGCTGCCGCGGAATCTGGGAAATGTTCAACGTGTCCAGGAGCAGGTTGGCGACGTGCAGGTGGACGGGAGCGCAGGGAGATATGGAAGCTACAAAAAAAAAAAAAAAACAACCGTGAAGATTTTACTTCATTGGAAATGACACGTGTAATAAAGCATCTTATCATGTAACATCCAGCAAGTTTGTGGGTTGAGTGGAAGAGTAGACTGGGGAGACATGGGGGGGGTGGGGGGTGGTGAGCAGGAGGTGTAAGAAGGTCAGGCGGAGTCACGGAGACTGACACTTGAGTCTTCTCAGCTCAGCTCTGGGGTCGCGGTCGGGCAACGCCTGGGTTGAGAAAATGATGTTTCTGCTCTCATAAAAGAGCTCAGAGAAGAAAAGGTTGGAAAGCTCACCCCTGCCGCCTCCTCCCCCAGCCCTCTCCCTGTCACCCCTGGCCCCCTCCAACCTCCCACACCATGTTTCAAAGTGTGGCCACATGAATGGCTCTATTGTTAACGGCTGAGAAAAAGGGAGGGGGGGGTGACCCAGAGTGAGAGGCAGAGTGGACAGCGAGAGAGATGAGAGGGAGTGAGAGGGTTTAAAAAAAAGAAAAACCATACAGACACTCAGAGAAACTCGGAGGAAAGTGCGCCCAAGAAGAATAGAGTAAAGAGAAAACGTAATGTTGCTCAGGGCTGTCTCTGAATGGGATGATTTATTTAGATGTGGCCGTGGAGGAACTGTATAAAGCTGTTTATGGTTTCACTTCGCTGCACTCCTTCCTCTCCGCTCTCTGACTCTTCCTCCCCTCTTTTGTGCTTCTTTACTGTAAAGGTTTAAGGCCTCACCGCATCTCTGAGATTCACAGGTCTCGCAAACCGACTTGCGCTCTCCAGCGGGGGCTTTAAACGGGGTTTTAAAGCCTCCGCGGTGGGAAAAACATGGGTGGGAAATAACTGAACGTGGATCCTTATACGATCCGGGCTTGTTGACAGTGAAGTCCCAGCACAGAGGAGAGGGGCGAGAGGGAAATCAGAGTTGAATATATGCCGGTCTTCCTTCTCTAGCACATGATTACGTTGGGAGAACATCTCCGAGTCCCATTCTGACTCCTGGAATTCTTTCTTTTCTCATCATTTCTATTTATCTTATGCATGTTTTGCATCCAGGAGCAGAAACGTCTGTTTCTGTCCAATTGTCCGGCATTTTTCTTTGTTGCTGCTGGATACTTGCCCGTTCAATATTTTTTTTTTTTCCTTCCTCACCCCCTCCCACTCGCTCACTTTCACCGATTTCTCCCTCTTTCTTTCCGTCTTTCATTTTGAAGCACTGCACTTGCCCAGTGGCATTTACCTCACATACATCCTCTCTCTCTTTGTGTGCGTGTGTGTGTGTGTGTGTGTGTGTGTGTGTGTGTGTGTGTGTGTGTGTTTGCGCTGCCATCCTGCAGTGCAGCTCGGCTGTGACTCAGGAAACCATCAGATAAACCTCACACAACGCCTCATGCAGTAGGCAGAAGGTTCTTGTTTTTATAAAAGTTCGTGTGTGTCAGTTGATTTTGTTACTCAGGTATGGGAAAAACTAAACCTGTTTTGTGGATGTGGGTGGATGTGCTCTTTTGTTTAGCGCAGGGGCATTCGTTTGGGCCCGTGTGTGTAGGCTACATGCCGAACAGATTTTCCCGAGCAGGCCTTGCTGGAGAAGCCGCAGGAGCTACCGCCATGTTTACGTTTCGTGCTCTTTAAATGGTGTGAATGCCTTCTGAAGCTGAACAGGAAGCAGCGATATCAGTGTTATTCTAAGTGTTGAGTGAAGTTGAGCGCCTTGCCTCGCCGGTCCAAGCATGGGCTGATAACCCCGAGTGACCTGGGTAATGAGAAGTGGAACAGTGGCTTTCCCAGCAGGCCTCCGAGCCTGTGTGAGCTAAAGCTCCTTCGCCTTTCTGTCTGCGTTCTTGAGTTCTCCTCCAGTCGGGGCCACCGGGCAGAACACGCCGAACGATAACGCTTACATCTCATTTCATAGCAAGGCCGGTGGCTCGCGGGGTTCAATCGGGAAGTGAAAAGGAGGATGTGCTCAGAAATGTAAAGTACGACAAAGAAGGAAAAGTCTCCCTGCTGGGGTTGTACTCTGTTGTCAGCCGTCAAAACGTTCTCGCAAGTTTAGAAAAAAGCTCCTACAAAGCTTAAGCAGAAAGCATCTGGACCTAACCCGGTCCTTCAAGACGAGGCTTCTTCGTTTCTGAATGAGATGACCTGTTGTGGGGAAAGTTCAGACTAAAGAAGCCTTTCAGATGAGAGGCGAACCGAGAAAACAAGTCCAGGTGCTGCACATTTGGGCCTAATCTGATCGACCTTTTTGCACTTAAGGCTCAGTTACGACTCTGATAAGTCCTATGTGGGTCAGACGTATCCCAGAGGTCATGAAGCAGGCCAAACTGTGAGCCAGATGTGGCTGAAGTTACTGACGCTTCTTATCCTCTCTATACCAAAACTAATCGTTAAGTGCGAGCTCTTTAAGAATAGTTCTGGTTGACGTCAGTTCTGCGTTTCTGCTCTTCTTATTTGACAGAAACGGCAGCATGGACGTAACTTTAATTTTGCTGGGCTCAACAAGTGGAAACGCATTTATTAGAGATTACACCCATAAGAGACGGCGCACTTGGTCTGGGACAGTTTATGCTGTTCGCTTGGACAATTTATTTGAATGCGCCTCAAACGGACGAATGAAATGATAGGTTGTCTGGTGGATAGTAGCATGTTAGTGTTGGGTTTTGGCGTCGCTGGACACGTCCCATCACGTGGGAACCTCAGCATCTCGACAGCCACGCTGCGATTTATTCATAAACTAGTCAAGTTTCTCTACTTGGAGCCACTGCCGGGGACACCAAAAAGAAAACTTTGGCGCTTTCTTCTCGGTCCCTCTTGGAAACCAAGTATGTGGAAACTGACAAAAAAAAAAACAAAAAAAAAGACGACGATCAAGAGTCGACGAAGCTCATTTTGTTCCAGCTGTAAAACGCAACTGTTTCTACAGTGTCCTTGCGAATGTAGCTGGAAAGACTTTTCCTAACACAAGCGTAAGCAACCAACGTGTCTTTAAAGGGAATTCTTTAAATATTCAACTTGTCTGTACGAATCATCCTAAATAAAACATGAGAAAAGTTGTCCGAGGTTTGTTGTGGTGTTTAATCACGACGTCGTGACGGATCTATCAGTGATGCCATCAAGTTGCGTTTCCGGAAATCTGTAATCCGGCATCCTTTCAGAGCTCGACTACTACAAGCCCCAGAAGTAAAAACTGTGACTTGCAGAATGTATTTGTGTATTTAATCATAGAAGACAAGTTTATGGAAGAGCAAGATTAAATTAGTGGCTCGTCCCTCCGGTCTGGCGGCTGCTGCTGAGGCTGAGAAACTTTTTTTTTTTAACAAACCAAATCAACTAAAATCAAACTGCATTATGTTGCTTCCTGATGTTGTTAATTATTAACCTGCATGAGCTTCTAAAACCAAACCAGCTTCTGACGTTGAAGGACAGTCATTATTACTACATTTTTGTTGATTTGATCTAATTTTTCAGGTTTTTTTAACATTATTGATGGTTTTGAGCTCGTTATTAACATTTTTGATCCACACATTTGCTTAAAATCTAATAAAATCTCCAACTCGCAGGGTTTCCTCTGTCTCTACATTGATGCTGATCAAAAATATAAAATCATTCCTGCAGCCTAAGCTGAAAGGCCCGACCTCCTCCTCCTCCTCCTCAGCCTCCTCTTCCAGCTGTTGTGAGAGGATACAGAGGTGTTTTTCCCAATACCCAAACCACCTTCCTAATGAAGCATCCATGAGGCATCCTGACCAGATGAAGAGGGCCAGTGACTCTGCTCCGAGTCCCTCCTGAATGATTAAACTTCTCACCCCGACTCTAAGGGAGAGTCCAGCCTTCTAACTCTGGCTGCCATTCATGACCGTAGGTGAGGGTAGAAACACGGATCGACCCGTGAACGAAGTCTTGGCCTCCGCCTCAGCCTCCGTCTCAGCCTCCGCCTCAGCCTCCGTCTCAGCTCTCTCTCCACCACAACAGAGCGGTTCAGAGTCCGCTCCACTGCAGACGCTTCCCCGATCCACCTGCCAAAGACTAAAACGATTAGAAGTTTAAGTGGAACCATGAAACCATGTAGTTATATTAATTATTGCAATAAGCTTAAATTATTGTGATCAATAACAGATGCGGTACTTGTGACAGGCCTAACTAAAAGGTGAACTTTTTTTTTTTTTTTTTTTTCTAATTTAACAAACAGTTCTGTCACTTGCTGCTTGTATGACTCTGGCACAAATTTTTTTTTTTTCTCCGTTTGACAGCGCAGTTATGTAACAGCCTTCATTGTCTTTGTGCTTTGTGATCCTGCATTGTTTATTTTTAATACTCAAATGGTTGTCTGACAGCTGAACAGAGAGAATAATTAAGCAGGTTTTAGTGCCGTGTCTCCCGAGCGTTTGTGCGGATTTGTTGGGAAAAAAAAAAAAAAAAAAAAAAACAAACGGCATTTGACGCAGAGGTAACAGAAAGTGGCCTCCTTAACTTTCCTGGCGTTCGCTTCCTCCCGCTTCCACGTCAAAGTGTCACTAAAAATCCTGTAAGAAGGAAAAAAAAAAAAGGTCACAGCAAATCCAGCCTTCCCATTTGAACCTTTCCCACTACTTCCCGCCACTCGTAACAGTTATTTTAAACTAATGTGACTACAGGTGTGCGTGCGCCACGTTCTGCTGTTCCTGAACATACCAGCACGGTACATCAGAACCAGGGTCGGTGTATAACTCAGAGTTGGGCCTTATCGGTGAGAGATGGCCTTGTGCTTTGAGGCGGATGACAGAGTCGGAGTTATTTGTCGCGTGCATTCCCGTCTGACAGGCTTGCTTCATGTTCTCAGCTCTGGAAAAGCCTCGGGAAGCCGTGCAGCGGCGAGCAACGAGCTCAGCGTGTCTTCAGATTTAATTTCAATTTTAATGTGAAACATGTCCTCAGAACCTGCTCGGTGCTCACCTCAGAAACACCGTTTGACAAAATGAATGCCATGAAAGATCAAAGTCGTTCACTGAAAGCCAAGAATTACGGCATTAGAGCGGCGTCATGCTGTGGACGCCGGGTGTCGGAACGGCGAGCAAATAAACCGCACCTACTTCACACTGAAGTGCGTGACAGGGTGACACCGAGGCTGCTAATTACCCGGCTAATTGACTGTACGTTTGAGAGATATGGTATTCAAAGTGCCGTTCTTTGTTCTTGTATCTGCAGAGAGTCGCGCGCTTGTTTCTTCCTCCATGGACATGCCTCACTTCTCACTTCCAAATATAAACTCTGTGGAAAAAAAAAAAAAAAAAAAAAGAGCAGGAGCGCCGAGAGAAGATGCTCTTTGTTTAAATAAAAAAAAAAAGAAAAGTGGATGCTTTGAAATGTTGTTTTGATCTTAACAGTCATGCATACATTCTCATGTATTGTAGTGAAAAGCGCGTTATAAATTCCCTGTGGGCAAACTTTAAAATTAGCCAGATATTTTGATCAGGGATGTTTTTTTTTTTTTTCCTTTACACAAATCCTTGTTTTAACGAGGTTTACAACAGAAATATTTGTTCATGATGTTACCACAGGTATAGTGATAATTGATTTGGGAAGAAATGACACAACGTGACATTTTTTTTAATGTGCCTGTTGTTTTACAAAAACGTAACAAAAATACATTTCTCTTTAAATGATGGTTTAAAAAAGTCAACTGTGTTTCAGACTCACAATCTTTACTTTATTTTGAACCTATTATGAGAACTATTACTTTTTTTTTTTTTTTTCTTTTACAACTGAAGTGGGCCTTTGCATGCACTTAATTATTTTCGTGTAAATGTAGGTTTAAAGTGCGCAGAAGTTTCGACCTCTCCTCATAGCGCCTCTGAACTCAAGGTTATCCTAAAAATACCAAGGAAAGGATCCCGTTTGCCTTCATGGTGGTTGTCCTCCCTTTGTGGATGGTCACATTTATGCTGCTGACTGCACAGCTCCTTCTCTGTATAGACACCTGTTCTCCACGAGGGCGAAAACGTGAGAAAGACGGAGAAACGAGATCGCTTAAAGGACCCATCTGTTGCTCATTCAGCAGCAAGGACAGGTGGCTGTGAACCGGCTTATAAAGACTTTAATTAACGATTCCCGCCTTGCTCTATCTCCTCTGATTAGTTCCTCAGTTCTTATTTTTCCTGCTTTTTCGTTTTTTCCAGGTTCAGGGATTCCAAGGGCTACGTCCTGTACCCTCAGATTGGGGACCGGCTGGACCTCATCTGCCCTCCTCTGGACACCGCCAGGTCCACGCCAGAGTACGAGTTCTACAAACTCTACCTGGTGTCGTCGCGGGAACAAGCGGACCGCTGCGAGGTCTTGGGAGCTCCCAACATCGTGCTCACCTGCGACGAGCCCACACGGGAGCGTCGCTTTACCATCAAGTTCCAGGAGTTCTCGCCCAACCTCTGGGGTCACGAGTTCAAGAGCATGCATGACTACTACATCATCGGTGAGTGGCGGATGAAGGAATGGGGAGAGCGCGTGTTAATGTTGGGTCTCATCGCAGGATCTGGATGGGTGTGTGTGTGTGTGTGTGTGTGTGTGTGTGTGTGTGTGTGTGTGTGTGTGTGTTGGGATTGCATGGCTGATTTCAGACTGCGCCTGAGTGTTTTTCTTTATTTCAGCCATGAGGATGCTATTGGCCAGGTGTTTCTAGAGTAATTAGACATGAGGATTGCAGGCAGATGCAAGGCAATCAATTTCGAAGAAAATGACCAAATGTAGATTCGATGTGTTCTTTCAAAATAAAGTGCAGAAGCTGCAGATTCTATAGAATTTAGTTTAATTTATTTTAATTTCAGTATAATTAATCTTTCCGTAAAGAGCACCCCCAGTACTTGTGGCAGATGAGTCATCACTCAACCCATTTTTAATCACACAAATGATATAGTTTAAAGTTTGGAGTCTATAGACTATTTTCACTTAAACAAAACTCAATTCCAAACAATTCCAAGTGCACACATGGGGAAAAAAACAAAAAAGATGCCCCAGAAAAGTGGAACTAGGGACCACTTCACTTTCTGGAACCCAACTCTGAATTCAGTCGTGCCTTTTGATGTCTTGTCATCATGAATCATAGTCAAAGGGAAAACCTCACTAGACAATACAAAATCATCGTGAACCATCATCGTCTATCAGACTCTTTCTATTAACTGCAGGGGTGAACAAAAGCACGAAATGCCAAGCTGGGGGGGGGGGGGGGGGGGGGGTGCTCTTATTCAAGATGTTACTTGGACACATTCAAACCCAAAACGGTAAAAGATGTGTACTTAATTTACCCAGAATGTGTGTCAACTTTTATTTTGGTATCAGATTTATTCAGATGAACAATTAGGTTTGTCATTTTCAAACAGGAGTCTTAAAAACAGGCACATTTCAACCTTGATTTGTTTTATCCCTTTTAACTAGCCACTAGTGTGTGATTTCGGTGTTTGGGGAATAAAAACACGTTGACTTAATTGTTGCCTTCAGGAGCCCGCCTTTCTTTGCCGTCTGTGTCCTGTGTGGCTGCCGTGGAGGCCTCAGGTCTGTTTGTTGTTACTACCAGCTCTGCGGTGGCCGATAATGGTGAGGCGCAGTTTGTTTTGGTTTATTCAAAAGGTTTGCTTGGAGTTGGGCTGTGTGAGGACCTGATGAGGTCACCGGAGCGAGCCAGGCCAAGCGTTTGTATCGGACGGAACAATCTACACGTAAAGGTCGCGCCTGCCGAAACCTGCGGGTTGTTTTTTAAAACACAGACTGAAAGCCAAGAGCGTTTAGCGCTCACAACCGGAGCCACGAACGCAACACACAGAACGCTTGCAATCATGCATGCACGCACTCCAACCGCCCACAAGTTTCCTGTACAAACACAGGGCCTGTAAAAACACCTCAGGAGCGAGAGATTGTGGTGGATAGACAAAGAGAGAGACCCTGTTTGATTCCCACAGCTCTCCGCCCACGCACCTGCGAGCTCTATTCACTCAGGTGTGCAAATGCTTTTCATGTCTTTCCGTCTGCTGTTTGGGAGGAAAGGGGGAAAAAAAAAAAAAAAAAAAAAAAAAAAAAACGAAAAAGAAATGATAGAAAATGTGGTGCCGGAAGGAGGAGTAGCAAGCTGGGACAGAGATGACGAGACAGAGTGAGCACAGGAAAGAAACAAAGAGAATATATGATCTTTCAAAGTCTGTCAGCTCCCTCGTGCGTCGTCGTGTTCTATATTTGCTCGTTGGTTTTTGGTGCACTCGGTTTCTCCGCGTGAAGAGAGGTGAAGGGAACTGGACACGTTTCCCGTGTATCGGTACCGGCGCATGCAATTGTATCTCAGATCAGCTCTAAGTAGGCGATATGATGCTGTGCATTAAGGTTTTATCTACTGTCCTTTATGTACGTGCGTCTCGGCGTATTGAAAGTGCGTCCCAGGGAGCCAGTGATGCGGGAATTGGAGGCTGATAAGCACGGATGAAAATTAATGCAGTCTGATAACTACTGATTCTTGATTCAGTGATTCAAAGTCGGGCAGAACTGGCAGAGCCATCAAACATGGCTGCAAGAAGCCAGCATTTACTGGGTACATAAAACAGTGTCTGGCAGATAAATTAAACTATTCTCCTGATTTAAAATCCCCTGGCACACCTTTTATATACTGCATCTTTTAAAGTCCAATATGCACTCACTCCTGCGCAAAATGTCACAGTGCATCTTACCGAAGGACGCTGCAGCCCGTCTTGCACAGGCCACGTCTCGCAGGTGTATATAGATCGGATGAGTAATTCACATTTCAGCCCATATTCAGAACTCGCACAACCCGATGCTCTGGAGACCATACCTTTTACATCGGAGTTTGCTTAGACGCTGAAAAATGGGCCTTTTCTGCATACTGCCGGGGCCCAGACACCAGAACTGTTCTCCGTAAAAGAGTGCAAGTCAGTTCCTCCGACATAAAGTACAAAAGCTTCAGCGGCCGTGATAGCGGCAGCAAGCGAAAGGCGAGCCTACCTAGAGATGGTCGGGTTCTTGCACAAAGAGATCACACCGTATAATTACAGCATGTTCTTGTTGCATTGCCTTGGCTCACCTTTGCTCAGTGTACTTCCCAAAGGCCAATCTCTCTTCCCTTTTCTCTTGTCCTTCCTCTCATCTTAGCTCTTGGAAGTGGGCGATAAGAGCCAGTGGTTGAAAACTCCAGTGCACCCCTCTTTCCCCCTGTAGTTTTATTCCATGGCCTCTCAGAGAGCAACCTGTTTGCACGTGTGCACTTGAAAAATCTCCGTTTTTAGGGGTTGGTAGCGTAACGTAACGATGCACAACATAAACTTGCCTAATGCAAAGGTGCTGGGGGTCATGGGTAGTAAAACCATTTTTCCTTGATTAAACCATAACGCCATAACAGGTTTTTAGTGCTCTATCTGTGTTTCAACCTCACTTTCTTCCAAATTCCTCGAGACGTTGAAACTGTCAAACATTTCAAATATCTCTCACGGTTGAACGGATGGAAGCAGTCCGTCAAACACACCCAGTAACCAGCTTATTTTGCACAAACCCAGAGCAAAAAAAAAAAAAACTCTGTGTTTAACTTTAAGGCAACATTCATGCGGTATTTTAGAAAAAGCAACACGCCGCAGCGTCGCGTTTCCCGTCGGTTCTGTTTATCTCACCGCCTCTTCTGCACCCTTCACCTGGATATCGGGAGTCTTGAGAAAGAAGCGCCTTTATCTCCACATACAGATCAGACTGATCGATTGACAGCTCCTGCCCTGATCGATAGGCGGCTTCAGCACAAGGTCGCACATGCTCTTCACTCGCTCTCATGTGCGCGCGGGTTGAGTCAGGCATTTGCCAAGCGAGATTGCGGAGAGGCCAGGAGACGTGGGAGTTGCTGATCAGCGAGAGGATTTGGTACTGATAACATATTGATAACATCAGATTGCTTGTTTACGGAGAGCAGTGTGCCGTTTAGGGTGCGTCAGTCATCACGTTTCTCTGCACAGCTTTCTGTGTGTTCAATGATGGTATGAAATAATTAATAACAGTTAATCCTGCTCATTTAGAGCCAGATATCTGCTGCGGCTTATGTGTGCTAACTGGCCATGTCGGTGGATGTTATGCACATACGAGACGCTGTGACGAGGTTAGTCAACGAATTGTAGCTGTAGGACGCATGTTTGTGCGTGCTCGTGAAGGCAGCAATGCATTCAGAAACCTCGGAGTAATCTTATTTTAATCAGGCGCTTACAGCGTACTGTAATTTAATTTGCACACTTCCGAGTGGGCCGGCTTGGAAAACGTGTTCAGGGGCGGTGCGGAGTGCATTTCCGACGGAGGAGCAGCAGGAAACGGGTCGGCGGAGGTTAATTTTGAAGTTAAACGCGTTACAGATTACCTGTAACCTGCTTAAAGCCCACCGGGCGATCGGTTTCCCGCGTAGCTCGCCGCTGAACTCATGACGAAACCCTGTGTGCTGTCATCCGAAGGGGAAACATTACGATTTGAGAAAGTTCTTTCCAGTAATCTGAGGAAAAATCTAAACTTTGCTTTGTTTACACAATCGAACGCATCGCCACCACCGAACTGTGATCAGATTACTTGAATCTCATTAAGTGCGATTCTTTACATCTGCATCCTGGGGAGAGGAGAGAGAGAGAGAGAGTGGGGAAATGGATTTGTCATAGCTATTGATTGATGTTTTCATTCCTAACACAAGGTCAGAGTTTATGTAAGCCCATTTCTGCGTCACACGCTCTCGCTCCGTCTCTCACCCTCTGTTTTGTCTCTGTACCTCTCTGTTTCTCCGCCCTCACGTCTGTCATTCAAATCCTCCACACACACACACATGCACACACAAACCTGCCCATCGCATCAGCCCGACCCACAGATTATGGCTTTCCCTGCATTTAAAGCACCCTTTGAGACCAGGGTGCCTTGTGTAACGCGCTCTCTTCGTGCGTGCGCATGCGCGATGAGGGTGACGCATCTGCTGAGTGAGAACTTCAGAAGAAAACCGTCTCCATGGAGTTTATTGGACTTACAGCTGAAGATGCTAAAAAGGGGAGAAGTTTATTTTATTTATTTCTTTTTAATTTTCTCCTCCGCCCAGAGTGGTGAAGGATCCGGTGATTTTAAAGGGTTTTGTTCACCCAAGGTACAAAAGTCCCGCTCTGCCCTCACTTTTCTAAGGGAGCCGAGATATGCTGATTGGTCAGCGTTGGTAAATTTCCTCCTTAGATTTTATCAGAGAAAATCAACAACATCTCAACTGAAACCACAAAACCACCAAGCTCCTGACTTTTTTTATGCAAGAGAGGAATTTCCATATCGTGACGTGCAGCTTTTTAGCGATGAGCTGCAAGATTATTTGATATTAAAACGTCTCTGCAAAGACAAAGCAAGAAAAAAAAAAAAAAAAAAGCAGGGATGGCTGCAGGTTTATTACAAGTGACTAGACTGATTAGACCTGTTGTAGATTCCTGCTTAAAAATAACTTAACTTATTTGAAATGAGAATATCTCAGCCAATTACAAGGTGTCGTGATTAGAAGTCAAATTATGGTGTCACATGAGATTAGAAGTTTGAAATTAAATATAAATATCACAAGGCAAAAAAAAGAAAAGATAAATAAACGATCGCCATCTGACATAATATTACACTTTCAGAGTCAATCTCTATCTCTAAACAATCTAGAAGTCTGTTTGATAATATTTCATCATCTATGTACCAAGATTGATTTTGGACAAACTGTATTTAGATGGATCTACTGAACCGGAACGACGTTTTGGCACGCGGGATCTGTTTCTTTGAAGGTTCCCAGGTTCCAAAAAACTTGCACAACTTGTTTTATCTGATATACTTTTCAATAAATGCGTTAACCTATATCGAATGGAGCTGCTTTGCTTGTGGCTTTGACGATACGTGCACCAGCTCCGCCTTTCTGTGTGCGTTTCTACCGCTAACAGAAGGCAGAAAAAGTGTGTTTGATTTGACACAGAGGCTTGGGATTGCGTGAGTCAAGTGGAGTTTTGCACTGGAATGTGATTTATGATTTTATTTATTTTATTTCATTTTTTTTCTTCAGCTGCTGGCTCAGTGAGCTTTTGGCGCAGAGTGGTGTTTCTTGCATCACTGCAGTCTGTGGAGTTTTAGACTCGCAGCTCAGGGTCGCCCGGCTCCGGTCCTCGAGGGTCGTTTTTAGACGTTTCCCTGCTTCAGCACACCGGATCCAGGCGCACGTGTCATCAACAGAACCCGGTGACTGACTGACTGTGATCCATTCAGTTGATCCAGATGTGTTGAAGCAGGTAAAGGTAATGCAGCTTCGGTAAAGGCTACAGTTGGTTGCCTTTTAATTCTGTAAAATCAATCATTTTGATAGTTTGTGATTTAAGGGGACATGTAAAACCCATCTTGTAGTAAAACAAGATTTACATTGCAAAGACACTGCTGCTGACACACACACACACACACACACACACACACACACACACGCACACACACACACCAACATGCAGTGTATGATTGTAGGTTGGCACAAGTTATTGTTTGTTCTTGAATGTATTTCAACCATCAAGAAGCTCATCTGGTCTTCTGTAGCCAAAGAATTGAGAGTCCTTCTCATAAACGCTGTACAGCTTCCTCGTCTCCTCCAGAGGTATCGTTTTGAACCAGTTCATGACAAACTCAGAAGAAGTCATATTTACATAAGACGGAGGGATTTTAATGTCGTCCTGCAGCTTTAAGATCTTCAGCAGCTCTTCAGCATCCTCTGTAAGAGTCTCCTGGTGGCCAATAAAATCATACCTAGAAAGAAAAAAGTGAACAAATTCATATGTGGACGTTTGACCCACAATATTGACTAATTAAAAGGTCTTACTGTATACTGCAGGGGTGACACAGGCGATACATCTGCCTCCAGTGGGGCTCGAAGGGCTGATGCCATTGTGTTATTGGGTCCAGTAGGTACTGAATGAAGTCGTGAAATGTGGGGTGCACGCCTGATGCAAACGCCTCGCCCACTGTCTTTGGTAGATTAAACTTCTTGCCATAAAGTCTCATTATATGCTTTGCATAATCATAGAAGTACTCCTTGTATTTGTTTTTCTCAAACTTGTCCCGGTAGGCAGAGATGAGACGGACAAATGGGTCACGGACGAACAGGAACTTAGTGTAGTTGGTAAGCCTCATCTGTGAAGACAATAAATAGACGTCAGTCATCTATCAGTAACTGTCAGAACTGTCCAAATGTGTGAACTGACCTCAATTCCTTCCATTGAAAATCTGCTCAGTAAAGGGAAAAGATTTGGTGTGTGGATAAAGTCATGTTTGATGGATGAAGGGTCGCCGTATGGCTTTCCCTTTTTTAGGGTAAACATGACCCTCTTCCAGTTGGTACACGCCACCTGTAGATAAGACACAGACAAAATAAGATGTAAAAGAGCATATTCAGGCAAAGAGACTTTGTCACGATGACTCAGCGCTACCAACATGCACCTAAACCCATGCAGGAGTAGCACGGACGAAAAACGAAGAGGAGCACACATTTTAGAGACAATAATCAGTTAAACAGTCCGCTCAACTTGGGGAAACTTTTACTAGAATGTATGAAAATAGACTGTAGTATAAGAGAGAAGGGTAGCTGATACGTTGCCTTTGGTATGTAACAGTAGAGGATGCGATGTTTGTCATCCACAATGACATTGTGAAAGTCCTGGCGTTTCATGTTTGATAAACTGTGGTTCCCCTTCCAAAATGTGTCCGTGTCTGCTTGACATTGTTCTTTTAACAGCTGCTTCCTTTGTTCCTGTCGCTGCATCTTGTTTTCTGCAGTAACGATAGTGAAAATACACATAAACTGATGTAAAATGACTAAAGTAAGACAGTTATATGTCATAGAATCTTTATGTAAAATTGCTTTTCTCCAAAGGAGATGACAGGTTGAGGTAAAAGTGAAATGGCAAAGCACTACCCCAATGAAAACGTGATAACACAAATGTACCTGTTTCCATTTATAAGCTGAGATCAGGATATAAAGCAAGGAGCCCACAAATCCAACATACAGCAGGAATTGTTTTAATCCTACCATGGCGTCTAAGGTCTTTTACTGCCTTAAAGTGAAAGCATCAAAAGCAAAACAGCAGAAACAATTGTATGAATCCTTGTTCGACTTTACAAAAGTTCTTCTTAAATCTAAATGACACATCAGGTCGCTCACCTTGTTGCAAAGGTCCCTGATTCCCTGGAATCTGTTCTTCACGATGAAGGAATGAACTTGTAAAGCAGAGGACAGAACAAAAAAAAAACATGATGGTAAATTTAAAGTGTTATAACACCATCTTTAAAGTTGACAGTGTTATATATGGAAGCTAAGAGAAGCCATCTAAGGATTCATGAAGTAATACGTCTCTCGACTGGAGATCCTGAGGAAACTTATGCTATCTGAAGAAAACAAGGGTTTTTTTTCTCACTATCGCAAGATAGTCACAAACGACCGAACGCTGCCGTCATCTTGGAGTGGTATGGCAAATGTAAAAAAGTTGTTAAAAAACAAAAGGAATGACACAACTGCAATTTTCTCTGCTTACATGAAGTAATTTACACACATTGTCACTTAAACTGTCTGATAATAATTCAAGAGTTAAGAAAAAAAAAAGAAGCGGCATGTTAAAATTGACTTTTCTTTAATTAAAAAAGATTAACGTGAGGCAAAGATCAATGCGCAGGGTTCATTACTGTAATTTTTGTTGCTGTTTTTAGAATAAAAGTGCCAATTTTCAAGATTGTCCAAAAGTTTCAGTAGTATTTTTCTCTATTATTATTATTATTATAAAACATAATCAGTTAATTAGTAAATAATAAATCAACAAGTGTCATGATCTGACATGTTGCTCAAATACGTGTCTTAGTATTTGAAAAATTTAACAAAAAAAAAATAAAATCAGTGCAGATTTGTAGCTTTATTCAAATGCAGCTGTGAACAGGTGTGCCGACAGTGGCGTCCGTGCCAGAGGATCAGTTACAGGAGGAGATTGGTGTCACATCCTGGCCGTCTACATCCTTTTCTGTTTGTTTTCTGTTTGTTGCAGTCCTCTTACTTTATGAAGCCAGATAAAAACCAATGTCCGCCAGGAGCACCACGTACCAAACAGTTCTCTGTCATCAGAGAAGGGCTGAGACTGGCTGGACTTAATGCGTCCCCAGTCCCGCAGCAGCGCCAGCCTGCTGCCGCCGTATTCCAGTATTATTATTGCAATCAGTAATCAGTGGTGGTCATCACGCCAGCAGCTACTTCTGCAGCCCGATCAACATCCCTGGGATAAATATAAGGTGGACACTGCCAAATGCCTTTGAGTGGCAGCTGTGACATGACGAGAGACTAATTGAGATTTGTGACTTTTTTTTTTTTTTTTTTTTTTTTTACGAGCATGGAAAAGAGCTTCGATGTGCAAAATGAAAAATGTGTTAGAGCACTTGATGTGAGTCTCTCAGGATTAGAGAACTGATTAAATATATGTTTTGGATGTAAATTCAAAATGTAAATAAAGGAGTCTGAATTGGACCGTGAACATGAAAGCGAGATGTTCATTTAATCAAAAACGAAATGTCTACATTTGGGGTCATGAAAAAGTCGTATTTCTCATTTAATTCCTAACATTATATAATCCCTCATTCATCCAACATTGGTTAAGAAGTGCAGAAGATGAAGAAAATCTAAATCTTCTAACAGAAAGTTCAACAATCCTATTCTGATGAACCATAAATGTTAAAATATAGGAAATTACTTACTGGTGCTCTGCAGAGATCAGTAGGAGAATTGCAGACATGAAAACCAGTCACATTTGCAGTAGTTTTATACAATCTCATGGTCAAGAACCTGATTAACAAGGTTTTTATGTGGGCGTGTGTTAGAGCAATGCAAATTAATATGACGTTGTGCTTCCTTTTCTTTTTCGTTCATCTTGGTTCTGTGTTGTGACAAACACGTTCCCTGCTTCAGACACCTACAACCATATTGTTAGAGAAAAATTAATATTTAACTTTCAAACACACCACCATCGCTTTGCGTAGTCAATAATAAAAAAAACTGGATGAAACTGTAAATATAGCTCGGTATTTATTTGATGTTCCTCGCAGAAATGCCTCGTCCCATATTTGAACAGAGTTTTTCCTCCTGTTTTTTTTTTTTTTTTCCATCCAGGAGACAAGTTATTAAACCAGTCGAGCCGATGGTGATAAAGGCAAAAGAACATTTTTTTTTCTGTTGTTATAAATATAAGTGGCGTGCTAAGAAAAAGCGAGGTACACTGAGTAGCCGTGGTTGACAAGGTAAACAGCTGATGGCGCACAGGTTTTCGCCAAGGACGTTAAGGTTATACGAACACAAAGAAAGAAAAAAAAAAAAAACTCTTCTTTGTTGCTCACACAAACATAAGCAAGCTCACATCACCATGCACGGGGGCTTTCTCATAAATATATGCACCCATGCAGATACACACACGTTGGTGTACAAGCAGGCCTGTGGTTGTAAACGCACACAAAATAACCTGATGTTGCACCAACACGCACACACACACACACACAAATCTTAGAATTACACACGCATTCACATATACCCGAAGTTTGGTCAGAAGTGATGGTGAACGGGTCAGACGTTGTTGTTGAAGCTTTGTTGTTGTTGTTGGTTTTGTTGCACACTGACAGATGGCATTGTGCAGAGCTGTGTGTGTGTGTGTGTGTGCGCGCGTGTGCATATTTGGGACAGATACAGGTATGTTTTGCGTGCAACTATGTGACCAGCAGGTGCACGCATGGATATGCTAGACAGACATGAAGGTGTTTTTCTGGGTCGACGTGTTTGCACGAACAGTTCCCGGTAGTGTATTTTTACGCTGCAGGACCGGGCGACTGCAGTCGCATAGTGGCAGAGATAAACAACGCCACCTCGCTAATATGAATAATAGAAGAGCTGAGTGGAGCCTGCATACCTAAAAATGTAGGCTCATGCATTTGTGTGGGTCTGTGCAAGGGTGTCTTGTATAATTTAGTGTCGTGATTTTAATGGATATTACTTACCTTTTAAAAGTAATGTTACCCAACGCTGTTCACATGACAGAAATTAAAGGTTTAGTTGGTTTATTTATGTGTGTGTGTGTGTGTGTGTGTGTGTGTGTGTGTGGTCTAATTGCTGGACAGCTCCAGGCTTGCATCAAGTGTGCTGACAATGTCAAAGTGCTCAGTAGTGCAGAAGCACTCACTGGTTTATTTATCAGGGTTAAGTTGAAATAAATGACACAGAATCCAAACGGGGGGAAAGGGAAGGCGTGGGGGGAGGAAAGACGGGGTAATGACTGGGAAACGGCGAGTCGGAGAGGAGGGACGAAGAAACAACAAGGGGGAAAAAGACCGGAAAGAAACTCTGCAGTCTGCAGTCCAAATGAGCTGCACCTTTGTGCCGCCGCCACATTACTTTACGGTTCTCCGTGAGCGTACGAGCGCAGAGCGGGTTTGAGTTGTGCGAGCGCAACTTTGTTTAAGACTGTGGTGGGAAGAGCAAAATATTCTAAGAAGAGGATGGAGGGATGCGAAGTGGCTTGGCTGGAAGAGGTAGGGGATCAAGGGACTCTGGGAAATCGATATCTGCTGAATATTTGATCAAGTTTAAGCCCTCTGATTTGAGCCTCCTGCCAGGCTCTAAAGCAAGTAGACACACGGGGGGCAGGAGAGGAAGAGCTGCTGGAAGGGTGAAGGAGGGAGGTGAAGGAGGGAGGTGAAGGAGAGAGGTGTCCACAACAAAGCGGGTTGGTTCCGTTTGGTGGCAAGCTCGAGGACAAACTCAACCTTTGACCCCTGTATTGAGCGGATCTTGCAAATATTGGAACATTTTGATTGAGAGTACTTGTACAATGCCTTGTACATGAAATGTGTCATAAAAATAAACTTGCCTTGCCTTGCCTTGCCTTGCCTTGCCTTGCCTTGCCTTGCCTTGTCCAGACTGCATCAGAACAGAATGAATCTTTACTACACGTCCACACTTAGTGCCAAATGATGGCCTGTCGTCTTTTTTTTTTTTTTTTCTTCTTCTTTAATTAATCATCCTATGACTTTATGGTGCGAAAATGATCACTCTCCCATCCCGACCGTGCTGAATCAAATTGTGCTAAACTGTGATACATTTCTTTTCTGTCCCTCCAACTTCAAGTGTTTATGTACTTTCACATTTATTTGTGGCCCTCGGGGGACATGCCAAGAGTTTGCTTCGAGCCAGTCCCTAACAGCTATTTCAAGGTGGACCTGGGAGTGCTTTTATAGCTCGCAACACATTTTTCACACTCCACCAAACACATCGAATTCTTAAGATGAACTGTCTCCGTTAAACTCTCATGTGTGTAAATACCCTCAAATAAAGTGCAAGACTGGAAAATGGAATAGAATAGTCCGCAGGGGGTTTGGTGCAATGGATCCAACTGATTTTCCCCCCAGAGACAAAGTTTATCTGCATCTCCCAGTGGATGACAGAGCAGAAATTATAACTTAATTTAGAAAAAGAGTCATTAACTCAAGTGTTAAATGACTAAGCCTGATACTTACCTGAGGTTTACTACTGGTCTCTTCAGAAGACGTGTGCGTGCGTCAAGTAAAGTACACGTAAGTACTGCAAACGCAGGCCGTATGTGCATGTCTTGACCCTACATTGGTGGTACAAATAAGGCAAAGGCCTCTCTGGTAAAGATAATAGAAGAGGGGGACAGGAATGAGCTGATGTGAAGAGACACTGGGAGAGAGAGAGCGAGGGATATTTGGGCACGAAGGAAAGGAGGGAGAGAAAGAAAAGAAAAGGGAAGAAAAAGATGTGTGCTGAGTGTGAGTAAGAGAAAGTGACAGATCGCCTGGCCGATTTAGGTCAGCAATCGGAGCGCCGCTACTGTCTGCAAGATTGTGTGTGTGTGTGTGTGTGTGTGTGTGTGAGGGCGGCGGGTGCATTCGTGGGTGTTTGTGTGTCGCTTGCGTGACTGTCATGTTTGTGCATCTGTCTGTTTGTGTGGATGGCTGAAGGTGTTGTTTGCCAGAGTCACTGTGTGCAGTCATCTCGGTTGGGTGGGGTTGGGGTGGATGTCGCGGGTGGGTGTGAATGCAGCCATCCTGCTAAAGGTCAGGCGAGAAGAATCCCCTCCCTAATTGGATTGAGCCCGGTTAACATTGTATGATTCATTTAACCTTCCTACACTGTCTGTATGTGTCGCGCGTTACACAAACTCATGTTCGCACAGATGCACAAACTTCTCCGGGTCCCCCGTCGCAGCTCGCCAAACAAAGGCGTCATTGTGCTGCCGCCTTCTGCTGAGGGACCTTTTGCAGAAGGATGCGTTTCCCGGCAATCGGGCACGGCGAGAGGTGGGGGTTGCAACGAGCGCACCTCTCGGCTGACCTCTGCCATCGGCAGAACGTATTACTTTGCTAATATAGACTTGATTTAGTGGCCAGGTTCATGCAAACATGACCCCTGATCAGCATAATGAGCATGTTCACACACACAGATGTTTCGGATGGTCCGACAGATGGTCCGACACGCAGACATTGCAGACACGATGTGTGTGTTTGACTTCACACTCTTGACGAATCTAATGAGGAAACCTCACTCGATAACCCATCTGCTCGCCGTTTTGGAAAATACACATTCTCGTCTCCATGAGCGGGAGGTTACCCTGGCGTGGGGGCAAGATTAACCTTGCTCGGATTCACAAAGCACAATATTGTCTTTCTTTACAAAACTAAGATAAAGAACTTGGGGACACTGTTTTCTGTCAGCTAGTTTTACCCAATAAACCCAATCACACGCGGCTATGCGCTAATTTACCGTAAAGGCGGGAAATGAGGGCCGATCCGGGCTTGGATTTGTCTTACAGGGAAAAGAAAATCTTTCCTTACAAGACTAAAACAAGGTAATGGCATAAAGACTGGGACTCGGGGATGCTAACTTCACACAGATTGCGCTGATGGCTCCAAATCAGCCAAACTATCAGCAGCTTTAAGGTTGTTGAATTTAGATGTGTCGGGCTAAAGTAGCTGAAGGTAAACAGACACGGAAAACCAGCCGTCGGGGATTCAAAGGGGCCGTGTGCGCACCAGATTCCCGACAAACATCTGTGTTGCATCTCCAATTAAATCGCGGCTTTGGACAATGTCAAACCAGATGTTGACACAAGCAAACTAATTTGCCGTAAGTCCCGCTGTGTTTTCACACGCACTGTGATGTTGGTATTTACCAAAGTTTAGAGATCGAATGAGCTCGTTCCCCAAAAAGGACAAACCTCTACTTTTGAGAGGACAAAAGCGGCGACCGCTGGGGCCGCTTCGAAGCGTAGCTTTCCAGTAAGTACAAGAGGTGATCTTTGCCATGTGTGGAGTCGAATGCGGTGCTCTTTGGAGCACAAACGGACCCAGCCGCTGCCCGGCAGAGGACCAACGAGAGGAAGAGGAGGCAAAAACAACTGAATGGGAGCGTATGGAAATGTTTTTGTTCAATATCATCAGCTGGGATGATGAAAGAAAAGAGCTCGTCCCGGTTTGTTTGGCAAAGCCAAGCTCTCCAACAGAGATGACGACACAGTTAACTGCACCAACAACCGAAAAATGATGAATAGAAATTGTTCAGTATTCCGAAGGGGTCACAGTTCTTTGCCAAGAACAGAAACAGATTGTGGATCCGGGCCAGTAAAAGTGCTTACTGGGATCCGAGGAGTCTCGGCAGTCACCACTTCATGTCTCGAAGTGCAAAACTCCGATCCATCACATGGATGGACACGGATTCTTCTTTACACAGTGATGAACATATCTAAGGGCATGAAATTCCTCACTTGGAAAGGTTTAACCATCGTTTACTGACACGATCAGCCAAGCCGATCCTAGATTAAACTAGAATTTTATGATTGAGCTATTGCATAATTGAATCAAGATAAAGCTTAGTTGTATCTGAATGCGCGGCCGCACTGGGATGAATCCTGCCAAGCTGGGATCATTTGAGCGCAGGAATTGAGGTAAACAGGAAAAAAAAAAAAAAGCTGGGCTTGTTGGACGCGATGAAGAGAAAAGGGACTTTTGTGAGCGGCGAGGACACAGTAGAAGGAGACAGTGTTGACACTCAGCGGAGCAAGAGGCCCCGCGGCTCAAAGACACAAGGACAAACAATCAGCCGCAAATCCTTTTTACCCAACATTTAAGCAGCCCTAATTACCCCCCAAAAACTCCACAAAGAACGTCATTATCACTCTGGGGCTGTGCACGTGCATGCTGTGTGTATGTGTGTGTGTGTGTGTGTGTGTGTGTGTGCACGCATTGGCGCGCTGCTTGTTTATTGAGGAGAGATTCATTAGTGGTCTGGCCTGCTTGCTTGTTCTCGACTAATCGCCATTGTTGTGAGATACTTCTGGGTGCATTTCACAAATACGAGGCATTTTCAGACGTTTTTCCTGTTAGGACACCCACCCCCACCCTCACCCCACCCCTGTCTCCTTAATGTTGGAGGGCAAATCGCTCCCTCCACCCTCCTCCACCCTTCTTTCACTTAATTTGATGCAGCGTGATGGTTTGATAATAGTTTAGAATTCACAAAATCCTAACGCTGGTGCCAAAAGTGCTGTGAAGTAGAGCGGTCGGTGGAACTAATGGTCCCACGGTCCACATAGGTCCACGTGTTGCGTTGCAGGGGCCAGACGGGGCGAGACGCCGCGGTCACGGATCATCACAGGGAGCAGAGCTCTGAGTAAGAGATGCAGTGAACAGCTTCAGATGAAGATGACTCCAAGTCGTCCCTGCAGTTCTAATATTAATCCTCTCTCAGGAGGTGTGTGTGGCGGTGGGGGGATTGGGGAGGGGGGGTACCATCCATATTGGTACCACACATCTGCTGCTGCAGTATGTGCTGATTATATATTGATGAAGAGGGAAGTAATTGAAAGAAGAGTAGAGGAGGGTGGAGGGAACGATTTACGCTCCAACATTAAGGAGATGGGGGGGGGGGTCCTTAGTCTCATTTCTCCACTTCAAGCTATCTAGTGGGTGGGGAAAGGTGGAGCCAGTTTCCAACTTCTCTCTGTAGCCCCTTTTACATTGGCGGATACCCAACATTTAACACCTGAATCTAGCGTGTCCTTTTTTTTTTTTTTTTTTTTTTTACATTAACTGACGCGGGGCGGCGTGTCGAGCTGGCCCCGCCCATAACTCGCCACGCCTCTTGAGTCGTCTTCCGTCCCCTTAACTCGGGTTCAGGCACCGGAGAGGCAATAACCCGCCTTGCATTGACATCGCCCAGCGCTCGTAAAACAGGCGTTCATCATCCAGGGATAATAACTGGCTATAATCTAAAAACGCGTATAGACTGTGTGTGTGTGTGTGTGGTGTGTGTGTGTGTGTGTGTGTGTGTGTGTGTGTGTGTGTGTGTGTGTGTGTGTGTGTGTGTGTGTGTGTGTGTGTGTGTGTGTGTGTGTGTGTGTGTGTGTGTGTGTGTGTGTGTCACAGCCTTTTTGTCTGCCTGTACCACCCCTTGTTCCAGCTTTAGATCCAGGCCCCTAACCATGGCTCCAGCCCTGCTAACCACTGGTTTAATATATGCAATTAAGGAGCTAATTAGAGTAATTAATTCAGCCAGGGCCAGGGCCCAGCCTGGCCCCTATTCACAGCTTTGGAGCTGCCATAATCCTCCTCCTATCTGCACACACACTTACCCCTAACCACACAAAGAATAACACACACTCAGACACCGCCATGCCCTCATTATGAGCAGGGTCTTTGATGGCGCTGTGTGTGTGTGTGTGTGTGTGTGTGTGTGTGTGTGTGTGTGTGTGTGTGTGTGTGTGTGTGTGTGTGTGTGTGTGTGTGTGTGTGTGTGTGTCTGTGTGTGTCTGTGTGTGGTGCCAGAGAAGTCAGGGATGAAGAAAAGGCTGTAAATAAAGACAGAGGAAACAGTGAGGCGGTCACTTCGGTGTAATGAGTGAAAACAGTGAACTAATTCATCGGCACCTCCAGCCTCACTCGGTTGCTCTCTTGGTGGTGCTGCAAAAGAAGAGGCCCCATGTTCTGGCAAATGGCATCTTACCTCATCTTTAGCTGCCACCGCCTCTGGAAGCCGGCTTCCTGGCAGGAAAGGCAAGGTTTAATGAAAAATGCAGTCCTTTTTTTTTTTTTTATTGGTTTAACCTTTACTTATCAAGGTTGGTCCCTTTTGAAGATTTAAGAACTTGGTTAGTGTTTTTACAAGCTCAACCTTGCCAAGACGCCACAATCACATTATTGCTGGGCCCATTTTAAATCATTTGAAGCCTTAATTAAAAGTAAAGACCAGTTTTTCATCTTATTCTACGGTATAAAAAGACAAACAAGGCCGTTGTGAGGCTTTAGTGACTTGCATGCTCGCCATAAACCTTTTGATAGCTTGCATTTAGCTAAGCTCTCCTTGTAGCGAGTAGATATTAAGTGATTCTAGGTTTGTTATTTCTGGAGCGAGATTAGGAAGTGTGTGATGAATTGAAGATTAGCGGAGCAGGACAGATTTGCAGCTCTTGGAGTGAGCTGTTTTAAACGGATTACTGATAAAGCAATCGAAGAAGTTTTTGGCGGCACTGTAAAGGAGAGAAAAAAAAAAAAAAAAAAGGTTGCTCAACCCACAAATATGAGTGAAAAATTAGTCATAGTTGATTTAGGATTTGCAGGTTATGTATAATATTAAAGAGGGCTCTCATGTGAAGCTGACGGCGAAAGGACACTTCTCTCCATGAATGTAAAGAGTTCCTCTCACTTATTTCAGCTTCGGTTTTTGTCTGAGAGTGGAAATGGGAGCCATCTGCACTGTTTTGGCGTGAAGCCTTTTTTTTTTTTATTATTATTTTAAAACCAGGCCCTTTAAAAGAGCTGCTAGAAGTCCTTGGAGGTAAATTGGTGGGCTCGTGATCCTGCGGGAACTTGCTCACATATGTGCTGTCGGTGCTGTTTGTGAATGGCACATTTTCAAAATACGAGTCTTTCCAAGCTGCTTTCACGAGAGAACCACACACTTGACTCTTGTTAAAGGTCCCGCTCGAGAGGGGAGGGTTTCATCTGCTTCTCTATTTTATCTTCCGCTGCTATCGTTCTCCGTGTCCTTGGCTCCTTTTCAGCACTGCACGCTCTTTACTCTTGAAGATGATCTGTCACCTGTCACCTGTCTTTTGATAGCTATGCAGATATGCATTTACGTCAGATACATCACCAAAACCGCTTTTAATCTGCAGATTTCACATACCAGAGTATCATTAAGTAGGCATACATTTTTTAAATTTTTTTTTTTGTTTTTTCGTGAAGGTTCTTCCTTGATGAGTTGGATCTTGAACCCTTAACCTAAAGCAGCCTTTCATCGGTCTACGCTTAGTTTCTGCGGCGGTTTTCTTCTGCTGGTGCTAACCCCTTAAAACAATCAAAGTTGAATCCAGATTAACCGACCCCGGCCAGACACGCCCATTCCCCTGGTACAGAACATACCGAACCAACTGCAACAGGGCAGGGGCGGGTTTTGTGCGATAACTCGTACAGGACCGTCCATGAACCACTAGTCAAAGCAACTTAGATGTTAACTCCTTGGATCAAAAAGGTTGCGGACACAACAACAGAGATTCACACCCCTTGAACAACCTTTATTATTGACTTCTTTACTTTCTTCGACTCATCTGGTTGATGTTCTGCGTACATCACGTTTTCTGATAGGCTCTTTGTTTATCCAGGATCCAGAGGTTGTTTTTTTCTGCATCCGTTGCTACTGGTTGAAATCCAAGTGGAATCCGAAGGTGCCCGACTCTGTCTCTCTATCCTGAAGAGAAAGAGGCTGTCCAGTTGAGGAACTATTGAAAAGTATTAACAAAATAGTGCAGCGTGTTTAGACTACAGAACGGGTATGGTAAAGGGTAAATAATGTGGATTTTGAAGCTACCCCGCTTTAGTGAGCTAGATAGTGAGTTACAACAGGCCAAAATAAAGGTGGAATAATCAATGAGACATGATTTTATCATTTCAGAGCTTTAGCTGATGTTTTTTTTTTGTTTTTTTTTTCCTTCATGGTGAGCGGGCCCAGGATTGCATTTCCCTCCAGGGCACTTTCAGTGAACAGCGGATCAATCCTCTGACCTTTTTTCTTTTATGGGTCAGTCACATAGATTGCTCATTGTCAAGTTGAGTCACAGTCTTTCAGCCGGTCAGAATCGTTCCACGGTTTTTCCGAAACACAGCTGGGACATGTAGGAAGCCTCTTCCATTTTTCATCTGCAGTAGCGGCTGCACGTTTCTTTTACCCACTTGCATATATCCACTTCAGCAGGCCTGCTTCTGTTTGCTTTTTTCTCTATTTGTTTTTTTTTTTTTTCCTCTCCTCCACACCGTGAGAATGATCTTATCAGGCTTATGAAGCTGGTTGAACTCAAAACCTAAGGTGACACAAAGAATGAGATATCTTTCAGCCGTCAGCAGAAATAAATTCCCGCCTGAAACAGCCAAGAATGCAAACAAACCTCGGCACACCAGCGAGAAAAGAAACATTGTACTAATAAACGCAGGTTTTTCCAGTTCTGCGTGAGCCAGACATCAGTGGATGATTTCACTTAAGTAAACGGGAACCAGGAGATTAGACACTAAAACACAAATTTAGGGAGGAGATGCAGACAGACTGCAAAACATCACTCCCATGCACTCTTCTCAAGACATGCTTATGAGGTGCAAATAAGATTAAAGACACGACTGTAAACACACTTCAGCTACAGAGAGACTGAAACCAGCAAATACACCTACATGTCTGAAGAGTGGTGACGGGCATGAACGCACGCACACACACACACACACACACACACACACACACACACACACACACACACACACACACACACACACACACACACACACACACACACACAGAGCCAATAAAAGAAAAAACGAGACAGATTGCCACACAGTTTTTAACATGCTGCTGTAATCAAAGAGGAGCTAAACAAACCCACATCTCATCTATTTCTCTTTCATGCCGGCGTACATATCAAAATATACACACAATAAAAGTGTACATCCTCAGATGCACAGTGTATAATTGTGCCGCGCTTTCTGCTGTCCATCATCCTCCCCTTCATGTCCAGCCCCTCTTCTTTCCACTTTCCCTCTCTATAGTCTCTCCCTCGAGCAGTATGCAGGCACAGATGTCAAGATGTATTATTCCGACTGGCCGGCTCCCATGTTTTTGAATGTACTGTAAGTGTGTGTGTGTGTGTGTTTTTCTCTTGCTTTCCACTTTTGGAAAGAAGAATAATGGCAGAGGGGGGAGGAGGAGGAATTGGACGTGTACAGATTAGTAAAACATTTCAGGATTCCTGTGTGTATTACATTACATTACAAAGAGGACACGTACACACGGAGGCAGATTTCTGGTATGACAGTCATGGTTCAAGGACATACGGCACACACATGCACACACATGCACACACACACACACACAGACACACTCCCTCATTGTGTCGGTCCATTAGAGGGACCTCCATGCTCGTCAGGGCTGTGCTATAGCTCAGTCTTGGCTGGTGCATTTAAACGGTAAAACTGCGCCAGGTTTAAAGTACATCTGCGTTGTACAACGCGGCTGCTGCTTGATGGAATGGCGTGCAATGAAAGAGGAAAGAGACGGCTTTCTGTCTCCCCAGCGTTTCTTTGTGGATGAGTTGAGGCCCTCGGATAGGCAGACATTTTAAAGCGGATTTACTATAGAGAAAAAAAAAACAAAAAAAAAAACTTTTTCTTTACGTGAGTATTTGAAGTCACTGCTAATTGGGGCTCTCCTGAATAACCCTCTCATAGGCGTCGGGTTTATAACGAGTGTTTGAGGCTTTGGAGGGGTTGTATTGTGTTACATGCATGATGCGGAGAAAGAGTGCAACACCAGGTGAGGGAGGTCTGCACGAGAAATTTAAAGGCGGGCGGGAACTAAGTCGAGTGGCTGACTCCACCCTCTTTGAACCAAGCTGGAAAGACGGTGTCGAAAAGCGAGTTTATATCTTCCATCTCCATTTTATTTTGACCAGATGTCACCAGTATTTCATTAATACATCAGAAAAATGTGTCGGATTGGAATGAATGACTAATGTAATGTAAGTAACACTGAAGGATGGCAGAAACAGGACTTTTATACGAAGAAAATGTCATAACTAAAAAACAAAGACTATTAATCGACATTGTGAGATGTTAATGTGGTTCTTCACCTCTTTGGAAGCAGAAAACACGCTGCTTTTGAAAAGAGAAGAGCTGCACCGGAGATTATTCTCCTTTTTTGTTTTTTGTTTTTTTTTTTTTTTTTTCCAAACCTCAAAAAGTAGCTTAACAGACGGGTGCTGATGCTGACCCCGTAGCCGAGGGATTAACGCATCAATCCTGAATTACAGAAGCGCCGTTCTGGCAGGAACCTTTTGTTATTTTCAATCTAACCTCATTTCCTGTTGTCTAAGCTGTTGCTTTTTACACTCTCGTATTATTGTTTTGTCTGGCTTCAAGAAAATGAGATTTTTGATATAACTACAATGAGAAGACCTGCTGCACAACAGCCTCTAGACAACTAAATATTCTTACTTTATTTTAAAGTAATTCCGGATTACATTTATTTTCTTGCCTAACATATAAAATAAACCAGAAAAGACTTTTTTTTTAAAGTATTTAGTATACATAGAAATTAAAAGTCCTCCCAGTTTTGCCTTTAACTATCATTTAATAGATAATACTGTTTTAATTCTAATTGTATTCTAAATAATAATATTTTGTATCATTATAAATACATTACACAATTTTATGTATTTTTTAATTTATTTGTTTGATAAATTTCTTCTTCTTTTTAAAAAAAAAAAAAAAAAACTGTTTAAATGTATTATTTCAAATACGATACATCTGACATTATATGGTTAAATATTCATCTCTTGTGTGTAAATCTGCTGACAGCAGATGACTCATTTATCAGCCCTAAAAGTGTATTAACGGTGGTTTTTGTGGCGCATTTACCGTGACCGCGGTGAACTTCTGGATTCATGAAAACCGCCACGCTGACATAGATGGGTTTATTCTGAGGTGATGTGCCACAAATTCGGTCTTCCAAAAGCAGGAATTTGCCAACCTAGTAAGCTAGATTTCGTAATAACTTTACAAGACATTAGAACTAAATTTACTTGTAAATGAAAAGGGACCGGGGTTCGGGAGGTTGGTACACATAAGTCGCTGAAATTTGGGATTGAGAAGCAAGAATGACCTGAGCAAACTTCACGCATATGACTAAGACTAAAGTTATTTCATTACATGTATTAATAAAACTGATTACAATCAGCTGGAAATGTCTAGAGATTAATTTTCTTCAAACGTGGGTGTTTTAGAGAGATATTACCTGTTTGAACAAACGGCAACAGGTTGACACTCGAGCTCCACTGTAGACTGGAAACATGTGATCTCCACTTTACAATCCACACAGTCCTGCAGAGCTGCTAGAAAATAATTAGTCGTTAGACAAGGATTAATTGATGCATATTGTGGTGGAAGATGTGGAGCTCTGCGCTGGCATTAGTAAATGGTTGTGATTTTGCAACTGCAGTTACAAAATGAATTATTTGCTACATTGACCAATGTTGCTGCTAGAACTAACAAGATCTGAGCTACTGCAGAAGAGGGTTGACTTTTAGTTTCCCACTTAACTAGAATTTGTTCATCCAAACTCTTTAGAGACACTGGGGGGGTGGAGGGTGGGGGCACGTCTTGTCAAAATTAGAGGTGAACACTGGGGATAAAACAGAACTTTATTATTGTACTCAGAGTAAATTTCCAAACTCATTTCTGGTGTAGTCGGTTCTGGTTCTGGTTTAAACAGGCTCTTTAAACAGGCGGGCACTTCAACCAACTGAAATGAGAGATGACATCAGGATCGAACCAGTTTAGTTCAGCTGCCGTCTGCGTCTGGATCGAACCGGTTTAGTCCAGCTGGCGTCCGCGTCACGGTCAAACCGGTTTAGTCCAGCTGCCGTCCGCGTCTGAACCGGTTTAGTCCAGCTGGCGTCCACGTCTGGAATGAACCGGTTTAGTCCAGCTGGCGTCCACGTCTGGATGGAACCGGTTTAGTCCAGCTGGCGTCCTCGTCTGGATCGAACCGGTTTAGTTCAGCTGCCGTCTGCGTCTGGATCGAACCGGTTTAGTCCAGCTGGCGTCCGCGTCACGGTCGAACCGGTTTATTCCAGCTGCCGTCCGCATCTGAACTGGTTTAGTTCAGCTGGCGTCCTTGTCTGGATCGAACCGGTTTAGTTCAGCTGCCGTCTGCGTCTGGATCCAACCGGTTTAGTTCAGCTGCCGTCTGCGTCTGGATCGAACCGGTTTAGTCCAGCTGGAGTCCGCGTCTGAACTGGTTTAGTTCAGCTGGCGTCCTCGTCTGGATCGAACCGGTTTAGTTCAGCTGGCGTCCGCGTCTGGATGGAACCGGTTTAGTGCAGCTGGCGTCCTCGTCTGAACCGGTTTAGTTAAGCTGGCGTCCGCGTCTGAATTGAACCGGTTTAGTTCAGATGGCGTCCGCGTCTGGATGGAACCGGTTTAGTCCAGCTGGCGTCCTCGTCTGAACCGGTTTAGTTCAGCTGGCGTCCGCGTCTGAACCGGTTTAGTCCAGCTGGCGTCCACGTCTGGATGGAACCGGTTTAGTCCAGCTGGCATCCGCGTCTGGATCGAACCGGTTTAGTTCAGCTGGCGTCCACGTCTGGATGGAACCGGTTTAGTTCAGCTGGCGTCCTCGCCTGGATCGAACCGGTTTAGTTCAGCTGGCGTCCTCGTCTGGATCGAACCGGTTTAGTCCGGCTGGCGGCCGCGTCTGAACTGGTTTAGTTCAGTTACCACATTAAAACCCAGACTCTGAAAAAAGGAATGCGGCTGACTTTGTTTACTTATTCTTATTTGTGTAATCTCCATTTCTGTGAACCAATCCAAATTACTGCTTACGTTGTTTTGGCATATCTCAAAGCAGAGATATCTGTGACGTGACAGCAAACTTTATCAACTATATCTGTTCCCAGAAAGTACCTAAAACAACATATTGTGCTGTATGCCATCATTACACATAATTGAGCGTTCCCACCCGGAGTCACTTCACTTTTCTTGCTCTGCATCGGCCTTCAGCTGGAGACCCAGCGTTTTTCCCCTTCCACTGCGCTTTTTATTTTAATACCAGACCTTCCAGCAACAGAGGGCAGCCAAGAGTTTAAACAAGTCAGGGTTTAATGATGTATAATGTAGATAAAACTTTTTCTTTTTTTTGCTAAATATTAAGTAAAGTTTTCCTTAATGGCAAATCCAATTGTTTCAAAGGTCTTTCCTATAGGTCCAGTCACGCCTCTGCGGTGGGCAGGACCCGAACACTTTATCACCATAGAAAGTGACAGGAATAATTTGTTCAGTGTGTGTTTTTGTGCGAGTGTGTTGCAGCTGGGCATGTGAGACCCTTAAAGGTATACATGTTTATTAGACGGTGGACCTCAAAGCTGGGCTCAGCCTCATTAAAATGTTCAATAGCGCCAGTGTTTATGTGCACATTCTTGCTTGAGCGCATCATTTATCACACACGCAAACAAACACGCTCCTGTTCCAACGCCTAGCTTTTTTTTTTTTTTTTTTTTTGTCCTTTCTGAGCTCTCACAGAGTTCATTAAAAGGTTTAATTAGACTGACAGTTATGTGTAATTACAGTCTTTAAGATGTACAGCTCCTCTGCCGGCTCAATTTGTCACTGGCTTCTTTCAAAAGTCATCGGGGGGGGGGGGGTGAAAGTGTGTATGAAAGTGTTCAAACACAAGTTTCTGTGTATTTAGGAACGCTAACCTCCTGTAAGTTCTGAGTCTTTGACATTTGCCATTAATATCGCCCAGAAAGTAGTGACATTTATGAGGCCCTTTTCTCTCGCAGCCCCAGCCCCCCGTGGATTCTTCCTTCTTCTGTCTTTCGCTCACATTTTCACTCTTGCTGTTCCTCCTCCTCCTCCTTCTTCACACCCTTCTGCTTCTTCTCTTAATTTAGAAACCTCTCCCCTGTCTCGGCCGCCATCTTCACCACTCGCTCTCGCTTTCTTTTTCTCCTGCTTCAAAAAAACGTTACAGATCGCTCTAACATTCCTCCCTTCAGACCGCTGACCCACTTCCCTCTTTTTCTGCATCTCTCCCGGCATCCTGGTTTACCCGGCGTTTGTCCTTTAGACGAGTAACTGCCCTCATCTCCCTGATCTTGCCCTGTCCTAATTATTTTTCTTTTACCATAACCGAAGCAGAAACAAAACAAAAAAGAAAAACATTGCTAATGTTGCATGACTGTGTGACCTTTACAAGAATTACAGCTAATCAGCAAATTTCTCAGGTTGTTAAATCAAGTTTTTTTTTTTTTTTTTAGGTTTTAGAGCCGGAGACTGAGCCGGTTTAGGATGGAAATGTAGATTCAAAGTGTTTGTAAAAAAAAAAAAACCGTCTCAAAGAGAAAATTGAATTGTTTTGATTTTAAATAGAAAAAGAAACAAAAGAATGTGTTTGAATATCAGCCAACAACTTAACCCTAAGTAGTTTAGTTGGCCTTGTAGGCGCCGAGTCAAACTGCCTTGCCAGTATTCCCTGAACACGAATGCCAATTTTCCAACAGTGCATGTTAGCAAAGGCCGAAAATCTGCTCCAGAGTGGACTCGAAGTTACTCACAAGAAGAAAATGGTCACGTCTCTGAGGGAAGTTTCAGCTTTATAACTTTATTTATTTATTTTTTTTGTAATTATTGGGTGGGTCACACCCTTTTGCATAGCAGAACCGAGGGTGGCGTACTGCACGTCTTTGACATGTTTGTGGCGAGTTCCCGGCGCTATAATCCGGCAATGACAAACAATGCCACAGTCAGGCTCTGCCGAGAGGAAGCCCTGACAAAACGTGGGGGCGGGAGGTGGATGTTATTCAGGAAATAATTGAAAGGAGAGGGAGAAGAGGCTAAACGACAGCGAAGAAAGCAGTTGCAGCAAAAAAAAAAAAAAAAAAAAATCATGTTTCCTTGTGTTAAATGTACAACAGAGAGAAAATAGATACGGAGCTCCGAGTTCTGATGCAGTTGCCTCTTGTTTTTCCTCGTTGCACAGAATTCACACTTAAATTGAGTCCGTAAATCAGGCTAATGCGAGCCTGTGGGGTTTTATGCAGCGCTCACACAGGTGTGTCGGCGTGTGTGTGTGTGTTGGTCCACAGTCGTGCCGGAGAGAGTGAAGGGGAGGGTTTTGAGAGCAATGCAGTGGCCCACGGTGACAACAGGATGAATGATGGAGGTATTAATCTGAGAGAGACGGAGGGAGACGTTCCTGCAGTCCCTTCGGCCTGTCCAGTTTTGCAACAGGTTTGTGTGTGTGTGTGTGTGTGTGTGTGTGTAGGACCACCATGATAAAACACTTAACTCTGGTCCTGAACTAGAAACAGCCACGTTTCTGAGGCAGCAGGTCTCCTGGAGCGTGGAACGTTGCCATTTTTTACTCCACAAGTCCTTATTTATCTTCATAACACGTTAAAAGGAACATCTTCTATCAAAAAGGTCACTTTTATTGAGCCTTTCACCCGAAAAGAACTGGGATGGGCTCCAGAATATCACCATGACCCTAAATAGGAATATGTGGATGCAGATAATAGATGGATATAGTGCTTGATTGCATTTATTTTGGTTTTTGAACCGACTACCAACTCAAAAACCCTGTCGTACTGTTCGGAACCTGTTTGGAATTTGCAGGGTAACTGTGGCATCACAGATCCAGACCAGAGCAGAATTATCCAGCTTACCTATCTGCAGCTGGTTTTCCATTTGCACTGATCCGGGATGAACCCTAAGAGGCTTGAAGTGGGACTGGGCCGAAATCCTCCTTGGCCCTTCCAGCCGTCGTGTCTCCATTACCCGTAGGATCCACTGGCCAGGCGAACGAGCCCTCCATTCCACTTGTTAGCCAACTCCGCCCCCTAAAACCAGCTGCTGTGAACAGCTGTACTGCTGTAAAAACATGTTGAACGTGTGTAGCTGTTGTTTAGTATCTCTGTGGGTTCCCTCCGGGTACTCCGGGTACTCCGGAGGGAACCCACGCAAGCACAGGGAGAACATGCAAAATCCACACAGAAAGGAGTCGAACCAGGAACCTTCTTCTTGCTGTGAGGCAAGACCGCTGACCACTAAGCCACCGTGCTGCCCCTGTCATAATTTGTCTCCTTTAAATTACTTTTAAAGTTAACTGAAAAACACAAACGAAGAAGGATGGAGAAGAAGTGATAGAATTTACTAGTTTAACCTAGATCCGGGCTGCTGTAGGAAGCGTGGACAACCAGAGGTGTTTCGTTTTTATTCCAGGACTGGTTTGGGAATTAGAGAGGCTGCGAGGGCGAAAAAAAAAAAAAAAATGACTTGAAGCGAAGGAAAGACGGTAAGAATGAGTAACGAGGCTGGCTCTGACCCATTTCTCCAGGCCTGTGCCTGATACGATGGCGAACGGCTACTCGAACGCTTGGATCAGGCCAAGGATGGCCGGACACCAGCAAATAACAATACGTATGGACAGATGCACACGTCGGCGTCTGCAGACAGATGCACTCCAACGGCATAGTTTCATGTCTGGCTTTGGCTCAGCCGGCGCTGGAAAATATCCCACTCAGACGTTCAGACCGTAAAACTCACCGGCCCGCTCTGCCAGCTCAGCCTCGTCTCGTCTGCCCCGGCGGCGGCGGCGGCCCCCGTCCTGTGCTGAGCCGCATCTAAAAAGGCTTCATATGCCTTTTTAAAAAGGCTTTAAAAAAGTAATTCAGGGATTCACTGGTGAGTATTCATTAAGTATTGATGATTAGCCGTTGAAGTATTCGTTCAGTATGCGCGGAGGTCCGTGCGACAAGGACGGCAGGGACGGCACTTTCTAGTAGGTTTGTGGAAGTTAAAAGATGGATAGTCACCACTCGCAGTCACATAACCACGAGAATGTCCTTGCTGCCCCGGGACGGGAACATTGACCCAGTTGTAAGGAACGATGGTCGTGACTGTCCTACATGGCTCGCACTTTACTGAAGTTACACAAGGCTGATCCACCCATTCACTGGGCCTTCTCCTAATGGCCCCCGCTCCCTTTTTCTGTTGCTTGAGCTGTATTTCATTTTTTCTCCTCCCCGTCTTTGTCCCTGCCACACTTTCCCTTCGTCTATTATGCGCGTCTATGCTCTGGCAGTCACATTTAGTGGACTATTTTCCCCTGGAATGGGCAGCGACACCGTGATTTGTTTCCCGCCGTTTAATTAACCTAAAAAATGAATGAGAAGAAATCAACCTCCGCGCTTGTCCCTGCTGATGACCTTCCTCACGTATTCCTCTCCATGTGTGCACGCATATATCACTTGCAGACGTTACAGGCAGTTTCAAAATGGACCGTTCACGCCACACTGCAAAGTAAGTCTCCAATCGTCCTGCATCATCAACCTGTCGTGCGTAAAACGAAATTATGTAGCAGAGGATTTGTTGTGATGTGCCTAAACATTTCTGACCTTTGCCCGCATGAAACGGGTTTCCTGAACTTCCCTGATGGATTACCATCATGTTTTTCCGGGCCTCGGCGTATGTTTCTTTGGTCCGTGCCATCAGACGTGAGCTGTAAAATGGCAGCTGATCTGCCAAAAGCGATCAGGCTTTCACCGTCTGTGCGCGGCGTGCATGTAAGTGTTTGTCAGAAGTAGTGCTCAGGTACATTCCTCACTTCAGTGTTTTTTTTTTTGTTACTCTGATGGGCAGCAGGAGGGAAGCGTGGGAGGAAGGGGAGGGGAGTGAAGGCAGCTGAGCAGGGCCCAGTGTTGAGCGTATATGTGTGTGTGTGTGTGTGTGCGTGTGCTTGCTTTGGTGCTGGAAGTTAATACGATGTGATACGGGACTCGCTCGCTCTTCAAGCGAACAGGACATTGGGAAACGGAGACGCAGAAGGAGGGTGCTTGCAGCCACGGGGAGGCAGCGGCGGATAGGTGAATAGTGGGCGGGTGATTGTAATGGAACAGGATGGACGGAAAGACGATGACTGCTGAGAATTAAAATGTCATCGAGCACAGAGGAGAGATCAACCGCACGCGAACAAAGACACCGAGCTCATTTCCCCCCTCGGTGGCTTGTGCACGTGCGTCGTGCATGTTAGAGGCGTGCGTTTGTGGAAAACGTATGTGTGCGTTCGCCTTCGGTCAGCATGTGACACGTGTGAATTCAAGCTTTGACCGGGACTTGGCTCTCATCTCCAGATGCCAGTCGGATGGGACCTGGTACCACAGTTTCACCATGTCCACGCGAGAGCTTGGATAGGTTTTGGAAAAACTTGGGAAAAGCTGGAAATGCCTACTTTCATCTGAGTCTTATCATGCCACATTGCCCTGCTAATTTGTATCACACACTAAATGAAGTTTCTTCTAGACTCAGGAGCCCTCGAAGGAGTTTTGACAAGGAGGCCAAGTTGTGTTATCTTGAAGTTTTCATGTTGGTTGCCATTTCAAACAGGAAAAAAAACATGCTTTCAAGCTCACTCAGGCGCACACATACTAATTTTCTTCATAAATTATACCCTTTAAATGCTATTTTTGGCTGCTTGGGTGTTACTAAGCCAACATTTATCAGTACAAAATCTCAAAGCTATGCAAATACCATGTTTATTCTATTTCCAAACCACTCGCACGGCGTCATATCGCCGTGCAACAGAGGCGCCGATCATGCAGACGTCTTTTGAATGTATCCGTGTTTGTAGCCGGTCCCATTTGTGGATCAAGTTCTGCCGCACAGTGGGCCTTTGTCTGCAACAATAGAAGACAGAAACCTCTACCCTTTGCAGGAAAAGAAGTTTGGAAGACTTCATGCTATATTGGAAGTAAGGGTGTGTTGTGTACTTGGAGGTGGAATGCAAGTGAAAGTAATACCGGGCCGGTGTGTGTGTGTGTGTGTGTGTGTGTTCGTTGTTTTAAGGGGGTTGCAGGGGGCTAAAATAATGCCTGTTCTGTTTCGGTACACAACTTAATGCCTTCGCCACCGTGGCCAGGTAATGGCTTGTGATGGCTTCGTTAGTGCGTCATGACCAGGTTATAAAAGTGTCAAAGGAGATTTATGAAGACGTTTTTAGTTACAGGAAATTTCAGCAGCAAAGGGGAGGGGCACGGAGGGAAGTAAGGAGCGAGATTGAATCCTCAGGCATCGCCTCAAGGGAGAGGAGATCAGTTTTTATGCTCTTCATTATCTAGATGTCACACTCGTAGAGGCTTCGGAGACTGAGGGCTGCACATTTCTATAGGAAGGATTCAGCAAATCCCACCCTCAAGACCCTTCTCCTCCCACATGCAAAACTTCCAACCAAACTTCCAGCTGCCTCATCTGACAAACTCTCTCTCGTTTGGAGCGTGTGGTGCAACCAAAAAAAAAAAAAAAAAAAAAGTGGGAATTACGTGGAAGATTCTGAAAGCAAGCCTGCACATTGGTTTTATGTTGATTTGAGGAGATGGGAACAATCTGCGCAGTGACACAAGTGCACGGCGACGCACACGCGCGCCACCTCAGCCTAAGCACACACCAACGTGCAACGTTCCCCCCAGCAAAAACAAAACACCCACTTCATGCGTGTCTTTTCACATTGGATTTATATTTGCTGCTCTTTGCGAACCTGACTCAGTCGTGACGCAGCCGACGCTGTCACACACCAGAGGCTAAAGAGTCAGCAAAGGCATCTGTGCACTGAGAACTGAGAAATCCCTTTTTTTTTTTTTTTTTTTTTTACCCCCCTCTGTCAATAAACGCATCCCGATGACGCAGTCACGGGGAAGCATGTCTTTCTCTGTGAGCATAAAAGAACCAAGATGAGTATAAGACCTGAAGAAACAACCAAAGCATTTGGGTCGACAAATTGAATCCAGCACTTAAAAGAGCGTCACCCTGCTGAGCATGCCCAATGTTACGAAGCGGACTAAAGCGAAGAGGGTAAAAATAAAGCTCGTCAAGCGCGCGCACACCCTGCAGCCTCTGCTGCTGTCTTTGGGCATTATTATAATTCCTTGAAAAGAAGTTGGAATAACCAGCCCAGAAAACGCGAACTGCTTCATCCAGTTCAGGCCTGACTAACGTGATTCAAGTGGCCGTTCACTGTGCAGGTCCTCGTAACACTCGGCAAACCTGATGGCGGTAGGCTGGTAATGGAGGCGGAGAGGTGGACTGGCCCAACCTGACCTTCGTAATAACAGGAGAGACTCCCCTCCACTCTGTGATCCTGTCTTTGAACTAAATACGCCCCCCCCCCCCCCAGGTTCACGGCGCTGTGTTTGATTGAGGTTGACTGCAGTATTATTTCATTACTTAAGTTTTCCCACTTCCTCCACCCATCCCTCCTGTCTTCCTGTCGAACGAGGGTGGCGGAGTGACGCCCTTCCTCTCCTCTGTCCTCTGGCGCTTCTCATCTCCCCCATCACTGCTGATCATTGTCTCAATTACTCATCCCTCCTCTCCCTCCCCTCCCACCCCCTATTTCTCTTCTTCCTCCTCTTTTTCTCCTCTTATCTAATCCCTCATTCATCTAACCCCCTCTTTCTGTTCCAATTTTTCATTTTGTTTCCCCCCCAGTTCTCCCAAACCGAGGTGGGAAACATTTGAAGTGCGCCAACTCGTACATCTCTCCATCGCTCCTTCTCTCATCTCCGTCTCTCATCAGGATTTCACAGATGCTCTGTGATTTTCCTCCTTGATTTGGTGATATCTTCTCCCCCTCTAGTGCCGGTAAATTTGGAACGTTTGTGTTTGGCAACTAGGATTGGGAGGAGCACATTTTGGATCTAATGACAAAGCAGCCGGGATCTTTGTTCCTGTAAGATTGATGTTCACAGAGATGGCGTCACCTCTAATGTGCTTAATGGATTTATCCTGATACACTTCACCATTCTGCCTTTGTGATATTTGTGACCTGTTGATTATGATGTTTTAAAAAAAAAAATAGCTTGCATTTGCAAAATCGCATTTTGCGTAAACTCTCCCGATTCCATTTGGCTGCACTGTCGCTGTCTCTCTTTGTGTCCATTACGGCTCCACTTTTCCGTAATTGAGACATTAGAGTCTTTTACCTCGCTGCTATCTATCATGTCATTTAAAACTCTTTCCTTGCTTTCTGTTTTTAACTTTCCTTACTTTTTCTGCGTCCCCTCCCGCCTCCCATCCACAGATCTCGCCTCCCTCCCTCCTCCGTGTATCCCTCCGCGGTCTCGCATCGTCTCCTGTCCCCATCATATCACCAACAGCTTGTCGCAGGCAATCAGTCTCCGTGCCTCACTTCCCCGCACGACCTCTTCTGTCTCCTTTGTTCTTCCCCCGCGTCTTCCTCACCTCCCTCGTCTCCTATCACCTTGGTGTCCTCCTTCGTGTGTCAGTGGTTATTACTTTCAGAAATCATAGTCTTCAGCGATTCTCTCTTTTTAAAGTCCTTCAGTCCAGTTCTATTATTTCTCCCACTGCCCCTTGTCCTGGGTTACAGTGGAGGGTAAGCTCATGTAATCACTCTTATGCAGGGGTGAAAGTAGGCTGGAAATGCCAGGCACTACGTTCAGATAAAAGATTCTTGGACAGAGTGCACTTTCAGTCACAGAAGAAAGTGCTGCCTCTTCAAAGCCCACACTGCCAACCAGTCACAGCGGCGCTCTCAACAAGAAAACACTTCTACTAATGTTCAGTCTTATTACAGTCACCTTGACTAATTAGCAGCTGCTCCGACGTCGTCGCGAAGTATGACTGACCCGCATGCGTCGTGTCTAAAGTGAGCGCTGGGTTGCAGACGTCTGAGCAGTGGTTTGCGTCGATAACCTGCACACAATGAGCTAAAAAAAGTGCTTTTGTATTGATGGGGAGGGAAAACATTATATTCTTGATTTTAGAAAATTGTTTAGTTGCTCCAAATTAGGTGTAATTGCTATGAATGCAAAGTAAGTTCTTAGGATTGTGGAAAATATTGCTAAGCTTTGATATTAACTCGTGACACGTTCACCTTATCTTTAAAAAAAAAAAAAGAATTACCATATGTAATATCAAGCATTTCTAAATTCTTTCAACTTGTTAAAAGAGATGCCAAACTGAAACGAATATTTCTGGCAGTTCTGGCATGAAATTTAAGCACCACAAAGGAACTTTTTTTTTTTATATTTAGCACAGACGCTCCAACTGTAGGCGGTTTTTAATTCTGTGCACAAAGGTTTTTTTTGTTTTTTTTTGCACATTTTGGGTTTTGAGTGTTTTAAAGGCAGGGTAGGTGATTTATAGATGATGTCACATCTGTCACACGTCGCATCACACGGCGCGCTTACCTCCCTGAGAGCGCGTGTTTTCACTTGATGGGAGTTGTGTTTTCTTTTACAGAGTACTCACTAAATGAGGAATTGCTTACCCTGCCTTTAAGACTACAGTCCGTTTCTCTGTAATGCAGATACTCAGCTGCCAAACGCACACTAATATTGAGCCGTAACTAATTTAAGCATCACGACTGTAACATGTTGCTTCAGCATAAACATGACAGAGATATTTGAAAACTGTTTAAGTTTCATTGACGGCCCTGATGAGAGCGCCGCGCTCTGCCGCTTCATTCATTTGAGCTTCATGAAAATCAATGAAACTGTCCTCGGTGTAAAAGAAGATGTTTTACAGGTCTCAGGCAGGGAGAAAAAAAAAAATTACTGTGAACCTTAATGATTTTTGTGGCACAACAAACATCAAAGAGACTGAAGGAATGTTTAAACTTTTTCATGGCAGTTAAAATAAACTGTCTTGATATATCCCACTTTTCTTTCGTTTCTTTTTTTTTTTTTTGGTTTTCTCACCGTGCTGTAGTTTGCCGTGACCTCCACCTGCTTCCCTCCTCCTCCCGCTTTCACACTCTGCATCCAGCAGGGATGGGGAGATCAGGAGAGAGAGAGGTGTTAGAAGCAAAGCTGCCACTTTTTCACACCTTTCCTTCCTTCCTTCCTCTCCTCCCGAGCCATCCGCCATCCCTCGCTTTCTGCTTCGCTTCAGACGGGCTGATTTTCTGCCTGAAGGTAAATGGTGGAGGAAAATGATTTCTTTGTAATTGTATAGGTTTTACGAGGCGAGGAAAGGGTTAACGCTCAAGGCTACAAAAAAAAACAAAAAAAGAGGACATATGTGGGTGACATGAAGGGAGGAGGAGAGTAATTACCTTCGGTCCCTCTGTTAACTTAGACTTAAAAGACAATTATAGAAGTTTGTACCTTCTAATCTCGGTGTTTGGAGTCGAACCACATTCAGGCTGCAAAAGGTGTCTCTCTCTCTCTCTCCTCTTTGCATTTCTCACTTTCCTGTCTCTCTCCTCCTTTCCCTCCGTTTTTGCTGTTCCTCCATCCCTCCGCCCTCCAGCCGCAGTGACCTGAGGACCGGTGATCTTTAATGCGCTCACCTACATCATTCTGTAACTATCTTTGCGGGAACTCTCCGGTGACATAACACATCCCCCCCCCCCACCTGAACCTTTAAAAGAGACGCATCATGACCTGTTTCCAACAGTTGTTTACAGTTTCCCAGGGTCTTAATGTCCTCATTGCCTCGTTGGCAACAGCCAGTTTTAGGAGGTGGAGTCAACCACTCAATGACAGATGATTTTGATTGCCAACAATAAAGTTCCACCTACAGACGGAGACAGTTTTGTCTTACGCAGGCTGCTTTTGACGCTCAAAGCTCATTTCTGACACTGGGAAGTCTTATGTGGCCCAAACGTCATGGAAGATGCCAAACTTGGGTTACAGCAAGCGTTTATGAGGAGCAGGCGTGGCCCAAAGACCCAGCGAATGCAGCTTTGGGCTATGTTTGGTGGACGTGTTTAACCATAAGCACGTCCTCTTCTGATAAGTCATTATTCAGTTCTTTCATTCACTTGTTCTTAGCACTGTTTGAAATCCTCTAATTCCTGAACAAGTTGTGTGTTTTTTCTTACGCGAAATCTAAGACTACATCCCCATTTGCATGGAACTGTTGCATTCATTTCTCCTGAATATAAAAAGACCCTCTTCTGTCTCAGAATTGCGCATTAAGCTCTCGATACTGAATGAAAAGAATCTCTTTAATTCTGTTAATTAAAACATAAGAAGTGATAGTAATGGGGTATTACCAATCGAAGCTCTGACTCATCCAGCAGTCTGTATTCTGAGAAACTGAGTCCAGTTTTTCCACTCAAATCAAACAGTGATTTGTGTCTCAGGGGCTCCATTTTATTTCATATACGCTTTGATTGGATTACAACCCTTTTTCTCCCCCCCCCCCAATCAGCCAGTTTCTGCTTCTCTACATTGCCCCCTCCCAGTCGCAGTACCAATTGCAGCTGATTGCAAGCGGTTGAGCCCATGCAAGGCAGCGGGGGTGTTAATGAATTCCAGCAGATTGTTAAATGAGGACTTATTAAAGTGCTGCCGCCTTGTAGTTTGACATTTCAGAGCTTCTGGTGGAGTTTTAAATCGCCGCCTCTGCAAATGTCACTCTGTGACTCCGGAATGGCTGACCACATGAACAGCAGCTGTAGATGGAGAGAGAGAGAGAGAGAGAGAGAATGGGTGTTTGTGCTTTCCTCCGCATCAGCCTGCTTCGTTGTTAATCGTGAAAATTTGCGTTTCCCTGCAGCAACGTCAGATGGGACGCGTCAAGGCCTGGACAGCATGAGGGGAGGAGTGTGTGCTACGCAAGGCATGAAGGTGGTCCTGAAAGTGGGGCAGAGTAAGTCCTCTCATCATGCTCTCTTTCTCTCTCTCTCTCTCTTCTACACACACAGTCACTTAAAATGTTTTATTTGTCCTTCAATTGTATTCCGCACAAGCCCTTAAGTTATGTCACAAGCCCCCAAAGGCTCCGTATAAATGAGAACTAACATTAATACAGTAGATCAATATTTTGCAGGAGATCTGTTAATTAAAGGGTGACATGTCATTTATTTTTTTTGAAAGTTAACGCAAATTTCCTAAGTTTATGATAAAATGACTGTGAGATGCCTTCACTTTTAAGATATTATAGCTAAATAGTGAAAAAAGATGCCTTTTCAACCGGGTCCTTACAGCTCGTTTCATATCGTGTGGTTTCAGGGGGCGGAGTCAGCTACTTCGCTCGACTCCGCCTACCTCCTCTGTGGAGAGTCTGTGATGTCATAAATCTGGATAAATCAAGTGACTGAGACAGTTTCAGGCCTTAACCCGTTAAAGCCAGGCTTTCCAGTGACCCGAAGGCTAAATTACCATGGTAACTTAACAGCCACTCAAGTTTCAGATTAAATGTCATCAAGTCACTCGGAAACAGCCTTAAAATCCCATCAGGCAGAAATTCTGAATGTTGACGTCTCATCGTAGCCCAACTGGAAGATGCTGATGGATGTTTAATATACGTCAGACTGTCAGATGACTGACAGAAGTTCAATAATTCCCATCAGTCAGTACATTTACACACTGACTTTATTTGCCAGATTTAATCATAATACAATGTTGACTTTCAATCTTTTCAGGACTTAATCTATGAGTTGGTTCTGCAGGAATGTCAACCCTAAAAAGTGACAGTTAAACTATGGACTCTGCTACAATGGGAATCTTAAAGGCGGAATAGGTTTTTTTTTTTTAATATACTTTTTTTTCCGATGTACTGACAAGTCTGCTGTAAGCTGTTGATATTGAATGTGATACCGATTAGAATGAAATGTATTATTTCACAATGCTCTATAAATGAATTTAAAACAAAATGTTTTATAATACTGTCAAAAAAAAAAAAAAAATCTGTTTTTGAGAGTGGGGTTGACATTTTAAAAGCTTTCTGTGCTGAAGCTCCACATAAATAATTGCATTGATGGTGCACCGTTTTACACTAAAGAGACCATATTTATACTTGCACAACTATTTTTCTTTTTTGTCCCATTGTTGTTTGAATTGCAGCAGCTGTATTGTCAGTTTTTTTTAAAAAGGGTTATTATTCGTATTATATTAAATTTCGTGCAGAGTAATCCATCAAATGGCGTTTTTCATGTGAGCCCGCACGGCGTCTGAAGTGGAGCGGCGGCGGCACATTCGGCTGTCGTGGTCACGTTCACCTCTGATTGCAGCCTCAGTATTTCTCAAAGAAAGCCTGTATTTGTTGAATTCAGTTCATACCGTTTTTCAACCTTTTTTGAGACACAACAGTTTTTTTTTTATTTATTTTTTTTAGAAAAAAATAAAATGTGCAGGGAGAAAACCAGCGCTAGACGACGACTCTTAAAAGAGATCAAAAATTCCTTTAAATGAAGTTGAAACTGATATTTTAACATGAAAAAAGGTTTTTCTAAAGTAACAAACAACAAAACTTACCTGTTACCCAAGCACTGCAACAGAAAGCCAACAAAAGAGGGGCGGCTTAAGTCGTCTTTGCATACGCACGCATGTTCCTTTGGGATGAATTATCTAAACCACCATCAACAGAGCCAAAACTGAAGCAACAACAAAGCAAGACTTCTGGTCCTTTCACTAAACAGCTGAAGAAACATCACAGAAACAAGCAACAACAATTGCAAAGAGAAGCGCGATCCTGTTCCTTCCATCTCTGGATACCTGTAATAAGGCTCGATGTGGTTCACCTGGAGAGAAAACACAAAACAGGACACGAGGTCATGAGAAGAGAGAAACACACACATACACACACACACACACACACACACACACACACACACACACACACACACACACACACACACACACGTTCATTAGTGCCTCGTCCCTTTCAAACAGTCTCTTTAACCATCCCCTGTCTCTCAAAAACATGCCATGCAAGCAGAGAGCAGCACGTACCTTTCTTTGTGTGTGTGTGTGTGTGTGTGTGTGTGTGTGTGTGTGTGTGTGTTCTCGCTGAGCATATTAGGGCTTGTTAAGTGGTGAGAACTGCGCAGAAGTGTGGGATCAGTCAGCTCTAATGAGCCCTGTTGACTCCCTTCTCACGCTGCCTTTTAACTGCGTTTGAGTCATACTGGACACACACACAGATTCAAACTCACCCAACGAATATTAACTCACAAAAACGGACGCCGAAGTGTCCACGCAGGCGGAGGAACACACACGTACACCCGCGCAGCAGACCTGCCAGCTAAGGCGCGATAACAAAATGACTCCATTTGCTCTTAAAGCACACCGTTGGTAATTTCTTCTTTTTTTTTTTTTTTTAATGAGTCGTGGTTGTGCAAACTTCTAAATTATTAGGAAAATATTCACAGGTAATGACCCTTACATGTTTCAGCACAGCAGCAGGGAGAAAAAAAGACAAACGTCCATTTAGGCGCTTTTAACCGACCTGTGTGTTCCTGCACCGGACGGACACCTGTCCTTCACACGACCGCCCTCGCGCACCAGAACCGCCGCCTTTCCCGACTTCTTTGATCTGTGATGCGTTATCGGGCCGTTTGCGTTGGAGGTTCTCTTCAGCATGGAGCCAAGTGGTTTTGTTGTGGTTCTATCAGCTTCTAACATCAGCAGAGTCAGCTTAGCTCAGTAGAAATACCACACACACACACACACACACACACACACACACACACCATTTATTTCCCCTGGCTCTTTCACCACATTGGCAGCTACATTCTCGGCACATAAATCCCTCTGCCGTCTTTTATTCCCCCCACTTTTCTTCTTAATTTTCTACCTTCCTCTGTTTCCATCCCTTCATGCTCTTTTTCTTTCAAACAAACTCGCTCGCGTCCTTTTTTTCAAATTCCCTTTCTCCCTCTCCTCATCACCTCCCTTCGCTTTGCATGCCGGCCATCACTCCGTACAGCTCTCCCTCTTCCATTTCCCCTCCTTTCCTTCTGTCTCCATCTTATCTGCCGCGCGGCTGAAAGGTCACGTCCATGTTGTTTGTCGTCGGAATAAGCGGCACGCCGCTTCGTGGCGATCGCCGATGAGATAGAGAACACGCATGTGCACCCGTGTACCGTGCACATGCATCGACCTGTCCTCTCTCATTTCACTCTTTATCCACCTCGCTTTCTCTCTGGATCCATCGCGCGCGCACAAAACGCACGCCACCGGCCCCTGCTGACCACACAGCAGATCCTATTGATCCAGCCTGCACCACCCCCAACTTCTGTTTGGTTTACTGTCAAAAGGGGGCTGCAAGCCAATAGCCTTCTGCTTTTCTAAATGTCACTGCATATAGGTTGATGATTGCGCGCAAACACTCATAGACCAGCTTGTACACCGGTAAAATGCCTCTTTATTGTCCCACCATGATCATATCTGCTTTTTCTTGCTCTCTCCTTTTAGCTGCAGACCTGAAAAGGTCGATTGAAATACCGTTCAGATGTTGGGCAGATGGCCGAATTAAACACATCGGGGATTCTTTTTCTCCGAATCTTCAAAAATTAATCTCTGAAGTTTTGCATTTATGCAATAGCTGCATTTGTGCGTGTGTGTGTGTGTCGCATAAATGCACTTTAATACCACCACCATCACCGAGGGCTTGCTAGACAGATGGCCTGATTTAGCGACTACAGATTACAAGCCGTTATGGCCCTGTGAAATTTACTGGGGCCAAAACAACATTGGAACAAATGGGAACGCGACACAACGGAGCCCCGTCAATATGTGCCCTCCTATTATTGGATGGAGGAGTCTGCTGGACCTCTTCAATCTGGGTCCCTCTCTTTGATAATGTCACCTATTGGTTGCAGCTCCGAGAACGTTGGCAGTTATGGAAGATGGTTTCTGTAGTTCACTTGCACTCCTTTTTCCCTCCGCAGGCCCATATGGACTACCTCCAAAGAAGGAGTCGGCGGGACACACCACCGGGGGAATCCCAGGTAAGCAGGAAACCGCACGGAGTGAATCCCCAACAGATCCATGCACAAAATTGATGGAGGGTTGGTAAATATAAAGAAAAGCAGCAGGCAGAGAGAGGGCGGGGGCGACAGATGGAGAATGTGCAGTGGCGACATCTGCGGATCGCGCTGTTTAATTCCACATTTCTCCCCGTTTCTCCATCCCTCTCCTCGTTTTTTCCTCCGCGCTCGCCGCTTCGAGTGATGCTGCAGGCGGGGAACGGATGGCTAATCGCTACCACGGGAGGGAGACGAGAAAAAAAGAGGCAGTTTGGGGGGGGGGGGGGAAAGAAAGGGAATGAGGGCATTTCAGTAAGTTATCATTGTCATTAGTTAGGACAGACTGGATTCTGTAGTTCTGTCCTGAGACGCGGGATGAAAAGACAAAAGAGGGCGATAAAAAGAAGCACGGATGGCAGGAAGATGAGGGGAAAGAGAGGACGAGGCATGAGGGAGCGATGGAACAGGCTGAGTAAAAGTGGGGGGCTCATGAGGAGGAGAAAGAAAAGAACAACTGAAAAGCAGAGGAGAAGGGAATACAACAAGGAGCCGGCTGGATTCACGCTGCCCCTCAAAGTTATCCAGTCGACAGAAACGAACATGACTCGCTGGACATGTTTTCCATGTCCTCTTTTCATTTCTTTTTTTTTTTTTTAAAGATGAACAATGGATGTACTATAGCCAATGTGTGAATTGATGCATTCGCACCTTTTCCAATCACTTTTCCATAGGGGACCACGTGTGAAAAGTAAGAAACAATAGTATGCATCCGTGCTTTTACCTTCCACTATATGAACGATTCAATCGAACAGACATAACCAGAGATTTCACACACTTCTGACTCAGACACGGATGTGTAAACACACACTTAGGCGCATATCTGAAAAGGCCGTTTTGACTTCTGACACAACAGTCACGCCACCATCTCCGATCCTCCAGTGACCGCGCCGAGCATTTTCCCGGGTTATCCACTCTTTCTCGGGGTCTTCTTCTACAGGTTGTTTTTTTTTTTTTTTTTTTTTTTTCTAGGAATATTTTTGTTCGGTAATTTGCCACAAACTCCACTCTGCAAAATCAAAACACACCAACAATTATACACTCACTGCTAATTCACTCTTTACACTCCGCCGAGGATAAGGATTCATAAATTTATTTCATATCTGAGAAAAAGTTGCTTCCTGAGATTATCTGAACACTGCAAAAACAGCCCCTCTAGAAATCCGTCCTAATATTCCCAAATCTGGACACATTTGTCTTATCTTAAGCACAAAATATCCTGCCAGTGGGGTAAGAAAACATTTCTTGACTAGAATTTTTAAAAACAAGCAAACTAGTTTTAAAATAAATTTTGAAGACTTTTTAACTTTGATTTTTTTTTTTTTTACTTTATATCATGCAAACAACAAAAATAAACCCACTGAGCAACTAAGCAAGTTTTCACAATGTGAATACACATTTATGTGATTCACCTATGGAGGTTTTGCATAGTTTTAACTCGGATATTTGCGTATTCAGCAGATTGTGTGTGTAAATTAAAGGCATGTAAATAAAAATGTCTGCAATGACAATGCATTTCCAATTAGGAATGGTGTGTACAGGACCCAGATATAGGAGGCCAGGGAGGCAGCGGTAATAACAGCCTTTTATTTGACAAGCAAGAAAAGCTGCCACAGCAGGATATTCCAAGACAAGAACCACTGGGTCTTAAAAGCAAGTGGAAACACAAGGAAGCATGAAGGGTTGTACATCACAGAAGCACAACTAATGGACTAACAAGGGGAGGTCAAAAAAAAAACCACAGGCTGATGTATAAATGCCTACGCACCAGCCGATTTGCACTTAGATGTTGGAATTTGTGAGTTCTGAACTTTCACCTGGAACGCCCCCTGAGGTCGGAACTTGAAAAGTTAGAGAAACTTCTCTTTTCCCCGACTTGAGAATCCAACATTTTATTCTTTTATTTATTAACTTTTATTTAATGGGGGGGGGCCAGCAACACGTATGACATATTCACATAAAATGTGAACATAAACGCCACGAAACACCAAGAATGCCAACATTAAGCTCTACAATTACCGGGCATTTTTTACTGACCTTTAAACGACTCAAAGGTCATTAAAAACCACGGCTGGTGGTGCTCAGTCATAACATCTACACCCAGAAGAGGATGTGTGCAGGATATTCAAATTGGGTTTAAATGTATTCAGATGATCCAACGTGGTTGCTACTCACCTCAGCACAGCGAACACTGAGATTATTCTTCCTTGTCTTATTTAAAGTCCAGCATACATCAGTGGATGTGCTGGTACAGCTGCTAATAACGTCCTAATAATAAGTAAATAAATAAGAGTTGCTATGAATTAATATTTCTAACGGTGGCTGGCAGCAGGAATGGCTAGTCGGACATTTGTTAAGGTTAATTTTCCAACCGGAACGGTGGAAACCGTGACGTAGTTTCCTTTGTGGTCGGTTGCATTTTCATCTCTGAGGTGAAGTTTAACGGTCTCAAACACAGCGGTTAGAACTAAGGTGGACATGAACTTCAAAGAACTAACTTGTACCACCGAAAGCAGACACCCAGAGGAGATGTGGGAAGCAGGGGAGGTGAGAGGAGGAGGAGGAAGAAAGTTAAAGAAAGAGGACATAATAAAGAGAGCTGGTGAAAGGCAGCAGTCATAATGGAAATGGAGAGTGAGAGATGTTGGCCATAATGGAGGGAGGAAAAGAGCGGGAGGAGGCGCAGGGAGCGTAATTGACATCCAGCATTAGGGTTTTGCTCCCAGTCAGTCTAGCGCAGTGGGGGAGGGGGAGAAGGGGGGAGGCGCTGAACAGCAGGACTGATGGAGAATGGAGTGCACCAGTGTGTGTCTGCTACTCGCCTGGTTGTGTATTTGGGCGTCTTAGTGTGCGAGTGTGTCTGTGTTGTTTGGCGCTGAGCTCAGAGTAAGTCTGGTCATTATAGCTACAATAACTTAGAGATGGAGAGGCCCACGGACGACATGTAGGAGAGGAGCAGACAAAGAGAGGGGAAGCGATGTGTGCCACGAATGATGATGGACCAATCCAGAGGCTCTATTTCAGCTTTAACCAGTTCACAACTAGCATTCGCACGATCCGCCGCTCCAGCCGCCCCCCGCCCCCCCGCCTCCACCTTCACCCCCGCCCTCCCCGTTTTATAAACAAAAGCACAAATGCGCACCTCCAGACCAGTACTCACCTGCTGAGCTCTGACCTGACCACCTGCAGGTACGAGCGGTGAACTCAGAGACTGTGACCATTTTGAGACAGAGGAAGCAACGGCCTTACAAACAAAACAAAACAAACAAAAAAAAAAAAAAAAAAGTAGCATGACAGACAGTTTGACAAACAGACACGCAGATAAAAAGACAGGCAGACCGGCGGGAGGGCCAGCGGGCTGGCGGAGTGTGTGGTCTGGTGGTGGAGATGCAGGGTGGAGGCCCTCTTCATGTGGCTGGCTGTAATACTAAGTAAATACAGTTGTTAAGGTTAGGGAAACAGAGTGTGTTACCTTGATACACACTGTGGCTTAGCCTGGCTTTCCACAAAAGCATACACTGTGCGGTGCACTCACACTGGCTTCAGACATTCCTCTGTTTTATATGCACTGCTGACCACTTCATCACATAAGTAAAGCGGCCACAAATAAGCTTCTGTGAGATTTGCTGCATACTTGCTGCATTCCACTGCGCTAAGTCGATGTGGAGTCTGCGGCCTCCACTTGTTGAGCTTTTACGTTTTCAGGATGATTTAAAAAAAAAAAAAAAAAAAAAAATCTTTCAAATACAACCTCATGTGAAGCGGCCTGTTCCGAAGCTAAGTGGATGATTTAATGGCTTGCAGAACCACATTTGGCCCCGATAATGCACGTTTTTCTGTTGACATCCATCCGCATCTTTTTAAAGGGGTAGCGGCCCCCCTCGTCTTTACAGTTCATGGACGTTTGTTGTTTCTCAGTCAGGTTGAGGTCTAAGTTATGACCGGTGAAAGCACCCGCCCCCCACCCTGCCACCTCCGTGCCTCACAGTTGACGCTTTACTCTTTTTTTTTTTTTTTTTTAAACTGTTGAATGATGTACGCTGTATTGGACATGGTCGAAGCAGCTGTGTGTATCATTGATGTTGGACCACTATTGTGCTGTGATTCGTTTCAGGTGCCACAGGAAACTCCACCCAGTCTCACGGCTCTTTCGGGAACGGAGGTAGTAATGAGAACGGGCCTCTCCAACCTTCTAACATTGCCCTGATCGCTGGTGCTGCCGGAGGCTCCGCCTTCCTCCTGCTGGTCACCGCCGTGATCTGCGTTGTGTGCTACAGGCGGCGGCACGCGAAGCACTCAGACACCCACCACCCCCCGCTGTCCCTGTCCTCCCTCACCAGCCCCAAGCGGGGAGGCGGCGGGGGCATCACCAGCTCCAACAACAACGGCTCCGAGCCCAGCGACATCATCATCCCTCTGCGGACGTCGGACTCGGCCTACTGCCCGCACTACGAGAAAGTGAGCGGGGACTACGGGCACCCCGTCTACATCGTCCAGGAGATGCCGCCTCAGAGCCCGGCTAACATTTACTACAAAGTATGAGACAGCTGCTGCTCTGGCTCGCTGGACACACCCACCTCCCTCCACCCGTTATCAACTGAACCCACACTCCGAATGAAGCCACAGCAACACTTACCATCACAGTTTCAACCCTGATTGCCTCAAAACGACCAGTATTGTCCCTTGGACCCTCCACTCTTCGCCCTGTGTGCCCACAACCACGGCCACAGTTGTGTTTCTAGCTGAATAAACCACCCCAACTCCATTACCACACAACTGGGCTGTTAAGGATGTCTAAAGGGTTATGTCGTAAACGTACATAACCCTACTTAACGAGGCCCTCATGAATGGACAAGAGGCACTGAGTGCCCCCATCTTGTTAACTCAAGGCTGAAAAAAAAAAAAAGACAAAAACAAAAAAAACAAAAAACAAAAAAGGCCCCACCACTTTTCTAAGAGTATGGACCTGGCGCTGGGACATGCGATGTTTCGAAAAAAGAAATGAAGAATGAAAAGAACTTCAACTAAAAAAAAAAAAAGGGACTATACCCCTGACCCCACTCTGGACCGGAGAACTCTGAACCTCAGAGGCCGCAGCCACCGAGCCCTCTCCCCCCACCCCTCAAAACTCTTATCAGCCAATCAGAGACCAGTGCCTGCCCCACCCCCTCCCACCCTCTTAAAGCTCTATTGGCCAACCAGAGACCGGTCCCTGCCACTAACTCGACAGTAGGATCCTAGTTTGTTTGTGTTTGTTTCTCCTGAGAGAACAGGGGCCTCAGACCCGCCCAGTGGGCGTGTCCGGGCGGCGGCTTAAGCGACCAAGCCCAGGCCCGATGAGGTCTGACCAGTCGGTGACACTCAGAATCTTGTATATTTTAATAAAGTGAGTGTGTGCGAGTGTGTTCAAGTTGGATAATAATTATGGCGCTGCTGCTCCACATTAGAGGTGTGTGCTTCAGCAAGTGTGCATACGTGTGTTTGTGTGTGTGTGTGTGTGTGTGTGTGTGTGTGCACATGTGTGTTGGGGGTCTAGTTTGTGTGTGTGGGTGCTTCGTATGCACAAAGTATGCGTGATTCATATTCGTATGCGTGACTGTGCGTACGTGTGTGTTCTTTAGACTTGTCTTAAATACCAAAACACAAAATAGTGAGCGAATATCAAAAAAAAGTTAGATTTTTTTATGTCTATCAACACTTATAGATTATATATATGAATATCCAGTAATAATTTCTAGATGTTTTTTTTTTTTTTTCAGTTTTCTATTATTTTATTATTTTTACCCACTCTGTTAAGCTACTCTTCTGTTGCTAGACATCTTTCACTGATAGTTTTGTTTTTCACCTCCTTAAATGAGCTGATTTCCTGCCTCCTTTGCGTTGTATATTAATTTAACCCCTTGTTTAATTTTCCCGGTGAACAGAAGTTGCTTCTCTTTTCTGTCTCTCATTCACTCCCTCCTCCTCTCCCCCTTTCCTGCCCCCTAGGGTCGACTCTGTGTATATTTTTATAGCTCCTTGTACTATGCTGTAGTTTTGAGGTCTAGACCTCGTTTGTGGAAGTGTTGAGGTAGAAACCATCTATGAAAGTTTTTTGGGGGGTCTCCTTTTGGGGGGGGGGGGGTGCAAAAGTTTAAAAAAAAAAAAAGCTGGGATGGGGGAGAGATGATGATGGTGAGGAAGGGGAGGGGAGGGGAGGGGAGAGAGGATGAAATGAAAGAAAACAAAGGAGAGAAAGAAAGAGAGCGCTGTCCCGGGAATAAAGCGGCGTCTGGATGCTGAACTTTAAAACGAGACGGGAAGAAGAAGAAGCAAGGAGACAAGGAAAGCAAAGACTGTGAAGCGATTGCACACTGAAGGAGAGGAAGCTGAGGGGAGGATGGGAGCGGCAGGAGCGACAGATGAAGGACGGAGAGAGGAGAGACCTCTTCCTTGAACGGAGAGCCGGAGTCTCTTCTGGTGGAGGTGATGGACTGACAGCCAAAGTGGATTTCGGAGGAGCTGAACTCCAACCACGGAAAGGAGAGACCTCATCACACACACACTCTCTCTCTCTCTCTCTCTCTCTCTCTCCCTCTCTCTCAAACACACTCACGAAACACAGATCTACTGTGACTCCTTCACACTTTACGTTAACATGAGATGGCACATTTCGGATTTGTTCCTCTCTTCTCACAAATTTGTGTTGAAATGCATCTCTGCACAGGACACAGACACACACACACACACACACACACACACACACACACACACACACACACACACACACAAGCGCGCGCACGCAGACGCACACACGAGAAAATGCCCCAGACAGTCAGCATGCCCCGCTTTCCACCATCAGAAACGCACAACCCCACACCGCCTAACACAAATTTCACACATTTTAATGACTGTCACAAATGCTTTCTGATTGCATTCAAGGACACACAAACAAACACACACACACGCACACTCCTGCTTGCTCGCACACACACTCCGACTCACACTCGCACAAACCCTGATTACTTTCTTATGACTCTCTGTTTCTGTGATTAACACTAACCTGATGGACACGGAAGGGATGAAAAGAGCGAGTGTGTGCTTTCCCTTCTCCTTCACATGCCCTCACGAACACACACACACACACACACACACACTCGTGCCCAGCGCCTCAGCAACACACCGCTGCGATCGGAGGTGCAACATGTTCAAATGTGCATACTAATAAAGCTGTTTTGTGTTGCTCAAACATGTTTATGGCTTCTGTGTAAACTGGGCGGCGGTTCGAGATTTCATGCTTTTTCTTTGTCCGGACACACACGTTAACACACACACACACACACACACACACACACACACACGCGCACACACACATTTGCAAAGCCGCCAGTGTTGTTGCCATGTTTTCCTGTGTGACGCCAGTGTTAAATCTGAACCTTTTCAACATTTCTCAGCTGTGTTTTGTATCGGTATCATATAATCTTTCATGCTTAAGTGTCACATTGGTCTGAAATGAATTTGTTCAACACATGATGATGTTCAGATATGGTTTTTGTACCGCGGGAGGCGGAGGAGGGGGAGTTTGGATTGTACTTGACTGTATCAACTTTGATTTTTAAAAAGAAAAACTTAAGAAAAAAATATGAGAGGAAATTCTTTTCTTTTTCTTTTTTTTTTTTGTACAATTTCCAATTTGTGTTTTTTATGTATCCTGTTAAGTCTGTGTCAGTTTAAACATGCTCAGAGTACCTAAAAAAAAATCCTTCAAGCCAAATGAAGTGTCTGTTACTCTCTCTTCATCCATCTCTAAATCCAAAATGACAGTATTTTGTTGAGAATTGTTGACAAACGGTCTCTTGGGGGAGAAAAAAAAACCAACAAAACTTCTTGGACTTTACGGCGTAGACTCGGGCGACGGAAGCCACTGCCCTGTGTTCTGTCCGTTTCCTTCCGTCTCTGCAGAAGTGTCTCCAGATTTTGAATTTTATTTCTCTGCCTCTCACCCAGACCGGTCAACTCAGCTGCTAGTTGTCCCGTTCATGAGCAGGAAAGAAGAAAGTGCTGTTTCAATGGTATGGAGGGCAGAGAGGAAGGAGAAAAGAAGAAGATGAGCGTTAAATGTGTGTGAGTGCTTCTTTGTGCCAACAGCCAGTGAGCCGAGGCCGCGGACCGAGGCGGTTCTCGCATGTGACACGTTGAGATTTTGTATTTGGGACATTTCTGTGTGAGAAGGGTATTTTTGTGTCCTCTCCTGCTCTTTTCTCTCTCTTTCCTTGCACCCCCTTGTCTCCTCATCATGGTGACCCCTGAACCCTCTCCACCCTTCCTTTCTTTAACCCTTGCTCCTCCCCTCCAACACACCTCCTAAAGAGAGGAGAAAAAAAAAAAATTAGTACATTCCTGGTTTGGAAAAAAAAAGAAAAAACAACAAAACAAAGATTGAATAAAAAAAGAAAAAAATGTTTAAGCACCACTCTTTTGGTCCTGTTGTGTGATTCATTACTGAGCGAGGGTCTGCTGAGGTCCTTTGTGCTGCCTGTGTGTGGGTGAGTGGGAGCCGGTGAAAGTTCCCGGGGCCCACTAACGCCGCGTCGCTCCCCTTATCTCTGCTTCGGCTTCGTCTCAGCAGGGGCTCGTTCCTGCCTCTGCTAATAACGCACACAGTGGCTCTCCCACCGGCGTTATCAACAACTTATCAAACCAAGCTTCGTTAGTGCCGAGTGTTGCTTGGCAACGTATTGACAGAGCTAATTTCATTCTCCCTCTCAGCACCCCTTCTTTCCTCATCTCTTTCCCCCTTTAGCTTTGTCGCACATTTCTATGGCGACTGTTGGCATCTTTCGCTGCTTTTCAAAAGTTGCCTCGTCCGGTCGTGGATGTGTGTGTGTGTGTGTGTGTGTGTGTGTGTGGCCCAGGGTGAAATTCACGGGCAGCTGCCTTTGGCCTTTGATCTGCGATGCATGAGAGTAGATTACCACACACATCCCACCTACACAGACGCAAATGCAGGCTTTTTTTTTTTTTTTTTTTTGGCATTACCGCACACCGCCATCATTGATCCTGGAAGCCTCTGCCATGACAACATCTCGCTGCGTCTGAGGCCAAGCACAATGGAGACGCTGCACATCCACCCACCACCAACCTGCTCGGGCTGTTAATCTACCAAACACCTGCAGTCACTCACGACTTCCCTCTGCAGCAATTTTCTCGTTTTCATCTCCTTTTCCTTCACTTTGTATACACAGTCCAGCAGGAAGTATTCGGCTCTAATCTCATAAACCTTAATCACAAGCAGCTTGTAAAGCAAAAAAAAAAAAGCTTATTTACTGTGACTGAGAATTAAAATCGAGACCTGCTCTCTAATTGGAACTGGCTCGATGATTGCTGTTTGCCTCTGATTCGTGGTATCAACAGAGATTTTAATGCTAAAGCCATGACAGTGTGGCACTGAGCCATCACGCACAATTATGGGAGTGACCCTGGAACTAATGCAGATAAATGGCGTTTGGCTGCTGTCATATTTCTTATTGTGTTACACGGCGATGAATGGATATTCACAACCAACTCCTGGAAAGAATCACTCCAATTACATTTTTAGTGCATGATTGTGTCCACGCTGAGAAGTACGGCTCCAGAACGTGCACGCTGAGCACCCAGATAAAACCCAGGGTTGTGTCGGGTTGTGTCTAATTTAACATAACGGCCGAAGGTGACAAGTGATTTCAAAGGTTTGATTTAAGCCAACACCGTCAACACACGTAGGAAATAGTTGCAACAGTGTCCAAGATGAGACTTAGTGTTTTTCTTTGGCCCTGAGAAATTTGAGTTTAAGCTACTTATTGGGCTCACCGAGACATTTTCCCTTATGAATTATTTCAAGCACAGTTTGATGACTTCTGATAACACCCCAGTTGGCTCCGCCCAGCTTCAGCCGACTAATCAGACAAGGTATGTGAAAACTCCAGTGTGACTGCAAATCCTTAAACACAACTTGTGGCGTGAATTCCACTAATGAACCATTATATGCTTAAAATTGGATGTGCCTCTTAAAACAAAAAAAAAAAGAAAAGAAAAGGAGACCTGACTGTGAACTTGAAAATTACAAGTGACCATAAGATATGAAATCCTCCAGACTTGATAACTAGATAAGGGTAAGCAAATAACTAATGCTGCTTTAAAGATTAATGTATTTTCCTCTTCAAAAGTGTACACTAAGACCTGAGGGCTTCTCAAATGTCTGTTACATGTTTTGGTTAAATATGACAACCTTTGACAGTTTTTTACAGCTCCGTCAAGAGCTGCTGGATTCAGAGGGAGGAGTCACCTAGTTGGCTTGACTCCACCCCTTTTCACCATGAGGTGTGGCCAGAACGTGCCGCTACGTGTGAGAACTGAAATAAAAATGTAATTATGCCCATTCATTCTTGTTCTAGGGGTGACTTTAAATTATTATGGTAGATTACAATCTGCCGAAAAGTGACTCCTGATGCCGGGTGTATCCGGAATGAATGTGATGCAATTGAAAAATCTTTTGGTTTGGTTATTTTTTGTAATAATAATGATAGCAATAATGATAGTAATGCATCTAAATGATAATAAATCAAGCCTGACCAGCCCCAGTTCTGTTTTCTTGTACCACTGCCATTTATAGCCATTCCCCCGGTACACAACGTACCGAACCAACTGCAACATGGTAGGGGCTGGCTACTACAGAAACATCCAGGATTTAAAGCAAGCGATATGGCCTTCAGCCTTTGTTAATTACACTTTGGATCAACACATTTTTACCTCAGATCAATATATTATTGTGAGTCCTACTGCCATGTTGGGTGCCGTTTGTTGATACTAGTGTGGTTATTGCTCCACATCACGTCTTGTTGCTCTAAATGGTTGTATGCCTAATCAATAGTGTCCAGAGACTGTGTGCCCATAACAGTCCACTGCAGATCAAAGTAAAGTCCAGAGGAACTTATTCTTTATATAAAAGAGGAAGTTAATTGATCTATTGGTGACCCCGCCCCTGAAATGCAGAGCAGCTGATGGCAGTTAAGTATTATTTGCACCAGGACCTGATGTGGGACATCTGTAGCTTTCAGGTCCATAGAAAACCATTGGAAGATCCTGAAGTCTCATCGGTTTTATGGATTTTATGCCCAAAAAAAACTGGTAAAAATATCAAGTATTGTAACTGGACTGGATTTCCTAAACCTAAACAAGACAGAGCTTAATGTCTTCTTTGGATTTTGCTGCCGGCTTAACACCCAGATGGTAAACAAGGATATTTACATTTGTCCTAAGGTAAGTGAGAGCAACAAAGCTTATTAACTCTGCTGATGATGCCTCAAACTTTTTTGATCGGGATTGGTCTCTGTTAATGTTACCTGACGTTAGTCTCTACCAGGGTCACAGCGCTACCAAGCACCAGACCCAAGGTAATAACTTTAGATCTATGGCCACACCATAGATCTGGTTTTAGGGGTTTTCTTCTTGTTTTTTTTTTTTGTTTGTTTTTTTTAATATGTCGCCTTTTTAGGAATGATTGTCGAAGACAAATCTGTTGAGGACCTAACTTTCTCCGGTGTCTGTTTCAAAGCATCTTAGAAGCTATGTGACATAAAGAGTCCTGTTTGTGCTGGGTTTTTTTTGTTGTTTTTTTTTGTATTGTGGTATCCTCAGTGCTTTGCCAGATCAGACAGCATGCCAGTGGTTTAGCAGTCCATTTGTTCCACATGCACGCCAGATTTCTGGAAACCGGCCATCGTGGAACAGTGAGAGGGGATTGCTAACAGTAAAGAAGATAGCTGCTGTCAACAAATCACTAACTGAAGCAGCAAACCAGTAATGTCATATTAGAAAGCTCATCACTGTTGCAAATTCATGGAAACCAGTAGTAATATTCCCTTCAAAGAGGGACTAATGTTAATCTAATAGCTGTTAAGCCATAATGAGTTTGCTTGCTCCCTTCCAGTAGGGTTTAAAGGAGGCCTGTTCAGACTATCGGGACCGCTATGGTCCCCTTATCATTACATGCTCATCATTACTCCTGCTAATCTGTTCTGCTCAATGCACTCACAGATTAATATTAATGCCATGGAGGATGATAGCCGTATGTGCGCGCCGCATGAACGCACACAGACAGATGCAGATAGGCGCCAAAAGTTGCGGCGTACAAAGACGAGCGCGTATACTGTTGCGTGCTCTCCGTGTGTTGCCAAGTGAGACGACTGAGCTTCCTCTTCAGCTCCACGGAGGAAGGAAAGCTCGACACTCTGCGCACACAGAAACACACACACGCATGCCTCCTTCACTGATACTTTATCACAGCAGCAGGAGGAAGGAAAGAGAAAAGAATCAGTTTTAAGTGAAATCAATAGAGAGATAATCCCCTAAATTAGATTTTGAAAGGCTTCGCTTCTGATGCAAAACTTAAAACCCAAGAACCGGCCTACTTGACTTCCCGATGAAGCAATCCTCAAGAAAAAAAGACGTGTTTTCCACGGGAATGAATGAACGAAGGTCAAGGATAAGAAGAGAGCTGGGAATGGGGGGGGGGGGGGGGGGGGTGCTTGAATTCAACGAAACATCGGGAACATGCACATTGAATCAGGGTAACATTGCTGTGATTACAATGTCAGTGTGATTAATGTAGTGCAGCGCCTTCACACCCAGAAGAGGGGAGCCGTGCAGAGTGCAGCAAAGGTTTGCACCTGACAGACCTGGGATGTCACATCATGATTGGAGTAGAGATGAAGTGTTAAAAGGTCAAGCTGTTTGATTGGATGCAGAGGGTTTTCTGTGGGAGGACAGATAGCTCTGAGGGAGAGTAATTAAATCTCAGCAGAGGAGGAATTATCAGTTGAAAATCCACGACTTTACAGCACTGATGCTGGCAGCTGTGTTTCTTGCTCCTGTCGCCCCTCTTATTCCCTCCTGCCGCTGTTTTCTCTTCCTATCCGTTTAACTCGTCCATTCTGCTCATTTGGCATCTGACTCTCAGGCTTCTTTTTTTTTTTTTTTTTTTTTGTGTCCCTTACCTCCTCAGATCTTACACTTTCAGTTGCATAAGTGAGGGGAAAAAAAATACAACAGTTATTAACAGTCGTAACTGATGACAGATAACAGATGCTGTGATCTGCCAATCCCGAGCTGATGGTTTGTGAGATGGAGGGACGGTTAGAAAATAGCTTGGTTGCACAGTGGGGGTGGGGCCTGGGAGGGCGTCGCACGTAACGGCGTTAATTTCAGATGACTAACTTGTTAATGTTCCTGAGTGGATAGAGTCAGACCATCGTCGCTGCTGCAGCCAAGCGGAGGTTCAGCAATGCCGCTGCTTGTCACGCAAACAGCTCCCCTGTTGCGCCCCCGTCGCCTCCAGCGCAGACACGCACCATATGCATGCACACCACTGAGGCCACAGGAAATGCATAAAGTAGGCGGCGTTAATTTTTCAAAAAGCTGTTGCCAAATTTAGAAGGTTGGAAGGTTTTTTTTTGTGACTACTCTGGTTATATTTTTTTTTTTACTCGAACGCAGTTCTAATGATTAAGACAAGAATATTATTCTGTTTTGCGAAGTAATGGCATGAAACCGACGGTTTGCAGCTGCCCAGTCCGGATTTACAGTAACCAGTCGTGGCAGACCTGTCAAGCTTTGGATTTCTCTGGTGTGCAAGGAGGCGTCTCAAAAGAGCAAGTCATGATCAAAGACGTTTTTCCCCCTCAATCATCAAAACTGTAAAACATTCATTAAACCATTCTTTCAGTTTAATTTAATACAGCACCAACTTACAAAGTATATAAAACAGATGCACTTTTCAACTGTTGCAGAAGTTGAAAATTATTCATTGTTGCAGCCAACATTCTGAGTGTCAAAAAGCATAATTTTATCTAATCTTACATCACATTAGTCAAAAAAATGCGGATATATAATAAAACTTGCCACACTGGTTTGACAATAGTCTCAAAGTTTCCGGTTTACAGTTACAGCAGTATTTTGGCTCAGATTATTGCTTTTAAAATGAATTGTTAAAATCATATCATCCTGCTTAAGACATTTCTACTGGTAATTCCGGCGCTTTTTGCCTTATTTTAAGATGAGTCATAACGATGGGAAAGCTGTTAACACATGAGAGCAGCTGACTAAGCTTTCCAAAGACTAACTCATGCCAGGAATAAGACCCCCGACAAAAGGAAGAGAAGATATACAGTAGGGGCCAAACAGAGAGAAGGAAGGAGGAAGTTCAGACCATTTCTTCCCCTGATCTTCATTTGAGCTGGGAGGTCACTGGCAAATAAAATAGATGAGTTTGAAGTGGTTATGATTTCATGGCAGGAACATGAGGATTTTGGTGTTTCAACAAGACACGGCTGCAGGAAAATATTCCAGACTCCGACACCTCTCTAAACAGACCTGCCTGACAGAGTGGTGGGAGTTAAAGATGAGGGATTGTCGTCTCAGACGCTCTAAACCGTCTCTTCATCCTGGATACTGAACTGCTGACTGTGAGTTTCCGTCTGCGTCGTCTCCTGGGACAGCTCACCTGTTTTACCTGCCAGCGCTGCGTGTGACTCAGTTGTTGCCAGGATACAAACACAATTACCTCCATCAGTTCATGGTGATCTTTGGTTGTTTCAGCCACATCTTTATTTTTAAAAATGTTCAGCAGTTTATACTACAACAATGTAATTTCCACTTAGGGATGATTAAACTATTCCTATATGTTTTAATAAAAGCATAATGTGCAATTATCTTACACCCATGATCACACACTAATTAAATGATTTTCTGTACCTGCTTAAATCCTATCCAGGTTTTTGGGACGATGGGGATGCATAAGTTTTATTTATACATTATTACATTTCTTGACTCTGTCACGGAGGTGATATTGCACAATTATGACCAAAATTGACCAAAAAGTGTTATGCCAGACAACTGAACCTGACCCAGTCTGAGGTTTGTCTGAGAACTTAATTTTTCCATTTCTGCTTCACTCTCTCATGTTGTGTCTACATATGTATATATACTGAATTAAATGGGTTGTGCTAAAAAGTGATACTCAGTTAGGGCAAGAGATAAAAGTCACGGAAAGGGTTGAAGTAGTCCAAAGGAGGTTTTGCAGCTTTCAGCACTGAGAGGTTGCCCCTAAAGGCATGATGGTCGGGTTGCTTTTAAGACGCTGTCGCCCTGCATTACAGCTGCATTTACTGACGAGCCGGGACAGAGGAACACAAGATAGAAGAGCTGACAACAAGGGAAAATGTCAACCAGGCAGGACTTTTTACAAATATCAATCTCTGCTTTTATAGTTGACCATCATTGTTCATGTGTGATATTGCTTCAAATGACACAGGAGTCAGACGTTTTTACCAACAGTAGGAACAGGAGACCACAAAACGTAGATGACGCTTCCTAGAAATAAATATTAAAATAATAATGTTCTATCAAATGACAGTGAAACTAATACTTAAACACAATGAATGTAACTTTAAATGGGACAAATATGACTTTTTTGTGGTTAAAGCCATTTATTGGGGTTGGGTAGAATCCCCACGAGAGGCGGAAAACACAAGGTATGGTAAACCGAGATTACCCCAGATGGGCAATTTGTTGTACAGCCGGCAATGTTGACGATTCAATTCATCCACACGCAGAATCTGACAGCGACGTGTCACACAGTGCCGTTAAGAACAGTGGCAGGCACAAATGAGTTTTTAAATCTACCTGTCCTGCACCGCGGCAGAACGTACCTGCGACCAGATGGCAGCAGCTTCAGTTCTGCAAAGAGAGGGCGAGTGCAGTCGGCTAGAGGGGCACAAGGTTCACCCCCGTCCAATCTTACGATTCCGTGTTTGCAAATGTCACAAAGTCTGGGACGATATGATTTTGACTGGATTTGATTCAGTGGCTAAGATCAATATGAACAAAATTACTTCCATTCATATCAAATCATGGGGAAAAACTTAAAAAAACAAAAATATTAATGCACCTTTTTCCTTTCTGGGTTCAGACAGTTAAATAAAAACTGATCTGTTACCTTAGCAATAGACTAAAAAAAAGTCTGCTTTATAATGTGTATAGATGAGGATATCATATTAATGTCTGTCTGCTATTGGATATTTAGCATTAACTCAATCTAGATTGATAGTAACTTGAGGTGCACTATTCTTTAAATATTAATTAATTAAATTAAATGACATGAACTCTGCCTTTTAAAGAAGACAAAGAAAACATTTCCACTCCACCTGCTGCAGCCTGTTATTGAAGAACTAGTTTTACATTTCCCGAACTGACCTCCAACATCAAGGCCTTTTCTCTTGTGAAAACCATGAGATAAATAAAAGCATTAATCCAACCTGTATGAGCATGCTTTTCCTTAGTGCGCTGAGCGCACAACTGGAGGATTAAGTCAGAAAAAATAACAAGTCTGAGCTTTATTTTTGCTGCATTTCAGTGGCAGTTCATCTCAGGAAAAAACGCTGCTTATTATTTTTTCCACACCTTAAGAATGAATCATGAACTGGTGAGTGATGAGGTTTTACCTTGAATGTAAAGCATCTAAATCTTCTTAAGCTGTAAAACAGAGAATGCACATTGAAACCTCTCTGAATTGATTCTCTCTTTTTTTTTATTTAATGCTAGTCCTCCAAAGAGCTATTTATAAAAAAAGTTTGCATCATTTACAATTAGCTCATTGAAAATGCAAGCTGCACTACATGTCACTTCAGCAACAGTACGAGTTTAGGCAAGAGCCTCTGTCTCACTTCAGGTACGTGAAATAAGAGACCTGCTGCTTTAAAAAAAAAAAACACTTTCACTTATATATTTGGTATCAATGTGAACTGCAGAGGTAAAACCTTCATCAAATCGCTGCTTTTGTGATTGGACAGAAACAGCCTTCAACCAACTACATTATAAAGTGAAGGTCGCTTTGATTGGTCCGATTCAGAAGACCTGGAAAAACCATCTGAGATGTCACATTTACTTTTTCTCAAATTCGGGTTAGAAGTCATTATGAGACCATACTGGCAGGATCTGACAACCGTCGTCGGGATTCAGGCTCAAGCAGAACTAACATCCGTTGCAGTTCCTCAACTAGCCGCTAGAGGCCGCAAAAGCGAGTCAATATCATTGACTCATGTTAAAATATAAATTTTTAGAGCAAAATAAACATGGTGAGACCATTTCAATCTTAGTCTTTTGATTTCACACTCATAACTGAGGAAGATTTTTCTCGTACCACGCCAGGAGAATTTATATAAAGCATTACATTTATTTATAATAGGATTAATATATGGCCCCCTCAGCCAATGGCTGACCGTTATCACTTCCTCACCCATAATTGTCACGCTACTGCCTACTACTGTCAGCATTTTGTACTGGCCCGGCATCGGCCAAACGCGATGGAGATATTTGATTGGCTAGTAGCTACTGAGATGGACAAGCTTTTAGAGGCAGTTCCTAGTGGTTGTTTGAGGAATTACCATTTTCTATATTTCTGGAATCAATGCCAGCTGCGGCCGTTTTATTCGACCGTAGATTAACGGAGCACATTGTAAGGAAACAACAAACATTGTCCAATGGTAGGTGGAATTAGGTGGCTTGGAAGTCCTCCAGCGAGCAGCTTTCAGATCCGGTTCTGGCTTGAGCATGTATGCATGGAAATTCTGGATTTGTAGATGTTGAGAATGCAAGTAAGCTCTCAAAGTTTTGTTTATTGTAGCATGGTTTGGAGCTCTGCAACAGCAGCCAGAGTTGTGCTTGATCATGAGGCGCCTCTGCCCCTCACGGAAAACTCCCAGTACAGAACACACTTCAGACAATGCGCCCTCGCTCTCATTACTCGTGACATTTTTCTTTATCGCTCTGAACTGTTTGAAGGTATGATGGGGGCGACATTAATGTAGAAGTGCCTTCAGATAAGAAATGCCCCTCTGATGTCCACTTTAAAAGTACTTACACACACTTACACACTTGCACACACGCAGCCACGGAAGAATAAAGCACCGTTCTCGTGCAACAACATATTACAGACAAACGCATTCCTCACTCGCGTAAACAAAACCGAGCAGGCCTTAGATAAACCACTGTTGCAGAAAAGTTCTAGTGTAACCCACCAAAACAAACCCCTCGCTACAGGCTGGTGTGCTATGATTGATTTTTACTGCCAAAAGGCCCCGCTGCTGTTTAATGTGGAAGTTTATCATGGATCTCATTTATAGAAAAAAAGAAAAAAAAAAAGAGAGAAAATACTTGGATTACAAGATCACTGTCAAAGCAAAGGAATGCCCTCGCTCACTGACAAAGAAGCTGCGTTAAAGTCATCAGGGTGGTCTCATAGAATCCCACGGCTAAAGGACTGTGGCTTCTCTGTTAATCAGCATCAACACTGTTGGAGCGTCCTTGAGAAAGATACTGGAACCTAGAGCGATTTTATGCAGTTTGAAAGGAGAAAAATGCACCAAATGACCAAAACTCTATGAGATAGAAGTCTGGTTGTCAAATGTGACAGCTGCTGTCTTTCATAGTGTTACATGACTATTGCATGAACATATGAGAGGTTTTCCAGCCTGTAGTCGCTCCAGCAGCTTCACGCGCCGCCGTCGCTGCGTTCTTAAACATTGAGGACATTTATGTAAAGGGACAGGGCGCCCAGAGGCGCCGTCAGTCAATTTATGATGAAATAATCATTGCACACTGAGCAAAGTAAAAGACTTGATGTTCAAAAATAAACATTTTCATTACCTGCACCTCATTACCATATGATAGAAAATATTTCACCCAAATGAAAAGCATTTTAAAACCAACATAATTCTGACTGACGCACTCTCTGTGCTCTAACTGTTTTCTATTGTAAAAGCTCATTGTCTTTTTTACTTATTAAAACTTTATCCTGTCAGATGAATGTCAGGAAAATGCAAAAGATTAAAAACGGTCCCATATTACAGTGATATTGGAGGAAACAACACTTCAGAAGTGTCACGATCTGTGTATTTATAGGAGGGATGATTAAGAATCAAGGTGGCACTTCTCTTTCTATATTTCATCCCTAAATGGCAAATAAATAAATAAACAAGTCTGAATAACCTAGAATGGCTCTTTGCACCAGAGAGAAAGAAAGAAAAGCCTTTCCACTACGGTTTCGCAAATCAGATCAGAAAAAGCCCCACTTAGGAAGGGGCTTTAGGGTGTACGGGTGCCAGAGACTTGCAGGATTAGATTTAACAGCTAAAGCACACAATTTGCTCATGCAACGGGAAATGAAGGGCATGAGGAGGGATGAGGAGTGCTCATCTTTTCTGGCTTGTATTTAGTTGCATTCATCTCCGAAACTAAAATGAAATAAATAAAACTCAGTACAGATACCCCGCTAACTTTTGATGTGAACAGAACCCGACCGGTGAAAACAGGCCATCCTGACTGGTTCATCTGCTGTATCTGCTGCTGAATCTGAGGTCAAGTATCTGTGTAATTTGACTGGAATGTGCTGGAATTTCACGTACTGTGCAGCCAAGTTAATTAACAATGAAAGACTTGTTCAGATCCACCCCCCCCCCCCTAAAAAAAAGGGAGTGACATGCAAGACACAGAGCAGTTTTCATCATACCGATTTGCGGACGTCACACCCATTTCAAACCTTTAATGCATCCCCGTTGCTGCGAGGAAGTGTGTGCATAGCAAGATGAGAGGTTGCATGAAGAGCCGAGAAGTTTCTCATGTCAAGTTCAAAGTTTAGGACAAACCGCAGGGAGGCACATTTCTACCTGAGCACATTTCAGCGATCAAATTGTGTCATGAGACCTTTCCCTAAATGATGCCCGGGCAGAGTTCAAAGCAAATCCTGTTCAAAGGAAATCTGATTTAAATTTCACTCAGCCAAGTCTAAATGTGTTCACGCCAAAGTCCTGCTGGTTAGCACCACACCCTTTGAGACACTCAAGAAGAGGAGGTTTGGCATCCTTAAAGACACTTTTCAGTCTATCAAGAAGGATTTCACACCACTTGTGCTGTGGCAGCCTTCCATTAGCTTTTGCGAGGAGCAGAAGGAGTCAGTGAGAGTCCCATTTTGTTAAAAATTGCAGGCTTACTTGCTCCCTCTTGGCACACTAATACATCAAGGGGCAGAAATGGTCCCAAGAAGGTGCAAATGCTTTGTTGCTCCCGCTGTACCCTAGCAGGGTACAAGCTACAACAATTCAAACAATCTTGCTTCTTTCCATCTGTACTTCTGAAGATCAGACCCTCAAAGGAACAGTGGAGTTTAAGCAACCCTGGATCTGTTATTATTAGATGGCGAGGAGTGTGAACCTTATGTTACTGACCCAAAAAACAAACTATTACTTTGTGTTTAATCCCGCCTCAGAGTTCATTGTCATATATGCTTGGCATATATATTCAGCTGCCAAAGATCAGGAATTATTCTAATGAAAGTTTTCATAACTTTGTGATTTTTGAAATAATTAAAAGGAATCGCATCCCAAAAAAAGAAAAAAACCCAACAACAATAAATTCAATTTCTTACAAGAAATTTTTTTTAAATATTTGAAATAAGGTCAGTGAAAATTAGAAAATAACTTGCATCTTTTGAAAGAGGTCGCATTTTTTAGTTTTTGAAAGTAAGAACCCTGTATTGAAACGGCAGCAAAGAAATGACTGCATCTGTGTTTACCAAGTTTTTAAATAGAAAATAACTTGCATCTCGCAGACAAATGTGAAATGTGACATGTGAAAAAAAGAAAGTAATAAGTTAAATATTTTCTAAACGTTTAAAATAAATACCATTAGCAGTGATCTTGGACGTGTAAAGAAGAAGCTGGTCGTTTTGAAGACGTATCGGAGAAAAAATTAAGAAAAAACTGTTTTCAACTGTGAAATTCAGCTCTCTGGCTGCGCTTCTGTAGAACAAAATGCAACAGGTGAATATAAATTCACCTACGACGTAGGTCCTGTATGTAAACTAGATGTGTAATTGCTTTATAGAACTATAAGTCACGTTCTAGGTTAATAGAAGAGTTAAAAGGACCATTTCTATATCTTACAGACTACTTTTCCGTCAACTGTTCTTCTTGTTGAGACCTCAGTCTCTGAAGGTACAGCAGTCTGCCTCAAGCTACGATGTGAGAACATCCCATCTTTGGTTCCTGTAATCGAGAGACGGGTATTAAATCAGGATACCTAATATTGCTTATTTTACCTTCTGTAATATTGCACTTGTGTTTTTGATATTAAAGTTATCGGTCATTTTGTGACAATGACAGTCTGTGACACTTTTACCAAGGTTAATGTGCCAATTTTAAATAACCAGAGGCTCTTTGAGTCCCTGGAGAAATGCTTCAGTGAATTTTAGGGGGGGGTGGGTCTACAAGATTTTCTGACAAGGTGCTGTTGAACAGATCCGAGCAGCACCAGCCAGGATGTTGACCTTAAACAAATAGTTTGATTTGTTATTTTATAATGTGGAACCATCTGGGGAATGGTGGACTATGCCACCCTCCCTTTCAGCCATAACAAATCCTAAACTGTTGATAGAAACGAAGGCAGGGAAGTCTAAACAGCTGAAACAGCCACTATCGCCCCGAGGGACCAAGCTGAACCCAATCCTGAGGGACAGATGCAAACAATTACAGGTAGCCCGTGGTGAGCTTCACGGCATATTTGGCAAGAGAGCTTAGGTAGACTGTAAGACAGAAGCATGGGCCTTGGAAGGGGAATGTGTGCGCACCCAGCCCAGATGCAATGAAGATCATGAAACGGTCCTGAAATTAAAATTACTTTATCATTTTATACACGACTAGTCTCTTCATTAACAAGCAGGGTCACCTTCAAGGTGATGTGCGTCAGTTGGAGGTTATTTGTTTTGAAGACGAGATGTCCAAGAGTCTCTACTGAGCAGAGCTGTGTGGTTTTCCTCGTCATAATCAAGTGCTGTGGTTTTAAATCTAATCAGACAGTGAGTGAAGCTGCAAGAAAAAAGTGAGAATGAAGTTGAATAGTGGAGTAATAAACCCGGGTGTCCCGGGTCAAAGTCAATCTATTCCACCAGCATCACTCCAAACTGGAAAATTCCTGCATATGTTGCGTAGCACACATGCACACACATGCACACACATGCACACACATGCACACACATGCACACACACACGCTGAAGTAAATTTGTGTTTAAGACTATGTGATAGTAAAGCAATGTCAAGTACTGCAACCGTACTCCTTTGGAATCCAACCATTAAATAATGCGTATTTTCTGTATTCACTGTCATATAATTAAACATTTTTGCCTTCAGTAGTGGAATATTCACCAAACAAGTGCGACACCGCAAAAGCAGCAGTGAATCTGATGCTGTCGGATGACTCAGCAGAGGATGCCCCGGTGGCTGAATCATTAAGGAAGATGCTTCGTAACGACGGAACAACGATGCCTTACAGACTGATTACAGCGGCAGACACTTATTGCTTTACTGGTCTCTGTGTTTCTAAAATGTCAGATTTGCAATTAAGACCCAAAATACACAAAACTGTGAAGACACACACCATTAAGAACAAGGAGGAGGGGTGATTTAGGAAAGTAAGGGAGTTTGCCTCGCTCTGGAGCATTTTGACTGCACTAATGTTGTTTTAATCAAGTATCACAGGGTACAGTGGTGCAGAAGAGGCTTAGTGGCGTTAAACAAAAAATAGTCCCTTGCCATGAAAAATCATCTGCTTAATATAATCAACGACGTAATATGTAGTTTTGATGGTGTAAATCTGCAAACAAAGGGCTAACTGTCGTAAACACAATAATTAAAAAAAACAATAAAACACAAAAAAAAACCCCAAAAAAACCGTTAGACCAAGTTTGCCCTGATTTACTTGATAAAATTACACATGAGACTCCAACATGTGCAGCACTTTGGTCCACTTCTGTTGTCCATAAATAAACTGGGCCCCTGGCACCCTGCAGGGTGTAGCCGTGGCCAGTGTCGAAGGCGCACGTTTTACATTACAGATCGCTTTGAAACGGCTGCAGCCGGGACAGAATTTTCCTCCTTTTGAGACTAACTTCGACACGACTAGCCGCTGAAATTCAACAAAAAACAGCATCAGGCCAGCGGTGGAGGATTTTCTCCACTAGCCAGCGGAAGATCCAGCGTGTTGGTTGTCGTTGGAACAAAGACAACACGGCCACGGATTCTCTCTGGTAAATGGCTTTAATCAAGCATTTGTCACTTCATCTGCTGCAGCCGGTGCGAGAAAGAGCTACGACAACTGCTAAACAGAAAAACAAGCCAGTCCCCCAAACTCCAGCGGACTCCCTCGCCCCCCAAAAAACCCAAATGCTCCAACTCTTTTTCTGCCCATTGCAAAAAAAGGGAGTGAGGCGAATGAGTCACCCACCTCCTGCTCCGTTTCTCCTCCCCCCTCCATCTCTTTATTGAGGCTGCTGCACCCTTTGACCTTTTACGCTTGTGGAATGTGTGTGGACCAGCAATCGTGATGGCCGTCGATGCGGGGTAGTAAAAGTGTGAAGGCAGGCAGAGAGGAGAGTGTGGTGGTGGTGGTGGTGGTGGGGGGGGGGGGGGGGGGGGGGGGGGAGGGGGAGTTGGTGAATTTGGGAGATGGAGGAAGAACGGAGGAGGGGAGAAGTTGCTTTTTCTCCAAACTACAAAAGCTGTCAGGGTGAACAATAAGCAGAATGGTGTGTGTTCAGGGAGGCACTGAGCCGTGTTAGTGTGTGAACCGGGCAAGCAGTGGGGGTGGGGGTGTTGGGGGGGGTGGGGGTGGGGGGGGCACAGATAGAGACGGAGGAAAGAAAATAAGGGAAAGACAAATGATGGAGACTGAATTCAGATGAGACTACTGAGTAGAAATAAGGATGATGAGAGAGAAAGATATACAGAAGATGGGCTGAGAGGGTTTGAGGACGATGGGAGACGGGGAGAAAGCGCCAAAGGAGTGGAGAAGGATATTTGTTTTGTCTACCAGCTCTCTCAAATCCTGAATTTCCGTTGCCAAAGGAAACAGAACACACACATGCCCAGTATCACGGCATGTGTGTGAGTATCTATGTGTGTGTGTGTGTGTGTGTGTGTGTGTGTGTGTGTGTGTGGGTGAGGGTTCCTCACTGTACCAATAACACCGGCATGGTTCACGCTATACATTCACCAAGGCCTCATTAAGTTTATCTGTGCGAGTGTGTCACCATGAATGCGTGCCCTGCATTCAAACTGCTCACATTTCAGACTCCAGACCGTGCAGCTGGCTGCAGACAAAGGTGTGTGTCCTGCTTTGTTTCAAAGAGGCGGGCGGGTGCATGTACGCGTGTGAGCGGTTGCAGTGGGGATGTGGGCTGTTTGAATGCCTGGTGGGTGTGTAGAGCAGTGTGGTTCAGTGATGGAGTTTTGCCTTGAAAACCAAAACGGGAGGGGGGGGGGGGCCCAGACCACCAGATACACACATTATTGATTTTCTAACTGTTGTGTGAGGTGTGGTAAGTGGATGGTAATAGCACAAGGAGAGTGTTGTGAAGTGGTGCAGGTTAAGAAGTTTGGCTGCTGGATGGAGTTTTTATCTCTGGGACTGGAAGGGGGTGGGAAGGGGGTGTTGATGGGATGAGATTGAGAGGGGGAGTAAATTGGAAAAACAGCCGTGAAAACGACAATAACAGTAAAACCACTAAAATAACACAGATAAACTGCGACTCTGATGCTGAAAAAACATTAAAACGATATCCTGGTTTTTGAAGTGTGGCTGTGTGAAGTACTTATGAGTAGTTAATGTCTTACCTGCAGCGGACGGCAGTCAGAGGGCTTTCAGAAAGGATTCATGATGGCCAAGTCAAACTAACAATCGCTCAGAAAGGGGGCACTAAAAGAGCATCATTTTTCACCGACCTTTGCATTAGGCAGTGGAGCGGAAGACGCAGACGAAGGTTCGTAGGTGGAGCTGGCTGATGTTAAATGCATCAGCTGGCACTCTCAACAGCTCCGTTGTCGTTTTTAAACCTCAGTGTTGTGAAAGAATGTCACATGACCTCTTAAACGCCACTACACTGTTGTTCGTGTCTGCGCTTTGACCTGCAGCTGAAGGTCAGTTTGATTTTAGTGAATCAAACTGAATGTTTGTTTTACCCCCAATACACTTTTAACAACGTTTTAAGTAGTTTCTTTAACACATGGACGCATGTGTTTAGCCCATAACATGAAGTTTGTTAGTATTTGCAGTAAGAAAATCTGGGAAATATAAATAAAAGTGGGGCAAGTGCAATTCTTTGCTCAGAGGCTCCCCCTATTGGTGTGGAGGTTATGTCACTTTTATCATTTTTCAAGATTTACTAATTTTTTGCTTTCAGTCCCTCTCTTGGCCAGGCTTGGGAGTCTGTGCTGTTTTATTTCCACTAAAACTGAACTGACTACAAAGACCACATCTCAAAATGATAACGTGCATCATGACCATCCAGTTGAGAGGGTAACTATAGCTTTTTGCATAACTAAGTTTTATTTAGCTAGTTTAACTGCAGAGAACCAAAAATCCCAATTTGAGGCACACATCCAGTGAACCAAGGTAAGGCGTCATGTCCCGGGCCATATTGAACATGAACTCACACAGGCGAGGCAACAGAAAGCACATCCATTATTACACACAGCATATTATGCACTGACATGCACACCCCTCCCCGGGGTTCTTGGGCATATTTAAGATCTGGAAACACATGGATTTACAGTAAGGACACAAAAACACTTTAGCAAGAATTTACACACTTAGGAGTAAAGAGAATTAATGGAATATTACAATGTTCCGCTAGAGATACATTATGCAAAAACATGAACACATTAGAAAGTCACTTAAGTGCTGTATATGCACATTCATGAGTGCGCACACTAAAGACACGGTGTTAATGCGTGGACACTGATACACTACCATATGCACGCTCACACCAGGCACATAACATTTTACATAATCAGAAACTATTGCATGATGCATTCACACAAAGTTTCAGGCCTAGAAAATCTAAAACGTACAGATAAGAGTGTTTGGTGTTGTTAAGAGCTCAGGACTTAAGAACTTTGTTGTTGTTGCTGTTAAAGGGATAGGTTTAGGGATTGGTTATGGACGTATGTTGGACAATTCATTGTTAAAGTGGTGCGGACTAATGCACACATTAAATGACTTTAACTACAGAGATCAACAGTTGTTTTTTTTTTTTTTTGTATCAGGTTATAGGAATATTTGTGATTTTTGAGATAATACAGTTTTTGGCTGCTGTAGACTTCATGTTTTGCATCCTTTTGAAATATGGATTTCTTTATCTTAAAAAAAAAGTTCCAATAATACAGAATAACTTATTGAGGGAAAAAAAACAGTTTAATATACAGGGTGCATAGACCCTCCTTTACAGTAACATGTCCTGCTTTGTACTGTCTGTTATTGACACAGTATTTTATTGTTCATTTGGAATTGGGGTTGTTTTGTAATAGGGGTTGTTTTTAAGGAGCAAAAATTGCTTGTCTTTCAAATGCTCCCGTCTGTAGGCTCTGATTTTAGAGATTCAGGAATGAAGGTATGTTCATCAGCCCCAATATCTCTGAATATACCTAATTAGTAAGAGCATGATTAGATTGGGGCCTAGAAGCCAAAACTCAGGTATCTTTTCATCATAAGTCTTCTTTTGTGCTCATTGTGTCAGTTGATTGACTGAAATGGTTTAAACATCCTTCTCTTTTTTTTTTTTTTTTTTTTTTTTTTTTTTTGCTCCTGACATACTTGAAGCAGCTTCTTCAACATATCTAATTTCTAATTTCAGGGTCTTTATATGGACGCAAGAACTTTCCTGTTCTCAGGTGTTGAAAAGTGCCAGAAATACCCCTATAAATCTGTTACCATCCCATCTGTGGAAAGTTTGGAGTTTGAAATAAAAGCATATTTGCTTGTTTTCTTCTCTGTGGCAGATAACTAGAACACTGAGTAGAAAGTGGCAATAGGTTCAACCTTCTTACCAAAAGCCAACAGTCATGCGCAGCCGTCAAAGACGGGGACTGACTTCTACAGAGGAACTTTAGGTTTCTCATGTTGCCATTTTCTTTCACTTCAACCACCTGGCAATATCAACTACGAAAGATCCTTAAATAATTTTTACGGCATTGAGTTTTACTACAGTGAGACAGTTTTTCACCTTCAAAACCACAATTTCTGTGTAATTTCAAGGGTTCACGAGTATATTTTGGCACAAAAATACCTGGTTAACGAAAAAATCATGATGATTTAATATAAAAAAAAGCTTTTTAAGACCCTTATTGCCATAACGCTGAGCTGTTTATGAATGACAGAAATTTGTTTCTCTAACAACCTGTTAAAACCAGCAATTTAAAAAAAAAAAAATGCCAAAGCTAAAATCATCTTCTCTCTGAGGCCTTTGACCGTAATTGAAAAATTATTTTTTTTTTGCTTCAGTAAAACAAAATACATGCCATCTCTTACACATCTTTCTATTTTCTGTATTAAACAAGCTCTGCATGATTTTATCATTCACACAAACCAAGGTAAAGTGGGTCCTCAGACTGCGAGTGGCAACCCCCCCCCCCCCCCTCCACTATTTAAGCTCCGAAGTGAATGTGAAACCCAAAAGCCTTCGTGTCTCCAAAGATGACATTTCTGTTTTTCAAGTGTCTGTGTCACATGTGACTGACAGCAGATTAACTGTGTTTTAAATCAGTCACATTGCCATGTTATATTTACAGATGAATAAAAATGATGTCTCTTTTTGTCTCTTATACTTTTACAAGGAAGGAATCAGTAACTGGAATGTTGTCTTTTTTTTATTTTTCATGGGAATGGTCGCTGCATAAACAAAAACGCTGCCTGCTCTACAATCGGGCTGTTGGGGGTTATTTTTGTCACAATTAGCTTTCACGATCTTATCCTTTCGTCAATCACAAATAACAACCACAGTATATCCTATACTTTTAGACAAAATCCTGTGGATTAATTATTTATAAGCTATTATTTCTAAATACTAAACATACTCTATTCTATTCCATCAGAAAGTGCATGACGTGTTTGAGTTACGTGTCTGAAATAGGTTTTATACTTTATCTTGAGCTGTTTCAGAGTTGTTTGTTTTGCTTTCAGGACTGCACCTACATGACAGTGAGAGCAAAACGTCTACACTCATTGTCATTCATGCGATAACATACACAGTCATTTAATTTTTTAATTCACCTAAGCTTTTACTCTCCCTGCAATTTCCTCTCACACCAACTCCCTTTCCTTCATCGCTGCAGCCCGGTTGCATTTTCATCTGAATATGTGCTCAAATTCATTACATGATTTCAGAAATATGTGTAACTAACTAAATTAGGAAGATCACTTCTGCTTACTATGCATTGCCATGGAGAATCATGGTTTTGGAGCTCCATTGATGATGGCTTTTTATAGTCACGGTAACTCGCAATCAACGTACTCAGGGTTGACTGAACCAACTCCAAACACATGTTTTGAAACCAAAAACTCAGAGAGATGGCTGTGGCGAGCCAGCTAAACCTAAGGCAAGCTAAAAACTAACAAGCAAGCTAAAGATGCAGCAAAAAAAGAAAAGAAAACCACTTGATTTTCAAAACACTGCAGTCAGAGAAACAGAGGCCAGCCTTACAGGCTGCATTTCAAACGCTGTGTCTCTCAGTTGGAGGCACAAGCTACTCAAGAGACTATTTCAATTTCAATTTTATTTATATAGCGTCCATTACAACACAAGTTGTCTCCAGGCGCTTTCCAGAGACCCAGAACATGACCCCCGAGCAATTATTACATAAACAGCGGCAGGTAAAAACTCTGCTAGTGGGAGAAAAACCTGAAGCCAAACAGTGGTAAGAAAAACTCCCCTTTAAGAGGGAAGAAACCTGGATCATAAGGGGGAGACCCTCCTGCCGAAGGCCAGCCAGGTAGAACAGGAAGTAGAGAGAGAGGAGAGACACAGACACACCGTCAAAGGTACAAAAGACAAGATACATAAGTATAATTATCCGTCAGCAGCAGAACTAAGACTTCCATGTATATATGACTGATGCATGGTTAGTTGGTGATCTACAGAGACGACTATATAAACAGGTGCAGACAGCAGACACTGAGGTGGTCAGAGGATGCAGGTCAGGATGTCAGCAGGTATCCAACAGAGACATCTACAAAGACAGGTGGAGGTAACACTGGGATGGTCAGAGGGTGGGACTGCAGGGCAGCATGCAGCTGCTGAGGTTCTGGCCTGCAAACATGTATAGAAAGGGAAAAAGAGGGGACAGACCAGCACAACAAACTACAAGAACAATGGAGACAATTATACTTATGAGATACTTCTAATTAATAACTGAGGATTGAGCTGATGAAGGGAAAGAGAAACAGAGGAGGTGAGGGGCACCAGTCAGTGGATCCTGTTGGGGTCCCCCTGCAGTGCAGGTCTACAGCAGCAGATCTAGGATGAAGCTGTGTTGAAGACCAGCTGCTCCAGTCTGGTCCTGCAGCTGCAGCTCTGACTACTGACTAACTATATGTTTTATTAAACAGAAACGTTTAAAGTTTGGTTTTAAAGGTGGAGGTGGTGTCAGCCTCCTTAACACAAACTGGAAGTTGGTTCCACAGTGATGGTTCCTGATAACAGAAATCCTGTCCTCCAAATCTACATCTGGATCTTCTAGGAACTACGAGTAAACCTGCACTTTGACAACGGAGAACTCTATTAGGAACATATGGTTCTATCAGGTCTTCCAAATATCTCGGCGCATGGTCATTTTGGACTTTATACACAAATAATAACATTTTGAATTGGATTCTACTTTTTTTTGGGGAGCCAATGGAGGGAGGCGAACACTGAAGACACGTGCTCTCTCTTGTTGATTCCTGTCAGCATTCGCGCTGCTGCATTTTGGATCAGCTGGAGGACATTCAGAGAATTACTTGACGTCCTGCACCTTCCTGGGATCACTATGTATGCGGAGCTGGCGAGTGGAGGCGGAGTGGTTTGGGATCTCAAGTGCATCTTTGTAACACGATCATTGCTACTGTCAGTGAAAAACACAAGTCGCAGGTGAAAACAGTAAGCCATCAAACAATATAATCAGCTGAAGAGGGAACTTTGCGTAGTTCTAGTCTCTGCTTTGACAAAGCTGGCTAAGCGGCAGCTTTCCTGGAGTCAAGCATGTTTGTCTTCCGGGCTGAGCTGTTGGAACCCTATTCGACCTGAGATATGACAACATTTTGAATCCCTCCCAGTGTGTTTACCGTGGGCTTTTGGAGCATGTCACAATGGTAGTGTCTGTACTGCTGCATTGAGACCTTGTCATTAACTTACTTACAAATTTAGTTTCCAGGAAGAATAAGTGGCTGCTGCACAGAAGTACCTAATGAGTGTTTCTAAACGTCTTCACAAAAGCAGTCCTTGGATCCTTGACCAGATGAAAGTGATGAGAGTTTTTATTTTTCAGATATTCTAAAACAATTGACTAGATATTCACACACAGCATTTTTTTTTTACTTTTAAAGCAGGGATGCTTTCAAATTGGCTTTGTTGTTAGTGGTCCTATTTTAACATCCATCCTGAGGTAGTGGACAACCCTAGATGCATCTGTGATCGAATGTCACCGGCCCGCTCCTTCTGCAAATAAGCAAGTAGATTATTTTTGTTTTTGTTTTGCAGGAAACTTTATTTAATAGGTTTACATATACAGCTAAAATGGCAGTGACGAAACATCCGAAAACAGGCTTGAAATCGAAACAGAAATAAAAAGATGAAGAACTAAGGTAAGCAAAATAAAACAAAGGTGAGCCTAAAGTTCAGAAAAATACATCCCCAACCCAACCTCTATCTGTTCACTGATTATCAAACATTTTCTGGTAATCGGTATCTAAAATAATAAAAAAAAACAACAAATATCATTGACTTGTAGATAATATATATTCGAAATTAAACCACACAAGGTGCAGAACAAAATCACTTTACAAACCAATTCTTTTCATTGGATACTTTCCCATCATGATGTTTGCACCAATTAGGATTCTACATAGATTTAAAAGATTGGGGTTTCTTTGATTTCTTTTTGTCCCTTAACAAGACTGATAAAGAAATATGAATATAGTTAAAACTAGACGTATTTAAGATCTTTGCACATTACTGTGTATTGGGACAAAGAAAAGAAGTCCAGTTAAACAGCCAGGTGGAACTCCAATCGTAGCTCGACTAAACTGTAAACTTGTACTTTTAAAGACTGAAAGATATGTGACTGTGTGTTTTTATTATATTAGCTTAAAACACACACACAGGTGTTTTTAAAGAGTTTGTAAAGGGTCTTGTTTTATTTTGTCCTCTGCGGCAGTGTGATAGAGGGAATTTCATTATGCAAATCTATGTCTCTGCTGATGAGCGTACCCTCAGGCTTCTGTCTCGCACACAATGGCGCACACACACACACACACACACACACACACACACTTCATCACACAAGCCCACGCATATAAATACTGTCATCCATCCATCCAGCCTGGGCTCTTCTGCACCCACACACACACACACACACTCTCAGACGCTCATGAAAACACGCGTGACCGTGTCTGTGTGGCACAGTCACGCTAATCATGTCTGAGACTGGAGGCACTACAGGGAAGTGAATGCGTTTGTGTGTGTGTTGCGTGCAGAGTCCAAGCAGAGATCGCATAAGGTTACAAACCATTTCCCCCTGTTTCCTTGTCCATGATTGTACTGGATACACTCTTACACACACACACACACACACACACACATTCTTGCACACTGGCTTCTGTAAATACAGAGAGAGACGCATGTAAATATCCTAAAAACACACACACACACACACTTAATCACTAAGAACAAATAGATGTTGTGGATCTTCACAGAGGATGCAAATACTTGTTTGAGCACATACAGGGAAAAAAAAAACACTCAAAGACGTGTGTTTATGCGAAAGGTCAAATTACACACTTCATACACACCCACACACCAACACACATACACACAAAAGGAGATCCCTGCCCCATGTGGACGTGACCCACTGACCCTGCTGTCACACACAGTGCCCATCTGCCACAGGGAGGCACAGAGGGAAGGCATGTGGGGGTATTGTCTGGGGGGGGGGGACTTCAGTGTTGGGTGGGGGTTGGGCCTTACCAGCAGTTTAAGACAAAACAGAGCAAAAGAAAAAAAAAAGCCTCTTCACGGTGAGTTTTGAGTTCACTTTTGCACAGATGGAGGAAAACTTTTTAAACCCCATCTGTTTTCTTTTTCTTGACGTCCTCCTTCCCTGACACTTGCCCCACACGCACACTGCTCTCACAAATAAAGTGCATTCTGTTAGTCGGGGGCAGATAAATCCACAACATCCTTGTTGTCCACTGACTCCTTGAAACTGCAGCGATCTCAGGCTTCCTTTGGTAAATGATGAGAATAGTCAGGGAGGCAGAGCGACTACATGAAGCGGGTGTGTGTGTGTGTGTGTGTGTGTGTGTTTGGGGGGGGGGGGGGGGGGTGATGATGGACGGAAAGAGAAAGTTGCCTTTACTGAGAAAACTCTGCACCTCCAATTAAAATGTTTGTTTTTTTTTCTCTTCTCTGGTCTATTTTAGCTTCACTAATGGTGTGAAATCAGCTTAATTCTACAAGGTTATAAAAGAGCAAAGAGAAAAAAAAAATTGTTTTAATAAAAAAAGGACAGTATTTAATTTAGAAACCTTGCTTTTCTCCTTATTTTGGGTACTTGAAGGTTGTTCTTGATGTGAATTCTTGTAAATATTGATTTGAAAAAATAGAAAGAAAGAAAAATCCCTCAAACACGCACGGAGCATTGTGTCGCGCGGATCTGCTTGTTGTCACGCAGATATATGATCTACAGTGACATCATACATTTATTGCTTTATTATGAATATATTTCGTTTAATTTGATATCATATATTGGCATCCATTGCCAATATGATGGCTGCTCCTGCCTGACCGCAGCTGCCTGAAAACCAGCCAGTAAAATCTGCAATAAACTTTTATTTTCTGAGCATGCAATATTTTATAGCCCAGTTATCATGTTTTATAGATTCTTTTTTTTTTTTTTTTTGTTCAAATGCCAGCTATGACTACATAGGATATTGAACGGTGACATTTGTTGCCTCAAAATATCAGCACCGACTTGTGCGATCCTTGCATAGTCGGCGAGAGTTTATGGATGACGGGTCAGACGGTGAAAATGAAAAAAAAGATGAGCGGGAATGGAAAAGAAAAGATGGAGGATAAGTGGCAAAAAAAAAAAAAAAAAAAAAAGCACTTTGGCCATCTCCTTGGTTGTGAAGATGGCACACCAGGAGCCAGACATGCCAGACATGCACTCACACACATGCACACACACTCGCAGGTCTGGCCTAAAGTGAGCGCGCAACCCTGCCAACTGTACCTTCACCCCACCCCCCACAACCCCCGAAGACCTGATCTGGATCGGGTCTGCAGCGACGACTCTGGTGCCAAGCTCGCCCTGCTGCCAGCACCGCTCTTCTCTTTATTTCAATGAGTCAGAGACACAGCTCGACTGAGCTCTCGCCACGGCGACTGATACCACATCACAGATATGCTCAGAGGCTGAAATACATCGCGAAGCTGCGAATTGTTTGAGAATATTAGCGTTCTTCTGACACACGGGGCAAAATCAATCCGGATGTTGTATACTGCTTGGAGGAGTCGATTGTTTTTCATGAGAAAGTGTAAGCTCTTTGTGTGCACGACGCACCGGCACTTTATTTACTCACAAGGCTGAAATGATGGTTCGAATCTGGGTCCCTTTACAGCTGACTTCTCTTCTGCTCCCAGCCTTTGCTGCATGCAATCTTTTATTCACTCTATTTCGTATCCTGCGTGCGCTATCTTTTGAGAAAAGCTCGAAAACCCTTTGTTGAAAATCCCATAATTCAGCAGTAAACCTCCTTTCAGCCCCACCCCCGCCTGTAAATAACTAACCCCTACCCCCTCTTAATGTCCTAATCATGTTTATGTTAATTCCATTTGTATCATGTGTACATAATTGATGATGCTATCATCTGTGAGACGGATGAACATTATACTTGTGCATATTTTCGTAGCGTAAAACAGAGCGGGTTGATAAGGATTATATAAACAGTTTTCAGATGCAATAAACTGTAGTTTCTCTATACTTCAGAAAGGCTCAGACTCTGAACATGATTATGCAAGGAATGTGCTTTAAAAATGGGGTCATTCATATTTTATAGACTCAAATCAGAAAAGAAAATCATGGTGGGATAAATTAGAATAAACATTTCCTCCAGTTTAGTTTAAACGTTTCTCATAATTATAAAATCTGAGAGAGCAATGTATAGTGTGGAAGTTTGGGAAAAATACCTGCTTTGCTTTGCATACTTTTGTTGTTGTTGTTGCGTTTTTTTTGAGGTTTTCTTAGTTCTCCTGTTTACGTCTTGCTTTCTTATATCCTTTTTGCTGTTTTGTTTCAGCTACTTTTGCTTTTCTTGCTGCTTTAGTTTAAAGTCCGACTCCTTTCTTCTCATCTTTCCTGATTGTTTGCACCTGTGTCTCCACAGGCCCTGCGAGTATACATTATATTGTCTTGTATTCCCCTCATTCCCTCACCGGTCCGTATGTTTTGCTGCCTTGTCGTGTTTATGTCTTGTGCTTCCTGGTGTAGCGATCTTTGTCCCAGAGGTAGTTGCTTTTTGTTTTTTTTTTGTTTTTTTGGAAAATCTGCAGTGCAGCACTTTATGTTAAGATAAAACAACGTGTTTCTGCTTTTCCTGCCTCACAGCCTCCTGCAGTTGGGTCCGTTACAATTCCACCATAACACCTCACCATGCAGCTGTGCTTTTGGAATAACACAGAATATCATAAACAATATCTGATGCATGTTTTACTTGGAAAATTATGAAACAAATCCCTGCCTGCTGAAAACTTAACAGACACTGATATCCATCATTGACAGAAGATACAGGAATGCTGCGGCCAGGGTTTTGACAAGAATCTAGCAGAAGAGATCATATTTCTCCAGTTTAGGCTTCTCTTCATTGTTACCTGTAAAAATCCAAATTAGGACTTCAAATTCTTCTCCTCACATATAAAGCTCTTAATGACCAAGCTCCATCATAGCTCATAGTTCCATATTTTCCAAGCAGACTACTTTGATCTCAGACAGCAGGTCTCCTTGTGGTTTCTAGAGTTTCTAAAAGTAGAGTGAGAGGTAGAACCTTCAGATATCAGGTTCCTGTCCTGAACCAGCTGCCAATTTGTATTCCCAGCAGACAGCCTCTCTGCCTTGAAGATTAACCTTAAAACTTTCCTTTTTGATAAAGCTTATACTTAGCGATGGGTCAGGTGTCCTAAAACATCCCTTAGTTGTGCTGCTATAGGCCCAGACTGCTGGGGGACCTCCCATGATGCACCTCTACTCACTCTGTTCTCTTCTACTCCAACTCTATTAAAGACATAATTGTTGTTATTATTAACCTGTGTTTCTTCTTCCCAGCAGGTGCTTCTAATCTGTTGTTGTTGTTGCTGGTCTCTCCGCTTTCCTGTCCTCTTAACCTCCAACCAGTCGAGGCAGATGGCGGCCTTTCCTGGTTAAAGGGGAGTTTTCTTCCTGGTTAAAGGGGAGTTTTCTCCCTGTTAAAGGGGAGTTTTTCTTTTCCACAGTCGCTTGGTGCTTACTCGGAATGAGGATTGTATTGAAGAAGTGTTTGGATGCAGTCAGTTGGGTTTGTTAGTGAAGCAATAATTGCTATTGTTTTATTGACTTTGTATTTATTAGACTAATTTGGAATTAGTTAAACTGTATTGTTGAAGTGTGTTGAGGTGACAGTTGTCATGATTTGGTGCTGTATAAATGAAGCTGAACTGAATTTAATTGGTAGTGTTCACTTTATCTAACTGTAAAGGAAGGTGAAAACACAACAAAGATCCTGGTCATTTTAACTAGCTGCAATGAACAATCACTACATAGACCTTAAGGTTACCAGATGTGTTTTGTTTTTGAAAGTGCGGTTGGTTTTGAGCATGTGTTTTGGAGACGTGGCTGTATTGTAGTTCTTTTTCGACATACTTGCACCCCGGACCATAAGCAGGGTTCGTTTAGCAGAGGGCCCCGTGTGAAACATATCAGACTGGAAGTTCAACAGGACACGGTAGGATCCGCTGACTTAGCAAATTACGACTCCATACCAACAGAAACCTTCTAAGCTACTTTCGCTATTTGCCAGCCACCAATATGTTGAAATAAACACAAGGAACCTCTGCTGGATTAGCGCTCAGTAAACACAACTTGTCTATATACCTGTGAGCAGCAAAGACTGACATGTCTTTGAGGTTTTCAGGTGGGAACCACCTTTCACCAGCGTTTCATTTAATTAGTCCCACGACACCTCCAGAAGACTCAACAGTGATCTCTAGAGACCCAGAGTCGCCCCCGTAACACCAGCTCTTCCTGCTCCTCACCAGCACAACAACCTCTATCACCACCCATTAATAAAAAACGAGGATGGAAAAAAGCAATGTTTTCAGGGCTGTGTTGGAGTACCTGACCCACGGCAGGTACCTGTTTTGGCCCAGTAGATTCCAGACGCTCGATGTGGATTACTGAACCTTTCCACCCTGATGTTGGCTTGGATTCTTTCACACTGAAAACTATGTCTTACATTGAGTGGATGCACTTCAACCGAGTTTAAAAGCTGCAAATTCAGGGAAGCTTGTGAACAGTTAACACACAAACCAGTGTCATGCCAAAATATGATTTAGCGCAATATCCAAATACCATCTATTACTGCTCAACTTTGATTTATAGTTGCCTTTTTATTTTGGGTGGGCTATGAATTGGTCTGTTTACTCCAACAAATCATATCTGAGAAAAATCTGGTTTGCTGCAGATCAGCTTGCTTTTGCACCCGGGTCATTAAAACTCCATTGGACAACGTGTATGCCTCAGTTTTGTTTATCTGTCACTAGTTATATAGTTCTCTTTTAAACAGGTTTGACCAGTACAAAGAAACGCTTTCCTGTAAATGTGTGCAGTTTTGAGCTGTATACAAATTAGTATTTCATCACAGACATGCAGATGATTTTTTCTTATGGTTTTTCCTGCCGTTATTTGTCCAAATTGTGGTCAAAGTGTAGTATTTTCTTAGGGATCAGACTTCCCAGAAGAAAATGAAGCATGACTGGTACATACATATACTATATAAAGCTGTGCCTCACATACTTTATGGTGGAAGTATTGCATTGCATTTAAAATAGGGTACAATTCAGTATAACTCAAAACCAGAGATAGTCTGCCAGACACAGAGAAGAGAAATACACTACACTTGTGCTGAAGCTTTTCTTGCTTTTGGCATTTAAAGCCGAAAAGAGACACACAATGCCAAGTGAAAGTATTTACTTAAATCCTTTGTTTGTTTATAATTTTTACTAGGAAGTCCCATTGAGAACAAATTTGGCAAGAGAGGCCAAGCAGCATTTGATTTCAAATACTTTAACAACAGATGAGTCCACTGTTGGTGGCAGTAACGTGCTGCACGATCTGCCAACAAACATAAAAGAACAACACGAGCCAAATCGGCCGCTAAACTAGCTAGCTTCATTATGCCATGAGGATTTTATGATTTAGAAGGTGGTAAGGCTTGGCGTGCTTGTCGCCAGTATAGACATATTTCCAACACTGGCATTATCGTGGCTAAGAGAGGGATTGTCCAGCTGAGCCATCATGAGCGTAGGCGTGGTAATCGCTGGCCCAAACATGCTCATGTTATCTAAGTTAACTCCCAGATGAAGCAACAGATCACCTAACTTGTCATTCGCATGAGTTACCGCCATAAACTGTGTAAAAGGACTGGGACTGGACAAACCCCGGTGACATCAGCCAGAACATGCCCATCCCTGTACAGTCATCACAAGTTACCTATTTTAGCTTGGCTGGCACATCTTATGCCAAACTGTGATGGTAATTAATGTTACTTCACATTCATGTTAATCAAATTTGATCAATAAGTTATTTCAAATGTCACTACCGAAAATACATCCACAATGAGTGCTGTCAGTGGGGAACTCCAGTGGGACCACCCGTAGCTCGACCCGCCGCTTGCGGGGTTAGACCCGTTTTTTGCCTGCGGGTTGGTCAAGCCTACCGTCGTAAGGTCCCAAGTCGTGGGACTGTGGGTTGACTGTGCGTCCCAGCCGATGTCTAGTTGGAAGGGGCCTGAAATCATCCCCTCTGCTCCTTTAACTGACCTGCGACAAAGGATCTTCAGAACATCCACAGCAGGACTTCCAATTACAAATGACAAACTCTCGCCAAGTATCTTATGATGACACCTATCTCCCATCAAAGGATCACGCCCCTAATTACACATATAGTGCTGCTTTATATAATTTCTCCTGATGACACCTGTCATGAATGTAGCTATGGAGACCAAAACTAAATATGTTAATTTCAACATCAAACTTAGACATTTTAACAAGGGGATCAATAGAGATGGACTCTAGTAGTCAGTCAAGAAACCATCAGCCACGTGGTCAGCACCACCATCAGTGGTCCGCCCTCCAGCTGGCTTTGGCGTGGATATACCATTTACTAACTGCTCGATAATCTATTTTGTTCTTTTTATAGCAGAATAAAAGTGGACTGACCAATATGTTTAACCATAAAGCCAAACAGTGATGTAGAAATGTAATTAATTTGACTGATTAACAATTGAAAGATTGTATAATTATCCAAAACAGATGTTCAAATTATTACTAGCCAGTCTCACACAGGGATGAAAGCTTTACAATTAATGAATAAATTGGTGATTGGACGGCTATAATTGGGTGTATTTGTTACTCAACAAAAAGGTTTAATTCTAGATCCCACCTTTTTAATTTTTGACCGATGCATTTTGTGCATATGGCCTCCCTCAGGTTCCTGATGACTAGTTCATATACTACAGGTGATGCTGGACTCTTCACCTTTTGAAGACCTTTTCCCTCTCCATGCACCAGAAACCTTTTTGACAGCTCGATTTGCTTAACGTAAGCTTTGATTTGTCTCATTCTGGCCTCAGTCTGATCTGGTGGTCAACATTACAGCAGCAACCCTTCCGGGAGTTCATGATTATGTTGACTACGTTGCTCCTCTGCCCTCCTAATGTGTATACATTGAGATGTCGTAACAGCAAAACAAACAAAGCCTTCATCAGTTTAACCCTGCAGCGAGCATCAGAGCTGGCATCCTACGATTTGCTAAAACAAACTCCATCCCTTTCGCCTGTAAATCATTTCCTATTATAAACACATGTTGCAGATGAATCATTCTTTATTTCAGCTCTCGGAGAGGACATTTCAGACAAGTTCCCCCTCCTGTTTTCCATTTGGCTGTTTAATTGTCTCAGTGCTGTCAACAGACTATCAAGGTAATTAGCCATGACTGCACAACAACACAATCAGACAAGACAGGAATGAACTGCAGCCTCCGAACATGATACTTGGAGAAAGAAAGGGTGAGAACGATTTAATGCAGACGCACGCGCGCGCACGCACACATCCGGGCACCTATGTTACGACGGCACATGGAGCTTCTTGTGAGCAGTCATTACCGTACCCTAAGTACATAGATCCATACCACACATTATATTTCCTCCACCAACCATAACCTTCCACCCACCTCCTCCTTAATCCCTCTACCTCGTACAACTCTCTCCTCCTCCCTCACACACTCACACACATGTAGTCACAAAACCAAAACCTCATTTCCTCTGTGCCTCCAGCTATAGGAGCAGTGTTAATTGCAAGAAGGTGGGGAGAGAGCATGAGTGTGCTTTTGTGTGTGTGTCACTCTGTGGGAACATGAGATTTATAGGTGTTTGTAAGTATCTGCAAATGAATGCATTTCTAGATGTGCGAGTGTGTGAGTGTGATCGTTTCTTTTAAGCGTGTAGGCAGGCTCTCCTGTGCCAGTCTGGGCATAGCTCCAGGGTTTCCTGCACCACCTGGGCATCTGTGAGTCCCAGTGCCTGTCACTCGGTCCCAGCTGGAGCTGTGGGCCTCTGTGTGGATGAAGTGTTTGTGTGTTTGTGTGTGTGTGTGTGTGTCAGACAAGCAGCAACTCAGTAGCAAACACCATTGTCTTATCCTCTTTAAGCCAATGCGGCTTGTACACAAACACACACACACATGGTGTGCACACACACACACACGTGGGAGCCAGAGTGTACATCTGGCTCCCACCTCCGCCTCCTTCTCCACACGCTGAGAGGGTTCTTCCTTCTGAAAAACATTAGCAGAAAAAAGACAAAAGGAATTAAGAGGGAATGGAGCAAATTTGATTAAACGGCCATCATTAAGTAGCCAATGAAGCTCTCCGTGCCCACTCGCTTGGACCACACATACACCATTAGCTGTTCAGGCCATGGTGGATTTCAAAGTACCTTGATCAAAGGTCATCTATACCTCCATTGAGCAGAGATAACATTAGATTAGCTTTATGGGAGTTCATAAGGAAGGAAAAGAATGGGCATTCTGGAGGGACAAAGATTCTTTTGACTTTGCAGGTTGCGGTTGTTTACTCTGTTGAAATAAATAGAGGTTACACTTCAGAGGGAGAGTTTGGACAATAACGCAACAATGAGAAGTTTGACAGAGGTGCAGTAAAGTAAAGTAAAGACATTTCATGCAGTGGCATAAAACGTATTTGGACCCCTTGGAAATAAGGTGATCTATGCATGAATTCGTCATAAAATGTGATTTAATCTTTTTCCAAGTCACAATAGTAGATGAACACAGATGTGCTTAAGCTGACACATTTCCTCGTGTTTCTATTGAACACATCAGTTACACACTCAGTGCACGTAAAGTGCATGTCTTAGGCTGGTTGAACCTCCTTTGGCAGCAATGACTTTAAGCAAGAGCTTTTGGAAGCCCTGGATCAGACCTGGACAACGTTCTGGGGGAATTCTGACCAGTCCTTATAGCAGAACTGCTTCAGCTCAGACACATTTGTAGGGTCATCCCTCAGCATCTCTGTGGGGTTAAGGCCTTGACTCCATGTGGGGCTCTGCAAAAGATGGTTTTTGTATTTCAGAGAAGAAATTCTCTTGTGAATCCATATCATCATCACAGCTACCCTTACATTATCTTAAATAATATTTTGGTAAAACTGGCCCCAATGTGGCAAACCAAACCCTAATCATGCTACTGCCTCCTCCGTGCTTCACCATTTAGGCGATTATTTTGATACTGATAAATTCCCTTTTTGTGTAGTGCTTTTTCTTCCCAATAAATCCAGTCTTTATTTCAGGAGTCACGGAATAATTTCCACGTAGCAGCGCTGCAGACTGATACGGAATCACGGACGTTCTTTGCCTCATCGAGAATTCATCATTCTTGCCTTTGGAGTGATCTCAGGTGGACAACCACTTCTAGAAGTAGCCGCAGTCCTTTAAGTGTATCAGTTTATAGACTAATTTTATTGATTTTGTTGATAAAATTAGTCATAATTGGTCTTTGGGTTCAGTTACCTTTTTCTTCCAGCGCTGGGAATGTTTCATCTGTGTCTTCAATAAAAAACTCTAATTGTTTGTTTCCTAGAACTCCCGATGTTCACAAACTCCTCTTTGGAACCTGTATACTGTAGAACAAAGTGAACATTGACGTCCATTATCAAATATTGAAATCAATGTTTAGGCACCTTAACCTGCAATACCACTAATGGCCACTAGATAACGGTTTCAAAACATCTCCAGCTCCTCCCCCACATTGTTACGGCTAATCATTCTGGAGTCCTTCGCTGTGCTGGTGGATGCTTCAACTCAAAATCATTCAAAAGTCTATAGATATGAAATTCTCTGTCACCGAGGTCCCGTTAATTCTCAAAGGCTTGAATCAAACCTTACTAGACTTCCCATTCTCAGTTCTCGAGGATGTCTCACCTTCCATCCTGAAAGCTTTGTAAATTCAAACTACCTGGTGGGGATTTTTGAGCTTTTAAGCTTTTAAGAAATCATATGCGAATCACTGACCCTCCAGTCTTGTGTCGACTGTAAGTTATTTACGCTTCATTCCCCTTTTAACTTTAGTCCTCTGGCTCTACTTTCTTGCTTAAACTCTGGGTTGAAATGACCAACAGATGAATGCCGCACATAAGCCCTCAAAACTTTGTGTACAGATTTTATTTACAGCCAGCGGTGTGTTTGATCATGAGTCAATTTCAACCAGTCAGATATGCAATGAAGCACTTCAAGGTGGTAGATGTTTAAATAGTACAAATGTTTGTGTTTGTGGCATGAGAAGATAACTTTGAGCCTGATGAGTTTGATTGTGAATCATGTTAACTTTGCAAAAATGTTTTGCATTGGAGTTTATGTTTTAAATATGTGATGAGTTGACACGTTTTTGTGGGCACGGGTTTCAGTGAGAACAATATGCAGAGTAAAGGGAAGTAAAAAGTGTATTCAAGGAGCATCCTTGGTGCTCTTTGTTGAAGATATTGCCCTTAAAATGAAACATTTTCTCAAAGTGAATTTGTAAAAAGCGTACCAAAGCTTTGGCCGTGAAAACAATTTCAAGAGCACTGGTGTAGGGGTCAGCCGAATACTGTGTACAAGAATCACTTCAGGGCTGAAACAATACACCCAACCCTGATACAATAATACTTCTGGCCTCGGGGAGCACACACACACAAACACACTCTGCTATGTTCTCTGCCTTCTGTTGCCCCAAGGTTGAAACTGTAAACCTAATCACCAGGTACTCAGTGGATGCAACACTTTTTTTTTTTTTTTTCTTTTTTATGTGTGTGTTTATGTGTTGGGTGGGTGGGGGGTGTTTGTGCGGATGTTTGTGTATAAGCAGACTCTCAGCACCGCCGCATGCGCAGTAGATGACTATGTCTGTTGTTTTTATTTCATTTTCATTTTTTTTTTTTTTCTTTCCGCGTCTCCAACTCTTTTGTTAAGATTTGCGTAGAGCAGCATCAAAGTGAGGAGCGCTGGATGTGGGAGTTAAAATAGTCCACGAGTTTTCCTTTGGGTAAAACCTTCAGTGTTTGTGTCTGTACTTTCCTCATCTGTAATTATACGGTGCATGTGCGTGCTCGGCTGGTATCAAGTTCAAGCAGCAACCGGGCCAAGAATGTGAGGAAAAAGAGGCAGAGCATTTGTCTTTTTTGTCAGAAAGCTGGCAGTTTGATTGCAGTCCATGTGTCGAAGTGCCTTTGGGCAAGGCGCTGAACCCCACATTGTCTTCAATGCGTTCACTGGTGCGAGATTGTGTTTGATAAGAAACATCATCTCGATTCGGTAGAAACGTCTGTAAATATATGTGTGCTTGCGTGAATGTGACGTGAGTGGCTTTAGTAGGCAAAATGTTCAGAAATGTCCCATTAAAAATGCAGGTTAGTTCAATTTCTTTATTACGGCCAATTTAGTTGATTTCAAATGGTGGACTTGACTCATTTCATAGCGGTTTATTTTGGTTAGGAACTATCATTACTATAAAGTTCAGAGGAATGCAAATGTTGTTGTCCTGTTTTGCGTTTGGCATGTTTGCTTGACTTCCTCTTTTATTTTGAAAGCGTTATTCCTCGCGTGAGACTTCTTCCGTTCTCTGGTTTAATTTTTCACACCTGTGTCTAATCAGTACTGTGTCTATATGTTTTTCCTGCGCTTGGTCTGTCATCATGTTAGTCTGTTGTGCCTGCTGTGAGTTTTGGATCCTGCTGAACATTGTTTTTATTTATTAAAGGGCTTTTTCTGATCCTCCTCCTGGAGTCTCCTGGATTTGGACTCTCGACTTACTGCTGTCAGTAGGCTTGCGATTGTCTTCCATGCAGTTTATAATACCCGTCCCACACAGTCTACGCTCTGGTGCTCCCTCTTTTTATCTGTGAGCGTGCTCGCTTGAAGTACTGTCGTCGACTGTCAGAAGCCGTTTGAGTTTGTCAGAGTGTGTACTCTGCAGAGGGATCAATTAACACGTGCTTTGTTTTTATGCGCTACATGGAGTCTGTTATGTTATTTCTTTCTTGGTTTTGTAAAATGCTGTTTACTTATTTTGGAAAAATGCTTGGTGACTGCTTTAAAAAAAAAAAAAAAAAAAAAATCCCACATAGTTTCTCATTTCTCAGAATTGTAAGTTACCATTTAAACTGCAGACTTGGCCTCAAGAATGACTCAAATCAAGCCATGACACGCGTCCGATTGGCTCAACATGTACAGTTTGCACAGGTGGAAGGAGAGAGAAACATTTTTAGGTTGAACTTTTAGGTTGTACTGCATGTCTACATGCAAACAATAGTGGTGTCCATATGCTTGGCAGGGCATCTTTAAGTATATATTTATCTGTAATGCAATATGCCTGCATGCCAGACTGAGCAGCGTCTCTGTGTAATAGGTTTGGGGAGTCAGCAGGGGTCCCACGAGGATGATTAGTGGACCTTACCAAATGTCATTAGGGTATAATGAAAAAGCAACTCTGGTAATGGTGCTTAATAAAGCGAATGGGTTGCTACATTACCACAATGTGCAGATACGCTTGTTGGCATGTCAGCACCTTTCTGGTTTATATACATATATATGTCTTTTGAGCGGCCCTACATCCCACATCTGAGGAAAACGGGAATCTAGGAGTGAAAAAAACTGAGCTGGGGCTTTTAAAATATCCTAGACTAACTATATTCAGGATGTGGATGTGCATGTTGTGGATCCACAGCTTTAATGCATTTGTGCAGATTTCAAAGTTTGTATACTTATCCAAGGTCAAATTTAGGCTTTTTAAAGACACATATAAAAAAAACAAAAAACATTAGGTGGTAAATAATGGTGGTAAAGTTGGCTCTGGAGAGTTCATAGTCAATTGTCTTAAAACTGAAAGGTCACGGAGATCAATCCTCAGCCTCATCATATGCCAAAGTGTCCCTGAGCAGGACACTGAATCCTGGATTACCGCCATTGTCCCAGCGAGCTCATAGTGCTGGACCCTAAGCCCAATTTAATGGGGAGGAATTGCATCAAGAAGGGCATGTGCTATAAAAACGTATAGCAAATCAATACACAGAACACGATGATCCCCTACAGAAATAAGTTGCTTGCTTGCTAATAAAGATGGTATTATGTGGTAAACAATCAAGATTGTGATTTGTTAGATAGATATAAAACTAAACGAAGCTGCATGTATTTTATGTTTCAAAATGAGTCATTTGTGTTAATTGGATTTTATTTTCATCACCAAAAAATTCGACTAAACTGCTACCAATCCAGCTTTTAAAGCTGAACCCCTCTTAATTTTTTTTTTTTAAGATGGGGAAAAAAGGAACGTTACATATTTACTAGAATAAATACACATGACGATGCATGAATAAACAAAACAAAATGGTAGTAAGAGGAGGTTATGGCCTCCACATTAGTGGTCTCGAACTGCAGTCCTTGAGGACTCGTGACCTGCATGTATGAGATGTTTTCCTGCTTCAAGACACCCGGGTACAAATAAATGTGTCATTGACAGACTTGTGTAGACCTTGAGGACAAGCTGATGATGATGAATCAGCTGTGTTTAAAGCACAGAAGAGCAGAACTCCTGGGTCGTCCTCACAGGACCTAACTCACCTCAAATTTCCTCAATAGATGTTGGACACCAGACGAAAACAAAGTTCTGCAAGGATGATGTGTCGAGAGCAAACTGCGAGAAACTCCGAACCAGGTCTGCGAGAAAAAAAGATGAGAACAAATTTCTTTTGTAAAAGTGTGTTTTAAGCTCTAAAACAACAAAGTCTGTTAGACTGAGCAGGTTTTGGTAGCCTAAACCCACAACATAAAACCAACTCATTAACATATCATTATGATCATGATGATTTAGTTCGTCATGATTCACGACCCACGAGTAGCATAATTAAACTTCTCTGACAGCACAACATTCCAACAATTAATTAAAAGTTGGTTATAATTGGACAAAAACTCCTAAATATTGCAAAAACCTTTTTACGCTTTCAGGAGGTGGATTTTTAGGAGATTCGATAATCCAGTTTACAGCAAAGGTGTAATGGAAACACTTATTGTGCATTGCCACGTCTCTGGCAGCACATATATCAATAATCATTTAAATGATGATCCGCAGCAATCACAAAGACTCAAGATGTTTTTGTTCATCTTCTTCAACAATGAGATTTTCTTTTCGTTGTTTTAAAGAGAAGCCTTGCAGGACAAAATACAGACAGTTACGAGAATTGTGCGTAATCAAAAAACACAGTTCAATGGAAACATCGGCCACCTGCAGCACTACCTTTTATATAAAATTTAGAGTTTTGATTTTTTTTTTTTTTGTGTAAGTGTAACAGAAACATGAGAAAAGGTGTGAATTTTGTTGGCATCTTACTGTTATCGCTATGGTGACGAAGTTCTCTAGATGTTCCATACATAAAAAAATGACATGAAAAACTCGTTTTGCCTCAAAATTTCACACACCGTGCTAGTGATGAGCGTAATCAAAACATTATGTGCACTTTTTGACTACGCAGATCCTTTTATGTGACTTTACACAACCGCTGCAAAAAGCACCACGCAGTCCGTTTTCAGTTTTCATTTTAAACTCTCGCACTTTTATTTCATTTTGACATCCAACAAGCAAATTATTCACGTAGACAGCGATTTGTGAAAAGAGTCGCAACTTCTCCAAAAATTTCACTTTTCGAACCATGAAAGCGCATTAAAATTCAAGCCGCCACACAAACGCTGGTGCGAGCGCGTATTCGTGGATGTGTGTAATGTCGTGTATAAATCCAGACGGATTTTCCACACACGTTGTCAGTAGTGGCGCCAAAGGAGGTGCTTTCATTCAGTAGCTAATACAGTAATCACAGTCGGGGGAAAAGTAATGTCTGTCAACTGTGCCATCAGTCAGCTGCTGTGGCCTTGACTTTACTATTGACTGTGTTAGATGTATCACTTTCTGCTTCATTATGCGCTTGTATTTGGTGTGTACGGTGTATGTATGTGTGTTACGGCCTTATGAGTCATTCTGTGGAGTGCAGCGACTAGCTGCCTATTATGCCTGCTGTTAAATTTAAGAACTGTTCAAAAAAAAAAAAAGAAAAAAAAAGCCCAGTGGTTCTGCAGCATTAAACGGCTGTCTGTCTTTCTTGTCTTTGACAGGGACCAACAGTGAAGGGCAAACTGGGATGTGAGAGTAATCCATTCTCCCTCTTCCCTTCAGTTTCTGTCACAGCATCATCTCTTTGTCTTTGAGTCCCAGAATAGCTGAATACTTACTCTCATTTAATGTTACTATCCAAAAGACAACAGACGGCGGAGGCACATACTCAAAAAAAACACATATCTGCAGACGCAGCCTACTCTACCCATTTAATTAAGCACTCTATGAATAATTCAGTTTGAGCCTCTGGGCTGAAGATAATTATACTGATCAGGATAATAATGTTTATTTTGCTTTTCATTGTATTAAGACATCAATATCTCTGTAGCGCAGTGTGGACAGTTTGCAGCTACACTCCCATTGCCTGAAGCACCACCTCTAATAACTGAGTGGCAATGTCTGTCTTTGTCTTTGTGTGCGTGTAAACCTGGCGTACATTTTTGTCGTTACTTTAATTTGCCTTCCTCCCAGAGCCTAATTGCATTTTTTTTGTTTCTTTTACTTTTTTATTTCCTGGATGAAGCTATGGATTGATATAAGCGATCTTAAGGGTTGCAGGTGCACTTTCCAGCTCTGTGATTATCCATCTGTGACATTGGAAATGATGACTGCTCTCAGTCCTGGTACAAATACCAGAGCCCGTAATCCTCAGTTTAGCAGATCAATAATATATAAAGTGATTACAGTTTAGCTCACTGGGCACAGCAGCTGTTCTGAATCCTATGTGGCTTCTATCAAGTTCTGATTAGTCAATGATTGTCTATTCTTTCCCGGGCATATGGAATCAGCAGTCTATTCGCTGCCACTGTATAGTCATTGATTAACCCTGGCAACAGATGGAGGAATAGTGATTATGGTGCATTGTCGGTCTGCACTCTGGTGCATTGCAACACACTGGGTAGTCCTCTCTGAATGGGAGAGATTTTCTATTCTCTACGGAGATCATTGTGAAGGTTTTCTTTTTTTATTCCATGCCTGAAAGGTTTGTAGAAATGGAATGGTACCAGACTGAATCGTGAGCTAAATCTGTGACATCTTCCCAGAAAGCAGAAAACATTTGGGTCTAATCTGGGCTAACCTTTTGGCACTTGAGGCTCATTTATGTCAGGGGCCAAGAACTGGGCCAAACTTAAGTTGTGGCATGCATCGTATGAGCCAGATCTGAGCCAAGGTTAAATGTTGGGGTTGACATTTGAAAACACTGATGTGGGATTTTTTTGGTTTGACTGCTTTTATTTATTACAATATAGCAATCATGGGGTTATATGACGATCTGAGAGTGCAAGACACGGAGGTGCAATTTTAGATTCATTAAATCGTTAGCCTGAAGATCCAAACCAGTCTATGATAACACAGTTGTGCCTATCTGTAATCTAACTTCCATCCATACCTCTAGGACTAATCTGCGCCTCACTATATATCTTGTCATTACAATCGCAAGGGGCAAGTTTTTGTCCAAATGACTTAAATGTTAGAATAAGAGTCAAAAACGTAGAAACTGGTACACGCATCCAAACAAGAAAAGTCTAACATTTCTTGCTGTCATTTCCAAAGCTCAGAAGGCATGTGTCCCAGTCTCTCTGAAAGACCATGCCCAGTTGACGTCTTCTCCTTCTGGACCTTACCAGCAGAGAAAAGGTCCATCTGTGGAGCTGGTCCTGCTGGAGTTAACCCCACAATCTCTGGGGCCCATGGACTGCCAGGACAGACAGCAAGGTTCTGGAGACGAGCAGTCACACAAACATGCGTGAAGGCAAACTGAGCAACAGATTGTGTGTGTGCGTGTGTGTGCGTGTGTGTGCGTGTGTGCGTGTGTGTGCGTGTGTGTGTGTGTGTGTGTGTGTGTGTGCGCGTGTGTGTGTGAGATGTTAGTTGGAAATTTGAGAAACTCTTATGTCCCGTCAGTGTCCACCTCATTTGATTAGTTGCCTTGAGGGGCCCGGCAAATCAATAACTGACTTCTGAAGCCCTCTTCAGCTCAGCACACACACACCTACACTCACACACATACACGAATGCATGCACAAAGCTCCTCTTCAGTTCGCTTAGGCCAAGCCGTCAATCATCGCTGAGTGGACAGGTCCAGTCTGGCCTAACCTATCGAGGATGCTGGAGGGGGTGATGTGTGTGTGTGTGTGTGTGATGTGTGTGTGTGTGTGTGTGTGTGTGTGTGTGTGTGTGTGTGTGTGTGTGTGGATGAGATATTACTTGTCTGCTTGGTCCATCTGTCTTGTGCGTGACCACCAATTAGTTCATGTTCCTTGTTATCCCTGCCAATTATGCCAATATGTTGAGGTGGGCCGCTGTCAACAATCCTTAAATAAGACTTTTTGCCCTTTAAACCTCATTTAACGTTGTGTAATAACCTGAGAAACAAACTTATTTAACTTGTAGGTCGATCGTTAGGAAACCTGGGTACTCAGGCTGGATGACATCATCGCCCAGTACAACCACAATCCCCAACTGCTGAATATTAGGTTAACTGCTGTGCTCAAGGGCACTTTGACATTAATGCGGAGGGAGATATTTTATCATCCAAATTTTCCCATGTGGTCCAGTAATTGGAACGGTTGGAACAAAAGAGCCATTACGCAGGCACCTGCAGCTTTATAAAGTGGCTAAAAAGCATTTAATAATGACAATGGAGGCTTTGTGCACGGCACAACAAATGGCGGTGTTTAAATAACCTCTAAAAGTATAATAACATAACAATAAAATCAATGAACAACTGGAACACAGAGTGTGTGACTGGTCAGATATGCAAAGCTGCTTGAGGCAAAAAAATAGGAAAAAAGAAGAGAGAAAATCAGGAGCACTTTTGTCATTACATGAAAAAAAAAATACACGACTTTGTTCCACTTCCCGTGGGCTGCGTTATGATGACCAAAGTCTCCTTACTGTTGTTTCTGCACATCCGATTGATTGTTAAATGGAAATGGGGAACTTGTGTCATGACTTTGTCTAACGTCTCGTATTAATGAAGGGTATGACCACAAGTCGTCTCCTTAATAAACCTAAGATCCCTGGCTTACACCTGCAAGAGGGACCCATCTGGACTTAAAAATAAGCTCCATATCAGATGGCCACCCTGATCGATTCTGGTTCCGCCAGAGGTTTCTTCCTGTTTAAAGGGGAGTTTTCCTTTCCACAGTCGCCTGGTGCTTGCTTGGGACGGGAGATTGTACAAACCAAGGTTTTGATGCAATCTGTTGTTTTCCATAGTGAAGCAATAATTATGATTGGTAATTTATTGACGTTGTATTATTTGGGATAGACTAGCAACCTGTCCAGGGTGTACTCCTGCCTCTCGCCTATAATGAGCCGGGATAGGCTCCGGCAGGCTCCTGTGACCCGTGCAGGATTGTATTAAGTGGACTAATCTGAGATGAGTTGTTACATGAATTTCTCACAGTGATTCTGCTTTTGCTGGCCTTTGTTTAGTTATTTAGTTAGATTAGTTACTTATTTAAACTAACTAATCAATATTGTGTGGCATTCACAACCTGCACAATCAAAGTGACAGGTGCTACTTGACTACGACTGATTCTGACCCCGGGGCTCATGCTTGTCAGAGACGTCGGCGCTCCTTCCTCCTGGTCATTCAAGATCCCCGCCTTGTCTGGTTGTCCCGGCTAAATGAAATCAGAGTGTTCGACAAATAGCCTGTCCACCCACGCCCGTTCTTCGCCGTCAACATTATAGACACTACGGCGGCGAACTAATTTAACACACTCAATTTCACACAGACACACATGCTTAAACCCGTATTGTCACCCTCCCTGGGGTGCTGTCCAGCCACCGAAACGCAGCTCGCCGCCCACGTTGCTGTCACTCTCTTGTAGCTCCGCCCGTCCACTTATCCGTCCCACGCACACTTTAATGCAGTGATTTGCCGCCCGCGTATGCCAGTTAACCTGCTAATGAGGCGACATGGGTCGCGTGGCCTTCCCCGACGTCCCCGCCCACCCTCTTTCCCAGAGGAATGTTGTGACCCGTCCATGTACCACTGTTTTCCTGCCCACGCTGACTGTCTGATGGACCTCCTCTTCTGCAGGAGTGACTGACTGAAGTGCAGACTGGTCGACTGGACGAGCATGCTGGGATAGTGTGGGTATACGTAGGTATAGACTGCAGCGTGAGGGGCCAGATGGCGCTATAGTTGTGACACACTTGGCCAGAGTACACGAACAAACAAAAAAAAACTACTATATAAAGGTTTAATGTTTTGCAACCAACAAATTGCAAAAGAAAAATGTGTTGCATCCATTGCAGGATATAAAAAATATACATGACTGTCTAAAGGTGTCACATACTAAAGGTGGGGTAAGTAGTTTCTAACTAGAACGCTTTCTGTCCTATTCAGTGAATGAAATGTTCTTTCATGACGGCGGATGTTTTCTCAGAGAACACTAGAGTCATGGCTCCCCGTGTTTGTTTGGTGTTTTGTTCAAATATCAAGATGTGGCATCATCGAGAGTTTGCTTACCCACACGTCTTTTACATAATCAGAACCAGTTCTAGAAATCCACTTGAGTTTCATCGCAAGCGCTGTATGTAACTCCCATTTACTATTATTTTGATGAATAGTAAAACATTGCTGCAGGTCTACAGTACACTCACAGAAATACCATTCAATTTGCAACCTTTCTTTTGGAATAAAAGTGTTTTTAATTAAATAACAAAAGGTGCTCCTTTTTAGCGAACTCCAAGAAGAAAGCCGTGTTTCCATGGTCTTTCTTCTGATATGCGTTGGCAGATCACTATCTTCCCACTCCTCTGCTTTGACTGTTACAGCAAACACATTGTCAACAGAATTTAATAGATCTGTGAAAGAGAAGCAGTTAATTCACTTAATATTCATCACGCTAAATATGCTACACACTTCCAGTTCTCACACTATCAGGCCAAGAAGCACAATTAAAACCAAACGCTGATGGACACTTATTCCAGTACCAATTGATATGCATCATCTGTCTTGTGTGTGTGTGTGTGTGTGTGTGTGTGTGTGTGTGTGTGTGTGTGTGTGTGAGAGAGAGTTTGTCGGTGATGATCATCTATTGTGTGTGTGGTATAATACCGAACACTTGACTGCACAACTGTTTCTCTCTCAGTGAATAAATTAATACTTGATAAATAAGCAAATGAATTAACGAATGGATGGGAGGAGAGAATGGGAGGAGAGGAATGGGGGCAGGAAAAACTTTCTCATCAGAAAAATTTAATTTCTCACTCCGACACCCACGAGAACAGGGGGAGGGAGGCGCGGGTGGCGGGTAATGGATGTGGGTGCATTTTTGTGTATGTGTGTGTGCGGGATTCATTTTCAGCTTTTCTATCACACTCTCCTGAGCACTGACATGTTTGCATGTTGTTTTTTTTTTTTCCTCCTTTCCCTGAGATCCACATTTCAAAAACATATGTGCCTATTATTGAACACAGCACAACACTAGGTGGCTGACAGAGTGGATACGAGGAGCTGTGATGTTGGTGCTGCTGCAGTTTCAACGCAGTTTATTGATGTGTCCATTACAATAAGCCAGCAAGGCCTTAAAGTGATGTAGCCACCCCTGCATTTCACTTTACAAAGGAAAGGAGGAAAAAGGTGCATCTTTGTCCTGCATCCCAGCAGTGGTATTCACGCTGAGCTTAAGAACAGCGTATATTTACAGGAGATGTACTGTACCTGTTACCAGTATAATAATAAAATCTTCTGCACTATCTTCTGAACTATCCCGAGAGCCATCAATCAAAGGTCAGGTCGGAAGCCTTGGCAGCTCATTGGCTGACCCCTGGAGGCTGGATCCAAAACTGAGTCAATCTCCATCTACTGACATATTTACTGTCTGGTTAAAAAAAAAAAAAAAAGTTTGTCTCTAATGCTAGATTTCACATCCATGACAACTGTAGGGGGTTCATTTTTATTTATTTATTTATTTATTTGTACCACCGTCTATTGATCATCTATACCTTGGTATTCCAATTCAGGGTCATGGGATTTGCTGGATGCTATTTATTCTTTCCTTAAGTGAAAATGTAGGGATGCACTCCGGACGGGTTTCCAGTCCGTCGCAAGGTCGCATATAGACAAACAATCACACACACGCCGAAGGAGCTGTGAGCTCTTTGAACTCCTCAGAAATCGTTTGGAGGATGTCACAGAGCATTTAAGCGGTAATGTTTAGAGACGATGTCCTGGCCTTGGGTTAACTCCGGCCAGCAGCCTTCAGCTGAGGCGTAGTTTGCTGTCTGCTCAGCTAAGCCTTGCCCCCAGACCGTTCCAGGTCAGGCCAGAATCAGTCAAGGCGGTTTCTTAACACCAGAACAGTTAACAGCAGAAGGAAACTATATCAGTTCACTGGGTGTGATAAGTAGCTAAAGTTGTGGCAGCTATTTAATGCCATAGATGGCAATGCAGTTGTCACTCAAAAAACATGCTGTAAGTTAAATTATTTTACCCGATGAAGTGTTTGACAGGCATGTCTTGTCGTCTTCACAGCAACTTTAAGATGAGATGAAGATGAAAATGCAGAAAACAGTTTTTGTCTACTGTATATGCATAATTGGCCCTAACAACGAGAGGCTGATGATGAACAGCTGCTGATCACCTGCTGCATGAGACACGAGCGGCTTCTTTCCTATTCTATGCTGAAAGCTGCATTTCTTACAGCGGAAGCAAAGATGTAAATAGGTGGTAAAGAAGACATTATGTCCCAAGTTGTTTAGCTCCGCGTGGTCTCGTGACGACTTCTAGTTGGGTTTGAGAGGGGGCTGCACAAGGTTGACGTGGCTTGAGGCGTCTGCTGTGGCTCAGAGAACAAAGTTTATTTGAATCAAGTATACGTACGTGTCAGATAAGCAGTCAAGAAAAGCACGAGTACAGAACAGGTCTACAAGAAGTTTGTTCGAGGGTAAATGTTAAAGGAAATCCGTAAACGAATTATACTGAAGTCCAAAATTGCGCTTAACTGAAACAGGACGGAAACATGTTGAATTAGTGAAGCAACGCAGCAATAAAAAAAGCTGTTTGTTTATGGATTTAATGAGGATGTGTATTAAGTTTTTGAATTGCTGCATATAAAAAGAAGAAATCATAAAAGATCGTCCACTTTGTGCCATGATAATGTGTGTGGCTCCGAATTCGCAGTATGCAATTAGAGCCTGATTTCCCTCGCTAGTCATCAGTGGTTCCAGTAAACCGTGGATTGGCCCAGCGGAGATACTTGGCCAGTCATTTGGGGTTAAGGATGACTCCGTTGGGCTGGAACGTGGCCACACTGGTGAACAGCTCTGCCGGTTTTGTTTTGATCCAGTCCTTTGCACAGCATTCTGTTTGGAAGACTTTCCGGCGGATTACATATACCATGAAAAGTAGATTACCACACTCACTGGATGCTGACCAAAGACTGCTGAGAGATGAGGTCTGCTAAGACCACTCAGATACAATTATTTATTTTGGTGCCCTACTTTTTTGGATGCATTTTCTCGCAAATGTGGGAATTCCTGAGATGCCTCTTCGAGTTTTCATTGTCCCCTCCTAAAAATGACTGTACACTCAGTGGAAAAGGAACAAGGCCAGACTAAACACTTTGAATCTGTCACACAGGCAAAATAAAGAGGCTAAATTACCCAGTTAACCAAATGGCAGCAGAGGAAACAAAAAAAAAAAAAAAAGCCATGAAACCTATTTTATGGATGTTCTGCAGCCTAGTGATGACCTTTCCTTATAACACAGCTATCGTTGGTATTTTTTTTTTTCTTTTGTGGTGTTTCCAGACTTTTTCTCTGTGTGATTGTCCTGAGTGTGCCCTTGAAGAGAGCAACAACAGACGCTGCAGAGATCCTCGCTGTAAAAGTGATTTTAATTATTAATGCAGCGCCTGCAAACTGGCAGAACACCAAACTGCCCGCCGACGGCTGCTACATTTCACTCACTCGCTGCTGCGAAGGATTCTCGCTGTGCATGCTCCCACACACGTCCGTGCACAAACACGTGCATGCAAAAGCACACATCTGGAGGCATGAAACCCACAGCAAATGTACGTACACATACAACACACAGTCGGTTTTTATGATTTTTCTCTTTATACGTAATAGGCTTGAAATAAAACGTAAAGATGTAATCAAATTATAGACTTTAAGCTTTACTTCCAGAGGTTACACAATAATATGCCATTTAGGAATTGCAGACAATTTACGCACAGTTCCTCTGTTATCTGTTAACAAAATCCAAAGGCCTAGAAGACTAGAGTGGATAAGCTTCTCCTCGTTGAAGGAAAAACCCCTTCAGAACATAAACGGAAGTAAAGACAAGGTGCAAACTGCCGGTAACATTTAAGAGCAGGAGAAATCAGGTTTGACGTCGCCGGTAAACTAAAACGGATAAAACCGACACAAACTTATATCAGATTGATGGTAAAGACAAGTCCGGAGAAGGAAACGAACGTTAAAATCCACTGTGGTATGTAGAGGTAAAAAACAAAACAAAAATTCCATCCAAATACTTTAAAATTGAACGATATGCAGCAGAACCCTTGCAGCCATTTGCACGCTCCACTGCCCGCCGAAAAACAACAAAGCACTTCCATTGCGTGTCTCCCATGAACGTTATCACACACATCACACACAAATACACACACAAACACACACACACATCAGCAGATCCAGCATAGGTCCGCGGGCACACTCAGGCCATTTGGAGTATTTCTTCTATTCAGGGTGTTGTGTCCAGCTGTCAGCAGGCTGTCAGCGCGTTCGGTTGCCAGGCAAACAGCCCCACCTCCTCCCAATAATAAAATATGCCTTTAAAATGTCACTCGCTCCCGAAAGAGCAAAAGGAGAGGCAACAAATCGATTCACATTAGTTGTTCAATTGACTTTCCCCTGAACTTAGCCCCAACTCTCCTTGTCTTACCCAATGCTGTGTTGTTGTTTTTTTTTTGCCTTTTTTCCCTGTCTTGGCCCTTGCCGTTCCCCTTCCTTGTCACCTGCATTGTTTAATGTTGCTTTCCCTGCTTTTACAGGTTCACAAATCTCTCCTCCTCCTTCCTTCTTCCTCATTTCCTCTCCACTTTCTCCCCCAGTTAATCTAGGTGAATGAATGCAGCAGCGGCTTCGGCACAACTTATTCACTCTCCTCGCCGACCACCATCGAGGCAGCACTCATTTCAATTTTCACCTCGTTTTAGACTTATCACATTGACATCATTAAGGCTCCCTCTCAGCGGCGCACTCATTCGTTATCCTCTCCATTTTACACCTTTCTCTCTCTCTCTCCTTCTGTTTGTGTGCCTCTCCCTTTCTCCCCCTCTCTCCTTATCTGTCCCGCTCATTGTCAGAGGATTTAAAAGGCTCTCTGTCTGAGAGCAGCGAGTGTCTGGGCTTTGGTTTTTCAGCCCAGTGACAGAGACCTGTTGGAGTCTCCTTATTCAGAATGAAAGACTGGGACATTTTTGCCTTTTTTAAAAGGGATAGCGGGGAGCTGAAACAGGCCCGTACGCCTGAAAAAGTGATGCGATTCATTCTGTTTATTAACTTTAGCATTCATAATATTTATTTCCCCACAGCAAGCTCAGAGAGGGGTTTTGAAATCAATTTCAAGACAACCTAACAGAGGAATCGGGCTGATATTTCAGAATAAAATGACTGGAATCATCATGTTTCACCCTGATAACATGAAACCGTGTTTTTTTTTTTTTTTTTTCACGCTTTGTGAACAGTTTGTCATGTTGCATATGCCAATAAAGTCAAGTCAAAGTATCCCACAAAGAAAAGTAGTTCACAATCGATCGTCACTAACCTAGAAAACGCAGTGCGTTCAATCAAAAAAGCATTTTCCTTTCAAGATCAGGCGTAAAACAGAAATACAAGTTGTTGTGTCAAAAGATTACAAATATAAATATGAACACAGGACCAACAGTAAGACAAGAAGCTCAGTGTGGTTTGTGTTTTTTAAGTGGAAACACTTGAAATGCACTCAGTACATCACAAAAATCTATACTTGTATTGATCTGATGCTAAATGTTTGGCAACAGTAGTGATTTCATTTGATGAGAAAATGACCCGATGAGTATCTGAAAGTATTCTGTCGTTACAACGATGAGCACGCTTTACAGTCCTCTCCTACGTGCAGCTCCATAAGTGAATGAGAGAGGTTTGGGACAGTGCTTTCGCCCTTAAATGCAAAAGTTCTTTACATTTCCAATTACTCTTTTTGAACTAATGCAACTTTAAATCTGGCTGATCTTCTGTAAAAGTGTAAACGACTGTATACATTATCTGCATTCTGCTATAATATTAAATTGTAATCTTCCTTGGATTTTGAACTTAAACATCATTTGAGATAATGTTTTTTTTTTTTTTGGTCTAAAATACTGACAGTCTTGCAGAGAAGATTGCAAGTCTTTTTGACTGCTTACAATGAGCCAAAATGAAGGCAGCACGTGTGATTTGAAGTAGTGGGCTCCATCAGAAAAGCTGCTGAGCCTGGCGGCCTCCAGATTGCTGCATGCTCTCATGCCCGGCTCTGCAAGCGGAGACACAACTGCGTAATAGGACACTTTTGAGCCCAGGCTTCCGTGTGTTCGTGCCCCAATACACTTAAAAGCGGCGTTTGAATCTTCCTGGAAAGTGCAGAGCTCCTGCGAAATCTCTGCGGCGTTCACCTGCCACAACACAACGCAGCACACAACTGCGCATCGGCTGCTTTAACTGCTTCTTTTCTCAAGACGGCTTTTAGCTGATGAGACGAAGCCAGTGGGCATCTGGGGCATTTTCTCAAACCTCTGGTACGAAGCGAGAAATAACAGAGATTATAACTGTGGGAGAGCGCCGATGCAGAGTTAATTTTGTTACAATCATAAGGACTGATTTGGCATCCTGGCTATGAGTGGAAGATTTCAATCTAAAAATCGAACATGTTTCTTTCTTTGTATCTTAAAAAGAAAAATCTTTTTCAGATTTCTAACTCTTAATGTGTAAAAAAAAAAAAAAAAAAAGGGTTACATTTACAGAATGGTTTAACTAAATTACTAGTTGTTTTTGCTCGGCCGAGATTGGCTGCGTGGCTCCGTCTTCCTCCGCCCACCTGGTGCAAGGCCGCATGCTGGTTGGTCTGGTCCTTATCCTGCCCAGCCAATCAACGCCGTGGTCCCTCTATTTAAACCTCGGCGGTCTCTTCATCAGCTGCAGCTGGTGATGTTGAGTTTTTGTGGCCGTGATGGTTTGTAATGCTTCTTTGAGAAGACTATTGTTAAGTTGTACTTGGTTTTATGGTTTTAATAACATTTCTTATGTTGTTTTGGGGTCCTATGTTTGTATTTTACCCCGTTTTAAGATTCTCTGTGGTGTGGGTGTTCTGGCGGTGAATAAAATGCCCCCCTTTATGCCAGCTTTCTCTTGTTTCTTTCCCAGAACGAGCCAAGTTGTTACATGACTCAAACAAAAATTGGTTGCGTGACCACTATGAAGCGCAATGATTGATAGTGGCTCATTGTATTATGGGATATAGTATGTGAGGTAGACTGGTCAGATGTGTACTGTCATTGAAACCCTCTGGGGGCTTCTCACATACTGCAGATTATACAAGTGGTCACATTCTGCATAATATGTCTTTACATTTTGGTAAAATCCGTATGCATGAGTAGTGTAGTATGCAATTTTGAGAACAACTAATTCAAAATCTTTCTTTCTATTCTCTGGAGATTTTCAACCTATTTTTTAAAATTTCTTTTCTTATTTATACACTTTTTTTTTCTTTTTTGGTCAACACATTTTGCAGTGGTGGATGCTGAGCAGTAACGAGTTTCTGCTGGGAATTCTAGTACTTTTTACCATCTGTCATAAGTCATCAAAACAGTAGTAAGTTATTTACATTTGAAAGCAGCTGACGGAGCTTCTCCGGAGCTAAAATACTCCACAGAATAAAACTCCCAAATTCTTTTGGGTTCAATGGGAAGACTCTGTGGATGTGTGGCAGCAGCAAAATGAAAAGCAAGCGAAAGAAATGTAAACCAAACCAGACGTAGATACAGGAACAGAACTGACACTCGTCTGTATGGATTTCTTAGTATACGAGCAAACTGAGACTGCAGACACACCGGTGAGAGTACAGGAGGAGGGACTGCAGTGCGTATAACCACAAGATGGCACAACCCCGAACATGTTACTATGAAGGAGTGTCTGCACACCTGAGATATTTAACTCTACCGACGCTGAATGTGACGTCATCAGCTTAACCGTTACCAGGCTACAGACTGATGACTCCACTGCAGTCACGGAGGTCTTTGGAGATTTCAGCCAAGCCTCAACTGCAACTGTGCAATTTCTCCCTTTACACATCCCAGATCCACATCCCAGTTTAGCTCCAATCATCTTAACACTGTAAACTGAATTTGTATGCATCCATCAATCCTATATTGAAGTGTATTGCGTCATGTGACCGGCCCAGAGGCCCTGCCCTCGGCTCTCTATTCCCCTCCACATGTACGTGCTTGCAGTTATATGTTACCCTGATGCCACCAGCTCTATCTTATCTTCAGGCCGGCAGCATCTTGTTATCTTGACTTGGAAATAAGCGCAGTCATAATGTGTGGTACTTCCTCTTATCTCAATTCGGTGTTTTCTCAACACTGAATTAGTTTTGCCGTTGTGAATGCTTGACATGCCTTATCTGACTTTTATTGTTGCATTAGAGGCGGACTGCCAGCTCTCCAGCCCTCCTGCAACCCGCTACATCTGACTTTGGACTTGTGTTTTGGCCCAGCGTTCTCTTTAGCTTATCTGAACAGCCGTGTTTTCACAGACGCTGTTTGACACGGAGGACCCCGCTGCGGGTTTGGTAAACCTGACGGGTCGGAGGTCAAGTGAAGTGGAGCTGGCAGAGGTAGAGAAGGTGGAGGAAGGTTAAGACCTCGCTGAAAAGGAGACCAAAGTTAATATCCTCTGTCAGCCCCCTGCGCTTGAACTGGGGGGCTAAAACTAATACCGCCCCTCTTAATCAACAGCAGCGGGCCACATCTGCGTCGCTACAAAGGAATCCGCGCCTGCATCTTGGATCCATTTGAGGGCAAATAAAGTGCCATGTCTGTGTCTCCAATGTCCTCCTTGCCACACCGCAGGCTTTACAAGCTGGGAGTCACAATGCGAGACTGTGCCCCAGGGAGGGGAAAAAAGTGAAAACTTTTCCACCCACACACAGGCAGAGCTCACCTCCCATCTATAAACACAGGCCCAGAATAGGGTGCGGCCCTGCGGTTGGCGTCATTGTGGGAAGGAGGTGGAGAAGGTGCAGGTTAGAGGCTGGCGACAGTGGCAGCGTCGCGGTGAGCCTTACAAGCTTGGCATCATGCAATCGGCGTGTTGTACCTCCCTGCTTTAAGAGCCTGTAAAGACACTTAAAAGCTCAGCACCCCGTACACATGCAGACGGACGTGCTCATGTGCATCGTGTCCATCAAACCTGCCTACACTCGCATACAAACGCTTTGTGCTTTTCTTTTTTTTTGTTTTTGTTTGTGTGTTTTTGGTGCAATAAAAGTCAAAATGAGGGTGCCACATGGGACCGTTTATCTTGCAACAGACCGCTTCTGTCTAATTAGTGCGATGCAGGGCAGAGAAATATGGGCAAGCGTAATTAAAGTGCGGACTCGAGATTTGTGTGTTGTGCATTTGGTCCACGTGAGGGTGTTTGGTTTTTTTTTTGCCCGCGGTATGTGAGGTATGTCTGCACGTGTTTTATCGACACCTCATGACTCTGTTTATGCTTGCGGGGAATAAATAACTACTCGACGTGACGTCACGTCCGTCGAGTCCGTTTTATAGAAAAGATCAACTTTATCAAAGCTCTCGAACTCTTTCGCCTTTCACTCGCGCGTCCAGGTAGGAACGGCGCGTTTTGACTTTACAGAAATGCCTCCAAATACAGCTCACTGCGTCTGTGGTGTCAGGAGTGAGAACATAATCTGAACAGGAAATTGCTTTGGAACGCAAGGGTTTATGGGTATATGGAGACAGATTATAACGTCTTAAAGCCAAGTCACTGATGCTTGGAAAGCATAACAGAAAAAAAAATAACCTTGGGCAGTTTGCAGTCTGGGCTGATGCTAACTCTTATTTTTGTGTGCACTTTTTAACTGTTTCTTTTTTCTGCCTCCGCAGAGGGGAGGGTTAAGTATAGGAGCAAGAAGTCATTACGCTAAAATGAAGTTTATAGGGCTCGAATCCGATTTGTTTTAGTTTCCCCCTTGAGACAAATATATAGCCCAGTGGGATGGCGCAAAAGTCAAATAAACTGTATATTTGCTCTCAGTTGTTTGTTTTTAATTGTCTGGGTTCACCTTTCATTGGGTATTTTGCACCTAAAAGGCAAACATCTTTTTACAGAGAACTGACTTGTTTTAACCATATAAAACTATTACTTGCTCTCAGCTCTTCCCTGTGCATAAAAACACCGTCTAATGCGACTACGCGACATCAAACAAGACTCTGCGGCCTTGTTTCCGCTGTCGTGACATTTCTTCTTTACTTTATCTTTACTTTTTTCTTGTTGTGCTGCTGCACTCCGAAGGGTTTGGGAAAACAATTGTTCCCAGCATAGAATGTGATAAATGGAAACCATATGTCTTTGCGAGGACAGATTGAGCCCTGTGTGCATTGACAGTACATTTAGTCCCACTGGGGTTTCCATCTAAGCCTTGACATTTCCAGACAATATTGCGGTGTTGAGCCACAGTTAGGATTTCATAAGTCAAGCTTACACTGGAGATGTGTGTGTGTGTGTGTGTGTGTGTGTGTGCGTGCGTGCATGTGTGTACACTAACAAAACGATCATCTCGCTCTCTCTCTGCTAGTCATTTACTGTCTGTTGCAACACTTATTACATTTTGCAGTGTGTGTGTGTGTGTGTGTGTGTGTGTGTGTGGGCATCTGTCACAGAACATACTATGACTACCTGAAAATGTGTTTTGTTCACTTATTTTCTTCATCTCTTTCTCTTTCTGTCCTTATTTGTTTCACGAGTCTGCCTGCAGTGTGTCACAAGTAAGATGACTCAGTGTTTTTTTTATTTATATACATTTATCTGTCAGTCCCCATTTTTGTCTTTTCTCCAGGTGTTGGTTTTCTTTTTTCTCTTTTTCCTTGTTTGCTGCCGCTGCATTAGTGTGTTTGGTCTCTGTGGACCTGCTATCTGCTGTGTGATACCTAACCTAATGCTATACCTTTTTTGTACAATCCCCATGGGCAAATGCATTGAAAGGAGAAAAAAAAAAACAGGTTTTCCTCTCTTTTTATGTGCCAGAGGTGTCGGGGAAGGCCTGATAGGAGGCTGAGAAAAGCCAGCTTTTTCAAAATACATTAATAGACTGCGTTTTCTGCAGTCTGTTAATGTATTACAAATTCAGCAGAAATGGACAAAATTGCACTTCTACCCTTGGTAACACTGTGCATATGATGTTATTTTTCTTTCTTGCGTGTATGTAAAAAAAGCTGCTCTGAGCAGAAATTTTATGTCCAATATTGACGTTACGATTTGAGCCTAAACAATCCTACGATAATATATCAAAACCTGACATTTATCTTTTAACATCTAAAAGATAATCTGGCCAGCACAGTTCTGATTAAAGGGAATTTAATGTTTCTTTTTCTTCCTGCTAAAGCTCAAGGTTTGGAAAAGTACCGAACGGCTGACTGAACCAGTGCTGGATGAACTGAAGCAGCAGATTTCAACCTGTGAATTGCTGATTTGTTCAAAAATGCGGAGAATTAAAAAATAAGTGGAAAAAAAAAAAAATCACCCAGTGGAACTGATGTGTCATCACACATACGGTGTTTACAGCTCACCAAAGAGGTTTAACCCTTAACGAGGCAAATAAACATATTCGGGAACTGCAGTAGACTTGCGTATGAAAATTAAAAAATAATAACGAATAAAAAGGTTTTATATTAAAAAAGGTCCATTTTAATACTGTTCATTAACCCTCTCGAGTTGAAATTCTAAAATCTCAAGTAAGTGTATGTATATGTATATGTGTGTGTGTGTGTGTGTATATATATATATATATATATATATATATATATATATATATATATATATATATATATATATATATATATATATATATATATATATATATATATATATATATATATATATATATATATATATATATATATATATACATATATATTAAATAAGCTTCCAATTTGATATATAGACAAAAATGACTCACAAAGCAGTCAAACACCTATGAATTAGTACCAATACATTACTAAATACATTCATTGATGCTTTCAAGCTTTTTTCTGATATTTACTTTTTAAATACTGTCATAGATGCAACTAATAAAAGTGGAGATGGTTTAACTGAATAACCTGAAGTGTTTTGCCCTTCAACTACTATAATTATGTAAATATGGTCCAATGGAAAACGAAGACGCCCAACCCTAGTCTGCAAGTGAGAAGTTAGTGCAGTCGTCATTAAATCATCCACTGGTTTGTGAAGTGTCTTTCAAATGAAAGCCAATCTTGATGAGGTGTAAAAGTCAGAAATTGAATTAATCATGTTTGGAGAAAAGGATATATATATATATATATATATATATATATATATATATATATATATATATATATATATATATATATATAGATATATATATATATATATATATATATATATATATATATATATATCTATATATATATATATATATATATATATATATATATATATATATATATATATATATATAATGTATGCTTGTATTTCAATTTTTACTTCATTATCGCTTGAAAAATGTATATCATATATAATATCAAACAGCTTTTTTGCTTATAATATTGGTGAACCTGCAGGTTGATCAAGTTCCACTTACTTGAAGCAGAGTAACATCGTTAACTGCTGGTAATGACAAAAACCTTTGAAACCATTCAAACATTGAGGACTTATTGCTGTGGAGCAAGTCTGCACACTTGTTTTACAGACTCCTGGCTGCGGACGCCTTGCAGGCTTGTTGTGTGTGTGTGTGTGTGTGCGTGTGTGTGTGTGTGCGTGCGTGTGTGTGTGTGTGTGTGTGTGTGTGTGTGTGTGTGTGTGTGTGTGTTTAAATAAAACCATTTTACAGCAGCGTTGCTGTTAATTTCATCTAAACTCTGTAAAGCGTCTCCACAGGTGTCAGTTACGACACACTTCTAAAGCAGCACATAGCAGCAGTCAGCAGGTTGATCGTATGGACCATTAATGAAACGCTTTCAGGAATGTGACAGTGTTTGTGTGCGCTGGTGGAAACACATCAGAGAGGAAAAAGCAGGAGCCATTTCTGCACTTTATCCCTTTTCCAATATATAACGCTCACTCTGGGAATTCTTTGAGCTGCAGCCACATTCATCGCCTCCCTCTCTCCCCTCATTTGTCTCCCATCCTCTCTCTCTTCCCATCACGCCGCACTGCTTGCGTTCGTCCTCCTCTCAGACTCAAGCATGCGTTGGTGTGTGCGTGTGCTTCCACATCTGCCGTGCGTCTGCACAGCATGTGTCTCATGCGCGAGTGTGTTCCCCCGGTTTTATGCTGATATATTTTGGATGTCTGATTTCTATGCTTGTCTTCATAGTGTGTGTGTGTGTGTGTGTGTGTGTGTGTGTGTGTGTGTGTGTGTGTGTGTGTGTGTGTGTGTGTGTGTGTGTGTGTGTATGCTTCTCTGTTTCTGTTATCAATCAGGACAGTGTGTCTCAGGAGTCATAAATCTCACACCCATCTGTTTTATTTTTTTAATGTACAGCACTCCTGGGATGAGCTTTGTTTGTGTCTGCGTCTCATTACATGCAAGATTTTCCTATATAAATATGGACAAATCTGTTCTAATTGGCTTTATCTCTTTTATCAGTCACCCTGACAGTATGCAAGTAGATGTGTGTGTGCGCACATTTAGAAACGGTGTCACAAAACTGCAGCGTGCTCCTCTGTTCTCTTGCGCGCCTGAGTTTTTACTACTCGTCTCGCGAGGTTTTGTCTGCACAGCATGAGTTTGCATGTTTGCCGGCATGTGTGTGTGTGTGTTTTGTGTATTAATATGTGAGGGAAACAGCTGGTGTGGCTAATGGGTGTCCCTCCCGCATCCCTCCCAGATCCTGTCCTCTCCTGCACACTCTGCTCATTCGACTGAGCACTGCTTCCTCCTCTTCTTCTGCTGCTGCTGCTGCTGCTGCTTCCCTCTCCTCGAGGCTTCAAACAGAAGTGTGTGTGTGTGTGTGTGTGTAGCTGAGGATGATACTGAAGCATATAGGAAGCAGGCTTAACTGTTGATAATGAGAGGGTTGAAACTGGCAAAATTTGAGGTTAGTGTTGAACAAAACGTATTTTGAACAATGCCAGAAGGTGATGGTCTGATCAAAATGGTTAATGTGTACTAATATTAAGATCTTATTGAACATAGTACAGCTCAAAATACTCTTGATCGCACAACACTGTCTAACTATGACCCTTATAATGCCGTTCATTTAGAATCGGAATCATTTATATCTGAATATAAGGTAAATTTATATTCACTAATGAAGCTACAGCTGAAATGTCTGTAAATGGACATGAAGTCAGCTGGAGTGAGATGGGACAAGGTGTGATGGAGGTGAGCGATTCGCTGTGGTGACCTCTGAAGGGAACAGCTTTGTGATGGGTGGTTTCAGAGCTCTGGAAGATGTTGACTTCTCCCAACCTTGGTTTTATCCAAAAATGGTCAAAAGGGCGGACATCCTCATTTCTGAAGTCACTAACAAAACACAGTCGGATAGCCTTCCCGAAGGGGATGGTGGCTCAGCTGCAGCAGCAGCTGGCAGCTGCCGCAGGTGACAGCCGACCATCTTAAGGTCACCACAAGGCTGTCAAAATCAGCCAGGTTGTCAGTGACGTGAAATCCATCAGGGTCAACGGAGATTGACTCAGCCAGTCCCAGTGACTAATATAATGTTAATACTGTCCTCTGAGAAGGTTTTCAATTATTAGTATACCACAAAAAAGGAGCTTTTGAAACAAAATACTACACATTTTTCAATGCTGAAGTACAAATTACAAACTACATTACTCCCTTGTCTTGAGGAATGATTTATGGTAATGATGGGGAAAAACGGGGGATTTTTGAATAGTAATGTGACCACAATGCAAATTCAAATCAAAGCGAACAGCATGGTCTTGAGGTCCAGAGAGAATGAAAGAGGGACGGAGGAGTGCGGCTCAGAAAGGGGTTATGCATAAGCAAGTTCAATTAGCAGAATTTACCATATTCATTAGTGCCATTAGCAGCCAGGGTGGGATTCTTCATGAGTGTGCACTTTTGGTAGTTTGAGATTTGATTTTTTTTTTTTTTTTTTAAAGTGGGCTGTCAAGACCAGAGAACAAGACACGGGGCGGGCGAGAAAGACATAGTTTAGATTAGCATTTGTGAGCGCGTCCCTGCTTGTTGTTGCTCAAAGACTCACGCGACACTAACGCAGATGCATCGAGGAGTGTGTGTGCAGCGGTGCAGGCCGCTTCACCCCCAGAGTGTGTGTGCAGTTCGGCGTCCCGGCTCGCGTGCCTTTTCTTCATAAAAATGCCACTCAACTCCTCCGCTGAGGAATCAGGAGCAGCTGGCGGCATTTTCTCTCCTTTTTCCTTTTCAATTCTCTCCTTTTCAGGCCACTCCAGTTGCCTCTTCACCAGTCACTATCTCTCTATTTTTAGTTTCCTGCTCTCATTTGTGCATTCCTCAGTTTATATCCTCTGTCTAGCTGTCTTGTGCTCTATCCTTGACTTCTTTTTTTTTTTTTTTTTTTTCTCGCTTCTTTTGTTTTTTTCTTTTTCTAGTTGCCAAGTTTGAAGAAACCCACCGGCTTCTCCAGCTTCCAAGGCCAGGCGCTTCACTTTTCACCCACTCCTAAACACATGAATTATTTGTATTCATGATCGGACAGGCCACTGAATACTTCTTTTAATTTGAATTATTTTCAGGTTCAGATGAAATTAAATTGTGAGGGCTGCTGCATCCTGGCAGTGGTGCTCACTTCTCCACAATCCTCCACTCATTGTAGTTAAATGATAGGGGGAGTGATGGAGAACCAACAAAGGAAACCTCACACCACCCTCCTGGTGTCCCTGCACCGAGACTGGGAAGCTCATTAGCACCCTCTGCTGGCAGGAAGAACCACCTCGGCAGGCCACTTGTTGCCTCCTCCCTCCACCCAGCTGGTTTAATTGTGTTCTTATTTATGTATTTCACAATTGATTTTTTTCACTTGAAGCTGATGTGGCTCTAATCCACAGTGACTCGCTGTCATGGTTTGATGGATGGAACAAAGCCAGTAAGCAAACACAATGCAAGACAAGTGTGACATGCTTGCGTCTATGTGATTTACTGTGTCTGTGCGCGTCAGTTTTTTTTTTGAGTAGTGCGAGTGTGTTTGTGTCTGTGTCTTCTGGACCAAAGCGCGCCTGCGTATGAGTTTGACTCTGTGTGTGACATGACGAGCGTGTGGCGGCTGCTCCAGGAAGAAAAGCGAGACGCAAGACAATTATGTTCTGGATGTCGCAGCAAAAACAGCATTAAAGTCAGATGAGGTGATGTTTACCGGTTTGAACTGACAAGTAGAGCACCATATTGGTGCAGATTATAGGCTTCCTTTCTCTCACCCCCCCCCATCCCCGCACCACCACAATCCCTGGTGACCATGCTTCCCTTGTCTGTCACTTCCTGTGTGTATTTATGGGTGTGTGCCAGCATGGTAAATGTATGCAGCGTCTGCCCCATTTCTTCCTCTTGCCTCAGATATGAGGCAGAGGGACCGGAAAGAAGGTCAGTGCATTACGTACCAGGGAAAGGAGAGAGCAGAATGTAAGATCTGAAAAGAAAAGACAATGAAGAGAGACACACACTTGATGATGATATAAAATGGCAATAAATGACAAGCCATCGCCGCAGAGCCAGTTAGGTTCAAGATACGTTGATGTGCGTATCATAACTCCGCATGATTTCCTGGATACAAAGCACATACTTGAACTCCAGGCAAAATTTTAAAACTGCATCTTTTTTTTTACTTGGATTTTATGTTGAGACTTTATCCATTTTCGTCTTGAAACCTAAACTTTCATCATGGTTACACCAATCAACCTCACAATTCAGCCCTGGTTGTACGACTTGTGCAACTCTCACTGGAACCCGGTGACCCTTCGTCACAGAACGTTTATACACAGCCAAAGAGCAGAGAAGGTCTGGTTTGGAGGCCTCAGGTTGTGGTCCTGTTGGCTTCATCAAGTCGTAATCGTCAGCTTCACATTGAAGCAGTTTTGCAGTAGTCAGACTCTGTATCGGTCTGTGGTGCTGAAGAGAGAGCTAAGCCAACAGGCAGGACTCTTTGTTTGTACTGGTCAATTTACATTCCCACTCTCACCTGTGGGCATGAACTTAGCTGTGGGTAGAGACGGACAGATCAAGACTAAGAATACGAGCATCTGAAATGAATTTCCTTCGTAGGGTGGCTGGAGCCATGCGAGATGGTTTGGGCAACTGATTGGGATACTTCCTGAACTCCTCCCCAGGGAAGTGTTTTGGGCATCCAGCAGATCCAGGACAGGGATTACATCTCTCAGCTGTTTGGGATTGCATTGTTATTCCAGAGGAAGTGTTAAAAGTAATGGAAAAGGAGAGGGATGTCTAGGCTTTTCTGGCAATCTAAACTCAGATAAGTGGGGATGGATGGAGGAATGGATGGATGGATGGATGGATGGATGATTGGATGGATGGATGGATGGATGGATGGATGGATGGATGGATGGATGGAGGGATGAAGTGGCTGACTCCACCCACTACAACTGTCTGGTAATATTAAAGCTGTAATGATGTCATTGGAAAGGAAACTTTTGTACTGTATCACTGGTACATTTTTTTTATTATGTTGGATTTTTCTTAAGAATTATGTCAGACACATTTTCATTTAAAAAAAACAAAACAAAAACATAAAAAAATGAAATGTTCTTATGAGAAATGATGATTTCTATGACAATGTCACAATTTTGACACCAAAGTACACCTTTCACTTTGGCATGTATTGTTGTTGTCTGTTTGTGCTCAATTATTGTGTTTTTATGCTTTAATCCCAAATACCTTTTGCCATATATCGTATAAACTATGCATTTTAATTTGCTTGTAAAGCACTTTAGTCAACTGGCTGCTTTTAAATGTGCTATAGAAATATGTTTGACATTCACCTTGACCTTTAAGTTCGGACTTGAAGTGCTGACTTCTATCTCGTTCAATTCCCCAAGTTTCCACCAAATGAGATTAGTTGTATGATTGGAATTGACAGCTACAGTCAATCACCTGCTTTATCAATGAGCACAGCCATCTATGATGCTTTGAACTCAGGGAAGCAATGACACTAATATTACCAGACGGCTGGCTGCTCCAGACATGCAGAAGTGGTTATTTCTGAGATTGAAACACCAAAGACGTTTTTTTTCCCCCAAGAATGTTTTCACATGAATGCAAAAAATCAATAACAACCTGGACTCTTTAGAGAGTTTTTTTTAAAAAGTCACCTTTAGGAATCAGAAAGGTTTGGCAGCTTTTCCACAACCAGCAGCATCAATGACATCATTCCACATCCTTCTGTTAGGTTTATAGTTTCAGGTTTATGTTTATAGGATTAAACGCACATTGTTTAGGTTTAGAAAACAATACGTCTTGCTTTCAAATATCCCATCTCACTGTGTCACTCCACCACATGACAAAAATCTCCACTTCTTTTATTTTTCAGAAGTGACAAGTCCCATCCCAAATACTAAACAGAAGAAGACATTAATTAAAAACAAACAAATCCCCACTGAATGTCTCTGAAAGAAAATTGCTCAATTAGCGTCCACTTGCACGAGTTAATTTTCTGTTACTTAAAATTTGAAGCCTTGGTAGCATTTTATTGAATATAAATCCACTGTCGAATCTACTTATCAAGTCCAAATCCCTAGAAATTAATTGAGGTGTTACTGAGTCATTTTAGATTTGCAGTCAGCCTTTGCTGGCTGAACAAGCAGAAGAAATGGACTTCTTGTTGGAACCTATAATGAGCTGAACAGCAAAAGAACCGATGGCAGATTAGTTTGACACATTTGAATGGACTGAATGAAGTGTAACCAACTTACATGGTAGCACCTCGTTTCATCAGGTGACACAGGTGAAGAGTTAGTCATGTCTTTGACTGTATTTGAAAAAGAAATACACCTTGTTCTCACGTCCACATTGTTTAATTTTCTATCAATCACTTTCTTTGGCTTGAGGATAGATACAAACATTGAAATCTAATGCCGATTTTTTCAGTGATGACTGGACACAGAGTTGAGGAAAGAAGAAAGTCAGAACATGATGCATAGATTTGTGGTTTAATATAAATTTAACTGAAATTAACTATCCTGAACAACGGTCATGGATGTGATTCTAGCTGGGAAGACCAAAACGACCAAAAAGATCTGGCTTGCAGGAAGTTGGACACAAAAATAGAAAAGGGAATCTGGTAGATTATCAGAGACAAACACATTTTATGTGTCACCATCCGTCCCATTCAGTTACACCTTTTAAGCAAGCAAATTACTGCAAAATGCTCAACACCTTCTGATAAACTCGTCACCTAAAGAGTGCGGGTGAGCGGGCAGAGCTCAGAAAGTGTTTTGCTTCTGAAACATTCGTGGTGGAACGTAAAGTTGGAGAAAAATCGCAGTGAGGTTGGTCCACAGCGCTGGTGAGAGCCAGGACTATGCGTTTCTGGTACAAAGCTGGATTGACCATTTCAGACACAACCCCTAGTGGTCATTCAGGAAACGACTTCCATGTTGGCAATTTAATGACACTAGTTCTGATTGTTTTCTCACTGACACTGCAAATCACGTTGGATGCACTAAACAGAAATAACGTACATAAGAAGCCTTTAAAGTAAAAGATGGATATCATCCTGGGTTTTGTTTCGTGTCACCATGTTACTGAGAATTAACCAAACGCTGAACAAAATGAATTGTCCCCTTTGTTTCTCATTTCAGTTGTCGTAGCGATGGCCTGCATTATTCAAACTGATACGCCTGGTACTTCAATGGTGTGTTTCTCTTTGCTCATAATGAAGAATTAAGAAATGTTTTTCCTTTCGTCAGCCTGTTATCTCCAAAGCTCAACCCTTCAGAGAGGTGAATGACAACAGAGATAGAAAATGGAGACAAATAGGACAGAAGAGACTAAATACTTATTGGGAAGCTGCGAAAGAAGATGAGAAGACAAACAAAAAGAGATTCAATTTCAGACATTACAATTCAATCAACATTATTCTTCCCCAGGCAGCAATAGCTGCAGGAACGCATTAAAAACACATAAAAACATCAGAAAGATTATATTACTCACTCCAGAGGTCAGGACTGATTCGAGTTTGTGTGCACCTGCACTGCTTATCCATGTCATTAATGAAAAAAGTACGTACATGCTGAAAGAGGACCGGACTGCGAATGAAAAGAAAGACAAAAAGTGTGTGATGACGGTGAACAAAAGATGGTGAAATGGGAAGGTTGGCGAAAAAGAGAGAGAGGCTGTGGAAAAAAAAAAAAAGGCTGTACTTAGCAAAAGGACACTGGAAAAAGCTTGTAAAGAGGAAGTGATAATAAAAAAAAATAAAAAGGTTGATAAAAGGGGAGAAATCTGCTGTAGCTGGCGCTTGTATAAGCGAGACATTGTCTAAAGTGATATAAAACACTTTTAAAGCATAAAAGGAAGAACATGCTTAATGTGCAGCACAAGCTTTCCTTCTTTACATCTTCCTGAAAACATATCTTTATCATTTGTCTTTTCATTTTGAGCCCCAAATGTCATAAAAGGTGTGTGTATGTGTTATCATGTGTGCTCACAGAGCATGCTCGAGTTTGCGCATCAAAGGATGTTTGCTATAAGCTGTATAAGCATTCAGTCGCCCATGACGACGAAGCGGTGTAATGCGTTACCATCCATCCAACATCCAATCTCACGCTGATTCCAGCATTGAGCTACATGGTTTCCAGCTCGTTCCTGCTACTGCCGGACATGCTTGTATCATGCAAATCAACACTACGGCCCACAGGGAAGTCGGGCTTTTTCTTTGCCATTTTGGCTCGAGAGGTTCACTCCCACCTGCTTGTGATTAACTCAAATAAATGTACACATTGAAATTTACTGGTAGGAGCCAGCCTCGCCCTTTAGCTGTACTCGCATTCTTAAAAACAGACATTTTTCTAATAAACTGCACAATAAACAACTTGCAGGAGACATTTCTTTCTATTTTTTCCCCCCCCTCAGGTTTGTCTACTCTCACAGGGGTATTTTGTGGTGACACGGGGCAGTAAAAAACCCAGTCTTCTCACACTTACGCAAACATACGCAGACACAGCACAATAAACCAAATTTATGATGCTTCAATTTATGTTGTACTTTTATGCGCAGCCACACCGAGCAAGGGTCATATTTGTCTTGTACTTCATCCCACTCTGCTGCCTTGGTACCTCTTACAGGAGCGTTCATGAAGTGAATCTCTTTCCAATATCACCTTGGATGAAGTTTCTCTTCCACTTGTGGAAGCTGAAGGACATGATGATTCTACAAGGTGACGCCTCCAGTGGGAGCTAATTATGTCATATTTCACATCATAATCAATCAAAGCTTTGTTTTTCTTCTTTAAACCTACATGGGGCCACATGAGGCTGAATCTCAGCGCTGTGAGAGGTGCTGTGAACTAACCACCTCCTGTTTAATACCTGCGGGAGTACTTGTATATCCAGATCAAACTGTTGCTTAAGTACAAAGCACAGCGGTAAACCAATTACAGTTCCAAAGACTTCGAACAGATCCATCTACATCAGAAGTTTGCCTGCAGTGAATCCCTGCAAACACATGCTTTTTTTTTCCTTCTCTTTTTTAGCAGACTCTGTTTGGTGCCATGAAATACCATTAAGGTAAGCCATCTTGCACTTAAACTCGATTATTTGTACTAACCTGATGACCAAAACCCTAACCCTGACCTTAACCCGATCCCTAAAATTAACCTGATTATTTTAAATTAAACTGGCAACTACTCAACTACTCAATTAAAAATATTCCACATGGATAATAGATACTACAGTTAAGATTATAAACCCCACAAATATTGGTCACAGCACTTTAAAGACACCGTGAAAACACAAATAATTCCTTCAGTTTTACAGAGTGTAAAAGTTTGATGGAAATAAGAATACAATAACCTTTAAAACAATTCAATTTGCAGTGAGGGACTTTGTCTTCATAAGAAACATGAGGTTCAATACTATTTCATGCTGATATTTAAATGAGGTCAAATGTTTTTGCTAAAAACCAAGAAAGGCAGTGTCATCTGCAAATTTGAAAACAAAACTCTTTCTGTACTTTTGTTTGTATACGATGTTAACAATATTAGAGACCTGACACAACACTGCCAAGCTGTGCTGATTGTTCTGTCAAGTCAGAATGATGAAGTTTTGATTGGTCAAAAAGTTAAAATACCATTTGATTTAAAGGGCCTGACACTCATCACAGAAAGTGCTCCCATGGCTGAAATGTGGACTTGGGGTGTTCCGCTTGGGACCACCGTTGTTAAATCACCCATGAATGATGGTCCGGGTCACCTTGTTGCCTGGGCAACTGAGCAATGGGTCGTAGGACACAGCAGAGCATGATTGGCTACCTGTTGGTTAATGGTATGGCCCTCTGGTAAAGGCTGCTTCAGGTCACGCTATCATAATACACACACCTCTAATCATCCATATATTTGTTGTGTTATATAATTTTACCTCTATTTAAAAACCATTTTACATGGGGCTAAATGGAGTGAGACTCACTGGCCCCCAGTGGTCAGTTAAGGAACTGCATGTTTCTTTACCTAATTTGGTATTATAACTATATATCTCCACTTTGGTGGATAATGTTCTGTCATGAATGTTTCAGAAGAGTTTGTTCAGATGCAGTGTTGTTTTACTTCTAAGATCCCATTAAACAGAATAAACCCTGAAAACCCTTCCAAACAAACCATACCTTTGCTTCTACTTCTTTTGATTGTGCTGTCATGGATTTGAATGTGTGAGGCCTGCAGTGTCTGTGATGTAACCTATTCAGTTTTTTTTCTTTGTATAGCTCCGAGCATTGCAAAGTCTGACCTTGGGGTAAATTTTCCAGCTGCCTTGAATGCTTCCCCTTTGTAAATAATCTTTCATATTGAGTGCATTTGCAGAGAGATCAATAGTCATTAGTTGGATTAAAGCAATACTCTGATTAAGAAACTGCCATGTAAACAGCAAATTCAATATGAATAAGGTCTCAAGTAAGAAATAACTGCATTAAGATATGTGAAGGATGCCAATCAGAGTTTTTCTGTTAAGACATGTAAACACCCTAATCAAAATGTAGCTTTGAGTTTTCACAGCATTGTGCAGCAATGTTTGAGAATGTAAAAAAAACACAAAACACAATACAAAAAATTAATAAATAGTACTGGAAATAAGAAGCTGCAGTTGAAGCTTTTGCTAAACTTGAACCAAAACACATACAATGGTGTATGGTATTACTAATACAACAAACGTATGTTAAGTGTTGTTAAAATTGTGTAGGAAACATTGGTACAGCTGTTACGTTGAGGTTTTTTTTTTTTTTTTTTAATGTTTTTTTATGTCTGTGCAGGGACGCTTCCAGAGATGTAGACAGCTAAAATAAAAACCAGTGGACATTGAAAACATTTTAGAAGTTTGCATTGCCTCGATGGGCAGCACAAAGTGCAGATGTAAGGGACATTTCATTAATCAAACTTATTAAATAATGTCTGACGACTGAGGTCAATAAATCAAGAAATTATGTTCATGTTACTATAGTCACTGTAAAATATTGAACTCCAAGTTGTTTGAAAATCAATTGAACCCTTTTCATGATTGATTTTGCATCTCTAACACTATAGCTTATATCTTTCCCTCTTGGTACTGTGTTATGCACGCTTGAATGGTCCGGAGCAGGAAAATTCCCTAATCAAGGGCTGACGATTAGCCACATCTGCTACAACGTACCCTTTATACTATGGAAGCAGTAGGAGGGTACTTAGTGTTTCCCAGTACAGTAAATAAGTCGCTTGTCTGGGGTTGTTTTTGACTGGTATCAATACTAAGACTCAATGTAATCAGATGATACTTTTTTCACAATGAAACATGAAGTTAAAAGAGGAGATACAATCAGGCTGTGTGTTTATGTACAGAATTTAAAAAGGGCTTTATGTATATGTGTATAAATGGCTAAATAAAGCTTAAACTGTGATGCCCTAAGTGATCAAAGACACTGGAAAATGTTCTTTATTAATGCTGTCTACGTACCCTTTTTGCTTCATTTAACTTACTCAGTTTAACCCATAAGTTTCTGTCCACCTTCATCAGCATGACAAGAATTGGCCAGGGAAAAGGCAAATAAAGTGATAAAACGATTAATGTGGGTTTCCATGCTTGTTTAAATCTAACTGAATTGTCTTGTACTTCAAAATTCCCAAAAAGAAATTCAAATTTTACAGACTGATGAATCAGAGCTCAAAGCGTCTCCTCTTCTGACACAGTCATTGTAAAAGTCATTGAAAAAGTTGGACAAAAGTGAACTTCCGCTCCTGTTTTTATTACACATGAGCTGAATAAGCCTTGAACTGAATCCAATGCGAGGGTGGCGTGCAGTGTTGAGCATGAAATCTAGCGGTTTGTGCAACATTCTTCTTTCTAAGTTCAGCTCTAAGAGTTCAGTCATTTTGGCATTAGGTCAGAGCATCCAAAGCCCCAAGAGTTAAACTGCATCGAAACGAATTACAACTTATGAAACAATGTCCTATGGAGAAATTAGGCAACAATTGAGGTGTTCGGCCTTAATACCTAGTGAAGTTTACCTCACATTTAGCACATACCCACAGTCAAGCACGGTGGTGGACGTATGATAATTTGGGATGTTTTGGCGCCACAGGAACTGGATACCTGGCACCCGCCCAGTCGAGCATGAAGGCCTGTCTGATGGTCATTTATCAATATATTTTGGATTTAATAACCAAATTTAGAACCAAATGTATAGCATTTACGTTTATATGAATGGAAACTTAATTTTCAATTTGGTTGAAAATGTGTAAACAATACATGGATACTGTATGCATGGAACGTTGGTACTGCTAAATTGTCGGACTTTAATTCAATTTTCTCAGTGTGTTGGAGTCTAACTAGAAGAAGTTGAACACAAAGAGAGAGTGGAGCCATAAAGTTTTTGACCTCTCCCTTTAATCTCTTTTGGAGTTGTGTAAATTAATAATTCCCTCTGTATAGAAACATAAATATTGTCTTTTGTGTTTTTTTTAATAAACGGCTGAAAAATATTTAACTCTCTTGTGGATTCCTTTTGGATATAAACAAGTAATTGTTAAAAGAGCGTGAAGCTAGTGGCGTCACTCTTTACGAAACTACAAGAATGTAGTTTCGAAATAAACGAACCATCGGATAGACAAAGTCCAGACCTGAACGAGCCGAAATGCTGCTTACGAGAGCTGTGCTAAACTGAAAGGCCAAAAAAAAACGTAAATAAAATCAAGCAAAGTTGAAATGGAAAAATGGGCCAAACCTCCGCTGCAACAATGTGAGAGACTGAGGGCCAAACAGACCCTTTTCCTTAATATAAGACAGTTTGACTAGATTTAGGAATTGTGAGCTCGTTTCTGAAGGGATGTATTTGCAGTGTTCCTTTTGGTTTCATTTTTGTTAAATAAATAATTGAACAGTGGGGAAAAATAAACTCAGATGTTTCTATTCATCTGAGGTAATCAGATGACTCATGTTTTCACACAAAAAGAAAAAAAAATACATAACTAAAAGATTAAGGCTAAGTTTTGCACATGACAGTGAAGTGTTGAATCGGTAAACAGGATTTGTAACAACATGATTTATGCAGCGATGTAAAGTAAAATAAAATAGTCTGGGTACAATGACACTAACAAGAAAGCAAAGTAAACAAAATTCAGTTTCCTTTTTCTTCTCCCCACCCTTAAATCATTGTGTTTCCACACAACTTGCATGTGTTTGATGATACTCACTACAAAATTATCTCATGCATATTTATGTCAGGCCTCAAAGGGAAGGTAACACTATACAGCGAATAAGAAGGTGTCTGCTGAGATAAGGCGAGTTTCTTTATGTTTGCATCAAAAGCCGAAGTCGTGGCAGCTTTACCACTGACACAAAAAAGAGACAACATGCTGTCAGTGTTTTAACATGGAGAATTAAAATGTAAAAAGAGAAAAAAATAATAATACGTGGGGCTACACTAAGACCTTTTTCTTTCTGTGTGGTCTTCTCTCTCGGTGAATGGCGCCATTACTGGTGGTTTTCGAGAGAGTGAAGCTGATGGTGACTCAAAAAAAATAAATAAAAAGCATATTGTTTGAGCGGTAAAAGGGCTGAGAGAGAGAGAGAGAGAGAGAGAGAGAGAGGGAGGGAGAGAGGGAGAGAGAGAAAGGAGAGATGGATCCACACACATCTTGTTTTGGCCTTTAAGAGCCCGAAGCTGTCTCTGGTTTGTCATTTAGTGATGAGCACGTGAACAGAATTGGGTCGTGACTTTAACAGAAATCTCCGAGAGATGGAGGAGAGAGAAAAATGTGAGGAAAGAAAAGACTGGAGACGAGACAGGAGACAGAACTAAGGGGGAGGAGGGTTAAAAAAAAAAAGAGCAGGATTGACTCATATTTGTGAGGGAGGAAAGGGTGTAAAACAAAAGAGCAGGCGATGGAGATTGGAGGGTATTTGATGGCGCCTCTGGGCTTTATATGTCACTCCACGGATTCTGTGAGGACAAGCGTACACAACGGTATGTATGAAAAGATGTGTGTGTGTGTGTGTGTGTGTGTGTGTGTGTGTGTGTGAATTAACAGCTCAAAAATCGATCAGCAGAATCACCAAGAGACAAATGTGAGTTCACACAGTTATATTAAAACTTCAACACATCGGATCTGCATGCCTCGTCCATGCACATACACACACCTGAGGATCTGATGTAAAAGTTGCACGACCGCACACTGTACCTCTCACACAGTCACATGAATCTCAGTCGCTCTCACACACACACACACACACACATACACACACAATCAAATGAAAGAACACAGCTAGCGTCCCACAGCTGGGCACTGATGAGTGAGAGGGAGAGGCCGCCGGGCCTGCTGTGTGAACAGGCAGTATTTCCATACAAATCAATGGAGTGTCAGACTAAGCTCGGGGACGCATCAGAGGACAAGCCTGGTCACACACGCAATGAAGCTGCACATACACACTCATCTCATCACGACAGGCAGGGGAAACTGCAATCACCTGCCCTTTACACTCCTTTACACACACTTCACACACACACACACACACACACACACACACACACACACACACGCACACACACACACACACACACACACGCGCACACACACACGCACACACACACACGCACACACACACACACACACACACTCTGACTCACATGTGGCCAGTTGGCCGATGATGGCACATCCAGAGGGCAATTAAGCTGGCATGGTCGCTTTCACCAAATAATCTGCTGCATGGATTTTTTTTTTTTTTTGTGTGTGTAAATCTCACATTTTTAACAGAATCAATTTAATTGCACACCTGTACACAGTACGTGTCATATTTGAACACTTGTGAGGTCAAAACTGTTTTGATAAGCCAACTTTCCGATTAAAGGAACAATCTGTAAAAGGGGAAAACTTAAAAGTAAATATATTTTTGGATACGCAAATATTTAAGCTTGACAAAAACTTATTGGAGGGCTCCATAAGTATAGTTAGAGTATAAATTCATTCATTTCATGAGTAGCAGCAGACACTGGACAGATTTAAACAGAATAATGTAAAGTGATATTAGTTAACAGTGGGAATTGTAGCAGCAAGAGCATGACCCAACTCTAGCAGAGATTCCTATGATTTTATTGGGATTTTGATGATGCAGCGGTGGCCGTTGACCAGTTAACTCAACTGAAATCTGATACTTGAATACTTAAATTCATCTGTTATGATCCCTGAAATAAACCTTGGCTCAAAAGGACCAAAAACATATAAGCGAAACAAGCGATGCCTTTTTCAAGGAATTTATTGTTTTACAACCCAAAACCACAATCATAATGACTCGTAACGACCAAATCAATTTACAGTTAACCAAAAATAAAACTTATCGTGTCAACCACTAAAAGCCACTGTACTTAGTGGCTGGCAGAAGAAGGTTTGCATGTTCTCCCTGCAGTTTCTCCACAGTTCAGAATCAAGAATGTTCAATTGTAAGTCGCTTTGTACAAAAGTGTCCACTAACTGTGAAGTAATGTCCCAGCCAAAAATCAAACAAATATTCAGGGTGCACAGACGCTCCTTCATAGCGCCGCGCCCAAGATTGACGTCATCTGCCATTAACAAGCACTGCAGTCCCTCCTCCTTCCCTTTTACCGCCTTGTCTGCAGTTTTATGCAAATATTCAAGGTGCAATATTCCAATATTCTCACTGCAAGCTCGACAAAAATCAAAGGATGAAATTGTTTTAACGTCCTCCTTCCTGTCCTTAACAATTGGTTGAGAGCATAGCCGATGTACACATTTTTCTTTAGGGTAACCAAGATCTAAGAATATATACTTTGGTGCGACACTAAAGATGAGGTCAAAGACCCAGATCAGAGTAAAGTTATCCATCTTGATGTACACCTGACTTCACATCATGCTGCGTTTGCTGTACCTCGGAAATGGGCGTCACAGAGCTGAAACAACGATGTCAAAAAAGGAAAAGGCCCACTTCCAGAGGACTCAGTTCACGCTCTAAAACTGGCAGCCATGAAATAAGTCAAAGACATGCTTAAATAAAAAGAAGCGGTTTCATCGTGTTCCTGGGATGTTTTCCCTCAGGAATAACAGAGATCTTTTAGTAAGACCTCACAAAATTGTGTCAACGTTTTTTAAAAGTTGACCATAAAGTTAGTAACAATTTTCTTTACATTTTTCTTTCTTTTAACTTATACCTTTTGAAACATGTAATGAAAGCACATCTTTAAAAGCAAGAAATATGGTTTTTCCATTGTTGTAACTGCCCACTTCTTCCTATCTGGTCCCCACTTGGCTTGAACAAGCACATTAGCTTGCTGGGAACTAATTCAAGCCTCCGATGAAAAATGAGATATGATTCACACTTTAATTAGTTTCCACATGTGTGAATATGTCTTCCTTTTTTCTCGTTACCATCATGTTTGCGCCGAATAGAGGTTAGTGTCACATCATCTGCAAGCCACAAATCAAATTCTGAGAGCATAAACTGGATATTTTATCTGTTTTAGCCTTGAGAATGTCAAATCCAAAATGAATTTCAGCCCAAATGGTCTAATGGAAATGGAAATGACAAAAAAAAAAATACTCATCAGTCTTTGAAAAAACTCATAATGTTCAAACTCTGCTGCACACCAATTTTATCTGCCATCATATTTCTTTGTGATGGGGAGGCAGGAATTAAGTATTGCATTAGAGTAAGCATATTAAAAGGATAAGAGCATCACTACAAGACCGAATGAATTATCCAGTGATGAGGAAAAAGAAGGGTAGAAGGAGGAGAAAGGAAAGAAGAAAAGGTGAATAGGGTAAAAATTATAGGTGTGCGAGTGTGTTTGTTTATCGAGAACAAAGACGAGGAGGAACGAGCCCATTCATCGTCTGCTGGGTGAAATGAAGTAGAAGAATGGAGAAGAAAAGAGTAGCATGAGCAAGCAAACAGAGAAGACACATTATTAAAGTAGGAAGACTGGACAGCTGGAGACTAAATGGATGAAGGGAAGAGAAAAATCGAGTTAGGGCCACAGAGACGAAGTAAAAGGCCTAGGAAATTAAAACAAACAAGCCATCATCCATCCCTTTGTTGCTTAGTTCACTTTAAAGGTCGGCATGAGCGTGACAGAGTGGAGAAGAAGAGGAGGCGGCGGCGGTCAAGATTTATCTGTCGACGGGGAGGAGGAAGAGGGGGAGTGGCGCCGGTGCTTCAGAATTTTTGATCATCGCCACAGCGACCGGTCCCCTGGCAACCGGGTACACAATGGCTGCAGTAGCCTTGGCAACAGCTTGGTCTGATCTCCATCCCGTTGGATACGCTGGGAGACTGGACGGGCAGGCAGCAAAGCAGGCAGGGAGACAGACAGGTAGACAGATGGAGTGATACGGAGAGAGGTGTGAGATTGAGTGATGGAGGCACAGAAGTGGAAAAAGGAGAGGCGGGAGCAGGTGCAAACAGCAAGACCGGCGGGATCACACCTCAACAGGTGCAGGAAATGGGCCAAAGAGAAACGTAGAGAGACACAGTGCAGGAGAACGGGAAGCACATGTGTCCCTGCAGGAGGGACGATGCGTCTGTGGGCATTATCTGTGTTGCAAGTGCACACGTTTTGGCTTTTTCAGCAATTTCTTCTTTGTTAGGTGTCTTCCCGTTTGGCCTTTGCGTCATCTGAACAATTAGGTGTTCAGTTTTATTTATATAGCATCAATTACAATACGAGCTGTGTCTAGACGCTTTCCAGAGACCCAGAACATGACCTCAGAGCAATTATTACACAAACAACGGCAGATAAAAACTCCCCTAGTGGAAAATAAACCTTAAACCAAACAGTGGTGATAAAAAGTCCCTGGACCATAGGACCTGGACCTGGACCTGGACCATAAGGGGGGGGGGGGGGGGCTCCTGCTGAAGAGCAGGAAAAGGGAGATAGGAGAGAGAGAATGAAGAACAGAGGGGAGAGGCACATATATATTGTCATAGGTGCAGAAGACAAGATAGAGTGTTATGTACAGGTCCGTGTTCTGTGCTCCAGCCAAAAAATGCTCCAACTGTAATTGGTGTTCTAACTTGATGAAAAAGAAAAATAGAAAAATCAACATCTAATGCAGTGAGTCATATTTTATTTTTGTACGTTGGATCAAAGTTTATCCTGAATATTCATGGGAGACGCCTACATGTGCACAGACTCACGCTGTGACAATGCAAACCGAAAATAACCACGACTGAAACAGCGCGTCTGTGCACAGATATGCATGGCAGAATGTGATTAAAACCACAGCAGAGCGCCACATCACTGGCTCACCCTACATTTGCAGGGTTTTAGTTTGACATTCTTCAATGACGGGATTTAAGAGTTAACATTTCAGATAAGACTTCCCGAGGCCTGGAGGCCCGACATTGCAGAAATGAACTTATTTTCTGTGTGTGTGTTTGGAAGGGCATCTGAGATTGAGTTTGAGCGTGTATCATTGTGTTTGTGTATGTGGACTCTACTACAGCCTGTAAGCCCATTAGCCCGAGGTTAAGTGATTTACAGCTTCGGCTTTAAGCCCCACCCCCTGCAATCTCATCCCCGACGCCCCTGTCTATCTGCTTTCTCCTATCTGCCTACCTTATCTGAGAGATTACACACACGCATGCAGCTCACACACACTCACACCTGTCAGTCTGCCGGTGCAGACCTAATACAAGCTCACGGGGTACCAAAACCGAACCAAACGAAAGACAAGAAATGTACTAATCACATGTACAGTTCACGAGCGAGCGAGGGGCTCCTCGCTAGATGGTGTCATGCTCCTGGAGCCGAACACAAAGGAGGTGTTTCATCTGCACCGTATGTTTGTTCTCATTGTGGATTCCCTTTGATGCTGCAGTCCTTATCAATGCATCTAATAGCTCCAAACAGTCTGTCTGTCTGTCTGCCTGCCTGTCTGTCTGCAATGGTGAGTGTTTCAGAGCATGTCTGTGTGGTTCAGGGAGAAATAGACGGAGAATGGCGAGCGCACACGTGTGTGTGATCAACCTAATAAACTTCACAGCTGCTCTCCTGCGCCGCCTCTTTTACAGAAGCAGCCTGCAAACCTCCAAGAGAAAAGGAAAAGCAGCTTTATGGACAGATAAAAGCAACAGAGGGGAGTGCTAAATGATTGCTGGAGCCCCCCCCCCCCCCCCCCCCCCACCCCACCCCACCCCACCCACACCCACACACATATGCACCTCCTCTCCTCCAGTGCCTCGTTCTCCCGCCTCAGTCTGTTGGGTCCTGTTTGTTTCAAAGGCGTAAGCGAGTTAAAAAAAAAAAAAAAAAAAAGAGAAGAGAAACCAACAGCAGCAACTCCACTTACAAACATGCAGGCATTATAATGGGGCAGCTGCAGTGTTGCCACGACAACACAGGTGGATGGAAGGTAGAGAGGGGTATGGTAACACAGAAGTGGGAGAAAGGAAGCGGCAAAGCAGGTGGCAATAAACGGAAAAAAAAAAGTGAGATGGAGGTTGTTATCAAGGCTGTGTTTACCTCCAGCTCTTGCGGCTGTTTGGCATTAATGTGTGTTTGACGCATCGCCGACGTGCCGCGTCAGTCACCGAGTTGACGCGTTTAATCATGTGGGGAAGTCAGACGGAGAACAAGTTCTCTGCGTGGAAGTGCCACTCACATCTGCATTCAGGTGGTGTGGAAAAGAGAACACCTGAGCTTTGTTTTCACCACATCTGCACAAATATTTTCAGCTCAAACAAAATCATTTGTAGCCGTTTGTTTTCGTTTTTTTATTCTAAGAGCTTGAAATTTAAGCCCTTCTTTTCCAACAAATACTTTAACGATAACTCTGACAGGCTGCTCTGATGCTGATGTGAAAAAACAGGATGCGAGATCTTGACTGACACGTGTGTATTTCTGTCAAACTTTGCCCTAAAATACTCGCTCACATCAGTTTGTATTATTTATGAAGCTTGTCGCGAGCAGCGTGGCCTCGCCAGCCGTCCTAATTATTGTCCCCTTCAATACGAAGATTTCATCTGGCTACTAAGGAATTAACTTTGATTTCCAGCAACTGTTAACATTAACAACTTATCCAGGACAAATGTGTTGCTACACCGCAATTATGATTACATTTAGGTAGCGTGAGAAGAGTTAAAAGCACTGTTGCTTTGATTTACCTTAGAATAATAATCATTGAGCCTCTGAATGTTAAACTAGCAGCTTAATCCAAAGTAAATATGAACTCTGCACTGCCAAAACAGCACCTCCAGACATACGCCCATTCCTAAATGTAGTCAAAGTGTCTTAAGCAGACGTATCTCTGCCAACAGGGTTAGAAACTTAAAACTAGTAAAAATAGTCGAGCCATTGAAAAAGTAAGAGGAATTTTCTTAAAACAAGCCTCTTTTTTGTTAATTTCTTAGAAACGGGTTTTTGTGTCTTATCTGGGTTTAGGAAATGGATTAAACTAAACTCCACTGCTCACATGATACGTGTAATTACCTTTACCACAAGCGCACCATCAGACCTTTCTTTTTCTTTTTTCTTTTTCTTGCCATAAACACCAAAAAGCAGATGACCGTTCAGGATCTTCCAGCGGTTCTTTTGTGGCTCTAAAAGCTGCAGATGTCCGAACTCTGGTCCCTGTGCAGCTGATACTCGACAACCTTCAGCTCGTCAGCCGGTGATTCCTTTATGGATTTCATCCGTGATTCACACCAATCACTATCTTTAAATTTGCAGTGTGATAGAAGTATTTAATCAAGATAAAAACCTCTTAAATCTAGTCCTTCTAACAGAATTTGGTGTAGATAGAAGAGTTGGTTCCTCTCCAGCTCTAGGGTATCTGCTGATACCCCCAAGTAGCCATAAAGGGGCCAAGTTACATAGATGCTTGTTAAATCTACATACCTGATGAGCAGCTGTGCCGACCCATAACCTGGAGCAGTCAGGAGAAGATGCTTTAGTCATGGTTAGGAAACAGTGTAGTTACCATGTGGCTGAGATGTGATATTTTTCTGCCTTTTTATTTTCTAAACACCAAAAATATATATTCCTAAGCTCATAAATTCTTTTTTTTTTTCTCCGTAACAGCTTGTGATTGTATTACCCATTAGTTACATTTTCAGTCAGGTGGCAATGTACAAATGTGAATTTACTGGGGGAAAATAGGTAATTATAAATATGTTTTCATATAAAAGTCCAGATGTACGGCTGAACACTCAAACCAGAACGCACAAACCTGCAGCATCAGACTGCTGTAATGTGGAGAGTGTGATGAGTAACCGTCTGTCTCCATATTCACTCCTCACACTCTTCAAGAAATCTGGAACCGATCTGGATGTTTTGGCAAAAGGCGAAAGCGCCACGAGTGCGCCACATGTTGCAGCCTGCTGCCTTTTCCCCGTTAAACGCCGCGGCTCCGGTGCTTCAGCTGATGAAGATGTCAATCAACAGTGGAGTGTGGAGTGAGCCGATGATGGAGAGTCTGACTCAGGGGAATTTCTCATTCTTCCCGTCGGTGGACGGCGGCAGGTAGACAAGTCGAGAACGGGTAGGAATCCAACCATCCCGAAGAGGAATGTTTACTTGATGGTGTAACAGTTCAAGTGATGACACGCTGCTATCATAAAGAATTGAATTGTACTGACTTTTAAAGTGACTTTTTGATTTTTAACCTGAATAAATCATCTGTATTACTGTTTCTAGTCACGGCCTCACATTGCCTCATCCCTCTGTATATGTATTATAACACAGAACCCAACTCAATTTGTTCTTAACATTAATAGAAATAATCTAGGATGAAAGAATCCAATCAATGATGCAGCACAGTACAAACATCCTTTATTCTTTATTTAAATACTGTACGTCGAGAAGCAAAAAAAAAGTGTTATTAGAAAAATGAAGATGCAAACATAAAAAAAGAAGGCAAAATAATATTCATTTTATCTGCAATTTCGTTTTAGTTTGTTTTGCCTTGTTAATATTAGTCTTTATTCAGTTTTATTAAAAATCTTTAGTTTTTATTTTTATTTGAGTTAATGGGATTTTTTTTGCTGTTAGTTTCAACTTTAGTCTTAGTTTTCATTAACTATAGTAACTCTGGTTCAATCAAATACAGTCAATTAATTTAATTATAGTTCAATTTAGCCCAATTTATTGTGGTTTGTTTATAATTTAAACTTTTTAACTTATGCTGAATCTTCACCAGACCAGCATGAGGCGACGGTGCAGAGTAAAACTACCTGAAACCTCCAGAAGAACCGGGCTCAGCCACCGACCCTCCAACGGCTGCCAACAAACGCACACATCACAATCACATAGTCTGGGATCACCTGTCCACTCAAACGGAAATGTCTTTTAACTCAATTAAAGAAAATAAAAGGTCCTAAGTGATCAGAGTGCTCTGCAATGACAATGCCTTCATCCAAAGCGTACAAAGGGGCCACTGGATGGTTTGATGAGTACAAAAATGACGTGAACTGTTTTCTAGTGGTTTAATCACTTGATCAGGACCCACTGAAAAACACCTTTTTTTTTAAAATCATATGACACTTTATACCACTGTAATAAAAACATTAAACGAGATAAAAACTCTCATATCTTTTGGCATCTTTGATGCACCGACCCCACATTGTTATAAGCTGACAGAAAACACAGATTCATTATTCAGCAGCATTTAATCTCAAACAAAACACAAAACAGTCCAGACTTCAAATAAGGGAACCCAAGTTGTGTTTGAAACCAGGCTTTTTTTTTTTTCCTTCTTCAGTTACCTGCTCCTTTTCTCTTTGGTTAGGTTTAAGCATCAAATTTGATTGGTTGGGTTTAAGCCACAACGTGTCCTAGTTAGACTTGAGAGCCAAAACTACTTCCTTAGGCAGTAGTGTTTCTCCAGTTGTGCTCCACAGAAACATTTCCAAGGCACTCGGGTAGCACAGAGTAACTCAACAACGGACTTCAGGATTGCAGGGAACTGTGACATCACAGTCCCAGATCAGAGCAGAACTACCCAGCCTGTCCATCTGTATCTCCATCCAGCTTCATGTGATGCTGGATTTATGGTACCTCTGGAGGTAGTTAGGCAGATACAGACATTGCTGAAGGACACTATAAAGTGGGGTGGTTCACTCCACCCCCTAAACCAGCCTCTATGAACAGAGCCGCAAAGACAAGGCAAAAATGGGAGCTTTAGTACATTGTCATTGTAGTAATTGACCAGCTCACAAAACTGTATTAACTGCTAAAACAAGTCATAATATTTACTTTAAATTGTTTACTGTATACTTATTGTGGCATTTGCTTGAAATCCATGCCAGTTGTTATATATTTTAAATTCTGCAAATACAAAAGTAACTAAAATGAGTCTTAACTTTTACTCACCGAGAGGAGATCGAGACACAGCCTGACCTGGATTAGTGGCTGCATTGTACCACTCCTAGTAGCTAACTCACCAGTAACAACCACTGGAAGACAAAATACAAATAAACCATGGCTTCAAGCTTGTGGATTTAAAACTCTGGGCCTCTGACACAGAAAACAGGTTGCAGCAGCTCACAGCGGTAAAAGAAAGGATTTAGATTCTTGCTGGAGAAAAGCATAGACGGACTTGCTGTGATGCCTATTGTCAGTCCGTGCATGGATCAAATACCCCGGGCAGTGTTGACGGAGACAAACAGGAGATGAACATGATGTCTGAATGTCAAGTCACGGCTGTCAGAGGGTCAGTGAAGACAATGACTGAGCTGCTGGAGTCAATGAAGGAAGGAGGAAGAGGGAAGTGGGATCGAGTCGATGCTGGGAGAGAGAGGAAGCAAGATGGGTGGAAGAGAATGAGAAACACCAGTGCAGGGAGCCATGAACGTGCAGCATGAACGCATGTTAAAGCTGGATTGGAAAAATGAGTCGGATGGGGAGCTGGAGAGCGAGACCGAGTGCAGTGCAGCAGCAGGCAGATGGTTCTGGTTAAATCCTTGTACTGAACATTGTACCAATTGTGGCATGGAGGCAGAGACAATAGCTGAGCGGTCTCCTGTCACTTCCATAAACAAGATAAATTGATGAGACTCCCCCGCCCACTAACATCCACAGTTTGTTTTTATTGGCTTTCAAAGAGAAGGGAATGGAAACCTTCTCAAGGAAAACAAGAAGAAAGCCACTGCTAAGTATTCCTTTTCCGCTCTCTGAGGCTCTCTCCATAGCCTCACGGATGAGTGGCAGCGTTTGATGGCATTGTCTCATGTGAGCAGCTCGTATTAGAAGAAGTCTGGATCCCATGTTCATGAGAACGAGCTGAAAGAGCCATAATTCAATAAGTTTAAAAAGCTGCCTCTTTACAACATGATTTGATTTTTTTTTTATTTATATAGACAAAAATGATTTGGCAAAACCTCTATTGATTTCTTTTTTTTTTTCCTCCCCTCATCTCTGACAACCCCCTGAGATGTTTCAAATAATATGATACACAGGAATGTTTAACACACGCGCACACACACACACACACACACACACACACACACACACACACACACACACACACACACACACACACACACACACAGCAAATCTGGAAGAGCACAAAGCGCAGTACTCATAATGAGACTGACAGTCGGTAAACAGAAGGATTACAGAACAGAACAGAACAATGGAGGGAAAAAAGCAAGAAAAATAGATTTATATGAAACCAAGCTTTGATTGAACTGATTTCTGTATGTTTATTCAAATAAAATAAAATATGAAGGTAAACTCAACCAATATCCTCCAGACATTAGCTGACCTTTTGGAGATTTACGTTTTTGCGGAGAAGAATTAAAAAAAAAAAAAACCCATCATGTTTATTAAAATTGCTCTCTGTCTCCCGTGAGAATTTATTCTTTTCTTACGTTCCTGTTAAGGTAGTAGTTAACTGTGATATATGCTGCCTTCAGGAGTCTGTGATTTACTCCAACGCAGGCTGAGACACGGGGTAAGGGGTCACGTTAAATGGCTGTTTGACCACCATCCATCAACCCAACCCCATCAATGTCGCCACTCAGGAAGATTTTTGTCCCATCAGCGCAGGCCTATGAGTCATGTTGGGATGAGAGGGATAAACAAAGCCTGGATAGAGACAAATCCAACCCGCTTCACACGCGCCCAAAGGACTTTAGAAACCATGTAGAGGAGACATTCACTCTACAGCACCAGGACAACAAATCCAGGGGTCCAAAATAGTTCCTCTGGATAGGTCTTTACTTTAAATGCATAGCAGTTATTGAGTAATTGCAATGCAGATATGATACACTGTAAATCACTTATGCATTGAAGAATTACTCAATTGGTGCATAATTGGTGAATAAATATAAATTTCTCAGTTGATTCGGGAGATGTAAGACTTTTTAAAATTTATTTTATTTTATTCTTTTGCTTTCTAAGGGACGATTTAGGTGTTTTAAATAATAAGTCAAATATACTGAGTGGACACTTTGTTGGTGAAACATCACCAGTAGGGCTTTTACACTACCTTAACTTTTTTGCGGCACAGATTCAAGAAGGTGCTGAAGATTCCTCGGAGATCGTGGTCCATGTTGGCTCGATGGCACAGTCGCAGCAGATCTGTCAGCTGCCACCACAAACCCTCTAAAGGAGAATCATATAAGGAGAAACTTAACTGCATTAATCTCAGCTTTCGACTCTGATAAACTGCACAGTTGAAACTGTTACATGATGAATACTTCTTCATCAAAACCTCAGCGTTCGAGCTGCAGCTTTGCTTCTAATATATGTTGGCAAACTGAATATCTTAAAAAAAAAAAAATAGAATCCAGTCTGTTTGTTTTGCTACCTACAGTATCTTTGTTTTGTTTTTGTTTTTTTGCACCTTCTCATCTGCTTCACCTTTATTTGTTTCACCTGCGTCTTGTCTCACAATCAGCTGCTCTTGTAGTCCTTTGTTGTCCTCCGTCAGCCTGTCAGGCTGTTTGTTTTGTGTCTTACGTGTGTTTGTTTCCTGTGTTCTCCACCTGTTTACTTCTCCTCTGAGCTTTGACAGCATTCTTTTGAAATGTTTTCCAACTTTCTTTATTGTGTCTTGCTCAGTTTCTATTTAATTTTTTTGTTTGTATTATTACAGACTAATTGCTTGCCTCGCTTTAGTTTCTCCTTGAACAGGTCCCAAAGCTTTGTGTCTGCCTCCGGAGAGTTTTAGACTGTTATTACATCATCAAGCATAAATCTTGTCCCCTTAAAACTGTCGTCTCTGAGCTGAACTGTTTTTCTTGACACCTCGATTTGATGATTGATGGAGTAAGTAGCTGGACGTTTAATTGTGTCAGAAAAAACATTAGCTGAATCGTGATCAGTATCGCCCATGTGTGGTCATATTGATGACGGTGACGTGACAGTTGCGTGAGCAGTCCTGCTTGACGGCATCCAGGAGTAGTTTCTGACTGTAGCCTTTAAACTCTAACAGTCCCTGAATATTCTTTAACTGTGTTATGCTTTATCGATATTGGAAAAGCCATTTTTTGCAAATGTACACCCAATCCTGGCGCCCTCACCTGTCACCAGAAAAGTTACTAGTGAATTATATAAACTTTTTTTTACATTTTCAATTATAAATAAAATGAAGCTTGTCAAGCAACGATACATCGAAATATAATTTTCCTCCATTCGTCTGCATGTTAAACAACGATTCAAACGAAATAGCAAACTGAAGGTTTCATTCTCTGTTTAATTTTCTAAACCTTTTTAAAGGGAGTCTACAAGTAACCGTGGAAAACATAAAAAAAATTGATTGTGTCAATGTCTTCTTGAATGTGTGAACCTGAAAATATGACACTTTTTGATAGATTATGACAAAACACAATGTTCCGTTATTAGTTTGTGGAAGATATTTAAGTGGGATGCACGTGGTCCCATCTTTTTTCCTCAGATCAGCTTTTCGGTTTTCGGTGAACTGCAGTGATGTCCAGGTTGCCACGGATTCAACGCAATGTCTTAATATAATTCCACCTTGACCTGAACTGTAAAGATCATACAAAACACACTTCCTGAACATCTATTTTTGTTGTAGGACAAAGTAAAACTTAGAAAAGTAAGTGAACCAACTGAACCATTCGCGGTTCTTGGTCAAAGTAAATCAACACAGTATTGCTGCTGCAAAGGATCTGACGTTTGTAAAATATGTTTGAAATGATACAAACTAATCCTAACCATTATTGTTTAGTTTTTAGTTTCTCTCAAATGATCTGCAGTGGTAAACAAACTCAGTGACTAGAAGCAAAAGTCTAACAAAATCTTTTTTTTTCCTTGTACGCACAGATTTTAAAACATTATTGTTAATATTATTATTATAGTTGATATTATCATTATTATTTTTATCTTAAATATGTGCCGTGGAAAACAGGGTTGTTTGTGATATTGATTTTTTTTTTTAGCTTTCTAACTTTATTGTTTCTGTAATTAACCGTATAATGCCGTATAATAATTAATTTCTGAGACCTTTGTTGGATCCCTTCAATCAAAACACAAGAAAAAAAATCATACAAACCAAAAAAATTATTTAAAAAATTAAAACAATAAAAGAAAAAATGTGTATTTATCCAAGATATTCATAATGATAAGGAAAATAAATAAAAAATTGGAAGTGTTTTTTTTTTTTTTTATTCCAATATATAATTAACACTTCAAATAAAAAGAGATGGTGGAAGTTTTTTGTGATAGTTTATATTTCAGGCTTTAAAGGGTTAAAAAGATGACCATTTATTTGTGAATTTTGTGTAATTTGGGACAAGGAAATGTGTGTGTTTGCTCAAATGATGCATTTGTGTTTCATTATTTATATGTGGTACTGTGACAGTGTCACAAATATTATTATTAATATTATTATTGCTATAAAACTACAAATATGCATTTTTAACACAGAGTTTTATATATAGACACCATACAAATGAATTCATTTGTCATCATTACATGTAATTAATAAGATATCTTTAAAATGAGGCATTCGTCTGCCGTCATCTGTTATGCTCTCCACAGTGACTTATAACAGCTGCCAGGTCGCACTCAGATTTGTATCCCAACGCCCTTCCTTCAGAAAGTAATCCTTTCTGTCATAGTCGAGCATTTACCAGAGACGCGCATGGTCAGAATTCCAAATAAACCATCTATTTGAGCCAAAGAGTCCCACCAGGGGGGGGAAGCCACACACATCTGCTGGTAAATGACTGGTGAAGGTTGAAGCCTGGGTCCAGTACTGGCTGTAAGCAGGCTACAGTGAATGGGTGTTTGGTTTAGTAAAATGAGTTTTAAAGAAGGCAAATAGTGGTTGGCAAAACAGTATGATCACACTTCCACAGGAAGAGATAAATGTAAAGAACACGGAGGAAAGCTGTAAGGAGAGAAATTGTAAGAAAGGAAAGAGGGAATCAAATTATAGACCCCCCCACAAAATGATGATAAATAGAGAAGAAAGCTGTCCGACTACATGCTATCCCAACTATGCACAGTTTATTCAGACATTACAGGCATCAAAATTCATGAATAAACACATTTCTGTCAGCTCGTCACATTCATTCATCGTTGTTGGTTTGTGCACAAGCAGTTCAAGGGGTTTCTTGCAAGGTCATCTTAATAGAGTTTTCCTACTTACGGTCGCTCACACAAACACTCACTACCCGGCAGTGCCCTGAATCAAATTCACCCGCATCCACATCCATCACTCTGACAGAGACACACTGATAAATGATACCTCCAACAGTAGGCCATCGTCATCAATATGTCCAGCTGTGGGAAAATGTTCAAGCGATGTAGTCAAAACGTAGTCAAAACAAAGGAGTAATGTTTGCAAAACTTCAGAATGGGCCAAGATGATAAAGCTTATTTGTGGCAGAACCAAATGTGGTGTAAAATGTTTCTATGGTCTATGTTCTTATAAATTCCAGATATTTATATATAAATATAAATCTATATAAATCAAATATTTGATTAAACGGTATCGGTGTTGTTGCAGCAACATGTTGGTGACTTAACTGAAGGCTGCAGTGGGCTGAACTCGGGTTATCTGCCAGACGCAACCCGCTTCCTTATCCATTCATTACAACACCAGAGAGTCGGTACGTGCAGCTTCCAAACCCACAGGAACACACCCACCACCCAGATGCTGATGATGCGCGTCACCTGTGCCACCTCATGAATATTCAGTCATACCAGTATGGCTCCATCAAGTGTGTCTCACAAAAGTTTGGACGCGGTGATGAGTAGCTTTGAATCATCCCGTCTTCTCTTATCAACAGTCCAGATGCATCTGGGAACTGAGGAGACCAGTATCGTGTTCATCTCTGATGGGGGGTTTGAACCATCTCAGGTCCTCTCTTGTGCAGCCAGGCCAGTTCAGCACCCGGACAGCACCTCGTCTGCTGTGAAGCTTTGCTTTTGCAGTGAATGCAGTGTTTGGCTGTTTGGCTTTGTCTTTCTGAAAGTTGCAATCACCTGTCAGTATTGATGTGTACTTTCCAGATGTGCAAGCTGCCTGTTCCATAGGCACTAATGTACCTCTATACCATCAGAAGGGAGGCTTTTGAAATGACCAATAACAAGCCGCTTAGTTCTTCTCCTGGAGGTCACACCATCCATGCTTTCCATGCTTTCTGACCACAGGACAGGTTTCCAAGCTTTGGCGCAAAAAAGACGGTAGCATTTACGATACAGTATGGCTTCTTGTTTACATCACAGAAATTTAAAGTGGACGGTACAGCAAACTGTGTTCTTAGACAGTGGTTCCTGAAAGCGTTTCCATTACAGAAACACACTTCGTTTTTGGGTTTTGAATGTAGTGCTGCCTGTCGGCTCAATGACACATTAAATCTTGAGTTTTGGGACTCCCCGTTTGAGGTCAGAGATTTCTTCAGATGGTCAGAATGTTTTGATGGTAGTGTGCCCATAGGGTGATAAAATATTCAAATCAATCAAAATTTTACAGTCTGACGCATTATTCTGAAAACGTTGCAAAATTCATGAATTGCAAGAAGTTCCTCCAGGTGGTTCTTTCGGTATCAGTCCCTTTTCCAGCCTTTCGTTACCCAACCTTTTTTAAAATGTGTTTTTATTTATTCTTAACACTTTTATCGGTTGATGTGTTTTTTACATTCTAATGTGAGACAAATATATGGGTTAGTGAGATTTGCAAATCATTGCGTTCCGTTTTCATTTACACTCTGCACAGAAATCTAACTTTTTGTCCATTTTTCAAACATGTTCCCAAGAGCACTGAGAGAATTCAAAAACCACCAGAGGCCAGCGATTGGTCAGAGAGGGTGCTCACCTGCCTCTGCTCACAGTATCTTTCCAGGACTAATGAAGTCTTTCCATCGAGGAAGCGTCGCGATCCCTGTACACAGCTGTACTCCATTTCTACATTTGTGGACAGGGATTAGAAAAATGTGCACCCATGGATGGAACATTCATGTCAACGACTTTTGAATCCAAGAGCAGGGTTTGTGAACTGATAAAGCTGTTATGCTCAACCTGAAAAGATATCAGACGCTTCTGTGCTCAGAGCCAGCTGTAAACTCACACAAAGCGAAGCCCATCCTTCATACACAGGCATGAATTATGTCTCGCATCTGTGCCACCGGAGCTTCACACGTTGCTGCAGTGATAAACAGCTGATCCAAGCCACACTGGGATACTACTGACAGTAAATAGTGAAGTGCAGACGAGTCTGGCTCAACCTCGGTGCTGTTTATTGGTCTGTCACAAAAACCATCAGTCTGAATTTTATGAACCTTGATAGAAAGTTGAAGCATAGGACATAAAAAAGTCAAAAAAGGAGACACACTATTGACTGGGAAAGCTTCCTTATCAACCGTCTCTTCATAGCTCTATTAGTGAGAGGTTGTAGGGTGTGGAGTTGTCCATTTAACTCCACCTTTTCCTTTGAAATTTGTGCCTTTTGAAATTAGTGTTAATGTTTGTATCTGCTTCCTGCATCAAACACAGCTAGTTTAGTTTGACTTTATCCATCCATCCATCCATCCATCCATCCATCCATCCATCCATCCATCCATCCATCCATCCATCCATCCATCCATCCATCCATCCATCCATCCATCCATCCATCCATCCAAACACACAAATATATACTTTTAATGCAGAGCCGGAATTATCTCTGCACAATTCAATTCAGTTCATGTCAATTTGAGTCAAGGTGAAGGTCAAATGTATTTATCTATCGCATTTAAAAACAGCAAAAGACAAACGACCAAGACTGGAGTCATATGATCACCGCTTCTTGGCGCCAGTTTGAAAGTCGAGCTGCGGCGTTCTGGACCAACATACAGCGTGTTACAATAACGACTGTGACTGATCTCTACATCATTCAGTTCATTTCCCTTTTAACACCCAGTCGAGACGCCCAAATATTTAATCACCAAAGCGAAATCATATTTAAAGTACATGTTTTGCAGGTGCATCGAATGTAATGTGCTTTATCAAAAGGTCTTTTAACGGATTTGATTTGCCAAACTGCATCGGTTAGATTTTGTACTCTACATTTTTACTCTACATGTAATTTGAATCAACTTCTAAAACTAGACTTGGAATAATAAAAGTCCTTATTGTCTATGCAATTGTTCATCAAAGTGTAATCGTGAGTGTCGGCCTGAATGACGGCGTCCATCACCGGAGTGAATGTAAGGGTTTGCAAGTCCCGGTCGCATGACCTCCTATTAGAATCTATTTGAATAAACTCCAGCAGAAACCTCTGAGGCAAAATAAGGGCTGAATTGTGGTTCTGATGAGGTCCATCAGCCCTGTTAACAATCTGCATTCAGGCACAATGCTGACTGATTACTAATCAGAGACGTTAAAAGAAAGCCTGCCGCTCTGCCTGCCATGAATTTCTGCAAGCACATGCGCATGGCAGTGGTGCATGCGCGTGTGATTTTCATCTAGGTGAGACCGCAAGTGTAATGCTGGTAATGTATGCGTTTGTGCAGACAGGGGACGCGCTCATTCTCACTTTTTCCTGTGTGCGTTTTCTCTGAAGCACCGGTCCGGACCTCTCACAGCCTTCAATCAGCAGCAGTGCCACGCAGCGATAAGAGGACCACACCTTGTTCTGAAAACAACTGAAATCAGTTTAAGGACACGCATTACCACAGCACTCCTTGTCTGCCTCCCTCCTCACGCCTCCTCCCCTCTGTCTTCTCCGTCTCTCGCTCTCTCTCTCTTTCTCCCTTTCTCCCTCTCTCCCTCTAACGTATGTTTTTTTTTTTTTTTTAGATTTTCCATCGCGTACCACCTGAGTTCTTCAAGGTTGCCGCCACAATTTGGGTCACTCGGCTCGGCCCCATTTCAGCCGCCCCTCGCAGAAACACACATGCACGCTCACGCAATCACACACCTCCCCTTCTGTGTAATACCTGACACCGCCAGGTGGGAGAGACTCCATTACCGAGTTGAACTTTGACCCTGCTTCAACTGCCTAGCCAGAGAGGAGAGATGTGCTGTGTGTGTGTGTGTGAGAGAGAGAGAGAGTGTGTGTGTGTGTGTGGGAGAGAGAGACAGAGGAAAACAAGAGAGGAGAACAAATGAAATGAGGCCAGTCTAGGTGTTTGTGCACGAGTGTTCTTGCATGTTTCTTTATGCGTGTGTGTGTGTGCAGAGTAGATGAGGAGTAGGAGGACTGTGCATGTCTCAAATGACACCTCTGGCCATTATTAAGTCCACTTTATTCTCTGGTCTCTGACATATTTTCCACTCCCCATATGTTCATATTTTTTCTTCTGAACCCAGGTCCATGAAAAGGCTCCTCAACATCTTATTAATATTCAAGAACTCTAATCAGTGTCCAGCCCATCTACTTTAAAACCCACGCAAAACAACACCTCTTACTGGTTATGAAACACCATGATGTAGATGTGCTAGATGTTGACATTTTGACAGGAAGGTAACCCAAAGTTTTACTTCACCTTTTGTGCATTTTCTTACGGAATCATTCGCTTTGCTCCAAATCACATTTTGTTGCAATTAAACTTGCTGTTTTGACTGCATGAGTGTGTGCACGCTGATGATTTTGTCAAGATCCTGAGAAATGGACTCGCAGTAGTCTTGAGTGTGGAGCATCGGACACTTCACGCCCTCAGTGTCAAACTTATATTTGTGGCACGTTTTTTCCAATTGAATTTGGGTTTTGGGCGATGCAGCCTAAGCAACGATGCCCCCAGCTCTTCGGGGAGAATATTAAGGTATTCCCAGGCCAACCAAGAATCCCTCCAGCGTGTCCTGGGTTTGCCCTGGGGTCTCTGCAAGGTTAGACACCTCCTTAGGAGATGCCCAAACCACCTCAGCTGGCTCTTCTTGATATGGAGGAGCAGTAACTCTGCTCCGAGTCCTTCTGGAGTAAAAGTAGATCTTCTTAAACGATCTCTTAGGGAAATTCCAGCAACCCTGTGGAGGAAATTCTCATTTGTCATCAGTCTCATTTGTTTCGGTATCTACGTGCAGTGCGTGACCATAGGAGATCTTTATGTAAGACAATGCTTCACCTCATACCTGTATGCATACGATTAACAAACACCTACAAATTTGGTGCATATCCGTCTTTTATACTGACACAGTCACCAAAAAAAACCAAAACCTGTAAAGTTGGAAGTGTGGATGAAGTCTTGTCTTGTTATTGCAGATATCGACGAGTCACTGGGATCTGCTTACGGGGGGGGGGCTGACCCTCTGCCGTTGTTGGGAGTTTGAAACATTGGCGCCTTAGTCCAGCCCAAAACAAAATACAAGTCTTTGAACAGCGTTTTGGAAGCTGTGGTTGCTGCTTCAGAGGAAGATGATCAAGAACAGATCAAGAAACTGGAGAGTTGCTGGGATACAAGTCTCATGGCAATGTTGGGGAAGAGAAAGGAGAGGGGTTATACATGTTTAAAGATCTTCTACGTCAGTCTGTTATTTCTTGGGCTTACTCTAAAGACTCAAGAATACTTAAACTGGGATAAATATTTGTTGGTACTCATTTACATATTTGCCCTTGAGAAAGGAAAAATAAATGTATTTACTTTGTGTATTACTGACTTTTGAAGTTCAGTAACATTTTTGATTCAACGAAAGGGCAATCTTTCCTTTTCCACACTAGAGAAACATAAGGAATACAATTTCGCTTAAAAACTGTTTACACTATGTAGCTTGAGTTTTATTTGTCCTAATTTTAAGATATTTCTATTATTTCTTTAGAACATGCTGGAGACACCTGTTGATACACATTTTAAATTCCAAATGAATAGGAATTTCTTTATCATTTGCCTTATAATTTCCTCATAAATGTTTAAAGTAACTCAACGTAACTCTGCACTTTTTGTCGAACCCATTACTGTTTTCATCAGATTTTAAACATCTAAGGAGGAATTAATAATTAATGGAGGAAAATGATCCAATGTTTGGTAAATATCGATAGTATGTGAAACATTTAAATAAAATAAAAAAAAAAACCCTGTAATTTCATGAGCAGTATATCTAAAGCAGACCTCTGGCTGACACTGCTTGACTGACAGGTAGGAAATGCAAGTCCACATGAACACAATTATCCCACTTGTGATTAGTTGGGGGGGGGGGTACAACCAGGATGCGCTGCCACTATACAACAAAATCATATGTTACAAATTCAAACTTGGCAGAAGCTGCAAGCCAAAGTCTTACGACTTCCTCTGTTTACAACATAACCCCTCAAAGAAGTGCACCTTGGTATGGGGAAAAAAGATGAGGGTGGGGGAAAGAGGGGAATTTTGGGTAATAACTACCAAGGAGTGTGAGAGCTTCTGCTCCTCTTTCATCCTGGCTTTTACACTGGAGCTGCAGGCGTCTCCTGGTGCACGCTCTCGGTCGAAGACGAGCAGCAGATCCCTCCTATTTTCCAAATGCAGCCTCTCTACGGCATGCCAAGGATGCAGTGATGTGGCGGAAACAGGGAGAAGGCTTTCCTCACTGTCTGTGCGAATGAAGAAGTGGGCGTGTCTGGAAGAGGGTGAATTATCATGCATTCTGCATCTTCATGCACGTGGACACATTTCTGTATGTCTGCGTGTCAAAAAGGGGGATGTGGCTGTTCATTTAACATGGCATGGCATAACAGTTGCCGTGGTAATTGGGCACTTTTGGTGTCACTTGTAGCGCCTGCAGCGAGTGTTGATCACTGTGAATTTGTTTGCACATGTGCATGGATTTACTTAAGCATATACTTCATATAAGACTCCTTAAATAAATCTGTACAGCTTCAGCGAGAAGCCCGTCCGTTGATGTGTATGTGTGCGCACGTGACAAAGCACACACAAGCATGCGCCTCTTCCTTAAGCAGAGGTAGAGAAAAGGTTTTCTGGATGACATCATGTCTGTTGATATTTGAGACGAACCATTAAAAACGTACAGAGATCCAGCTCGTTCCTCTAGCGCTCCCTGACAAAACACACCCCACCCTGAACTTCTCCAAGCCTCCTCTCCCTCTCCCCCACTTCATGTGCACAGATATGAGCATGAGCCCTCCCTCCGTCTGAAGCGATGTTTGTTTTGGTTTGGGCGTCAGCGCACTCGTACTCAAAAGATGGGCAGCTATGAGATATTTACGGAATGTGTCAAAACGTGTTCTGGGATAGAAATTGGTGTGGAATCGCTTACCCTACCTTTAACCAGGCAACTCCAGTTATAAATGTATTCCTATTTTTTCAATTAAAGGAATATTTTTGTTTCTGGGGTTATGTATTAAATGCCCGTCCGCTGTTCCTGTGACGGTTGACGGCGGACCAAAGCACCGAAGTCGACATCTGTGTTGCTTCTTTTGTTGCTTTAAATCCAGATACCTCGGATCTGAAGTAATACTTTAAAACACCACAGGTAAAGCTGTTGATCTTCAAGGTGAAATAATCACTTTTGTTAAAAGGAACTGCTGACTTTGAAGACGGTGATAAAACGGCTCGACTTCCACGCCAAGAGAGGCTTGTTTCATGGCAAGGCTGTGAAAATATTCCACAATACTGCTTGAAAGACTAAGACTCTTTTTTTATACTTCTGCATATAATCAAGTTTAAAACATCAGCTCGTGCAATTTCTTAGAGGAAAACAACTTAAAAAGGGAAGACGAGTTTAATCTACTTGGTCATTTAGTAAAAAAACGTAATCTCTTGGATGTTGGACGTCTCCTCACACTCATGTGTGTTGTTTAATTTATAGAAAAAGACATTTCAAACGAAGATGACATCACATACCGCATCTCTTATCACTAGTTACCTCACGGGATCCGTCAGGTGGGTCGGCCCACAGATGAACTTCATCGCCGTCTCTGTGACTGAGCATCAACTTCCCAATCAGCTCTTACTGGAAAAACGTTAGCCATTTACATCCAGAGTAGTCCCCCCTGGAAAAAGAGCAAATGGACATTTATTACTTTTTCATTTCAATTCTCTTACATAATTGATCGTATTTGCTCAAACTAAAATGAAACGGGGCTTCTTTGCCTATATTCAGGTATAAATAATTACCTAAGCCCTTTAGCGACATTCTCTCCCATACGTCGGATGTCTTGTGAGCAGTCTCCTGGTGAACTGTGGGCTCTTTCAGAATACTGGGATTAACAGGAAGTGCCCAGGCTCTGCAATGAACACACTCTTGTAAAATCCAATCAACTTTCATGCTTCCCAACATTTCCATTTGTACCCACATACAGTCAGATAACAAATATGGATACTTCATCCTTTCCCCCACCTTTCTGTCTTCTACCACTTTCTACCTGTGTGTTAAAAGCAGCGCTAAATGTAAAATATAAGTTTTAATTTAGTTTGAAGGAAATATCTGCTTACTTTCAGGCCGCGCTGTCCATCTGACGTGGTCTCCTTTTCATGATATCGTCATAGATAGATAGATAGATAGATAGATAGATAGATAGATAGATAGATAGATAGATAGATAGATAGATAGATAGATAGATAGATAGATAGATAGATAGATAGATAGATAGATAGATAGATAGATAGATAGATAGATAGATAGATAGATAGATAGATAGATAGATAGATAGATAGATAGATCATCTCTGGTGGTCTCTTCCCTTCTCTCTCTAGCTGTCTATTGATGACCACTGATCAATTTATTCATTTACTGGCCTTTACTTGGCACACACTGATTTAAGTAGATAGAACAGAAGTCAATAGTTCTTGATCAGAGCTTGAATGTGGAAAGGGAAAAATAGCAGAGAGCAGGGTTCAACTGCTGTCTTTCATTGCCAAGAACACAGCATCCAATACGTGATTATTATAATATCCACTTTTTAATTTGGCAATTATTCAGAGCTTTCCTTAGAATTGTACCAGACTGGAAATTCCTCTGAAGGAGCATTAGACACGGTCCACTGAACTCCACTACTCTAAATCCACAGATACAGAGAACTATAATCATAATAATAATGAATTAATGTTCACTAGAAGAATATCAGATTACATTTTTCTTTTACAGCTCCGTAGAAAGCATGAGAGCCTCGCTTCAAACAGTCTCTTCAGAGGTGTAATACGTTTTTTCTCTGTTTCTGCAAAACTCATACACCATCAGAATAGTGTCGACAGCTGAAGTGAATGGGTCAAAACTGCTTCAGCAGATCAGAACCTTTAACCAACTTTTGTTTGTACTCTCTGCTGACATACAATGTACCATAGCCATATAGTTATACTATGTGGCTATGGTACATTTATAATAAAAATTATAATCGTTTACATGTTTACATAGTACACAGAAACGAAAAATGGCATGAGAATGAAGTAGATTTTCAAAATAAAACAGCATGAGGGCGTTCTGGCTCGTGCATCGATATTATTTATCGCGATTATCGTGATTCATTTTATTTGACCCCATCCATCCCTGCAAATTTTGATTCTCGGAGTGATGCTGCGGTCTCCGAACGGTATGTATCAAATATGCAACATTACGTATCGAGGGGTCAAAATGTGCACAGCCACATCATACACGTTCACAGGTGTGTTTGTGTTGTTAATCAGTTGTGTACACACCACTACACCATTATCGCAAGCTTATCTAAAAAAAAAAAACACCTAGATGTCTGAGGATATATGCTTCCTGGTACTAATAGGTTTAAATGGGTAGATACGTAGGTACCGGGTAGCAGTTCCCCTTTAAACGAGCAGATTACCGAGTGATTAACACATGATCTCAAAACCTTTGGCTAAAGTTGTAATCTTGTGAATCCAGATGAATCCAGATGAATCCAGATGAATCCAGATGAATCCAGATGAATCCAGATGAATCCAGATGAATCCAGATGAATACAAATGATCAGAGGGCACTCGGAAACACGTAATTTTTCCAGACTGTGCTGAGGATGGTGAGGACGGCACATCCACGCCTGGCAGGGATCCAGGAGCAACACTGTTGTACTTAAACAGCACTGTGAACGAGCTTTAACCCCATCTAGGAACCCCATCTAGGAACCCCATCTGGGAACCCCATCTGGGAACCCCATCCAGGAACCCCATCTAGGAACCCCATCTAGGAACCCCATCTGGGAACCCCATCTAGGAACCCCATCTAGAAACCCCATCTAGGAACCCCATCTAGGAACCAAATGACATGCATGGATGTAAATATAGGTTCATAAGTTCAAAACAGAAAACAAATATATAGTGTAATAAAGATTTAAAGTAATCATAGACCATCACTCTGTAAATAAGGTGTTATTTCTCTCATTTACGGTCGCTGCTTCACCTCATGAAGTCGGACTGTAACCAAATTTTTTATCCCAAGATCAGCATCTGCACCTACCAGTTTTTGTTTTCCATTGTTCTGAGGGATTTTCTACTCATTTTACAGTTTTCCTGCTCCTGCTTTGGTGACATGATAAAACGGTGTAGGGTCCTGGCTCTGCGGTGCCCTTCGCCCAGTGGAAAAGCAAACTAGTTCCTTCAGCACCGTTGCTGAGTTGGTCGAGGAAGCCCTGTTATTGCATCGGGGAGCAGGAGCCGCATTTGATTGTTGTTATGAAAACAGTCATTGTTCCCATTCTAGCAACTTTATTTTTTCCAAAAAAAAAAAGAGTGCAAAGCAAAAGTCTGTCACCTCTTAGTGCTACCGTCTGCCAGTATTCCCTCAGCTGGCTTCTCTCTGCTTCTACTTCACTCAGTCAGTGACAGAAAGAAGGAGTTCGAGGCACTAGTCAGTCTGTCACTGGTAAAAAAAAAAATCTCTCTAATTAATTACAAGACGCGTGCATGTAATCAAAATCATCACACTAATGTCGTCTTCAACTAAAATGGACTGTGACTCTGGCAGGCGAGGTTGTGGTTACGAAATCAGGATTTTATCAAAGCAAAGCAGCAGCCTGTAAATGCTTCAAAACAAATCACAGGTTAACACGCAGTCTGAACGAGCTGCTTTTCATCCTGAATTCAATACTTCTTTTGAAATTTGACAACAGCTTTAGTGCATATTTTATATATTTTAAGATATGACACACATGTGAGCACAGAAAATGGGTGAGAAGCAAACAGATGGGAAGGGCTGACAATGCCAGAGTTCAGACTATAACCTGACTGCATTGTACTGATTTTTTTATTTTTATTTTTTACAGTCATCTAGAGGGGTTCAGAGACTTTTGCATGCATTAGCTACTCTCTGTTTGAAATAGTAATCATCATTGTAAACAAATGCTGAAAATTAACGCAGCTTTGGAGGCTTTACCATTCATATATGCAGCATCTGATTTTGAAAGTTCACCTCCATCCATCTTCTTCCGCTTATCCCGGGTCGGGTCGCGTAAGCAGGAAGGCCGAGACTTTTCTCTTCCAGGTCTTTTCATCGATAGCGTAAACAAAGTTGTCTTTGATTGACTTTCAGTTGTGAGCTTCTTCCTCCACCATCACCGCTGCATCTCAGGCGAGATGGGCGGCGCAAAGAACACGTCTGAGGATGTTGACCGTACTTGGTTGGTTTGAACGCTGGGCTGGAACAGCACGTTGACTGCGACTGATGATGTTTCACGAGTCAAGTACAGAAAAGACCACACACACTGGACCTGATTTGAGCGCTGCCCACTACTAACACAAGTTGGGAAGGTGCCATAGATAAACAAATCTGCCTCCTTCTTTTACCCTGATCTTTTTTAGATTTTATTATTATTATTATTATTATTATTCATAGGAAAGGTACTAGCAGTACAATTAACATACTACGAGTGAATGTCAGTCTTTAAACCAGCTTTCTTTGGAAACTGGTGACGTACACCATCGCTGTTGAGCGAGGATTGCGTCTGAATATAGGCATCTATGCTGCTGCACATACACCACTCCCACAGTGCACTCTACCATCTTTACTTGTCAACACGAAGGCACTTTTGAGTTAAAAATAGCAAGCGCAAGTGCAGAAGTGCAACATAACGAATGTTATCAGTCAAATATCTAAACAGTCCATCTGCATGACTAACAAACTGTCACTAACAAACCCAACATGGGTGGAGAATCACATTGTCTTTGATGTTCTTGTTGGTTTGGTTTTTGTGCCGTATGTGGCATGTGTGTTTCATACCCACTCAGGATTTCTTCCTATAGCTGCAATCTAGTTCGGCGTATTTACTTCTCCTCGTGTTTGTCTCCATCTGTTTATATTCCGTCTTTCTTACTCTCTGTTTATTGACCTTTGCTTTTTTTGTCTGTCTGCTCATCTGTCTTCCAAGTTGTCCTCTCGCCTCTTCTGTCTCTCCGATTCCAATTTGCTTTCTATATCTGTACCATCCAATCGCACACATTCACACATGCCTTTGCTTAAACCTACACTTCCTCTCTTCTGGGGATGAGCCAAGGCACAAGTCTCCAGGTATGAATCAGTCGGGCGTAGACGGGCTCGCCTGCGTGAGTGTGTTTGCCCGTGTGCGGTTGTGTATCCGTTGTTAATTAACCCCCTTCACCCAACTGAGCCCCCTCAGGAGTGGCTATGTGCTGAGCTCGTTCCCCAAGCCCCTGCTTGCTAATCCACACCTGAGTCTCCCACACGCACACACCTACGCAATCATGCACAATCGAACACACAGCAACAGCATAGTGAGTGGTTTAAGGTGCGAAAGATACATAACTTGTGGAAATCTGTCCTTGTGTGGGAACACAAAAAGCATATCAGCACTGCCACACCTGTGTAACAGTGATTGTTGTGTGTATTTGTGTGTGATAGCACTGAGTCTGAGGGGGATGCATTATACACACCTGGGGGACTTCAGACTCATGCATTTATGCCACGTTGCAGCACGTAAAAATCAAACACACTACGCAGGTTTGCGCCTGTGTGTCTGCCACTGTATATCCCAACTAGCCTTACCTACACCCATAACTTCACAGCCTCTTCCACCGGTACAGAACGTACCGAATAATCACAACAGGGCAGGGGAGGGATTTGTGCGATGACCCATACACAGGTGTCAAAGAGCCACCTTTCAAAACAACCCAGATGGCAGCAGAGTTGCAAGATCAACAAGTTTTCAGCACCAAACTGTCATTTTGTAAGCGTTCCTACTTCAGTGCTAGTCTGGAGGAACCAGGCTACTTCTTTGTGTCGAAGAGGGAAATAATTAGGATGGCTGGCCAGGCTGGTTAGTGTGGAAACCAGTGCACCAGTGTGAAATGTTCTGCTTCAAATACTGTGTCTCATGATGATACAGAGCACACACAAAAACTCACAAACTCACCAAGGGCTGGGTTTGGATTACAGCTCTCTGGCTCCTTTGTGTGGATACCAGACAGGCACCATGCTGCCAATGCAAATGCCAACCCAGATGCCAACTAGCCCGTACGTGCATGTGTGTGTGTGTGTGTGTGTGTGCATGTGCACTCTGGACAGAAGAGGAGTGACGGTTACAATGCACAAACAAGTGGCATGTGTTTGATTGGTGAGCAAACAAGTTGACTGGCATGCGCTAATGCAGCCGGCCGGAGCGCACGCACGCACGGGCGCAGTTTGGCACAGGTACGCAACCGTTGCGCAAACAAACGCGTAAACACAAACACGCCCACGGGCACACATAAAGGCACATATTTTGATTTTGATTTTATTAGCAGAACCTAATTTCTCCCTGGTGCATTATGTGCTTTTTTTTTTTTTTTCCCTCCACTCTCCTGTTTAAATAGAGATACTGTTGAACACTTTGTGCATGAGTGTGTGCTTGTGCAAATGTGTGTCTGCCCGAGTGCAAGCATGTATGCCATTTCAATCCGCTCACTTGGACGCCCACAGTAATGCTTGTCCTAAAAGAGTCCTGCTGTTGATGTGATTGTTTTATGGCTGTTTCCATATTTGGGCAGATTCAATATTCCATCCTACTGTCGGGCTTGCCAGCTTTGACCACGCTATTTGCCTTTCCCTGTCATTCAGGAATGCCTGGGCCCATTCAAACCTAAACACAGCTTGTGTTTATATCACCACCCTCGTGAAACACTGGGTCTGTTAATACACTTGAGAATTATCCTAAAATAAATAAGTTTTAATCGTCAAGGACAGGAGACTATGAAAACATGTGATCCCTGCGTTTCCCGGTCTTCTCGGCGGGGATGTTGGACGTTACGAGCTCTGGCAGCAGTGGAGCATTTTATGGAGCCCATATTAGGGTTGGTAGGTGATCGGGATGTTAGCGAATGTGTGTCTGGCCTGCTACGTCTGACGGCTGGAAGACGGAGCAGCACCGCCAAAGAAGACCAGTGCGCGAGAATAGATTTTGCTGAGTCATGGCTCTCTCCACGGTCAATTTCACTTCATTACACAACGGTGGTGGGTTGAAGAGAAAAAGTCATTGCCAAGTGTGCACAAACTTCCTGCTTTATGGCCTTAGACTGTGGGAAACCATTCTCTGTTGAAACCACACTGACCAGACTCAGGTGGCCTTAATGTTAAAAAAAAAAACCATTAAGTTTTGAAAATCATAAAAACAAACCATCACAGAGTCCATCCCAACGCAGACGCCACACCAACCCACCTGTGAATCACCTTCTCCCCTCAAATCTCACTCATGAACAAGATAAAATAGTAGGGTTCCTTCCCTTCAGGCATCACCTCTCTCCCAACCTGGAGGGATCATTGCACCCGTTTCTGACGGAGAACCGTGGTCTCAGACTAGGAGGTGCTGATTCTCATCCCCGTTGCTTCACTCTTGGCTGCGAACCGCTGTTGTGAGGAGCCGAAGATGCCCACCTGATGCAGGGCCAACAGGACCACATCATCCGCATAAAGCAGAGAGGAAATCCCATCACCACCAAACCAGAACCCCACCACCTTGTGGCTGCACCTAGGCAACATGTATGAAGAGGATCGGTGACGAAGAGCAGCGGTGACGAAGCCCAACCCCCACGTTGAAAGAGTCCATCTTTCTACACAACAATGCAAACCAAACTCACTCTCTTTATATTAATATGTGGACTGAATGGGCATTAAAAGCAACTGACCCAGTACCCCATACGCCTGCAGTGACCCCTACAGGAGACAGTCAACTGCCCTCTCCAGGCCCACAAACTACTAAAACAATGACAGAACAAAGTCCTCCCGCTTTTTACATTAGCCTTTGCTCAGTTGCTTTATATACTTTTAATACTCTCTACTAAAAACCTGTACACAGAGTGAAGTGTATTAGGAAGCACTTAGCCACTGCTTTAATAGATGAGCTGTCTCCACATAATACTGGACAAGGCATTGCAGAGCCGTTAAGCAGCTGTGGCTGCAGCAGCCTGAAATGGGTTTGTTCAAAATGGCAGCGAGTTTGTTGCTGCTGCATCAAAGCTGCATGATTCTGCAGAGATGTATACACACCCTTGTTTATAACGAGCTCGTGTGTTTTCCTTCCCTACCAAATGTATGTATTTTGTTGATATGACCTCCTCCATCCACCTGTGGGGGTCCCGGCAGCCCCAAAGCGTGACCCCGTCATTAAATACGAGTGCGTGGCCGCGACTCTGACATGTGGGTTAACATAATAACTGCTATGATAATGAAGCTGTAATTTCCCCCAGACCCCATGCTGCTCTCAGGTAATCGTGTGTTTACAGACAGAAATATTATAGTGTGTGTGTGTGTGTGTGTGTGTGTGTGTGTGTGTTTGTGTGAGGGGCTGTGGCTGCATCTGTTTGTGTGATGTGTGTGTGGACAGGTGGGCGGCTGTGTTTGGACAGTTGACAGTTAAGTGTGACAGATGACGTCTCTATCCTACCATTATAGAGAGATGAGAGCAAAGAATGAATCTGGTTTGTCCATGTGATTCACTGGAGGTGGGAGAATGCCCCCACCCCCAAACACACACACACACACACACACACACACACACACACACACACACACACACACACACACACACACACACACACAGTCAAAAAAAGAAACACAGACATATGCAAACACACACTTTCAGACAGGCGCTTGCGCTGGCACACACAAACATTTTGGCGTTGTTGTTGAGAAGCGGCAGACATAAGCTGACAACCGCGACAGATGATGTCTTTATCCAGCTGTTTCAGAAGACGGTGCATGCCTTACGTGTACGTGTGTGAATGGCAGCGTGTGTGTGCGTGTCTGCAACTTTCAGGGTCACATCAACCCCGGGGCGTTTTGGACTTGATTCTACCAGGGCGGGGTGACGGGGGGCGGAGTTGTTACAATTCACAACTTAGGAATGTCTCATCTTGTCTTCTGGGAATTTCCTCTTCTCTCATGACCTTGTTTTTTCCCCTTTTTTTTCTCTCTCTCACTGGCTCTCAGTCATTCCTTCATCCCTGAGGTGACAGGTAGAGGGAGGAAGGAGTGCCAGATGCACACCTGGTTTATTTTTTTATGGAAAGAAGATGAACAAAACAGAGAGGGAGAGAAACAGGGGAGAGATGGAAAGGTAGCTCTCGAGGTTGTCCTTTGCATCTTTGGCAGAATCATTCAGGTTCCTCAGTCTGTAGGTAATTGACTGTTTCTCTGTGTGCTTCATTGCCCTTGTTGGTTTGTGCATCATTGCACTTATTTATGTGCCCTCTATCTTGCATGCATATCCAATATATGTGTAATATGCCATTTTGTGGGTCCATTTCATTTGGATGGCTTTTGCAGTCCAGTGAGTGCATTTCTGCACAAGTTTGAGAGAAACTCATACAAAAGTTTTGTTTTAGAGCCTTATGGTGGATGATGTATAGGATGTATATGTAGTAGGCAATAAAACTATTTCAACAATGTTACTGTTACAAAAAATGACAAGATTTTGCCACAAAAGATGAGAAACATTTTGCATATGATGGAAAAAAATATATGTATGTGTTTATATATATATTTATATATATATATGGAGATGTTGAAGTCATTTGTGAATACAATAGCTACTGTTTGGTTAATTGGCTGTGATCTTATCTCCCCCTGAAGCGTGGTCTTAAGAATGCACAATACAGTACAAAAGACGTGTGACAATAAAACTGCCTCCCACCCCCACCTACCGTGAGGAAAACATGAAGTCAGCACAGGTTTATGCTGGAATGGAGGTGTGGTTGGCGCAGTGCTTTTTGGACTGGAGGACACACAGTTGGAATTTCCTAAAGCTCAGCTTCAAGTAACTGGAAGATGACCTGCATGGCCAGAAAAACTCAACTTCTGTCCTTTAAGAATGCAGAAAAGACACCAAAACAATCCAAGCAGATCTGCACATAAATCACCTCCCTGCTAAAAGATCCTCAACCTGCAGCTCTACCAGTGGACATGGCGCACGTCAATGAAGAGAGAGAGAAAGAAATAACTTTGAGAAGTTGGTGACAGCGGGTATTTTAACTGTACTGGAGCAAAGACACGGACGGGCAAGACACGGGACTGGAAAGAGGTGACTAATGCAGTAAATGCCGTGTCTGCAACAACTTAAAGGTCACATTTTTTTTGTTTTTTTGTGTTTTTGTTTTGTTTTTTTTTTTGGCAGGGTGGGGGGGGTGGCTCTAGTAGCCTTTATTTTGAAAGTGGTGGGATCCAAACCTACACCGCCTACATGAGGGCGAGAAATCTAGACGTTAGTTGCTTTGCAGTTACATCTACCAGCCGTTGGAGCTCATAAACAATGCTCAGAAGTCTGAGAGAGCCAGTCAAATCAGTCTGACCTCGTAGAGAGAGTCTCTGGGCGGGGTTACCACGATGACGACAACAGCGCAGACGGCTGGAGCTGAGGAGTAGAGGCGGTTTTGAAGCGGCTTTGGCATCATCAGTTAAAGAGTCTGGCATTTTCTTTCTAAAGGTGAACAGAAAACAAATCGGTCCTTTGGCAGATAAATGTATCTGCAGTTTCGCCGACATGCTGAAAAGAAAGTTTAATTTCCTCTTCCACACAATTCACTCTTTTGTTGACTTGTTTCCATCGCTCTGAACACATCACCTTCTTCGCTGCTCTGATTGGTCACCCCTTGGATTGTTTTCAGTCCTACATATTTGTAGATGTGGGTCTAGTCTATAAGTGTAAAAAACAGACATCCTAAGGAAAAATGAGTACTGGGAATCTTCTAAATGTAAAGAAAACAAAAAAGAAAGACAAAAGAGTTTGATTGCATGAGTCTAAAAACCCTCACCAACCCTATTAACTTCACACATCTAGACTTTGGAACTCTAACCCACCATTCTTTGGAAGAAAAGTTCAAGCTCCTTCAATTTGATGTCCTGTGTACGACTCTTTTTGGGTCATTCCAGAGGTTTTGGATGTGATTGAGCTCTGAGTCCTGACTGGACTACGCCAGGACTTCAATTGTTCCTTTCTGAAGCCATGTCTTGGTTGATTTTGAATTGATCTTTGGGGTCATTGTCATGTAGGAATGCAAAATTCTGCTTTATTTGCAGGACAGAAGGTTTTGCGGCAGGATATCTTGGCATTTGGAGTTGTTCATTTTCCTGTCTGTCTTGACAGGCAGCCCCAAAACCAATCACCAAGTTATTAGTGCAAAACCAACAACAGTCATGTACCAGCATTCCTACTCCACTCCATACCATTTTGGATGTCTCCTGTTGGAACTCATCTAGTTTCAACTCTGCTTACATCTCAGGGTTTGTATCTCTATCCAACAGCGTCCAGAGGTATTTTCTTCTGCATCCATTAGCACCGTCCCCTGGACATCAAGGTCAAATCCAGAGGACCCAGACTAACTGTTTTTATTGAAGAGGAAAAGAACTAGGATGGTCTCAAGCTTGTCTCCTTGCGCACCTTCACAATGATGCCATCTGGGCCATTTGGTAGCAAACATCTGGATGTGTAGAGCTGAGTATGATCCAGTTGTTTTTCCAACATGCCACATTCTGAGTTAAATTTCATTTTGGAGCAATTTTTTTCAGTTAATAATACCAAGTATGTTTAGACTTGAAAGTAGGAGCAAAAGAGTTCTGCTGGTGGACTTGATAGTGTTTTTTGTTTAAAATAGAAGTAATATTAGGATGCTCTTCTATGAGTCATCGTATAGAGCCCGCCCCTGCCCGATTCTAATTGGTTTGGCACATTCTGGTAAAAATGTTCTTCCCTAGAGAGAAGTTTTAGGCAGTGAATGATTATGGCTGGTGTGGCTATGATGACCGCGAAGCAACCGAGACAGGTAAGTGCAACAGAGTTTTGTGTTGTTTTAAAACCAGAGTAATCAATAAACCATTATGAATTTAACTGATTAATACAAATTATTCATGCTGGGTTGTTTAAAGCTACCATGTGAGGCTTTACAAAACTGTCAAACCTGACCTATCCGATGAGTTAACATTTGTGCAAGACTCGCGCTTAATGGGCTGACTTCCACAGTTCAATACTCCAATCTATTGATCCAATTCCTTGCCCGTATTGTAATCTATTAATCATGAATCCCAGCATGAAATTCTCACCAGCGTCAATTTCCTGCATCCATGTCTCTACTTTATATTGACAGTTGAACAGCTTGACTCCTAAACAAAGCTGGAATTTAAACAAGAGGAAGAAAAAGCTCATTACTTCTACACAGAGCAAATAAGTCAGCCCACAGTTTTAGATAGCGATCAATAGGCTGCCTCTTTGTAATTCTCTTGCAGAACGTTTCAGCTATTGCTTAACACGTGTCAGTCGTCATAGCTGGCGGTGGGTGATGTCAGGCCAGCAGACAGCACAGCATCACCACAACGTTCACAATAGTTCTGTTGAGGTACGCCACATGGCGCCTGAAGAGTAGGAGGTAATGAAAATCGCCCCGCTCGGTAGTGTGACAAAGCATGAGATTCGGATTTCATGGCCTCGAGAAACCAGAAAGTAAATTTCACAGGTAAACACAGAGACTCGACAGGCTCCTGAAAAAGATCTGTTAACGGACGGATTTGTTTTACCTTGATTTATCCCGCCATCATCTAACGTTCTTATCTGCAATATGCACCTGAAACTAGAGGGACCGGGTACCACCAGAGAGGATCGGTTATTAGAGAACATAGTCGAAATGAGTCACATCTCTACAAAAACACAGCGCTTGGACAAATCTCATTTTTTTTAAAAGTATATTCTATCATGGCTTTTTTTTTTATTATTATTATTATTATTTCCACTAATGTGTGTTTGTTAAGAAGCACTTTGGCTTTGAACATGTCTGGCTGCATTGATGTGAAGTGGCTGAGTAGGTAGGGTCCCTGTGTTGTCTTTGTGCTGCTAAGTGGCCAGGCCTTGGGCACTTGTGTTTTTAATTAGCACCAGGTTGTATGAACTGGAAATGCATGAAATGACGGCGTAAGATCCGTCCTTTCTCTCAATGCCACAAGAAGAGGCTTTGTCGGAGATGCTGAAATGGCCGGGGATGCTGAGGGACAGCGAGCTTTGCACAAGAGAAAACAACCTAAAATGGCAGCGGCGGCTGGGTTCACAGCTGGAGCAGGAGGGTTCATGTTCAGCAAGGAAGACGCAGAGCAAGTGTAGTGGGGGAAAAAATGCAACCTGACAAACACAAGTATTGATTTGAATGCCCCCCTCCTCCTCCTCCTTTGCCCTCGCCATCTCCTCAGCTTTTATTTTTGCCTGTAGGCTCTCTTTTTCTTTTTTTTCCCCCGTCTAGAGAGCTGCTCGAGGACTTTATTTTCTATCCATCTTGAAGTACTGTAGGGATGGATGGAGGACAGGATGAAGGGGCGGAAAAGAAGAGAAGTCTTGAAGAGGGAGGCAAAAATGGGTTGGAGAAGAAAAGCGGAAATGGAAATAAGGCGAGTGGGAGACGCAGTCGTGGAAAAAGACGAAGCCGGTAGATGTTGAAGTGACAGCAGCCGGTGCAGCCGAAATAGAAAAAGATGGCTAAAATGGAGAGTAAAATAAAAAATAAAAAAACACATAGGAGCAGAAGAAATAAGGCGAGCAGGTGGTAGACAAAGAGGGAGGGATAAGGAAAAAGGGGGGAAAAGACCCGGTTAACGGAAGGAAAAGAAGCAGACAGAAAGGAGCAAAGAATGCTGGGAGAGGTAAAGTGGTGTAAATAGGGTTTCTGGTCTAGTCCCCCCCCCAACACCCCCTTGTTATCTCCATTAGCACCTGCTGGGCTAACGAGGACCCCGCTCCCAGTTGCCAAGGCAACCCCTCACCAACCTTCGCTCACTCTTTCTTCCTTTCTTTTGTCACCCCCTCAACATCGACGCACACACACACACACACACACACACACACACAAACACACACACACACCTCTAACTCAAGCAAGCACTAACTACCTTCAATCTCAGCCCCCCCCCCCCCCCACCCCGCTTCCTCTCCAGGTAATGAAAGGGAGATATGAAGCGCAGGGTGTGTGGGGAAGGGGGGGCACTGGGGGGGGGGGGGGGGGGGGCAACGCTGAAAAGGAGAGAAAGAAGATTTGAAGTGAACATGTATTATACCCTGTTTCCATTCCCTCTGCCATATTATCTGCCGCTGTATCCTATTCACTATTCAATGCATTCAGATGGTGCACTCATTGATGTAATGGCTGGATGTGGAGTGGGCAATCCAACTGAGTTTTGTTGCAGGAAACTGATGAGAGAAACCTGTAAACATAGAGCCAATGCCCTGTCTGTTGCCTTCACAAGATTCCTCTTCTTTTACTGCGCTGAAGATATTCAACATTACATTCAGGGACTTCTTAATCGTCTCTTATGAAATGTTATATTTTCCATCATAAGCTGCTTCATAACATACATTTAAAAACTTTGAATCCATTTGCTGCTTTTATGAATCCTTTGTTTTATTTATATATATATATATATATATATATATATATATATATATATATATATATATATATATATATATATATATAGTTTGTTAAATATAGTTACCCAGGAGTTAATGCCTGATTTAGATGTTTAATGACTGTTATATTATTGCCTGAGTGACAAGCGTTAGACTGTAGATGGACCGACCAAAAGACGAACTATTAAAGTAGATGAAATCCTTCTACTGGGAGAAAAAGTTTTTAAAAAATGATGCACAAAAATCTAATTCAGACTGGTAACTGGAACATAACAGACTCACGACTGTCGCTCACTTTATAACCTTTTTCTCTACTTACTCACGACACCTTCAGCAGAAAATTCCTGAGCTCTCAGAGGTGGAAGCAGGATGCTACTAAAAAAAATGTTATTGTACATCAATAATATCAGCTTCTAAATCATGTACCAGAAATCATTTGAAGTTCTTTACTCTGATGGTTCTTCCATGATTGTGGGCAGAAAATAGATAGTAGACTCATCATTCATCATAGTAGTAGGGGCATATGGAGGAGGATGTTTATAACTCACAGACAGATAAGATCAGGTATGTAACTGCAGAAAAACAACAATGCTCTAACAAAACTGCATCCTCAATGTAGTTTCCCCACGTAAATGTGGCACCAGTTGAACCAACGGGGCCTCTTCATCAGTAAAATAAGCTCAGGCATCTCCAAAATCTGCATCACGAGACTGATTATCTGAATAAATTAAACCTCTCTGATTTATGAAGGGGAGGAGACCGAAAGGAATATAGGGTTTGTTCACGTGAAAATAAATAAATAAATAAAAAAAACCCAAAAAATGGTTTCTACCAGCTTTTTTGTCGTTGTTGGTAATGCTGTTTAAAATCAGCCAAAGCTTGCTGGAACAGAGAAACGCGGTGTCCGTGTATGATTCGTTTATTCATTCGCCTTTTCAGTTGTCCATCTTTTAATGTCACACCTCTGATGGCGCCGCGACCCGTCCTCTGTACGCTACGGGTCACCTGGCGTGAGCTGGGAAATGCTAGACAACCCCACCTTCACTCTCATCCACCTTCATACTACCATAAAAGTAATTGCTTTAGTAGCAGTTTTAAAACCAATAGTTTAGGATTAGTTTTCATTCTTTGCCAAGAACTCAATCAGAAAGTTAAATTATCGACCGCTCACTCTTCCTTCCAGCACTTTTAAGGCTCACTAAATGCCAGGCTAAATCGCATCACTTCGATCTGCATCCACAGTTGGTTCAAGGTGTTCTTGGATACTACTGGAGTATTTTCTGTAACCGTGGAAATGGATGTGAATTTTAGGTGTATCCGACCCATCTCCCGGGAGAGAGAATTCTGGAAAAGTCACCGAGTATGGCAGACCGGGCTAAGCTGTTCGGGTCCTGGCAGGAAAACCGTTTTGGGTTTTTTTTGTTTTTTTTTTTGAGCTGTCTGCTTCCAGTCATTGTTTAAATGCGTCTACATTTCAAGCTTGCATACACTCAGATAAAATTATCAAACTTTCCAACACTTTGAAGTATTTCTTTGAAGTACATACTTCGGCGCATCAGTGAAATTACAACAGCAATTTTACTCAGCTGGTGTTCAGTGTAAAAATTAGATTTTTTTTCTTGAATACAACCCCCCCACCCCCCCACCCTCCCAAAAAAGTTACAAAGAAACATTTTCTTTAGTGATATTGTTAATGGCCTTCAGAAATCTGCATTAATAGTAGATTCCTGCAAATGCCTTGCACAGAGGGAGGCCTTGCTGTTAATGCTCACAAAAGACCATTTTCTCTTCTTGTAATTTCCATCCTCTATTCATTCCCGTGCAGTCCTCCTTGATCATTCAGTACTCTCGCTGGCTCTCAGAGTGTCTCAGCAACGATGTCTCAGCAGACGCGCTCATTAATTCATAAATGTACCGCTGGCAAAAGTGCTTACTTGAAGTGTTGTGGTAGACCGCAGGGATACATCTGGAGTGATCGTACGTAAGCATACAAAAGCACAATGGAGCAAGGAGCAAAAAAACATAATTCCTGTAAAAGTGTTGAACAAACGAAGATAACAAAACACACAGTACTACCTGAGTTCTGGAGGTTTTCAATGAAGTTGACATGTGAATATTGGAGATGAGTACAATACACCGCGTAAGCCAATCCTGTACCTGTACCGTCAGCCTGTGCACGGAGAAAGTAGTGTACCCAGTAGTGGGAGGAGGCTCTTGCCCTCAGGTACACGTACACACCACCATCCACGCAGGAGGAAGTGGTGGTGAATTCACCGTATGTCCAGTAAGTGCTGATAATGAAGCTGTCTGTGGTGATCAATAGAGATCAGCTCTCGTCACTTCTTGCTGCTCCGGCGCTGGCTGCCTCCCCCACCAGTCTTATCTCAGTCCTCCCTCTCCACTCTCCTCCGCTCCTTCTGGCTTTTCTACTGATTTCCTCCATCATCACTCACCCTCCTCTTCTAATCTGCACCAGCACAATCAGCCAGGAAATTTGTGTCCCTGCTAGACTTAGACGAGAGATTCCTGTCCGTAGGGTTTTACACCTGCCCGAAAAAATTAATACATATGTGCAAGAACGTCTTTTGCACTATTTGTGAAAATGCAATATCTCATGATATTTAGCATTTCATATTCAACTTAGCTCCCTCCTACTGTTGAGATTTCCACTGTGAAACGGCAAACCTAAATTAAAATTAGTATATCTCATCAATTAAAAAGTCTATTTGAATAAATGTAGTATTAAAATAAACGTACCACATGTGAGATTACAGCAGGAGAGTAAAATTAAGAATATATATTACCAGGCAAGAGTAAATGAACACAGCAATATAAAAAAAAAAAATGTTATCTCCATCTCACAAAGTATTAAACTCTTTTGATTCATGTTTGTATCTAAAATATCCATTTTCATTATACCAAGATTCATTTTCCTGCAATGTAACAGAGTTTTTGGAGAGGTTTGTGAAGAGGAGGGTGTACACAGACTTTTTAAATTGACCACTCTGGTACATATAAATGATGTTTTTCCAGGTACCAAACTATAAGACTTGTTTTATTTGAATTACATGTCACTAAGTGCATTCATTCTTTTCAAATATTACTGTCCCTCTGTTCAGTGTACGTGTTATACTGTGCACCGGTTGCTGAGCAGCAGGCTTTATATATCTCGGGAACCCCTTGAGCGATTTGTGTGATTGACAGCTCTTTGAAATCTTCATAGCAATAATATCAACAGGCAGTTTGTAAATCCATGTCATATCAGGCATTATCCAATCAGAATGAAGAAAACGTTGCCTGTTTTCCAGTCTGAGACACCAAAAATGATTTATAATTGTAAAAAAAAACTCACTTTAGAGTTGAAGTTTTATGGCATGGCACATCATTGTCCCCATGTGTTCACGTGGCTGCTTGTGTTTTCCGTAAATGAAAATGCTCGTTACGGGACAAAAGATGAACGTTTTCCCATTTGTTTGATATGCTGCAGATGTATTTGGACCATCCCACCCCGTTGATAGTTCTGTCTCCGAATCATTTTTAGTTAATTCTGCTAACCCTTCCAGGTACCTTTCTCTTTCAAAGGTTGCATTTATACTTCTTGATGGTCTTGATGGCTGATTGTACTTTGATGCATACATCCGGTTTTCTGATCCAGTTGACCACGGCATCTTTCACAAGCGACCCATATCTGAAATTTCCATTGACACTGATTAGCTTCTTGGGAAGCAGTCTTGCGAGGGAGATGATCTGGAAAAGGTTAGGCAGCAAAGGGACAAAAACAGGTTGTATTTTCAGTGAACAGAGGATGTAGTGCGTGGAACTATTTTCACGAGCGGACTGATGTGGCTCCCTGGAGGCAAATGTTGTCAGTCGGTTCAGTAAAGGTTCATGGCTGCTTTGAAGCCCAGACTCCACCTCTTTATTCTTGAAATTGTGGAAGACACAACAGAAGGAAGAGTCTGTAAACCTGTGTTTATATCACTCACCACCGTCACCACCTACGTATAAGGCAAGGCAAGTTTATTTGTATTGCACAATTCAACATTAAGGTGATTCAAATAGTTTTGCAGAGACATTAAAACATCATATGAAGAAAAGAAAGAAAGAAAAAAGAAAAATAGATAGAAAAATGAATATAAATGAAGTCTGTAGTCAATCTAATAATATCAGAATTCATGCACTTTTTTTCCTCATGCTTTTATATTTACTTGTTATATCTAAAATATGCACTAGGAGGGAAAAAAGTCACTTTTGGGTTGTTTGAACCCTGTCATGTAGTCATATACTGTGTGTGTGTGTGTGTGTGTGTGTGTGTGTGTGTGTGTGTGTGTGTGTGTGTGTATTCACCACTTTTTTATTAGGTATATAATCAGTGTACCTAATAAAGTGGCCAGGCTGTATACAGCTGGCGAATACCCTTCCTGACTTTTTTAAAACCCAAATCCTTTCCGGCCACCATCTGTACTGCTCAACCAGACTTTCTTAACTCCCAAAACGCTGTCTGCCCATCTATTTGTGATGGAGCCAGGTCTCTTTGGAGATGTGGGTTCAAACATTTTCTGATTTCATGCATCCTGACTCACATCGGCTCATTCTCGTGCGACTGAACATCTGCCAGATTTGGGCCGGGAGTGGAATAGGCCTCGATAACTTTCCCTGGCATTCCCCCCTCTATTTCAGGGTCAATCCCTCGACTCGCGGTGACGTTTGGTCCTCCTGCTTGGCAGGCTGATTGGAGGACTCAAAGGCCAGAGATGGTCTGCCTGTCTGCTGCACCCAATCCAGTCCATTATATTTTCTGATCTTGAAAAAAAAAACAAATATCAAATTCATATAAAAACTGTCAGTAAGTTTAAAGTAGTTTCTGGATGCTGCGTATGCAACTATATCATCGCCATGGAAATCATATCTTGATATTGGCACGTGAAACAGTAAACACAGCAAAGTTTTACATACCTGTTTTAAATAAAAACAGACAAAAATCATTCAAAACAGTCACCAGACTTCCTGGATTGCGCTGAAAAATACAAAACACCCAAAACCTACACGTCAAACCCAACAGGCCTCTTCTTACTTCTAGTTTGGATCCACGGAGAGAACATTTCAGCACGACTCAGCTTTGGAAAGTTTTATTTGAACAAACCAGACTTCTGGAACAATATCCTTTGAACAAACAAGACCAAAGTAGAGCTGTTTGGTCATGATTCACAGCACTACATCTGTCAAAAAGTGAACCCGGCACATCGGCACCAACTGTCAAACACAGCGGTGGAGGGTTCACGTTACATGCATGTTTTGGACCAGAACCAGATGGTACCTGTTTGGGTTTTTCCAGGCTGCTCCAAAAGCATGTTGCCAATGTCGCTTTCATTATAGCTCATTTTTGCTGTGTCATAGTTGCTGTTCTGGGATCAGACTGACAGAAACTTCCGCACATCGCACTGATTTGAAGTACTTGATGCTGTAAAACTGCTGCAGAGTATCATTTTAACAACACTGTCATCTTTACAAGCCTGACCAGAAGAGCTTAAATACGTCTTATAAAGACAGATACGGTAACAGCGCCATCAGTAGCCCGAAAGACCAGTTAGTTCTCAGCTCTAATGTCAAGCAGGTGCACTCTCACATCTATTTCCTTAATCTTCCTCTCTACTCCTCCTCCTCCTTTTCATGCGTTCTGCACCATCCCTCTCAGCACTCAGCGAAGATCTCGGCTGATTGCTGTGGTTGATGGCTGCGAGGAGAGAAGGAAAGAAGTGAGATGGAGAGGGAAGATGATCGGGTGCGGCAGAGAAATGATGGGGTGTTGTTTGCCCCCGTGTGCAAATTTTGGATTTTGTGGTGGTGGTTTGGGGAAGGGGGGGGGGGTAGATGTTCGCTCCACCGCAGCTGCAAAATGGATGTGAGAGAGAGTGAGAGATGTTTGAGAGGGAAAAGAGAAGCAAAGTGTAAAAATAAGGAGAGATGACAAAGTAACATGAAATCCAGATTGATGGTGCAAATAATGATAGTTGCAGCAGACTATGCAATTGGTGGAGATGGTGTTAGAGGTTGGGGATGTTTTCGTGCTGCTACTGTTGCTGTGTTTTTAGTCGTAGTAATTTTCAGCTGTGTTTTGTTGGCAGTTTGGCAGCTAGTATTGCTGTTTTGTAGGTGGTTGTTATTGGCGATGGTTTCAAAGAAGCCTCGGTTCTTACTATCATAAGTCACATGACTCTCCTTCTTCTTGGATGCTTTGCTGTTGTGATCGCGAGTCTTTGCTTTTATACAAATGTCTTGGTTATTTATATTTGTTGTTGTCGTAGTTGTTGCTGTGACTCTACTATTTCTCATCCGTGTTTTTTCCAGTCAGCTGGCTGCTCAGTCTGCACCCCTGTGTCAACAGATAGGCCTGAGATCGATGCCCACTGGTCTTTTGTCGTGCAGAAAAAAAAAAAAGACCCTCACTAATGCCTTGTCGCCCTCTGAGGTTTTCTGTTTGATTGTTTTTTGTTGGTTTTTTACCGTCTTCCTCTGTCCTTTCAGTCTTTCTGTTCCTGTGATTTGTGGTGGCAGACAGTGATCGGGGAGGCGGTTCTTCAAGAGTAGACTTCTATTAAAAAAGGGGGAAGAGAAAGAAAGGATGCAAAGAGAGGCGGAACGGGACACATCGCCTGGTAAATAAAAGGATCTGAGTTTGGAAGAAGCGGTTTTTCAGGCCAGACATAATGTGCCAGCATGTGTGTGCATGTCTGCGTGCGCGCCTGCGCTTGTGTATGCGTGCACAGACATGTGCTAAGTCAGTAAATCTGCACGGTGCATACAAATGCAGGGTGTGTGTGTGTGTGTGCGTTAGTGTGTTTGTGTGCACATAACACCCATGCTCTGCTGCGAATCCTCTCACAGATGGACTGTTGCAAACACACAGCAGACCTCATTCATATTAATGAGCCAAATCTATAAAATGATAATTTAATGCCAACAATTTGTGCCCTGATGCCCGGTGTACACTGAAGTGCACAATTAGTGGAGGAATTGGTTTGTGTGATTGTGCAGGACAGACACAGATGGTTGACGAATTAAAGGCAAATCCATCACGAAGCGTCTCGGTAAGGTGTTGTTCCACAAACAGCCCGGACAACAGCTCCAATGCGCCTCGTCATGTGTTCACTGCGAAGCTTCTCGGGCAGGATGAAGAGATACTGCACACTTGGCTGTTTACTGATGGTGATGGAAGCACGACTAAATCTTCCACGGGTGTTCAGGTAGATTCAAATGCACTGACTGTGAAATCCAGAGCTTGCAACTTGAGCTAAAGTGCTGCATTTAATAACATTTCTTTTTTACTATTACCTTCAATCATTTTTAGCACCCAACTATTTTCAAAGTGGCATTATTTATTTAACATACATGAACCCAAGTAATGATAATTAAAAAAAAAATCATGTGGCCGATACCAAGTAACTCCCGCCCGATGATTGAAGATCCACTTTTAGCATCAATAGCGTTAGTAATCACTTTCTGAGTGAGTTTGCCGTGTCAACTTTTCAGTTGGGTTGAGTCTTGAACTTTGACTATGCATTCTTCTATTTTTCACTTGTTTTGTCGTAGTTTTCTGGTTTGCCTGGTATTAACCCTGCTGCATGTTCCATGACCCGGTTTGGACCAGGTTTTACCTGGCCGACAGATGGCCTCACATTTGTCTCTAGAAGACTGATATTCAGAGGAGGACGTGATCAAAGAGCACTTATTTGGTCTCATCCATCCATCCAGAATTTTGTGAACCAAAGTCATGCTTCTACTTTTTTTTCTTTTTGATGAAAGAGGCTTCCTCTTGCCAGCAGTTCCCACTAAATTTTACATTTTCAGTCATCTTCTACTTTCGCTGTCATGGACTTCAACATAGCATGCTCAGAGAGGCCTGTAAAGCCTGACATGCCTTCCACTGTCGTGGAATAAACGTGCGAGGACATCAACACCTGGGAAGATTGGCAGCAGTGGTTGATGCTTCCACTTGTGAATAATCGTTCTCACTGTAGAACCCTAAACTGTTTGGAAATCATTTCATAGCACTTTCCAGATGAATTTTGAAGAAAGATTGCTTCTCTAAAGCCTCCTACACACGATTTGTGGCTCTCTCAAATGAAAGATGGCTGTGAAAGAATTACACCGCAGTGCCGCAGTAACATAACATACTTGACATCTTACCCAAGATCAAGCAGGTCAAGTTCAAGTCGTACAGTTTCAGATCTAATGATCATAAATGACAGCAAAAATTGTGCCGTGTATAGGGACCTTAAGACCTTTGATTATGTCTTTCCCTTTTGGCATTGTAGTAAAACACACCTGAATGCTCTAGACCAGCAATCTGGAAACACATCTGCTTTTACAGATGAGCATTGCATCAAGGGATAATGATTATCAGCACTTCACTATAACTTAACCTTAAATCATCTTTAAGCAGTAAGGGGGTACTTAGTAATTCCCCCTAACTTTTCTTTTTTTAATTCTTTTTGGCTTCATTTTTGTTAGTAAATAATGGCACGGTAAAACAAAGTTGAATAATGATATTTGTCTGAGGTTGTAGTTGCCTCATACTGAGCTCTTCTATTATCAGATGTTTTATTATTATGCTTTTACACAGAATTATAGGATTAAAAGAGGAGCTATGAATTTTTACATGACTAATCCATTGTTGTAGATTAAACTATTCTACAAGATATTATTTTAAAAAAAGTTAAGTTTTTCAAATCACCAGTCAAATCTGGTATTAAATATGGCTTATGTGGTGATCGCACAGTGATAACACAGAGCCAACTCTTCCATGACCACCCAGAGCCAATTCACCCAGGATAAAGGTGCACAGCTGGGAGGAGGCTGGGGGTCCTGTAGGGAGACTACCGCCTGGAGCAGACTGTACATCATCTGGATTAGGTTTGCTTTTTGAAAGAGCTGGGGCCGAGTCTGGCGAAGAATCGGAAAATGGCTTGAGAAAGTAGATCCGTCAGCACATTCTCTCCTGCCTCGAAGCAAATTGGTACTTCTGGAGTCTGTCGGTGTTGATCCAATGTTGATCCATGTTTCCCAATCCAGATGATATCAGCAAGACTGTGATAGCCTATGTGTAACTCTTCAAAGGGTTTGCAGCTTTTCACATGACCGGACACATGCAAGAGCTTCCTGTTTTCCCACAGAGTTCGTTTTTTTTTTTTTAAAGTAATGCAGACAGAAGTGATTATTTCGAAACATTATTATAATGTAGTTTTGTCTAGAAGAGCAGGTTCTTGTGCAGTCCATGTTGCAGATGGTGGAAAGCTTTGCCTCAGTCATTGTTAACCAGCATGTGCAGTAGATGGTGTTGGAGAGCCTCGGTCTTCCAGGACTTCATCTTAAAAAGTGTGATACTGGATGCATAGTATTCATCCAAATGTTCTCTACTGGCAATTTAAGGATTAAATGGCCAGATGTCATGATGCAAACACATATTTTATTATTATTTTATTTTTTATCCCTCATTGGTGTCAGAAAACCTCCTCAAATGACCAGTGGGGGTTGGCTCCAAAAGTTAGCCACTCCCCCATGGCGATCAAACGTATAAACGTATCTGCAGCCTTGTAGAAAAAAAAAACACAAATGCACATCGGATAAAATTTTATTTACAGCCACAAAGCCATACATATGGGCGTGACCTTTTAAGTGACAGCAGTCTATGTGGGCAACTAGTAGTTGTCATCACTTTAACTATTTAGTACTTTGCATTTTCTATGAATTTGACTCCTGAGCTAAGAGAAAATGATCACTATATTGTATTTTATATTTGCCTTGTTGTGCTGTTAACTGTACTAACAGACCTCTGCATTTGGCTCTGGGCTGGCTTCTAAGAGTCCAACTGCAAACGTCACTGAACGCAACCTTCTCCAAATTACTGAATCCCCATCAGCTTGTAATCAATCTCTGCAAAGTCTGACAATGCTGTCTGCTAATTGGAGCCAGGTGTGCTGCAGGACAGTGGGGCCCCTGAGGGCCAAGATCTTAGACCATGTCAGGACCCTTCCAAGCTGACTAACTGGACCACTCGCCCACGGGGCAGTCAATTCGTTGCTCAGGTGCCGCTTGGCTTTCAGCAGAGCTCCGTTAGTCTTTATACTGACCAGCGGCAACACCCAGATCACGTTTCTTGCTATGGTTACGTTAGTCTAAACAAGTTATTTATAGTCTTTTTGTCGTTGTTGTTGTTTATAAATCAAATCAAATTTAATATTAAATGCCTGTGACCCAGCAGTAGTGTGTGGTGTTGTATTTCTGTGTTTCTTCTTAAATTGTTGTATTTAGGATGTTTCTTTAAGCTGCAAGGTTTGTGTAGAGGGCGTGTGGATCCCAACCACAGGACTTTAACAATTGTAGTGGTCCATACAAACCGCTGTGTCCTCCCTCCCCCAGGTTCTCTGAGAAGAGATCTGTGCTGTGGGTTACACACTTTAATTTAGGCTCCATGAGGATCAACCATCTTTATATAAAATGGATAATGCAGCACATTTCCTGTTAAGGTTTTTTTTTTTGGTGCTTTTAAATATAACTCTGAGAAAAAAAAGAAATACGTTTTATGTTTTGTTACATTATTTTACCTATTACTACCACGGTCCCTTACCGCCAAGGACAAGTTGAACTGTCTATACTCTTACTGCTTTTTATTAGATTGTTTTGCTTTCTCCCAGCTGTATTTACCAATGCCACTTTATATATTTTTTATTGTGCAGAATCTCCTCTTGCAGAATCACTTGTAGTGTGAGCACTTGCTTTCTCATTTTCGGTATTAAGAGGCATTTTATTTCAGTAACAATAACATTTTCATCGGCATCGGCTCAGCAACTGTCAGCACTCCTACTGCCGAGTACCAACCAGCAGGACAGTCGGTGGTTTAACTTTTCGAGGTTTGACTTGTGTTTAGACTTTCACAACAGAACTTTTGGATAATTATGCAGGAGAGAACTTAATTAACCACCAAGTCACAGAAGAAGGTATAAATTAGGAGAAATAAACAAATGAAAGAGATGACAGCTAACTATGTCAACATCATATAAGGGCTGCCAAAGAAACTAAAGAGGACCCGGTCAGAGGAAGTGAGGAAAAGAAAATCCTTGACTTTGACCTTGAAGAAACAGGATATAAGACAGTGCTGACTTTTGCCATTTTCTTGTTAGAACAGTAAACTCTTATTAAGTATGTGTGTTATGTGGGTTATATACAATTCTTTTCCTTTTTTTGGACTGAGGTGTGACAAAACGTTTTCTCGAGGATGCACGTTTATTTGTAGAGATACAATGCGGCTTCAGTAAGAAAAGTAAGTGTTGCTAAGGAGTTTAACTGTTAAAGTTTGGTTTTTCTTTTTTATATAATTGCATAATGTGTTTGAAGAAGACATGGATGCCCATTTGTGAAAAAAATGTGGCTCCTGAATGGCCCCTTATTTAGAAACATCCTAGATCCGCCGCTGTCTGTGTGCGCCGAAAATAAACTGTCAGAAAGTGCCTCGGACTGAAGGGGTATGAGTAGAAATTACTGGGTGTGTTTGCATGTTCTTCCTGCTCATGCAGCTATTTGGCAGTGATGGTCGCTCCTGTGTCAAAACACTTGCACACGCGCACACCTGATACCCCTGTCCAATATTAGCGCAAATGAGTCGAGCGGGCCACTCGCGCCCTGCGTGCACACAGCACTCCCTTGTCACTGTCACTGCAGAGGCAGCGTGTGGGGAAGCAAAAGTCAACAAGGTAGAGATGGGAATAAAAAGAGTGTAGGACAGAAGCAGAGAGGGGTGGATACTGATCATTGCCATTGTTATTTCCCCTGAAGAAAATGGCTACCCCCATTAAGTCACTAATGATCCCTGCATTGTGCCGCGGTGGTGCTGGAGAGAGGCACCAAAATGTCTGAAAAGAAGAGACCTGGCTAGTGAGGCAGAAAAGACGTAAAATCATGGAGTAAGTGATGGAGGGAGGGACATACAGGGTTAGGCAAAGGAAGGGATAAAGGAAGTGGCAGAAAAGTAAATGGAAAAAGAAAAGAGAGTAGGTTGAGTGATGGCGCTGCTAAGAGAGTGATTGAACATCCATGTAACACACATTTTCAATACGCCCCCCCCCCCTCCTCCGTGTGTGCTTTTTTACTTGGTGCCATGCCATCTCCAGCATCTGATCCATCATGTTGGACGCTCGCCGCCACACGAGCATCACATGAACGAGCATGTGAGTACCGGCATCATGCATCGTGGTCATGGGAGGCTTTCTACAAAGCAGTTGTGTCACTAAAAATTAGTCTTGAAGACGAAGCGGTGTAGGCAAAAATGTTGGGATGGACTTTCTCGGTGCGTTTAAGTACAAGCAAACTAAAGTGTATGTTTGCAACTCTGTAAAACATCCAAAAAGTGTTTTTGCCCTCCTTACCATTGTCACGCACCCGCATCCTCAAGCCAATAACCGTGGAAAGCTGCTCACTGAATGCCACGGCTAATGTTTGATTTGAATTTTAAAACATCTCCCCCCCATTACATTTTCCATTATCTAATCAATTATTTATGAAATCCAAGCTGAGCAAGGGTACTCAGATGATGAGCAAACACTTGGGTAGTCCTGAATGCTGTTTCTCCTTCATAACCTCCAAGTATATGAGCCCTGGCCTCATCCACAAGTGTCTCCAAAGGACACTCAGACGAGGAGGGATGTTTGACAGAGGAGAGGCCTGCCTCACACAAAGAAACACTAAAGAGGATGGTGGCAGACGCAGAGGGGATGGAAAGAGGGGTGGCAGCTGGAGGATGATGAGAAAAGAGGACGGTTGGGATTAGCAGAACGAAGGAAAGAAGAAGAAATGGAGAGGATGAGAGATGAGGGACTGAAGACAGACTCCAAGACAGAGGGGAAAACAGTTAAAACAAAGAAGACAACTCGTAGCATCTGTGATTAATAATACGCAGCCTGTGTTTGATCAGCGGAACAGAGCAGCAGCTGAAGTCAGGCCTTGGAAATGTTGCACCACTGCCACCCAAAGCAAAATATTACACCTCGTGGAGCAGGATATTGGGTTTAAACAATAAAAGAAATTACTTATTTTCACGTCTTCTTGTTTCCTCGTCTGTCTCTGCGGGTCCCTTCGCTGCCAAGCCAAATAAAGACATGTAATGAGAAATCATTGTGAAACATTGTGAAAAGCAGACATTGTGCGCTTATATTGCAAGTCGTGAATAGTAAAAGACCCTCGCTGTAGTCAAGACACCGTTTGAACAAACCCAAATAGACACTTGGATAAAATAAAAGGTAGGACAAAAGGGACATGGGGGATATTGAAAAAGCAACAAATGACCTTCTCCAAGTTTCGTCTCTTCCCACTGTCTTTCTCATTTCTGTGCCTCAGCCGCACTCACTAACCCCCTAATGGTTATTTACCTTGTTGGAAAGGGCTTCGCATTCTCACCAGCGAGAGTCAACGGGGTGCGAACAGAAGCAGGGCAACCTCAGAGAAAGGAAAAAAAAAAGAGGACGTAAAAGATAGAAGGACTGGGAGAAAAGGACGAAAAATATATCACTGGTGTTGGTCTCCCCGGCGACCCTGCCTTCTACTTTTCCTCACGGCTGTAATGGAAGTGAAGGTTTGACTACAGACGGAGAGGGAATGAGAGAAAGAATTACAAGTCAATATTTGTTCCCACTGGCTGCCTAGGTAGAAACAGATACATTACATGCTCTTACTCTTTTCTCCCTCAAGCCAATTAAAGAGCTCTACCTTTGTTTGGAATCGGGGGACGTCAGGGGTCGCCTAAGAATAAGCAGACATGGTGAGATATTGAACAAGGCGACCAAGGAAAAGGTATGAATGTAAGGGAAAGAGCGTGAGAGGATGACTAATGCTGTCAAATAGTGATTTTAAGGCCACAGAATGAGAAGACGCACAGAGTGGACATTTCCCATAGAGAGTCTTCAGAATACAAACAATGAGTCAAGTCATTGTTCAGGGCCCCGACTGCTCCATCTCATCGACTACAGGCTGTATCATCAGTATGAGCAGTTACTGCTCTTGTGCCACAGGCTGTCCTTCACTGGGAAATTGCACTGGCTTAATGAACAGTATTTTTTTTTTTTTTCTTTTTGCATTCGGCAAGGGCAGTGCAAAAAAAACGGTAATGTCAGCTACTCTGCATGTTAGACTTTGTGCACTTTGGGACAAACAGAGATAATGTCACTCCTACAGTTTGCTTTCTGCAGTTCACAGTGACAGAGTTTGCTTAGTCATATTTATTTTGTTGAGGTTGCCGATACGTTATCGCCAGTAAGCTGTGCGTGGGCAGAAATTCTGAAGGGGGGGGGGGGGGGGGGGACCCCCATCAGGGCTGATGTTGATTGAGGACCCAAATAAAGTTTTCCTGGAGGCAGAAGTAATAATGACAGTCCTTTATGAACGAAGAACACTGCAAACAGTGTGATATCCAAAGAACCAAAAACCAAAAAGCAAAGGGCAAACATAAGGAAGGACAACATAGAACCATGACAAATGGACTAACAAAGGGAGAGACACGATTGTATGTATTTACGCACACCACACTCACACAACTAAATAGCCCATAAAAGGGAAAGAGCTTTTCAAAGTGAAATAGAGAATAAACAAACGAGCCAGAAACAATCCAGAAGCACCAAAGCAAATCAGCACAAGAAAATCAAGACCAAATCTCAAAACCTGAGATCTTAACATGACTCAAATTAACTCAAAACATAAACCTCCGTGACCATGACACCCCTTTTCTGGGATTTTGATGTTCCCCTTATCATTTTATTGTAAACGACATCATTTTAAATAAGCTTTGCACAAATATAATAATCACCGAAAGTATCTGTGCATATTGTAGAAGCAAAACAAAGCCTTTCAAATTTTGGATAATTTCCGTTGCCTCATATTGTAAAAATACTCCACCTGTCAGTCTGTGAAGCTGTAATTGATGTAACTTGTATGACGAGATGTCAAAAATCAATTTCATGTCATTATTGATACACAAAATGTGGTAAGTGACATCACTAGACCCCGGTTTCTAAGAATTTGTGTTGACTAAAGGTCACAAAGTCTGTAAAGTCTGAAGAACAATTTGTCAGCAACCAAACTTTATATTATTGCCTCCAGAGTTTGAGTGGCCCGGTTACAGCAGTCAAAACCGAGCAAACCAAAGCAATAAACTTATTGTTTCAGGCTTGTCAAATCACAACCCGTCACATCTACAGCAGTTCATTTACCACAAAGAAAAGTAACAAAAAGGTAAAACTGGCTAATCCCCTTTAGTGTGCAACAAATTGACAGCCTCACTGTGTCACTTTTAATAGTTCATTAATACTTTCTACACAACATGCGGCCCAAAGCTTGTCTGCCAGAGCTTATATGTCAGGATTTATGGCATCCGTGACACAAAGTAAATTATTTGGCCAGAGGCAGATCGTCCTTTCTTATCCGGTTTGCTTTCTGTGCGTACAAACAGCACTTACAAATCAATATAGTGCTATCTAACAACGCTTACAGCCTGTGGAATATTAAAGGAGATGCATGTTGTCGAGGTCATCCAGAGTTGAACAGCAGCAGCAGCAGCAGCAGCAGCAAGCAACAACTAATGGCTGCTTTGATTCTGTCCCTCTTACACTGAGCAAACATTTAGAGGGTAGTTAAGAGTTATCTGAAAGAAATAAAAACCCATAAAACGCATGTGGGAGATTTTCCACGACTTTAGATTGGTGATAAAGGAAAATGACGTCATATTGTGTTAAATCACTGCAGATTTTTCTTTTTTTTTAAATCTTCAAACATCCTTTTCATCAATCAGAGGTTTTCTTGAAGTGAATTTCAAATCAAGCCACAATGATGTTGATTGTCAGCGATGTTGAATGGCAGTGAGGCAACATTGCCATTAAAAAGCATTTGATTGTTAGATTGGAACCGCAGCCATTTAGCACACTGAATAAAGGATTAATTGCAGCCATGACTAAAAATTAACACACATTCAGAAGTTTTCTGTGTAACTTCATAAGTCACTTTTTTTCTTTTTGCACACGTCTTGTCATTTCACCCATTTACGACTGGCTTGTGTATAATCTATAACATCAAAGACAAGAGGGGTTTTGCAAACACAGCAAACATCTGAAAATGCAGCTGATATCAAACTAATTAAAGCTAGAAGATAAAGTGCCCATCATGCCCTCTGCTGCAGTGTAACGCTGCATGTGATGCTGTTGGCATAGTGGGGAATCATTTCCAGGCTTAAAATAACAGTAAAAGCTTTTTTGTTTACCGTAAGATGCCTTTCACAGTTAACCAAATTACCCACTATGAAATGTAACTGCATGAGGCGTTTTCTTTACTTCCCCATATTACTTCCGGAAACAAACCCTTGTCTGTTTGCCCATTCATGCTGGGGAGAGGGAACATGTGACTATTCAAATTCAAATTTAAATTCCATTGAAATAGCTCCAACTATTATTCAGACTTATTTGCATTAACCGGAAAGCTTCAGAGCATGAATCAATAGTAGTGTAAAACACGTGAGTCTGCATATATCCTGTCTCTTGGTAGTTGGCGAACAACCAGTAGTTTCTTGATTTTATAATTATTCTGATATCAGTGCCTAAACGAGGCTTTTAGATCTGGACGCAGGCACTCTATCTACCTTTAAGATTAGATTTAAAGATTTCCCTTTTGACAAACCTCATAAGCTGGCTTTTGTTGGTCTAGACAGCTGTAGAAACCAATAAATAAATTGGAGCTACATTTGAAATCACACTTAAACATTTAAACATCTCCACACAACAATGCGGGCGGAGAAATGCATCGACACACACTTCTATTGGGTCAACTGAGAGAGATCTTTTGATCACGTTTGTTTAATTGTAGTTGTTTTTTAACAGACTTTTCTGATTTCTATGCTTTATTTGTATACATTTAATCTTATTTTTCAGGAGGATCACTCACTCTCTGTTTTAAGTTTTCTTTTTCTTCTATTTCAGCAGATTAAAGAGGCTACTGTGGAAATACCTAATAAAAACTTGATAGCAATTTTGGTGCAAACAGAGGCTCATCTAGCTACTCAGCATGAATTCCCATTACCTTTCCGTGGCCTCCTGCAATAATGCATTGGATTGAATTAGATTGAAACACAGACTTGGTTTATCTGATGGGAAAGCATCACAGGAAACAGATATGCACATTAAATCATATGACTTCTGCCAATGCAAACGAGGCTGAATCATACCTATGAAAAATTGTTCCGATTATTTTGCGGATGTGAACATTTGCTGAAACAACGTAGGACAAATGCTGTTCTCATAAATGATGGTGACCATAATTGTTGCTTTGGGATTATTATCTTTGACAGATCATTTTGTAAGAAAAGAAAATCCTTGCTTTTCAAATCCATGTCAAGCGTTACAATCAGAGGTTGTTTTTTTTTTTTTTTTGTTTGTACTTGTAGAAGGTAACTCTAAAGAGGCCTCCTAAAAATGATACCTTCAGTATGAGACAGAGTAATCGGTCATGGTCTTGCAGAACTACTGTATTTGGCACAGCTCAAAAAGCTTTTCTTTCTAGGACAGGGTGCCCTTTTTAAGTCATGTAACCTTCACAATTTGAGAGGTGACTGCTTGTGCGATCCACTGTACTCAGTTGAAACACACACTTCAAAACATGGCCACAGGGGTTTCATTTGAGTATGGACAGCGCTTCACAGCAACCATTTGACCTTTAAAGCCTCAAATGGCTTTTCCTCACGTATTTTAATGTTGCATATGCACATTTTCCCAAAGGATATGGATTGCAAATGGCAAATAGCTTTTTTTTTTTTGTTGTTTTTTTTATTAGTTTAGATTCTCTCCACTGCTCCAGCTCTTTTTTTAGAACTTGACTTGTACTATCTTTATAACAGGATTATCATTATATGTGTTTAATCTAGGAGGCTGCATCTGTTCGAGATCATCCTAAAACAAAAAAAGAAAAAAAAACCTTGCTCACCAAACCTCTACATTTTAGAAAGTCCACATGAAAGATGATACATTTGTTAGAAGCTGCACTTTCATATTCCACAGTGGATGTAAAACCATAATCTTGCAATGTAATTTAAATTTTTCTGGGAAAGGAATAGACTGACCTCTACAAGCATTCCCAACATTTAGGAGGAAATAACTTTTTTTTTGGCTTATCACCCCCTGGCCTGAGGCAGTTTGCATGCCACTAGGCCCATGCTGCCATATGATTTCAATCTTTTTCCATAAACCGATAGGGAACATGCTCACGAAAAAAAAAAAAAAAAAAAAAAAAAAAGAACTACAAAGTATTGCATCATGCTGTAGCAATCACATAATACCACAGGACCACACACACACAAAAAAGAGAAAACTATTATCAAAAGGGGAAAAATACTTCCCATAAATAAAGCTACAAAGGTGATGAGCTCTGGAAGGAGGGTAATGGATTCACAGCCATGGCAGTCTGCAAGGCTTTCTGTGCACGAGGCCTTTCCTCAGCTCCTCCATCAAAGCCTCCAATATGCACTTTATGTTAACAAAAACAAAAAGAAGAAGAAAAAAAAATCCTTTGCATTGCAAAGACTGAAGTGCATTCCTTGAGCGATGCTACTCTAGAGGTACCGAAGATGAGAATAAGTTGTCTGGAAATTAACATAATATGGCCATTTTAAAGATTTGCGGCTGACGTGTAAAAAAAAATAAAATTAAATAAAATATTGACATTACAACAGAAAATTACACTGACAAATTTGAACCTTAGAGCTCCTGATAGGGAAGTCCGATCCATTTGAACGATAATTTGCAGAGGAAATAAAATGGTAAAAGTTGTTATTTGTTCAACGATATTTCCATGTCTCACAAACCTCAGAGCAAAACGGTGGTAACAGCTTCAACCGCGGGAAATAAGTGAGAAAATGTTTTTTTTTTCATTTGTGTGGACTGACCTTTTAATTACAGGTCACTTGCTTTCTAATGCCAAATGAATTGATTGTCAGCATTATTACAAGTATCAGGTGCCAAATGACAAAGGACTGATTATGCCAGGATGATAAATTTGCGACGACAAAGAGTTATTGAAACACGTCACCTAAAGAACAACACTGATTGGCAGGCTTATTAAAAAGCTCAGGTGCGTGGTGGTAGTTTCCTAATGAACGGGTCCGAGTGGTGTCAGATGCCCATCAGGGTACAAAGGAGGGGTGACAGGGCTGAGATGTCCCATCAGTCATAGTATAGTTGGGGGGGTCAGAGGTGACCCTGGCACCCCATCTGGTTCAGAATCCACTGAAAGAGGAGGAGGGGGCGAGGGTGATGATGGTTGTTGGAGACATATGGAGACTCGTGCAAGCACACAAATCTGTACATGTTCATAGGCAGGTGCATGCGAACGCACGCTACGTCTGTAGGGTGTAACAAGAGCAATCTACACCCGCATGCACACAGATGACTTGACTCCCAGAGGGTTGAGGTCAAGGGTGACTGTCACTTGACGCACCTCGATTGTAACAGATGGACGCACACCCTCCCTTACACACTTCTACTCATATACATGTGTCCCGGTGAGGCTGGCAGGGTCCTGACCTGCACGATCAGGCCTGCAGACCAGCCAGGAGGCAGCAAGATCGACAAAGACCTAATTGGCGCGGTTAGACGATAAACACACATAGTTTACCCAGCTTTTAAGTCGGGGAATTAGATTCACATGTCTTTTTTCTTTTGTGCTGCCAATTCTTTTTTTTCAAGATAAGCTCTTTTGTGTCGCTATCAAACTCCTGTTTGTCGAACACAATTATTGTTCTCATTAAAAAAAAAAGAAAACAAAAATAGTCAAGTATAATCTGATGGTTGTTCAGGCGGGAGCTTGGAGGAAGCAGGTGCTTGTGGAAGTTGGCATTGTGAGCCTGGCCCTGGAAGGACATACACGGGTAGGCATGGCTGAATCCAAATGAACATGCGCTGGCTTACATGCAGCAAACTGTGTAATTTATATTCTACATCAGTGAGCCTAATTCCTTTGTACTTATTTCATGTTGTCGTTTTGCTTTTTTTTTCCACAGGGAAGTAAAACTGGCAGACGACAGAAAGAAATTTGTTCCAGTTTCTTTCTCTGCATCTCTTACTTAAAGGTGAATAAGGACAGCAGCACAGGGGCAGTTGTGACTGTAATATGCATACTTAGTTTTACTGGGAATTCAGTTGTTAAAGTCCTCTATGAAAAAACATTGTCCTTGAAGAAGCCGAGCTTCATTTTGAAAGCTTTTTTGATCTATATTTAATAATATTAAATGGTATGAACAAAAAAAAAAAAAACATCCACAAGTATGCCTGATGTATCTAATGTTGGCTATGTGCATACAAATGAAGCAATGCCACTCCGAAGTTAAGCTGAACCATTTATCTAAGTGAAAAATAAGAATTAAAAGTGTGCAGATGCATATCAGTTGCTAATGGCTAATCACTGAAAAAACAAATCAACTGACCTCTGTTGCACAGCCTTATGGGTAATGAAGTCCTGAAAACAAATAGGCACTAAATTAAGTCATACTTAACTCAATAGTAACGTAGTTTTGCCATTCAAACTAACAGTTCTGTAGGCAAATAATGTTTCAACAATGTCTTCAGAAATGGAAGTAGTTCAGCAGAATATTCAACGTTCTCGACTCGATCCCACATTTCAATAGTAATAAATAATAGAGTAATTAGTGAGTCCTGGCAGCAGTCAAGATGAAAACACAGAACAAGACACAGTAATCGAGGGGCTTATGAACCCCTAGTGACCTGTTCCTGTTGAATTTTGGATTTCATGTTTCGTTTAGTGGTGTTAGTGCATTCATTTTGCAGCATTTTCCTTTATGCATGTAATCAGATTATATATATTGACTTGATCTGCATGATGATCCGTTCTTAAAAAGAGGAAATGGATTGCAATCATAAGAAAACTGGCAGACAAGTCAGCAGATTTATTGCCAGATTTGGCTAATTTACACAATTTATATGCATATGTGTTGAAGATGTGCCAGGTGAGGTGTCAAGACAAGGCCAGACCTACAGTATGTTGGACCCACTGAGGTTTCTGTGTGCATCTTTGAAAACAGAACTGTGAGTTAAACATGCACGGGATTATAAGATATTATTGAAATTCTCAAACCTCAGTTCTGCTGTTCTTTTTCAAATTTCTAAAACCGATGATGTACGTCCTTAGCTTGGTCAGCCATATCCATTCACTTCTTTAAAATTGTCTCATGAAATGGGTCTGGTATCCCCCCCTGTTCACAGCCGTGATTCGAGTGTGAGTGTTTCTATGATTCTTGTATGCTTGTTTGTTGGTGTCAGGAGGCTGTTTCCTTTGGATCCATTGGTACTGCCTCGGGAAATCAAAGTCCAATCCACAGGAACCAGACAAATGCTTTGTACCAAAGAGAAAAAAGAATTGGGATGGCTGGCCAGGGTGGTAAGCCTTGTTTTAATATATATGAAAATGATTCGGGTGCATTTTACTCTTCTACTTAAGGAATCTCATGTACATGGGTACCACTCAGGACAACTCAAAAAGGCTTGAATTACTTTAGACCAATGAAGGCCTGCCATTACAACAAGTTTTAGGATTCTGAAACAGACAGAGCTCAGTTTAAGTCATTTATCTGTCTCCTGATTGGCCGAACTACTTTAAAAATACGCTCTGTCTGGAGATGATTACTTTATAAAGAAATCTCCTCTATCGTACAGAATACAGAGCCAGAGCTTCTGCCGTTCTTACCTAGGGTCCCTGAGACTTCATAACACCTGTCTCTTTTCCATAAAGAGGCTCTGCTATGACGTATGAATCTTTTTATTAGCCTTCAGTCACATTTAAGATAATTATTACTAGAGTTAAACAGCATTGTTTTGTTCATTTGCTAGCTTTTTCTTCGGACAAGGTTCCCATAAAGCTTTTTTTTTTTTTTTTTTTTTTTTTTTTAAGTAATATTATAACCTAGTGGGCTGAAATTGCAACTGTTGTGAATCCATTACAGTGATGGACCCAACAGGATTCACTGACTTAGGAAACTACAACCCAATGCTACATGGTGCCCCACTTTTGCTGTTGACTGGTAACAAATAAAAGAAGAATATGACAATGAACAAGACAGAAAAAAAAGAAGAAAAACAAATTTGAACCACAAGATAAAGATTAAGGGATACATACATTATACATTATCATGCATTACAATGGCAGTGGTGACTGTGAGGACATGACTCAAACTCAAACGATGTGTTGAGACAGCTGAACTTGATCTCCTTCCTCCCCTGAATCAACACAACCATGGCAGCAACTTGTTGGAGTCCTGCACAGGTTCCTGAAGATTTTTGTTTTGGAGTCATTCTTTATAAAGGAGACACATACTAATAGTCAAGACATTTAAAACTATACGAAAACGTCAGTAGTGGAAACCCACCTAAAGCTTCAGATAGGTAAGCTGAGCCCCGCTAGATTGCAAGACAAAGACTTCTTAATGTTTTTAATCCATCTATAAAACTGCAGAATTACGAAGCTGGATTTTTTTCCTTCTTCAAGACACCTTAGAGACATGTTATCATGGGTTTAAGACTTTACACTTTAGGGCACAGGGCTACTGGACTCACATTCTTGTAGTGTTCATTTTATCTGGTTTAATTTGTAAATTGAACTCCCAAGTGTCTCTTGCCTGGATTGTTTTTGGAGAACAAACCTGCTCTGTTCTCCTGATCAATTTTACAACAGCAACCTTCACCTGAGGTTTTTCCCCTCTTATCAGCAGAGATTAGCCTTCTCCACACATTAACCATCTATCACTCCATCTACTCTCTGTCTCACACACATACACACACAGGCATGCGCTTTTATCACTCCATGCATGCAATGGAGACTTATGGGAAAGTGTTTCAGCTTGATTTGTTGATCTCCTTACTCCCCTTTTACTTTTAATTCCAATGTATGGAAACATGCATGCATGCAAACTCATACAATACACAGACCTTTAGATCTGCACAGCAACAAATCACAAGCTGACAGATATAAATGAAGATACAACCATCTACCTTCAGTACTGCCACTTAATCCCACCACAGGATCTAATGTGGATGGACACTTAGTGATGGAGAAAAACATGCACTAACCAACACATCCACTTCAGCTAACAGTGACTGACACCAGCTAACAAGAAGCTTTCTATCTTTAACACCTCGCCACCCAAATATGCCCACATGCAGAAACGTACCGACAACAAACTCAAAATTCGAATCAAAACAAGGCAGTTGAAAAAACCAAAGAAAAAAAAACCACTTCCTGTGTTTAAAGAAAAGCCACAACAGTAGTTTACAACACTGCCTCCTATCAAAAAAAGTTAGGACAATATGGACAATGATTTTATTTTTTCTTTTCATTGCTATTATATCTTACCGTGATGTCAACAGGTGTTCAACTAGTGATGACATGGATCGAAATGGTTGAGGGTATTTCTCAGTATGAATCTTTGTCTGCACTTAAGATCTTGTGGACTCATACAAAGTGTCACCCCAAAAGTACTGTTTCAATTCCAAGTCCATATCCATCCAAAAATGCTTCAAGTCCCCAAGTGTTCTTGATCTGCCTCGTTGAATTAAGGATGCATGCAATGGAGACTTATGGGAAAGTGTTCCAGAATGGATTTTGCATCAGCATATGGCAACAAATTAGAAAGCCGACAATTATTAGATACAACCTCAAATAACTACTGTTACTACTGACAAAATTTGCCCTATCATTTGTAGGATATTCGTCTTAGTCCAAACTGGCACGTATAAACTATGAAGTTCAAACTTGGTGTACTTGGTAATGAGAAATCATCTTTTTAGGAGCCAACAATAGCCATTTTATCAAGCGTGCAAGTCTTAATGCTTCTGCAAACTCATGTTTTTTGCAGTCTTTTAAGATTATTACGTTTCACGCTGTATAACTTGGATCTGCTTTATCTTGGGTAAGTCTAGGCTACAACCTGATGCAGCAGGATGTGAAGGAATTGAGCTAGGTAGCATTAATATGTCATTTTTAAGTTCCATTTTAATTGGCCAGTCAGTTGGTGGAATTGTAGGATTTCAGGCACGGAAGATGATTAAATCAGGCAGCCTTTGGTCGCAAATCCAGTGTGACAGTGGTAAGGACATCGCTGACATTGTACAATGTGAGGCAGCTGATTTGGACTTGCGATGATGGTTATATTCAGGATTCTATCAAGACAGCCGTCTCTCGTTTGAGATGGTCAAAAATATGTGTAGGAGACTTTAGTTGGACATATGTGATCTATGATTCCATTAGTCCAGGGGTTTCCAATTCCAATCCTCAAGGGCTGCTTCCCTGCATGTTTTAGACGTTTACTTGCTCAAAGTCACCTGCTTTGATCACCATCAGCTTGTCATCAAGGTCCACACAAGTCTGTCAATGGTCCACTAATTTCAGCCAGGTGTGTTGAAGCAGAGAAAAATCTAAAACATGCAAGACAGCGGCCCTCCAGGACTGGAATTGGACCCCCCTGCCTTAGATGGTACCGAATCAAGAACTGTCATTCATAAAAAGCTGATATAACAACATGTACAAGGGATTACTGTTGGAAGCCTTAGACAAGTTCTAAGATACAGAGCTACAGTCGCAACAGCATCAACCACTCAGGACTCAGAAGCATTCAGGAACCAAAGAACCCAAAGGATGCAAATAAAGCAGGATTTGCAGATTTTATCTTTTGGATGACATGGGAATTGTGTGCTTATGAGCTAATACTAAAAGAACCACCCAGATTGTTATCAGCAACACGGCCATAAGCCAGGCTCCATGATGGTCTTGAGTTGTATCAGACCCCTTGGCAAAGGATATTTACACTTTTGCGATGGCAGCATTAATGCAGAAAAGCAAACTGAGTTTTTAGAGAATATTCCTGCCTTCAAGATCACACAATTCCATACATATCCATGTATTTTTTAACAAGGTCATTGAAAATCTTACATTCTACACATGTGACATAGCCACATGAATAGGATGTGCTGGAGATGTGTAAATGTGCAGCATTGTGTTAAAGAGATGTATTGCTGGTAAAACCTTGCAAGGTTTAATAATCTTTTATGTCCCACAATTCGCCTTGTGAGTTATGGGAAAAAGCCTAAATAGAACCACACAGGATGCAATCGACTGTCATATGGAAAATACGCTACAGTGTGAGCGGGGGCAGAGTAGCAGACGCCAGGTGATCCACATTGTGATGTGACTAATTTACTGGACTATATTGGGATTATATTGTGGACTGTTTGGAATTAGTATATAGTGTATATATATATATATATATATATATATATATATATATATATATATATATATATATATATATATATATATATATATTTGTTATACAAGTATGGTAGTTTTGGTTGAGTGTAAATATTAGCAAGATTATTGTAAGTGTTTGTAAATCTGCACCAAGTTTTGTTTTTTAGAACATATTGCAGCCCTGAAATGCGACAAAACATCCTTGGATTCATACTGGCTCAGAAAAAAAATAAATAAAAGTCCAAGTAAATTAAAGAATCTGTGTTTGTTTTTTGTTTTTTTGTGGGATCTTTTCAGACTATGTGTGTGAGTGTGGTGCTTTGAGTTAAACACTCGGCCATGGACACATAGATTTTTTTTTATTTTCACTGCAGGGAAATGTGTGTAATTGATAGGATCAATAAGATTCTATCATAGTTTTCAAGGTCAGGGTCCAGGGTGCTCATGCGCACTAAATACATAAACACACAAAACATTTTCCACACTTAGACTAGTATTTTTAAAAAGCTGCATAGTGAGACTGTGGTGCCTCAGGCATACTTCAGAACAAGGAGTTTCCTAGTATCCTTAATGTCTCTGTCAATAATAACAATATAAAAAAGACATTTAAAGTAAATTTCTGAGATTTTTCAACCTGGATGCTATTTTTTTCTTGTACTTGGTTCCAGGCCAGGATGCAGAGCTGCAGCTCTGCTGTATCTCAAGGACTAACCCCTGCCAATAAAAATAAAGGAATAAATTATGCATATAGGAATAAATTATGCAACTGGCGATTCTAAGGAGATGCCAAGCAAAATAGAATTGTTGTAGATCCCCGCCCTCCAAAAGTTCAACAAGCATAACGTGATAGAGGCGTTAATTAAAAAAACCTTTTAAAAATAAAAAAACAATATGCATTTAGTGCCAATTAAAGACCGAAAAGTTAGACGTGGACTACTAAATATACGATCTTTAAGCTCCAAGTCTCTATTAGTAAATGATCTAATTACTGAAACCCGGAGTAATATTTTCTGTTTATCAGAAACATGGCTACAAAAGGAAGAATATGTTAGTTTAAATGAATCTACGCCGCCCAGTTACTTTAATTATCATATTCCCCGAAGCACGGATTGAGGCGGAGGAGTAGTGGTGATCTATAACTCCAGTCTTCAAATAAAATGTAAACCTAAATGCGATTATAATATGTCTGAGTTATTAGATTTCCTACTTGGTTTATCAGTACAGACAAAGCCATCATAGTGGGCGACTTTAACATTCATATGGATGTTGACAGCTTAAGTCAAGTTAGTTAGTTAAGTTAAGTTAGCTCTTATTTCCCTTCTAGAATTGATGGGCATTTCACAAAAAATAAACAAACCGACGCATTGCTTTAATCATACTCTTGATCTCGTCCTCGCCTACGGTGTAGAACCCAATAATTTGTCAGTGTCACCTGTAAACTCTTTCCTATGCGACCACTATTTAATAATGTTCGAATTAAACATTTTTAATGTTAAAGTGCAAAATAGGAGGTAATACTTTACCAGATGTTTATACGATAAAACTATTGCTAAATTTATGGAGGCCATTGCTTTTCATCTTCCTACAGTGGAACATAGTGAAGCAGTTGAGGGCTGTGACCTCCGTTCTACCTCTGCAGATGTTCATTTCCTTGTCAGTAGCAGCTTTAGATGCAGTTGCTCCTTTGAGAAAGACCTAACCACAGAAGCTTAACTCCCTGGTATAATTACGAATATATATATATATATATATATATATATATATATATATATATATATATATATATTTGTTTGTTTTGTTGTTTTTTTTTCTGTTCAGCACTGTAGCCAGGCTGAGAGACTCATAACTCAGAAAATCAACCAGACCCAGAAATGCCCACGGCAGCGGCTGTGGGCATTTAGATTATTGAAATGCTTTCTTTTTAAAACTGGTTTAGTATCCAATGGTGTCCAGAGGCAGTTTCTTCTACATGTGTGAGTACTGTCTTCTGGAAATCTCAGTCAAATATAGAGGAACTGGTCAACTTCTGCATTAAAGAAGAAATGAATTGTGCATGCTGGCCTGGTTATATAGAAGAAACCTCTGAGATAAAATGTTTCTTTGTGCACCTTTAAAAATGGCAAATAAATAGGCCATCCACATTTATTTGAGCCCCAAAGAGAGAGAAAAGCAACAGCCAGAGAAGTGTGAGCTTCAGTTGCTAAAATTACCTCCAATCAGTCTGCAGCAGCTCACTGAGTTCTTGGGAAGGTGCTTTTTTTCCCTGTAAAGGTGCATTGGTGGCAGATACTCTTCTTCCCCTCTTGGTTGTGTACCAGTCCACAAAGTTGGTTATTAAGACCTTAGTTTTGCTCAGTAACAGTATTTACTGTGGTAAATGGTTAAAGTTAGGTGTGAAAATATTTAGATGAGTTTCAATTTGAGAGATTTTCATTCAATTTATAGCTGTTAGGCATAATTTTGTCATTTCCATTTGTTCTGATGTTATTAAACGATTAAACGACTCAAAAGCTGTTTCATATGCAGAAGTGAGCTACAATTTTATGAAGCTCGAGCTACAGGTAAGAAGTCAGGAGTTGATTTCAAGTTTGACTTTTGTATTTGGAACTTGGTTTGAGGAGCAAATCAGTGCAAGAAAAAACAAGCTGAAAACAATCCATCAGAGGAATGCAAAAATAAGGACTTTGCTAGAAGGTGGAAGCATTCATAAAGCTCATGATAAGAAAAACTACATTCGAGGTCTGATTCACATCTTGTGTTTTCATTTGATGCAGAGTTGCAACGTTTTCTTTGAACCTGTGCAAATGTGGGCAACTTCTGATTCAGTCAACCTTCCTCATTCTTTAAAACATTACAAGACTGGAAATTCACATTTTTAGCTTACTTCTTCAACATGCCAGAGTAGCAGGCAGATTGACAGTATAAACCTAATTTTTGTATTTATGACTTTTTTTTGCGTTAGAAAAATTAAAGATGTTCATTCTGTGTGATCTAAACAAGCATGTTTCACTGCCAGGTGTTATTTTAATGCCAAGTGTATTGGGAATCAAAAACCAAACTCTGAGAATCAAAACACAGAATCTGTAAACAAGAAACCAAAATCTCTAACCAAGAGTGTAATCATTTTTCTCAGTTTGGTTGCTGTTTCTGTTTACTTGTCCCAAAATGATAACTTGGGGGCGGTACCTACATGACTGACAACATGTTCAAGTACGCCCACAAACCGTGCAGCTTCTTCGTGTCATGATGTACTAGGTGTACTATGGTGCTCACTACCGCCACACATGGCAGAAACTGGTATTACTAACTCAGTAGACGTCTCAGCTGCCAAATGCATAGTCATCATTTTTGTGACATGACTGCACTTATTTCTTCTTTTCTTGCTGTTTCTGGGTTATTTTGGAATAGTTTAACTTATCAATGTGTAATCATACGCATTGCTCCTTTAATGCCAGGTCCGCTGAAACTGACTTGGGATCTGATCTCCATTGTGGAATGTCAAAAGCTACTTTGACTGATTATTTGTATTATTTGTTTTATGTTCCTGCCACAGTGGCTGGTAGGCTGATAAGCTGACATGTGCTCATGGGCAACTGTGTTTTACACCCACAAACTTCAAAACCTCTTGGGTATTTTTAAAAGAAAACTAAAGGATTAATTATCAACATTAACATGAGATGCAGTATATGATTTTCAAAATGCATAAGTAAAGCCACTGACCAGGAAGGGGTAAAAAGTCATCTGAGTTGTGGAGAAGCCTAAAGGTCAGTGGGATTCATAAGTGAAACATGTCTATAGCAACTGTTGTGGTGCTGGAATTTGTGTAAATGAAGGGCCCACATACAAAGATTTTGTCACTCGCTCCATAATTCTTATAATAGCTGCCCTTATCCCCAAAGAAAACAAAAGAGACTCTCATAAGTCCTTCTGTTATGTCCACGCTCTCTGCCTTTCTCTGTCTGTCACGCACAGTCAGCCTCCTTTTGTTCCCGCAGTCCTCCCTCTCTCCGGGTCTGTCACCGTTGCTTCCATCTGCAGAGAGCTGTAATCGTCGTTCTTGACAGACGGGCTTTAATTAGCCCACAGTAAACAATTAACACAACAGCAAAAAGACATTTCAATGCAAATCACATCCTGTAGTGATAAAGTGAGGCGACAATATCATTGAATACATTTGCTTTTAATTAGAAACGCTATATAGGTTTACTCAGAGTATGTATGTGTGTATTCATATACATACAAATGACCTAATATGTTGGTTTTCTACATGAAATTCTTCTTTCCGATATGTGCAGACCTTATATAGCAGTCCCATTTCTGTAATGAACATTCAAAAATAAATCTAAATTAAATCAATATTTTTCATGGAACCTTTCACACCTGCTTTCAGTTAGTATTTCTCAAACTCGACTGTGTTAATCGTCGACCCCGTCAATATATCTGTTAGTTCGTTTGTCTGCGCTCCTAGTTGGAAGTTAAAAACTGGAACGCTCCCGAGGTGAAGATTTCAGCTCCGGAACCCAAAGAATCCTCATCTACCCCGACTTCAGAATCCATCACAGCTGCACCTTGCGTCAACAAAGTAATACAAAAACTTGGAATTGCTCACCTTTTATTTATTTGTTTAATTTTAATTACAGCCTCAAGTAAACCAAAGTGATTGCTTTAACACCCTCTTCTAATTAATTTTCTTTTCAAACTTCGGCCTCAATGTATAGTATTTGTTCATTGCAGTGGAACTTTATTTTGACTTCTTAATGATATTTTTTTTTATCACCATTTTTTTATATCTAGAACTGCTGAGTTTGAAAATGATCATCTCTGGCCAGGAGCTTTGTATTTCTACCTCAAACACTTGTTTGACAGTGAAAACGGGTATTAAAACAGGACTAGACACAATGTCACATTTTATGAACAGTTCTAAAACTGAATATTGACTTTAAATATTGTATTTCAGATCGTTGGCCAATATTTTCCGAATTTTCATGCCAGTAAGGTTTATTACATATTCTAGCATTAAGACTCACTCATCCTTTACAAACATAATATTTTGGACAGTCTTATTCCAGAACATAACCTGATGGATAACTGTGTTTGCCAGTCGCTTGAATTATTTAATCAATTGGCTGATGCTGAGTTGTTGACATCTGTTGATTTTCTTCCAGGCTTACTGGAAGTAAGCTGAACGTGCTGAAGATGAGCTGGACATGATAGCGGTTAACAGATTTATTCCTACTTACTGTTTTGACAGTTTTGTCGCTTTCATGTCTCGAATAAACATATTATTATTTGAACAGTTTTTGGTGCAGCGTGGTGGTTTTGGTGGCTAGTTCTGGTGTCTCAGGGCTTAAACCAGGATCCTGGTTTAAATCCAGGCTGGGGTCTGAGCGTGCATGGTTGTGTGGCTTTGTGATGGACAGCCTACTACTGCACTACAGTGTTTTATTCACATAAAAGATGTTTTTACTCAGCAAATAACAGTAATAGGTTGCTTGGAAACTGTTTGTTTCATTCACTCTAGGGAAGAAATCCACTTACTACTGCTAATTTCTTTATCTGTGCTACGCTGTTTGCATGAATTAAATGCTGTGTTTAGTGTTGTCATTAATAATTACTGCTTAAAATGGCTAGCAGCAGCAAAGGTTCATGGGATACACGTTCCTTTGAGTGGTAGGTCAGGAGGGTGTTTTTGTACTCTCTGCCATCTCCCAAGAGCCGTTTCCTGTGACCGAGTGTGGAAACACTGAGGCATATACTTTTGGATGCAACCTGTCCACCACAGTACCCTACTCGTATGGCCCCTTCCCTGGGACTATTTTGACCTGGGAGACCCTACTGGGGCAGTTACCCCTGGAAACAGAGCTCCTGGGATAAGTTGGACATGCAAAACCCTCCACTATCATAAGCAACGGTTCATGGGATACATGTTCCTTTGTTATCTCCCAAGAGTGGATTTCTCATTGAAAGAAGCCAGTTGAGATGGTTTTTGGAGATCTGGTTAGATTATTTCCTGGACGCCTCCCTATGGAGGTCATTCAGGCATCTCAACTGGGTGGAGGCCCTCGGCCAGGCCCTGGAGATGCTGGAGAGATTACATCTCTCAGCTGGCTTGGAAATGCCTTCCCCCGGAAGAGCAGGAGGAGGTAGCTGGGCTTCTTTGCTTAGGCCCCTGCCCCCATGGGATGAATGGATGGATGGATGGATGGGTGGGTGGGTGGGTGGGTGGGTGGGTTGGTTCTTTACTGCTGTGGTGGTTTTTGGTTTCAGTTTTCTTCATGAAAACACTTCAACTTCTAACCAGTTCTTTCCACTACCAAACACTCAACCATAATTACAGTACAATCAAATCAGGATGATGGGGAGGGCACTGAAATAGATTTCTTTACAGCACACACTTTAAACACATCCTGTTTATCATTTAAAATGTAAAGATGATGAATATCGCCACTGAATCAAATAGACTCGACAGCCCGTGATAAAGAGTGCAGCAGGCTGCCGAGAATAGCATATAATGACTCCGGTTGTACGTGAAAATACATCCCGCATCGAATAGCAATTACATTGTTAAGAACAGGACAAAGAATTACAGGCGGAAGGAATTAAGTCGTATTAGTCCATCTGTCATTTACGGGTTGTCAGACTCAAGAGAACATCTTCTCTCTTTTGGCAATTTGGTATGGTGAGCCTCTCAATATGCATCACACTCCACACATCGCTCAGTCATGGATCAAATACTGGACTCCAGCATCAGCAGCGTAATGTGATGTCTGGCTAACAAATTAAAGACAGATAAATGGCATTGATCCGTGAATGTGCTGGCTTCGTGTTAATTGCCACAGAGTGAGTAATGGGTCTTGGCTAAATCTCTTCTAAAGGCCCTTGGCACAAAAATGATCAAAGTTCCCACGTGGAATTTAAAAAAAAAAAAAAAAAGAAGAAAAAAAAAGACTACATTCATACATTTTTCAGTCTTATCTTTGTTGTGACAGATGGAATGAAAATGATGTTGACACAATAAATAATGTGTCATCTTGCTGCACTGCCACTGTTGGTTTTACTGCCGTAAAACTGAATTACTTTCTCTGCTGGAACAATATACCAGCCGATAGGTCTGTTACAAACCAGACGGCAGCAGCAGCAAGTCTTTTTCTGTAGATGCGGCAGCTCTCATCAGTCACTAACAAATATGTCACCTCGTTCTGACCTGTAATGGTAGAGCCTCCCTTTGGGCCGGTCATTGTGATGTAGTGAGGACCAGATGTATCTGGACTAAAGAAAAACCGCTTTTCTTTTTTTTTTTTTCCACTCTGGAATCTGGAATTTATTGCCGAAACAAAAAAAGAGAGCGCATACCTTCATGCATGTTTTAAAACCACGTCTGATACTTTCAAACACATTCTTTTACATTTAGCTTCCAAAAATAGTTATAACAGTAACTCCGGTGTAAATGTGCTTAGGATGTACAAGCCCTAATTTTGACCCTCCTACATAATGTCATTATTCTTATTTGTAGACTGTTAGGGGTCGTAGCGCACAATATAGAGCTACATATGGTTGTGTGTTACCCATCGCCGTTGCCAGTGCCAGATCCAGACTGGAATGAGTCTGGATTTTATCCAAACAAGATTAAACAGTCGAGTGTTGACATGACTTTATGAATTATTTGGGAATGGGCGTAAGGCTTGCACACATGCAAACACTTTCATAATGACTCAGATGAATAAATCTGCCATCTGCCTTTAAACTTTGCGCATATGCAGATGTTTAGCCAGGAAAGTGTGCTTTGAGAAAAAGAAAAATGGCGAGGTGTGTAATTTACTTATCAAGAATCTTGAATATGATACAGACAAATATATAAATTGATGTAGTCTGTATTGCTCAACAATTAAGTTCATTTTCAGGAGGATTTGTATGATATTCCCTTTAGAGCCAGTCCTGTATTGTCTCCATCTGGATCCCTAAGCCTCCAAATGGATTTTGCATTGTCAAAATCACCACTATGATTTTAGCCCACATTGACTTCATCCCCGTGAAAGCTAAAATTACCCTCCCTCTCCCTTTTCTGCCTCTCCTCTCCTTTTCATTCCATGTTTTTCATGGCATCTCCATTTTGGCCCTGTTTTTCTCATTTTATTTCCCTGTCTCCCTCCCTTTCTCCCCCCCCCCCCCCTCCATTCTCTGGAGTAATTGCACTGATAGTGAACAATGCCACTAATTAATTATGCAACAGCCGAAAATTGAGGTGAGAGCGAGGGATGAGAGGAGGAGAGATGAAGTTTGTGCCATATGCTCTACAGCAGAGAGATGGAAGGGAGAGAAACAGGGTGTGTGTATCTTCAGAGAAAGGGCAGGAATTAAGAGGAAAAGAGCACATTAAAAATAGGAACGAGGGAAGATCAGAGGCAAAGAACATCAGAACGACGTGGCTATATAATAAAGATCTGTTAAAAAAGTGGAGATCAGCAACGAAAAAGCAAATTGCGGTTTTCCTACACATGACAATGAGATAGATGAATGTTAACACTGATGGGAAAATCGGAAGATGAATTAAGCATTCCCTGCTATTTCCTGGTATATATGGAACAGATGTTCCTCATATGCATCATATGTTCTTGTTATTCGCAAGGAGTTTTCTGTTTACAGCTATAGATCAGATGTACTTGATGAGGTAAAACTGAAGACTGAGATCTGACCAGGGTTGTCATGGTGAAGCAGTTCAGCCAGTGGTGATTTGGTGCTGTTCAGCAGCACTGTATGTAAGATCTTTGAAGCTTTTTTTAAATCCTAGAAGGCAGAGGGGGTTTATTATGCTGTGTAAATTGAATGTCCATGATAAAATAAAGGCAGTAAAGCTGACCTCACCGTTCAGGTTGAATTGTTCTTAAAGTTTACATGGAGCAGTGAAGGCCTATAACTCCAAAAAAAAAAAAAAAAAAAAAACCCTCCATAAAAGCAGAGACTTGTGTACCCAAAGGTGAGCAAAGGACAGCAAGGCTGAAAGCACTACAGTCATATGATGACTTCTTTTTATCGTGACTTTACAGCACAGTGTTCATAACAGCTGGGTTCAGGAGGGTGGAGTCAGCCGCTTCACTAAGCTCCACCCCCATTCCAGGCTGCGTGTCTTCTTTAAATGAGTGTTGCGTCTATGCAGTATCCACACGGCTCAATAAATTACATATTTTCAGATTAAAGTAGCTCCAAAAAAGGATTTTCTTGTTATTATCATAAAGTTTTTAAGTTTTAAGTTACTTTAGAATCCCAAACATATGCCTCAAGCCCGATTTTTTTTTTTTTCTTTCTTTTAAAGTTCTTTTTATGGTTCCCAGAGAACCTTAAAGGTGAACAATGCCTCTTACACATGTTTTATTGGAAGTAAAAGATGGGTCTCCATGCACAACCAAATGTCAAGTCCTCTGACTCTCTAGAGCAGGCTGCCAGGAGAGGGATGATTTGCTGAAAAGTGAGACTTCAGCCACTTTCACACAGCAATAATAGCATAAAGATGCACTGTGGTTCCCCTTTTTAACTCTGCCTCACTCTCAAGTTGTTCATTCACAATGATCCCACAAAGGCATAATATGGCCTCCCCCATGTGTGCTTTCACAAAGCATTGCAGTGTTCTGCAGTCTGAAGACAGCCCCTTTCCCTTTCTTTGCAGTCCACAGCCAGCACTAATGTCTCTAATGTCTCTGGTCACTTACTATGCATCATTCATTTAGCACGGAATAAAGCGCAGTGCTGAATAAACGCAAACGTAAATTAAAGTTGCTGTCTGCTCTTTCCAGATTGCAGTGCTGGCCTCGGATTCACCATCGCCGTTGGCACCTGTGATGTTTCTGCTGCTGCAGGAGGGAGACGCCGGGTTGCCTTCAGCAGATGGCAGCTCCTGCACGTTGCTAAGCAAAGCAGCAGAGTTCACCAGGAGGCAGGCGCCTCAAGTCAAATGACAAAGTTCATAAAACATCTTGCCCACCCAGCCCCTCCCATGATTATGATTGCGAATGCGTGATGATCACTTGGATTGACTGAAAGGAGCGTCAGGAGGTCGGTTTGAATTAGGGGATCCTGTCCAGCAGCTGCACCTCACCTGGTAACCAGGTGTGAGCTGAGTCCAGTAAACTAGTTTCACACCTGCTGTTACAGCACAAACGTGCACGGTGTTACATTCACTGACAACATGAATAAAAACCGCAGCTACAGATGAAGACAACCTCTGTTTTTGCCCCAAACCAGTAGATCCAGCTTTAGTTTCCAGTAGTTGAACTGAGTTCTTGAAAGCGTCTTAATGAAACACTTTCACTGGTACATTTGCCGTATTTGACTCTTTGCCTGTAACGATTGTCAGCTGTGTATATGGATTTCTCACTTTGAATTAGTTATCAAAGATGTTTTGTACAAAATGGTATAACCATGAGGTTATATTTGCTGTCATTTGAGCTGACATCAAAGTGCCACCTCATTACATTCCCAGCATATGTTCGACATTATTTAAAAAAAAAAAAAAAGAATTTACATCTTTGATAAGTCAGTATTCTAAGATAGTTTTTTTTTTTTTGTGAACTCCACTTCTACCATGTGCTGACTTTTGTGTCATTTGGCAAAATAAGATCAAGTTAAACCACGTTCTAGTCCTACCTTTTTCTATCTCTTTCTGCCCCGTGTGTTACATCCTCTGTTTTTCACTGCTTGATTATTCAAATTAATACCAAGCATTATCGGTATCACATTCCAAAATCCCATCCACTTCACTTGCTCTGCTGCATTCATTCACCTCGGTTCTCTCTCTTTCACTTTCCTTCAAATCCCCCAGCTCCCGCTACCCCTCCCCATCACAACCCGCCTGCTCTCGCTGTCTTCTCCATCGCTGCCGCCCTCTCTAACTGAAGTGCTGGCTCGACTAATTAAAATCCTTAATCAGGATTCATAATTAGGTCTAATCAGGGCCTTTTACATCATTCCCTTGGATTCCTCCTTCGCCGGTGGTGAGGGCCGAGATGCTTATGAAATAATTCAGACAACTTGATGTGTCCTGACGTGGATCAGAGCTTCACTTAAAAAGGATAGAGAAGGCCGTGGCAGGGACCAGACAGCTGATTGCTTCCCCATCATCCAGACCTCCCACGCTGATTCTGATTCCAGTGCTCAAATGTATTGTTTCTCTTTCTGAATTGTTTGTGTGTTTGTTTTGTTTTCCACGTGTATGTGCAGGGTGCCCTTGTGGCCATAATGTGGGGTAATGAAGCCAACAAGCCTCTAGATTAAAGCTCCCAGCTCTACCTCCACTGCATCCACTCGTTCCTCATCAGATGAAGCCACAGTACACTAATGCAACAGCTTCTCTGTTCTTCGCTGCCTTCTGTCCACCTGCGCTCTCATCTGTTAGAATTAATCCTTGGTACGATACAGGACAAGAGCAGATATTTATACTGTTCAATATGCAAGAGGCCTACAGCCTCCTGGTTTGTTACAGTGTCTGTGTTCTGCTCTCATCATTTCAGCAAAGGAGAAATATGATCCTGCTGCAGAGAAGCTGCCGCTCTTTGAATTTCACTGGTCTGTATCAGCGGCGTTCATAGAGTCCCGACCATGCAGAACGTTTCTCTTGTGCCTGTGTGTCAACCTCCTGCTGTATGAATAAATTGTTAAGTGGGAAAAAAAAAATTAAAAAATTTAAAAAATATCAGCTTCAAATAGAAAACAGCAAACAGTAGGAGTCAAGATAAAGCTGCACAGAACAGATTTCAGCACTTTGCCTCTTTTTCTGTGCTGTCAGACCTGTACCATTTAAAAAAAAAAAAGAAATGCACCAGGTGCCTAAGAACGTGCTCATGCTGGGGTGCACACATGTAATCGCAATTATGATGACAGTGATTTTCCCGGAAGCCACACAGAAATTTGTCAAAATTATGACGTGCATTGTTCAGTGGAAGCTATTAAGCTTAAAACGGAGTGGTTACCTTGACGACCATAAAGCAAGCCAGGTAGTGCAAGAGGATGATGGATAATGAGGGCGAAGAATAGGCAGAATTGGTGTCATTTTCTAAAAATAATAATAATTAAAAAAAAAAAAAGATTACTAATTATCAAAGGCTGTCATGTTCAGTAAGGTGGTCTTTGGACCTGTTTATGTTCGCTTTTAAATTCTTAGGGCACCTTCTTAAAAGCACATAAGTCAGTGCATTTACAAGGTTTTGGAAGTACACAGCATCTTTGGTGGTCAACATTTAAAATAGCAAACCCTTAAAGCAAAAAAAAACAAAAAACAGATGAGAGTGGATGGTCTTAAAAACCCGAGTTACAATAGAGTCAAGTACTTCTAGTTTACCATCTAGAGTCCAACCATGGCACTCATCAAATATTACAACCACAATGAAATACTCAGGAGTGATGAAATGCAAGAAACAAGAACTGGGCCAGAAACCCCCCAAAGATCAGTTAGTAGGTTACATGACTTTCCAAAACTATTAGAGGGGCCCAATCTTTTGTGTTGGCAGTGTTTTGGTTCTGCAGCAAGAAGGGGTTAGGAGTAGGGGGGTTAGGGAGTCGGTCAAGTGCTCGTGGGTCATCAATAGTGCTGTAACCAAAAACTTTAGGCATCAAGTTCTACTTCCAGGAGTTTTTCTTTTTGGGTCATCATCATCAGCCCCAAAATTGGTTTCAGGCTAGATAGATTAGAGACTGAGGCCATTCTTTAGCCAACAGGTTTATTAAGGTGTATGAAAGGATAAGTGGCTCTTTTAATCAGCCATCCTGTTCTGCCCATCAAAAATAAAGAATAGAGACTGAACCAGAGTCCTTGCGCTTTTTTTTTTTTTTTAATAACTCATTCTAAAATAATTAATTCTGTCTCCTTTGTTAAAAACAGGAAGCCTGATCACTCCGTGATAAGCCGTTTCAGCCGCTGTCCACTGAGGTCATGTCTTGCCGCAGTTCCTTTTAACCACATGCCCTTCGGGAAAATGTCTCCAACAAAGGTGAGCAGTAAGAATTTCTTTGTTTCGTTTGTTTGTTTGTTTGTTACTTCCTTGTCATTTTGTTTTCTTCAAATGCAAATCACAATCGATGTTGCCGTGCAAACTAATCAGTTGTGTATCAATGTTACTTAAATTCTAATTCATGAATGAATTAAAGAATTCCTTTTCAAACTGTACCAATACTTAATTCAACTAACTTCACTTAACTAATTCATCTATATCTTCTTTTTGTATTTGTATTTATTCATTTGTTTTTAGTAGTCGCACTTGACGAAACGGATAAATCAGACTTTATAAGATGGACATATGTTGTGACATCTGTTACGGTCTGGTTGGGCGGCTACATACTAAAATACGAAATAAAAGGTGCTCCCTCCTAAATGCTTGCAATAATATACAAATCATAAACTGCTGCGTTTAGAAATCGACTCTTTTAGTAAGCGGGCAGCTTTGGGACAAATACTTAAAGCAACTGAGACAATAGCAGGGATAAAGACCTGCCTCCACTTCATCTGTCTCATTTTAGCACATGCACAGATTGCCCATAACTGCTGCCACTTTATGTTCCATAGGCTGTGCAATATGCAGCGCGGAGACCAATAAAGGCTGCTGCTTACTGAGCACTAGTCAGTTTTTGTTTATGGTAATCGTTTTTGTGTTTCATAATTAATGCGATGCAGAATTATTGATGTTTAAATGTTTCACGAGGAACCAGCAATCTTGCTCCCATCAGTCCCAAAAGAAAAGGACACGTTGCATCTGCATCCTACTGCATGAGTGTATATGATCTGCTCTCGGAGCTTGAGAGTCGAGTTGCTGTGGGCGTCTTGGGGGGGTGGTGCAGACATTTAGATGGCTGGATTGTGTTTCCCTTAAAGGGCATTGATTTTCTTTTTTTCTTTTTTTTTTTTTTTTATTGCTCATTGCAGCAGAAGGGTTGAGACATGAATTAAATCTGCAGATTGGCATGACAACACACTGGCACTCAAGAGTTTAAAAATTCAAATGCACTTTTAATAAATGCATGAAGCTGCACCTGTGGCCACTTTAGAAATGCTCTTGGTCTTTTCGCTGAAACTGTTGTCATTTTAAAGAATGCCAACTGAAATGAACACGTACCCTTGTTTTCCCCAAATGCACACACTTTGACATAATGTCATAACATGATACTTTTTTTTTTTTTTTTTTTTTGCAAAATCCCATCGTTAAAATGTTTGTAGTGCTTCAGGGAAAGTAAAGGGCCAAAGCAGAACCATCAAATGAAGGTCAAAACAAATGCAAATGACTGGCCAAAACAAATGTGTACGTGAATGAGCTCACAAACTGATTCTTTGAGTTTGAAAAGCTGCTGCTGCTGAATCAAAAGACCATTATCGGGAGACGTCACGTGAACGAGAGCAAGGTGGTCTGGCAGCCTGATGATGTGCCGTGCACACACACACACCTACCGTGTAGCTGTCTGAGCAGTCATTTTCAGGGGTATTAGAAGCCCCGTTACATGGTGGGCCATTAAAGGCAGAATAATATCAAAACTTGACCCTTGATGTTCCTAGAAGCTTATATCTCCTCGCTGATAGACGTGGGCTCTGCATACGGCACTGGAATGAACTGGCACGGTGGCAGGGGAAGGTAAAATCCCTCAATCTTAAGTCTCGCCGGAGCGAATAGCAGAGCGGCTTAAGAGAGTTGGGGGGTGAGGGGGGTGCTGGGGAGGTAGCGCACAAAGAGACAGAGAAGCTTGGGATCATGGGATAATGAGAGTGGAGAGAGAAGACTTTTCCTCTTTTACAAGGCTGCAGATCCACCTCGCCTCAAACCCGACTTCCTTAACCCAGCGTGACTGTCTGCATTCAACCAAATGATGACACTTGTTGATTTGAGGGCAGAGAATGATAATACATTAGACTTTCCAGTCTTTTTTGCTCCGTTTTGGCACTTTTCACTAATTCTGCCATGTGTGCAACTTGCACTGTCTTGTGAAACAGGCCTGATACGATTCCATTTCACGGCCATGTCCACCGGTACAGAACACACCGATCGAATGGCACTCGTCTAGTTTCCGCTCTGCCTACATCACATGCTTTTTTTCCCTCTGTTTGCACGCCTGTCCGGTGGCTTCCAGATGCAGTTTCTTATCCGTCTCTTGGTACCTCCCTTGACAATCAAAGTGGAATCCGAAGGAACCAGACCAGTTCTTTGATACCAAGAGGAAACTAGTTAGGATGGCTGGCCAAGTCATTACTCATGTGTTTCTGACTGAACATGTCGTTCTCCATAGTTCATCTATTTTTTCCAACTCATCTCAGTGCCAGCGATTGTCTCGTATGTAACTCCCCCTCCGTCCTGCGCCCAGGGCCGAATGACTAACAAACAGTTGACACTTTACTGTTGCATCTCAAAGTTACCCAAATCCCCTTCTGTGCCACGTTTTTAACCTTTAACCCTTTCCCCTCAGCCTTGCTTCCCCTTCCCTACATTATTGCCCTTTATTTTGGTTTCCTGACTTAAACAACGTGCCCTGAAGCGGCAGTGGAACTACTTTCCCATGTGGCTGAGTGGCAGCCTGATCATCAGTCTACCTCTACCTGACTTCATCTCTTTCACCCCTCCCTTGCCCTGAAACTTTCCACCCATTTCCCTTCCATCCATCTACCTCCCAACACCCCCAAATGACTCAATGCCCACCTGCCCTGCAGCTATCGTCTATCAGTCAATCACACACACACAAAGGAATCTATGTGTGCTCCATGGGATACACATGTTCAGTAACCACTGTGAAGGACTAAAATGACAGCTTGAGCCTGTAGGGATAGGCTGAACTTCTGCGTGCAGATTAGTGTATGTGTGTGCACGTGCTCAAGGGTGTCCGTGCACATGTAAATGCTGTTATCTCCATAAATATGTATGGTAATGCAAGAAGGAGGGTGTGAATAAAACATGCAACCGGTGATGGTATTCTGCATGGATCTTAATCTTTGAGGCCCGTAGCGGGTGGTAATTGTGAAGACTTCACAATGTCCCGTCCAAATGTCACCTCTTTCTGTGGTTCGTGCTAAAGTGAACACGTGTGATGTGGTTGTTCTGTATGGCGGAAATAACATCACAATGGCAAGGAGTTTTGAATATAAATAGTACGCTTACTCTGTGTAAGAGAACGGTAATGGCTGTGGTAATATAATTTAAAGAGCGACCATAAAAAGTTTGCTGCGCAGCCATAAGCTTCAAATTATAAAACTATACAACTTTAAATGCATTCGTTTGCAGCATAAATGCTTAACTCTGTGGAGGTCACTCTTTTTGATAGACTAGTGAGTTACAAAACGTGGTTATAAAATGCTGATATGATCATCTTTCTGATCAGTTACAGAAAAAGGAGAAACATAATTCACTTATCTGGGTACAGCTGCTATGATTCATAGTCCCTGTTTGTTAGGTAATATTCAGAATATTTAGTCTTCCATAGAGTAAAGAGAGTAGCGTTTTTCCGAGTTTACCACTTTAGACATTGTCATAAACTGCTGGATAATTTACCATTAACAGTGGTGCTGATGTCCAAGGTCACCCGGGAAATCTTGTCAGTGTTAACAAAAGGTCATGTTGTCCACTAAAGTGTATCAATGTTGTCTGTTAGGACCAACGGAAACAACTGCACAAACGTAGATACCCCATTACTTTCCCTACAATGTCACTTCAACATTCATGGTGCAATTCTGTACATCGCAGGAACTACAGGTTGCCCATGTCCCTTCTCAGTCTGGTCACGTTGTGTTGATGGATCTTGAGGTGAGTAAGAACAGAATATGCTGCAGTTTCACTCATAATAAAAAGTTCAGCAATCCTTGTAGTATTTAGAATAGTTTAATATTTAACCCTATCCAAGTAAGAAATGGAAAGAATACAGATTTATTGACACATATTGGTATGTTGACGTATGGGAACTTTAACAGGTTTGTTTGACAAAATGCCCCAGTCCAAGATATATGAGTTTGATATTATCAAAACCCCAAATAACTTTAACATCCAACTAATTAGTTAGTTTTAATGCTAAACACGCTGTAGTTGGATTTAGATTTGTGTGCTTTTGTATTTGTATCCACCGTCAAACACTAGTTGGTGTCCCGGGATAAAAGTTGGGATAGACTCTGGCCGGCCCCCAGGTCCCTGATAAGGATGAAGCGGGTGTAGATATGGATGGGTGGATGGACCATGGTATTTAGCTACAGTATCCCAGTCTGAACGTTTTAACCTTCTAGACATACGCTATATATGCATCGCTTTACTGAGCTGCTAAAGTGGCACAAGTTGGGATGTTTGTGGTGTTTCATGTAACCTTTTTACTGGAGAACCTTCGGCTTCAATGCACGGAAAATCAAAACAAAGAATGAGTTTGAGAAGAGTCCACTCCTGTAGGGGACATGTCACTGATTGTTTGACCCTCAAAACCGGAATGCTGCACAGCAGCGCGGTATCTTTTGTTATGTAACACATAATTCCAGAGGACATTTGTCTTTTTGACTTTCTATAGTGAGTTGAACAAAAGAAGCAGCTTGAAAGGCATATCTGCAGATCAGCTTGTAGAAATCTCTAGACGCTGTGGGCAGTTTGATTAGTTTTTCCCCATTAGGCAGGCAACAAGGTCTTCTTCAAATTAGAAACACTTGAAATTAGTTAGAAACATGACAATTACACTTCTTACTAACGCTCAAGGATCATTTGCCTTCATTGTTTTCTTCATTTTACATTAAAAGGTTAACGTCTTTGTCCACTTCTATCAACAGTATGCGGCTATTTAAGCCCCAAAACAACATTAAATTCTTAAATTACCAGATAAGGATGGTCTGAGAAGCAAACATTGATCTTGGACAATGGGGATGTTTTATCTTGGGTCCTTTTTTATTTTTTTAGAGAGGATACATTTAGATAAGGTTTTGCCTTGCAAGGCGGCACAAAATGTTTATAGCCTTTCCATTTTATTAAAGATACTGCAATGTTGAATTCAATTTATCCATCATGCTTTTTTAAAACCACTCTATGTTGCAATTCTACGTCTCACCACCTGGGGGCATATTTAATACCACGTTTTCCCATTAGACGTGCGTTTTGTTGATCTTACTCCAGGGGCTGACACACAAACTATCTTGTGATATACTGCCGCCAAGAGGTCAGTCGTGGTATTGACACATAGACTTGCTATAAAGAAACTTAAAACTATGATCTTGATAATGATCTTGATATTATTTGTTGAGCAATTATTAGCCCAACAATTAATAAGGTTGAGTCGCTTTTACAACACTGTCCAAGAGTTAATATTGTTTAGTCCGTTGCTTGGTCACTCTTGTTTTCTTTTCCATCATTACTTTCTTGAGTGTCTTCGTCACCTCTGCCTCGATGTCCACTGTAGCTTTGTGAGCAAGCGTCAGTGTTGTTGATTAGTTGATTACTGCTGTAAATAAATTAGCAGTTATCTCAACTGTTGACCAGGATGGGAATCAAAAATTATTTCATTGTAGTGGGAGACAGCGAGAGCTCGACCCCACCTTCTAAAAGTAATCAAATGCCTTCATTTTAAGGCTAAAAAGACTATTCTCTGCCACTTTAATGTCTGTGCTGGACTATGGTGATTTGATTTATCTGTGCGCTTCCTCACAATGTCTACATACACTGAACACAGTCTCCCATGGATCTCCGAGGTTCATCACAAGCCTTACAACTCAGTCGGTTGTACACTCAGGTTGGATGGTCGACTTTGTCCTTGTGTTGACTTAGACGCTGCAAAGTATTCATTTACAAAGTTATTACTGGTGTTCACCTGGAATTAGGTCCAAACCTACCTGAACCTTATGAATCTGGCCTCGCTACACAAATATAAACCCATTTTAAATATTTTAGAAGCATAAACATCTGGCTACAGAAGCCATGATTGATCATCACTAACCTCGCTTATAACAACTCTTAAGGATTTAGGGAGTGTCTGCTTTTTTACCGTACGCGCTGAACGCATCCTGAGCGGGGATGGCGTAAGGCGTGGCCCAACTGAATTGTGGGTTCTGTGCATCACGGAGGGAGTGTTGTTTCTGTCAAAAGTTGGGGGGGGTTTCAACTTTTGTGAGCACCAACCAATCAAATTGCGGCTACACCACTGGTGCTCACCAAGGAAATCGTACATGAGGACAGTTTCAAAGCAGGTGTTTTGTTTGTGTAGCAAGCACAAAGAAATTTGATTGGTTGTCGATAGTATTACGGAGGTACATCAGAAGTACCACCTAATGTGACGCTGCTGTGTGAGCGTACGGTTACGAATCAGTTTAGACCTTAAATGTTGGTAGTCATTGGTGGTCCTGTTGACGTCTGGGGTGCGTGTGAAAAAGAATATAAAGTTATTGAGAGCAAAAAATACAAACTGCAGACAGAAAAAAAACCGTTTGGAATGAGGTTCGGTGGAGTCCCCCCACAGACCCAAATGTGACAGAGTAATGAGTTGCCAGACTTTGATACAGTTTTCCCAAATCAGTAACACACACACATCCAGACAGACAGGGTCTTACTAACGCGTTCTGCTGCAGACTTTTTCCCAGCTTGCCTCCCTCCTTCCCTCCTTCCTCTCCCGGCCTCATCTCCGTCTCTGTCTCTGTTCCAGCCGATCAGACATGACAGTACCAGCTGGCTGCTGGCAAAATCGCAACCAGACGATATAAGCTGTTGTGAGAGTGAGTGTATTTGTGGAGGGGAGGGAGAGCGTCAACATATCTGTCTTTTGAAGGTGTGTGTCCATATTTCCTGCCAGGGTGCCCCCCTGTGCGCGCAGGGTTGCTTCCGAGGCGCATTATGCTCAGGCGTGCTCGTGCCAAAAAGCGGACATGATGATTTAACGTCACGGAGTCTAAACCTGAGTGATCTGAGTCACAGGTGTGCGGCGGTTACCTGGGGTGGGGCTCAGAGCAATATTTAATTCCTATAAAGATAGCTGTCAACACTTGCTTGAAGCAGCTGTGTACTTTAGTAGCTGCTTGGCATTTGCTTCTCCATGTGACTCACTGAGCACGTTCAAAGCCACTTATTTGCCTTCCTCGCCGTGTAACCGTGCGCCCGTAGAGCTGTGTCTCCTGGCTTTTGTACTTGGATGTGTTTCACTGAAGTTCAGTTAATTTATAGAAGTATTTAATGAGAAAAAAAGCACGAAAGGCTGCATAGTTCTTCACACACAGAAGAAAAGTCAAACACCGCGAACCCCCCCAGCATCTTGGCAGCTCAGTGCACGTTCACATGGCTTCAGAAAACATTTGAATCTTATTGGAAACATTGAAGATGAACAGCAGCTGTGTCTGTGATTTAGACGCTGTTCAACACGGCCACCCTGACCCCCCCAAACGCTGCTGCCCCTACTCTGCTTTCCCCTGCTGCTCCCTCTCTCTTCCCTCCATTGATTAAGTACACATATTTCCAGGCTCTTTCCATCTGTCTATCCATACCCCCTGTTGCCTTCGAAGGCTTTTCCCCTACATTCAAAATGGGAAAAAGAATAATAAAACGTTACCATCTGGGGACTCGCTCATCTCACCTTCGCGAAATCAAATCCAAAGTGTGCATTATCAGATCTTAAGAGACTCAAACTTCAACTTCTTCTGTAGTTGCTTCCTTCAGTTTGCAGTATTTAAAATCTATCCCCCCCCCCGCCTCCCCCCAACACTTTTTTTTTCTTTAATATCACTATGTTTTCCGTTTAGCTGTTGCTACTCAACTCTGACCACAGTTTAATTCCTAAATCCTTGAGATTAGAGCTCACCGGCAGTTAAAACTACAAAGGTCAAAGTCCTGGGAACTCTGAGCAATCCTGTTATCTGTTTCCTTTCCAGTTAAGTTGAGGATTTGGCACAATATCTTCAAAACTGTGGCTGCAGCTTCATATCTTGGCCAGACATTAAGTAAGAGCCCTAATTTTAAAGGACCACAACAAAACTTGATGGAAACCAATATGCTCCCTTGGGCATGGCCAGATGGGATCCAAACCAGTTCTATATTGTTTGAAACAGGCCAGAGCTGATGACAGACAGCCGGACCAGACGTGACCGGCATGGGGGCCTGTTTGTTCTGTACAGACTCCAACATATGAGACGCGAGGGCACCGGGAGGGACTTGGATGCAGTGGTAACAGAGAGAAGGAGAAGAAGGTGAGAAAAGTTGGGAGACGAGTAGGAGTATAGGCAACGGAAGAAGAGGAGGTGAGAAGCAGGCAGGAAATGGGCCAGCTCTGAGCAAGAGGTGGAGGGAGATGCTGCAGAAGAGGTGGAGGTGAGGGGACATTCTTAAATAGTCATGAGGAAATTTTAAGTTTTATATCCTCACTTACTAATGTGAACTGTGTTCCCGGAAAGTGACAGGGAAGAACGACTTCAATGCAAGGACGGATGGAGGAGAAGGACGAGCAACATGAAAATAAGGAATATCAATGAAGAGAAGTTCACGTAGTGTTAAATAGCTGATTCTTGAAGGAGCAAATGGAAATAAAAAACAAAAAAAAATATACCAAATATGTTGTTGTGAGTGAACCAATGACAAATAGAGCAGTGCATGAGGAGAGTGGATAGCTCAAGGCCAGTTGGCACTCACCATAACAGTTTTCATTGCAAGGTGCTGATTCTGCTGCCGAGCCCTTGAGCCAAAGGCGTTTAACCTCAGCAGCAGCCAAGAACATTGGCTAACGGCCGCATAAACGGATGGCATGTGAGCTGAATTAAAATCTTCACTGTTATAGACCTGAATCCGCGGCGCAGGCCAAGGCAGCTGGTGGTTGAGGCAGGGTATTAGGTATTCTGTACCTTACTCCGTTTATCTGACAGCTTTCGTTTGACATTAAGTTTCAAAATAAGATTTCATCATGCAGCTAATGAAATAGTGTGCAATGCTTTGTTAAAGATTCAATCTCACATGGAAGTAGAGATGAAAAGTAGTAGAGCTATGTTTTATTTCACCCTCATATAGAATTCAGCTTTCATGTACAAATGCCAAAATGTCAGTTACATCTATTGAATGTGTAAAGTCACTGCCATTTTTCTTTTTTTTTTTTTTTTGGGCAGTCTTTTGTTAACTTACAGGTTTTGTGATGGGGTTTCTGTGGGCTCAGAGATTATAATCTAAGGTTCTGAATCAAGTGAGGCTGTCAGTTTGAACTCTAACTCTGTCAGTAATTTTCATTGCATGTGGAATGTGGGGACATGTGGAAAAAAAGAGAACATCCTCATTTAATTTTTAGGTTTTTATATAAAAAAAAATTAAAAGAAATAAAGATTGAACAAAAAAATTTGGTGCTTACCTGACACCAGACTTGCTGGCTGCTGGTTAAACAACCAAAGATTTAAAAAAAAAAAAAAGTGATGATACATTTATTCTGTCATGCAAAATAACATTTTCTGAGTATGTTGTTTATATTAGGGTTGATCGTTTGCTATTACTAAAATTAAGAGAATAAAGTAGCGTAACTTTAGGGCTCAGTTTTGGTTAACTCAGCTGATCTATTAGTTAGCCCCGCCCACCTTAGTTACTGTCGCTAAGGTGGGCCATCTATTGGCATTGTTTACAGTTTAATACTGGCGACTACCTGTGTGGACACCTTGTCCAAAGATGTTTTGGATACATTTTGCAGAAAAAAGGACCACCTTTCATCAAGAAGTATTCAAACTGGGCTTAAACCTGGCATGGAGGGATATGTTTAAAATTTAAAAATAGATACAGTTGATAATAAGCTTGAATTGGAGGGTGAGGGCAGCGCACGCAAAGCAAGTTTTAGATATGAAGTTTTTGCACTTCGTAACTTTCGATCTACCATTAGCTACTTTTTATGAGATCTAAAGTTATGAAGATGAGATACTGCTAGCTACGTAACACTATATTTAAAGTTAGGATTTTGCTTTAAACTACAGATGTTTGAGCTCTGGTCCCTGTGTAACTGATACCCAACAGCCATTGGCTCATTCGCACTTGAGGGGCGGGTCAACTGTAACAAAAGCACACAATTTCAAACCATGTTATATATTTTTTTTTTGTTGTTGTTGATAATATATTAAGCACTGCGTTTTCGTCTTAGATGGACAAGCCACCACTGAGCTCAGGCCACAGTCTACGTGTTGAAAAGTGAGGACAAGCAGGGAGGGATGCAAGTAAGACTTTTTGAGGCAGGGTAAGAGGTTGGATGTGCGGGCGGATTGTGGTGAAGGTGCAGACTGACAATCCGCTGACTGAAGAGCTTCTCTCATTCCTCACCAACTCCCCCGTGGCTCATTTATCTGCAGTGCAAGCCTTTCTTTTTACGAGGCAACCGTGGGGCAGCCGTAGCTCAGGAGTTAGAGTCTGCAAATCGGAAGGTCGGTCATGTGACTCCTGGTCCCTGCAGTCTGTGTGTTTAAATGAAACCGCGAGAGCACAACGCCGAACTCTACCTTGTCTTCAGTGTGCTCATCACGGTGTATTATGGAAAAGATTTACTGCATAGACTGCATTACCAAGAAGTGCTGATGGTGATGGTGTAAAAGCATTTTGAGTGTTCAACATAACTGGAAACTGCTATGTAAATGCAATCCGCTTGCCAGTCACCTGTAATGCCTATTGCTGCTCCTAAGTACAAGACTTGCTGCGATGCACTCCGGGAAGCTCTCAGGATGGTGACTTTTACAACCCATGCGGTTGCACTCCTCAGCTCATCACCACAGCCGTGTTATCATCAACCTGTAAGGAAGGCCTCGTTGTGATTGATGCATGTGTATAATAGTCAAATAGTGTGCCCCTATCATGCATTTTCAGGTTTATTAAACATATAGTTTGTTGGGGGTTAAATGCACACATTCAAAAATAACTTTTTCTGTGTCACATCTTGGGAAATCTGATAACTGAGTGACTGTGAGGAACATGTGTGTGTTTGCAAATAAATGGAGAGTGAAAGTGGCAGTGAGGCAGAGTGCTCTGTGTGGGCTTTCTGCTGGGAATGTGTTCCAGATAGTGCAGCTGATGGCTATCTATCAGAGAGAGTTCTATTGATTTGACTGGGCTAAATAATTGGTTGGGTCTACGGGCTGTCATGTTCAGTCTGATTGTTGAGCATTGGTGGTCTCTACAAGTTATCTTCCCCCATATCCTTCTCTGATCCATGTCTGGTCTCCTCAGTGTATTTGTGTGTGCATATATTGACAAGGACCCTATATGTCCACTCGTCATCCTTAAATATAGGAGATAATCCCTGTTCTGAAGCAGTGAGTTACAAATTACCTGGTCTCCAATCAGTAATGGAGAGAGTGCATACACTATTTAGAATACAGAATGAGGACATCTGACAGGATCAGGCCAGATGTAATACAGGCTTACATTGTGTGTTCTAGTTTTTTTTCTGACAAAGGACCATAGTTTCTTCCAACTGAGGATGTGTAAAATTTTTAGAGTGTATATGGAGGTCTCCTGGAAGTTCTGTCTCAGGCACTTGAACTTAATCTTAACAGGGGACTGTTTTGAGAATGTATTTCACCCCGAAATGTAATCAGATTTAACACTAAATCATAAGTTAAAAGAATAACAACCTCAGCTGGACCAAACCAATAGGATTGCTGGCTCTGTGGTCTATGTCAGGCCCAATGGGAGGGCTGGGTGTCAAGTCTGGGAGCCCCCACCCCCACCGGCCAACACACAACCACCTCTCATGGGGTTACTGAGTTGAGGTAATGAGAAGGCCATTAGCGACCCCGCTTGAGTGGCCCAGAGAACTACAACCCCCACTGAGCCAAGAACATAGAGGGTTTATTATCCCAACATACCCACAAAGCTTCCTTTTTGAATGTATGGAGAAACGCCTCATTTACTGCAACTGGTGGATTTTTGTTCACTTTAAAATCTGCACCAAGACCAGCATTGCATCCGCATAATCCCTGCCAAACTCCTGCAGAATGGCTGCAGGGACTTGGTGATATGCGATTGTGGCTTTTTTTTTTTTTTTAAAGAATACAAGCAAGTATTAAGCCCACATAAACCGCTTGGATACAGAAACTTAAACTCACTTAACATGACCTTATATATTATTCTTCAGTGGAAGGATGTTGTATTTGATTTAAAGTGCCTTTTTTTCACAGAGCTTCATCTTTGGATAAGTTAAATGCAGTAAAAAGCAGTAAAAAGTAATAAATAAAAGACTCGTTGCTGTCCAGAGTTGTTGCCATGTAGACACATAGGACCCCCTTAGCAACTAGGGGCCTCCCAAGCTACAAAGTGGGCTTCAGTATTACGGGTATCGGAGTAAAAAAGTGACATCTTCTCACCTGCACTCACAAATTGGTTAATTTTAATTTAAATAGGCTACTTAGTTGTGGACCACTTAAATTATTCCTCAGATATGTATGATCCAAAGGGGTTTTGAATTTGTGTGTGTGTGTGTGTATGTATGTATGTATGTATGTATGTATATATATATATATATATATATATATATATATATATATATAAATATATATATTTATATATATATATATATATATATATAAATATATATAAATATATATATATATATATATATATATATATATATATATATATATATATATATATATATATAAATATAAGAGAGATATGTTATCTGATTTATACTAGCTCAATTTGGATTTGTCCTACAGATTTAAAATACAGCCAAGCCTGTTTTCTTCTTAAAATAGACAGAGATTTATGCTTTGCAACAGATAATTTTAAACGTTTAAAAAGGTTTGAATTTACCCTTCACAGTGTAGTTTTACCAAATGGGCCCCCCCTCCCTCCAAAGTGAATTTTTCCATAGGACTCTAAAAAAGCTAGAAACAACCCTGCCAAACATGCTGCTTATTTTCTTAACAACTTTGTTCCATTCAACTCTTTTTTTTTTCTCGACTTCTATTTCCATTTTGTTTAGTCTTGCTACATTACGCCGGCCGATTGAACCGTGAACCTGGAAAATTCTGGAAAAAGCAGGAATCTGCCCGGGGGTTACGTAGAAAGGGGGACCGAGAGACGGTGCACTTCCTCAGCCTCGTGCCACGTCTGTAACCCGGTCGTAGCGAGACTGACGGCGGAGGAGACACGCGCACGTCGAGTGGTTAACGGTAAATGTAAATTAATGTATATAAACTCCTTTTGTTGTTCTCCGTTTTCGTTACGAGGAGTCAACAAATATTTCCCGTTGCTCCCGACTATTCTGCGAATCTTCTGCTCAAACTTTCATCCGCATAAAGTTTCTTGCCGTCTCGTCACCCCCCTTTCTCTTTTTACTCGGGTAATTATAAAATGTGGAGAACTTATAGCAAATGTACAATAAAATGTAATGCTGTTGCAGTCTTTTGGACAAATGGGGATTTATTGAAAATGTTTTTTTTTATTTATTTATATCGTATTTAATATTAAATATTAACCGTGTTGTTTCAGTACGTTTAATCCAGTCAAGCCACAAAACGATAACTCCACATACCTTTAATGTGAATAACACATGATAAACTGGACTTATTTTGCACACTGAGCTTAATTTTGAAAATTCCATATTTAATGTAGTTACAACAGCTGAATGCCACTAAAAAAATAAAATAAAAGTTGCACGTTTGCATCCCCAACATGCTCTCAGAAACGTCTGCCCACAAACCAAAGCCCCCACATTATACATATATTTATTTCTTTGTATAGTTTGACCTGATGTCGTGCAACAAAAAAAGCAGCTTCTAGTAGTTAGTTGATGAACGGCAACTTTTCTTAGTTCTGCATTTGCATCAATCTGGATGTTAGATTGTTGGTGCGTCTCCGACTACAAAAAATTGGGGAACTTTTCTTTCTTTCTTTATTTTTTTAGGGTTTTCATGCATCTGCCTATCTGAATCAGAATAGTTTATTGGTCTCTTGAAGGGTAATTTCCTTGCAGCACCTCGGTCAGGTACAGTCATGATCAAACCCCAAAACCAAATATATTCAGGTATACCGTCTCAGGTCGCAGTGCAAATTCTAGTCATGTCACGTTAGTTTAATTACATCAAATGAATCAAAATATCAAACTGTGGTGTGATTGGTCGTTTATGTAGGACAAGTGTAGGCGAAGTGTGTGCATGCGGTAACTCAGTTTCAGGTTCATCCAAATAATAAGGAGAATAAAGCCTGAGTTTTCACCTTTACGTGCATATTTGAACACGTCACGTCACTGGCCTCCAGTTTAATGTAGACGCATTTTCAGAATCCTCCTCCAAGTCCCTCAGCGCGTCCTTGACTCGCCTTATCTTGGTTGTTTTGACCAGTTGGTCTTGGATGCTCCAGTATGAGTCATTGCATGAAGCCCCCTCCCCCTTTGCCCTGCGGTCATTAGTTCGGTACATTCTGTACCAGTGGAAAAGACTGTGAGTTGCAGGGCTACCGGGCCCATTTTAGCAGCGTGCATTGGTATGACTGGCAGGTGTGTGGTGCATTGAATGAGATTATGTATTTCATTAGTGCGTTTACATTATTTTCTTTAAAGTGCATCTTCCCATAACTTTATTTTGGCTTACATTTACAGGTGCACAGATATTATGTTTGAGTGCTATTTAACTAAAGTTTTCATTGTATTTGAGGAATAGAGCTCTGATTGGATTACAAATGAGGGCTGCATTCCTCTTGTTTCTCTGGATGCACACTTTTGTGAGCAGATCCTCACGCTGCCTCCCTGCTTTGTTCTCTCCTGCAGGTCTACCATGCTGCCCAGACTCCTTTTCTTTCTTCTAGTTTCTGTGCTTTTTGTGCAGGGGGGCACCACTAGTTCATCCAAGAGCCCCGCTGACCCAGGGACCCGAACACCTCGACTGCCTTCTCCTCTGGGTGACCCGAGCTGGTCGCTGGGTCTGCGTCTCTACCAGGCTATCCGCTCCAAATCAAAGTCACTAAACACCATCTTCTCCCCTCTCCTCTTGGCCTCCTCACTTGGAGCACTAGGTGAAGGTTCTTTGGGTACCACTGCCACCCAGATCCAAGATCTCCTTAAGCCACAATCCACTTCCGAGGCAGGAGAAAAGGTTGGGGAGCTCCTGACAAGAGCGCTGAAGAGCTTTACCGAGGCAAATGGAACCAGCTTTCACCTGCATGCATCCTCAGCGGTGTTCATGAAGCAGGTACCTGCAGTCAGCCAGGCCTTTGTAAAAGAGAGTCGGACCAGATTCAGGCTGCAGCACCAGACACTCGGGAAAGGAGACTCCAAGGCTGACCTGAGACATCTGCGTGAATGGGTGAAGGCTTCCCTCAGCAGAGTGGAAGGAGCGCCTTTGGAGGTGGAACTCAAGGCTAAAGCTGGAGCCCTGATCCTGGCAAATGCTCTCCACTTTAAAGGTTGGTAGAAACAGTAATAGTCTAGTGAAATACTGGGGGTCGGAAACAATCCGAACTTTGAACCAATCTACATTTCGTCTTTGATGTTGTCTTATTGCGAGCACCCAGTAAGATAAATGTCTGAAATTAATTGAATAATTCTTTATATATGCATCCATATATGTAACTTGTTAGAAGTTGAAGGATTTCCATGAAGAAAACTGAAACCAAAAGCACCACAGCAGCACGGGATCCATCCATCCATCCATCCATCCATCCATCCATCCATCCATCCATCCATCCATCCATCCATCCATCCATCCATCCATCCATCCATCCATCCATCCATCCATCCATCCATCCATCTGCATGAGCCTCCTTGATTCACCCTCCAAGTGTTACTTTGTCTTGGAAAGTTAACTCCTTCCAGAGCCTTCCTGTTCCCTCCGTGGCAGCTCAGCATGACAGACGTTAAAAGAGCCAAATGTGCAAGAAAAAAAAAATCCCTTAAGTGTCACAACATCCAAAAAAAATCATAAAAAAACATGAGTGTTTTCAAAAAGCTCACTAGAACATTTTAGTAAGAAACAAAGACACGACGTGATCAGCACTATTGCAACGCTGCAATTGCCGCCCCGTTATGGGGCGAGAATGACTCCAGTCAGTTGGGCTACTCTGAACTGACGAGAGTCATTTTGATTTATCTGTTCATCTTGTACTCCTGTGCTGCTTTTGGCTGAAAAATTCCTAGAATGTGATTGCGGCTTGCACATGCACCATTTTTAGACAGCCGTTCCCACTTGAGCTTGTGTGCCAGCATGGCCACCTGTGAGCAGAGAGCACGTCAGTGTGTGCACACTCGCGCGGGACTCCAGCTGGTGGACACAGCAGATAAAGGATGATTCTGGGGTCCATCACTGAGAGATTATTAATCTTCCATTGGAGGGGGTGACGTGTCATCTTAAATAATTGAGTAACAAGTGTCCAGACTTTCTCCCTGGGTGTCATGCCGAACATCTGTGCTCGGAGCACTCCAAGTCTGCAATGGCACAGCTTGGCTCAGTTTTGTTCTTTGTGTCAGGCTGCAGCGGTGTAAAGTAGTCAGTATGTTGGTACAAATGCAGTCAGGAGCTCCATCTGTGATTCAACGGTTGCATCTCCAAAACGCATCCATCTAATCGTCATCAGACGTTTATTGTTGCAGCATAAAGAGATCATTAAAGAAAAAAAAAAAAAGTTCCTTTTTCGTCTCTGTAAGTACTTGTTCTGTTAGACGTCATTATATCACGCATAAAAGAAGTGACTTGTTTTCATTTTGATGATAACTTTTCAGGAATGTAATCTACCATCTCCTGCTGCCTCCGAGCACGATCAACATTTGTATGCCGGCTGACGTAGAATCTCATTCCTGCTTTCAGTCTCCAGAAAAGATGATGTGTTAAATATATCCTTCTGTTTCACTTGCTCTTTTTGTGGCATTCATTTCTGGGTTTTTTTTTGTGTTTTTTTTTTGTTTTGTTTTTCTCCCACTCTTTGTCATTGTTTATCACGACTCTCATCTACCCCATCTCCTGTTCACATCCTTATCTGTGCCTATCTGCCTCTATTCTTTCCGTTTCCCCCCGCAGGTATTCTTTTTATTAGGTGCAAAGAACGCAGCTGAAGTGAAAACAGGTTGAAAACAGACAAGCCCTCCAAAAATAACGTTCTCTGATAGACGACGCATTGTTAAGCAGCTTAATTAATTTTCTTTGTCTGACGTTTTGACTCTATTATGAAATTAGTTTTTCTGTGAGCCGACCCTCGGTGGTTGGTTCATTTATTTTGCGGAGGAAATATACAAATTAGATTTCTCAGAAGATCGCAGTGCAAACGAGGTTACAGAAAACTGGATTCATTTAGTTTAATTCAGTTTAGAAGTAGCCGGTAGTTTGTTTCTTGTTCGTACCAGTCGCTTCTGGTTTTGTTGCAACTTTTTTATTTGCTTTTTTTTTTTTTTTTTTTTTTTTTTTTTAATTTCGGGCTGCTGAAGTAGTTATAGCTCGTGATAATGCCTTGTCTGCTGAGGCTGTGCCAGATCTGCTCTGCCTGCCTTTGTTTTGTTTGTTTCACTTTTCTACTCTTTAGTTAATTATTTAAAGGGAGAATTAAAAAAAACAAAAAAAAACAAACAGCTCCTTGCTATTCCTCCTTCCCTGGACTTTACACATCTTTGAAAGAAAGAGAAGGTCAGGGCCAATCGGTAGTGGAACATGTTTGTAGTGAAGCAGAGAAAAAAGGGAGAAAGACAGCAGAAAAAGGGAGCCGTGTCTGGATGGGAGGGGGGCAAAGAAAAGTGGGGTAAAAGGGATGCAGCGGAAATAAAAAGCGAAAGCTTGGAAAAGTAAAGAAGTAGAGGGTGGCCTGCTGGGAGAGAGGAAGAGATTGGCAGACGTAGCGGGGAGGGACGGGTGGGGGTGTAAAGGCCTGCCTCGGGAGTTCCAGTCCACAACGGTTAATTAATTACAGGCTTTGTTTTGCTTTAGAGAATCACTGATGACAGAAGAAGAAAACAATATTATGAAAGGAGCAGGAGACAAACTTCCTCAAGATAATGCAAAAAAAAAAAAAGAGAAAGAAAAAAGGAAAACAAGGAGTCCCTGCATTTTAAATGTCTGATAATAGCTCAAGAAACGCTGCTGCTGTGTGTAATTAAACACCGATGTGTGGGGAGAGGGACCTGGGCGGCCACGTCGATTTATGAAGAATAGTATAACTTCAGAAAGGTGAGAGCTGTGTAACTTTATCACAGGTTATTTGGTGAATGTGAATGGTTATTCTCCAATAATGGATTGAATATTGATTGAAATCACCAGTGTGTTCAGAGAAGTGCGGTGCAGAACGGTGCAGAACGGTGCGGAACGGTGCAGAACGGTGCAGAACGGTGCAGAACAGTGCAGAACAGTGCAGAACAGACAGCTGCTTGTTAAAACTGTCTATTCTGCACCGAGTTGATCAAATCCCTCCATTCACACACACACACGAGTGCTGTCACATGGAGAAGATCCCTGACCGTGATTGTGACGTCGTTTAAACAACACGTTGCCACTGCGCTTAGGAAAACAACTGTTGGCTATTTTGGTGGTGGACTAATCTGCTCATTTTTATGACTGCGCAACTGGTCAACAATTACTTTCTGTTCCATGGATTTATTTCCATTATCACGCCGACGCTCCTCCTCAGCCCATCATATGTGCACATTTATGCCGTAGTAGACGCTCAGACTTCACCTCGTTATTCTTGTTGTGAAAGACTCAAGACAAGATTTTGCTTTCCAAAGCATTCTTGGAAGTCAGAAAAGGATGTACTCATTTCTTTAAGAGGAGAAGATAAAGGAGAGTCTGCCCCACTGTGTTTACATCGTTCATCACCGTCGCATTTTCAAGGATGTACGAGACGCATTAGCAGGGAAAATCTCATCTGTTGGCATGGATTCAGTTCAGCGTTTTGATTTATTTCTACATGTGAATGAGGCCTGAAACTGATCTGGGAATATTCAGATCCATGCGGACAAAAATAAGTATATAAAATGCAGCCTTACGCATTTAAACTACAGCTTTTATCATTGCTGATGTGATGCACGGTTGTTGCAGGAGACCATAGTTATGTCGGCTACTTTTTGCAGATATTATAGATGGGAGACAGCAAGAGCTAGACGATGCTTCCTAAAAGAAACAACATTTTATTTTTAACACTTTTTTTTAGGCTGCTTTAACCTTCAGCCGGTTGTTTTTGAACGTATCATTTAGGAAGCAGCCTGAATGAGTGTAAAAGTTGTCCAGTGAATCCAGCAACAGAAAGTTGATCATTGTGAAATGTAATGATCAGTTGAAACACTTAAAAGGTCAGATTAACCCTTTCCCGGGAGTACTGTGGGGGTCAAAAAACAACAACTACACAAAAACATAGCAAAGGTGATGTGATTTTGGACCTGGAGCGGTGTAACTGGGGGAAGAAGGTCACATTGGGACAGAGCTCACAAGGGAAACCGGTAAAACGGTCAGGATGCAAGAGTCAGACGTTCGAGTTTACAAGGCGGTGGCGAGACCACTTTCCACCGTCTGCATGATTTGGAAAATGTTGACGCTGAGCAAAAGACTGTAAAGAGCTAGAAGTGCCAGAGCTGAAGTTGTTCAGATGGATGGATGGAGTTAAAAACAAGTACATCAGATGAGCGGTGCCCAGTTAAGCCGCTTTCACGCCACATGATTTTAAGCTGATTCACCAGTCCAGCTCACAGACTTGATTTGGAGACAAATTCGTGAGCAGCCGATGGTCATTTGTTGGCACTCGGGTCGTTACGTGTGAACAGCTCAAAGACTCGTTTGACACGTTTGCTGAGCCTTTCCCAACAGCTGATGCGTATCTAACCAGCTAAATATTTGCAGCCACTGGGCAACTCCCCGTTCAAACAACAGCTAACGAAAGAGTAAGGTGACTGCGAGGGAGGGAAACCTGACAGGAAACCGTACCAGCAGGCAGCTACTTTGGTGTGTCATTAAAGTTCCACCCACAAAATATAAAACTATTTCTTTTACATGGTGATAAAATGCTTTAAAGGTACCTATTTTTTTTTTTTTCAACTTTTATTTCTGGTAGAGATGACAAATACAGTGACCTAGTTTTATTGAGGAGAAGCAGCTACATTTTGGTTGTTTACAGCACACGAGGTGCACATTTCAGTTTATTTATCACACTGAGACTTTATGATTTATGATATTAGAGGCATTTCTGTTTCTCTTTCCGCGGGACTGTCAAATAGGTGTGTTTAAGTAGCATCTCATTCTGCCTTATCCATGTCTTTAAAAATACCTCCTCTTGTAAATGTCACGTTTATTCTTTTCGAACCTATGATGGCTTTTTTTTTAAATTTTTTTTATTTCTTCAGATCAATAAGGATCAGTAGGACTTTCAAATAAAGTATTCAAGATTTGATAATAGGTGTCCAAACTTTAATTTTGCCAGTTGAGGCATTTGACATTTTTTTTCGCGCTTCAGCGTTGTGTCATCAATATGATGATGTTTGTTTGTTTTTTTCCAGCGATTAAACGATGACAGCCGTCATTAGTTAAAGGCAAAAGCAGCCTCAAGTGACAATTACCAAGAGTGAGATGGGCTGAAATCATAATTTCTCGACCTCCACGCCTCCATTCAGTGTCCTACACGATATTATATGAACCAGGTGCTTTGAGAGTGTTGTAATAACCTCACGGGAGGGTCGCGCTCTGCACTCAGCCTGCCTTAAATTGACAGCTGTCAGGGGTTTAGTGGGGCCAGTTGGGACATGTTGAACAATGAAAGGTTCGTCGTGACTATATAACAGCCTCGGTAATGCGCTCTAACTCAGCTGCTTGGGGAGCAGCGCTGAGTTTTTAACGGATGATACATAATCTATGATTCATGCCCGGTGTCACTGTGTGAGGCCTTTGTTGTCGCATGATAAAGAAGGTACATCCTCTGTCCCTCCAAAGGTTTTACATAACATGACATAATAGAGGGAAAAACAAACTTCCTTCTTTACTAATCATCCCTGCCAGATGTTAAAACTAGGTAAATACAACCTCGGATGGAAAAAGGCTTGATTCGTTTTCAAGCATATTGACGTACATTTGCTGGTGCGTTTGGGATTATCTTCCTGCTCCGTGACCCAGTTTCGGTCGAACGGCAGCTGTTTTAACTGTCGGACTCTTCACGTTTGACCCTGGAAAACTTTGATATTCAGACAAATTCATGCTCAACTCTCAATGACTGGTATGTGTCCAAAACGAGCCCAAACCATGACTCCTCCGCCACCGTGCTCGGCAGTTGTCATGAGGTGCTTGTGCTGGTAAACGTCTGCGCTTTCATGAAACGTTGCACCTGGCTGCTACGTATCCTCTAAATTCCAGTGTGGGGGTAGATGTAATTAGTCTTTCAGACACTGTTTCAGTGGTTCGGCTTAGTTTTTGTTCAATAAATAAAGGCATGTTCACCTGAGGCTGCAGTTACCTCGTTTCAAGAGCTTGTGAATACCAGATTATCTTTTTTATTTTAGCTTCCGATACGTAAAACCTCAGACCGTAAATATTTAATGGATATGGCGTTGCTTAGCCTTGAATTTATGATTTTGTACCCTTTTAAGTCATGAATTAGTTTCTTAGAGGCTATTGGTGTCAGGCTATTTGACTTTAAAATGTTTTTTGAGTGTTCAGGGCTGTGGGAGAGAGAGTTCAGCGAGGACGGCGCTGATCGTCGGACCTTCTTGGGGAAGACGTACACCAAAGTGATGATGATGCACAGAGCAGGTAAAAAATGCGCTTTGTCGCTTTTGCGCTTCTGTCAATAAATAAATGCAACGAAAAGGTCTCTGAAAAACATGTCTCTTTCCCTTCTATTTATCACTGTGTACCTTTTGATTAATTTAGCAGGCTTTTCATATTTTACATCATTTCTTCAAACAGCAAGTCCGAATTAATTTTCAATGAAAGCTTTAAAAGACACTGGAGAGGTCTATTGTTTTTGTTTGTGACTAGTCATTTTCAATTCAGAGGAAAGTTTGCTCCAGTAATGTGTTGTCATCCTGTAGCAGGTTGCATTTCCTTTTTTTTTCTGCAGCTGGACGAGCTCTCTTGTTCCCTGGTTGAGTTCAGTTTGTTTAGGCAGCCAGAGCTCAAGTGGCCCTGAACGGTTGCGCTGACACAGCTATCAAAAAGAGAGTCTGCAATAGTCAACCGCTGCACAAAAAAACAGCGGAGTAAAAAAAAAAAAAAAAATCAAAGCTGTACTGGCAAACACTTGGCGTTCCCTCTGCTGTCTCGTCCTCCAGGTTTGTACCGTTTCCACGAAGACATTGAGAATATGGTGCAAGTCCTGGAGGTACCTCTGTGGGGGGGCGAGGCCAGCCTGGTGCTCCTGCTGCCCTTCCATGTGGAAAATCTGGCTCGGTTGGACAAGCTGCTGACCCTGGAGCGGCTGTCCAAGTGGCTGCAGAAGACCAGTGTTACCAGTGTGGCCATCTCCATGCCCGTGGCAAACATCACCAGCACGCTCAGTCTGCAGGTTCGTACTCTGAACCAGTGTAAGACTGCTGATTGAAGAGTGTGGTCTAGATATTGAAAAAGATGGGTCTATTGTTGCCATGCCAGCGGTCTGTGGCAGCAAAGATTCTGCATTTTGACCCTGAACTTCTCAAATCTTTGCTGAATCCTTAAAAACTGGAGTTTGGGATGTTTCATGTCTACAAAGATAATCTTTTAAGATTTTCTTTCTTAAGGATTATAATTAACTGCATCACGTAACATAATCGATCAATGAAGTGTGTCCCAGGCTGGTAGCGTTATCTTTAACCTTTTAGCCTTTGTTACTTACATTGCAGACAGAGTGACACTCGTTTAAGTAGGTCGTTCTTCCTCCCACAGGTTCTTTATCTTATAAACTGTACAAATTGCTTTCTTTGGCTGTTTTGTACTCGGAGTGAAGAACTTGTACATTGAAGACATGGGCTGTTTCCAAAAGCACTTACTGTGCGTACATCAAAGTATGGAAAGCAGCCAACGGTTATGTAACCACTGTGACCGGCTTCCACTGTAGGGGCCTGTTTGATTATGGGATTCAGAATTTGACTTATATTGTCAGCTGCATACTGGGAACATTTTTTTCCAAAGCAGCACTATGCAGGTGTTTTTGCATATTCGCACAACCACTACACACCTGTACCATCTGCAGGGTTACATATGGATCTGTGTTTAGATCCTTCTTTTCCTTTGCGATTGCTCGTTTCTCCTTTTACTTTCCCATAATCCCTCATTTTCCATGTCCACAGTCCGTTTTCACTTCCGCGAGTGTTATGTTCAGGGAGAGCTCTCGTCTTTTCCAGTCTTTACTTTTTAGTACTCTTGTTCTGTCTTTTGATTTTTCTTTCATAGAGATGTTCATTTTCAGCTTTGTTGCCGTGGACAGAGATGAATGAATCTGTGCTCAAATGCACATCTGGAGGGAGATTAGTTTCACTTTAAAACCCTGCTTTCTGACGTAACCACGTTAGTGTGTGTGCAACATAAATGTCCAGAGGAGACGGTTACTCGAGGTTTTAATACTGCCCTAAAGTTTAGGAAAGTGGGTTTTGTGCTGCCTCAGTTTTGATTTGTTTTTTCATTAATATCTTGCATCCAAGCACTGCATCTCTTTCTGCTCACCTTGTGCAAATTCTCATATCGTTGAGCAATTCAATCTGTTGTTTTGTGTGTGTGTGTGTGTGTGTCTCTTCTTTGTTCTCTACTGTTCTGACTCTCCTCTTCCTCACATCTGCTCTGTCGTTTCCTTTTTGTAGCTCTATGTTTTTGCATTTCCTCCTCACTTTGCTCGGTCGGGTCGTCTCTCTTTGTCCTTGTTCATTGCTGCTCTTTGTCCATGTTGTACCCTGCTTCTCTGTTGTCATTTATTCGCCCCCCCCCCCCCCCCCCCCCCTCTCTCCCCCTTCTTGGTACTATACGCCTTCTGTGCCCTCTTTCTGTTCTTTGTCTGGTTTCTGGTCTGAATCTTTCATTATGTCTTCCACATGTCTCAGTAACTGCAGCAGTAGCCTGGTTTACCCCCGTTAGCCCTTTGCAGACTCAGGACAATTTAAAAGTCTCACCTTCCCACTCTTCTTCCTCCTTTCAGGATGACCATAACCCCCCTCCCCCCGCTCCTGTAACCCCAGAACCAACAGGTAGCTGGTTGATGCGAATGCAAGTGATCAAATATTAATCATGATTTCAGTTTTGGCTCCCAAACAATTACAGAAATGATCTTGAAATTTTAGTCCAGACTTTAAAGTTACAGTAGAAAATTTGCAATTTTTTTTTTGTTTTGTTTGTCTTTTAAGTTAGATGAATGCAACATCCTTTAACAGCCAGCGGATAAATAATTATTTTCATAATCGAGCAGCTTCAGTAGCTGGTCGGAGTTCAGAGACAGGAGATCAGAAGCAGTTTCAGACACTCGGCAGCTTAGCCATGAATGAATGGCGTGTTTTTTTTTTGTTGTTTTTTTTTGTTTTTTGCTTTTTTGAGGTCCATCCAGTTCAGCGAGGAGGCCGTGTTGAGCTGTTGACGGGGAGGTTTGAGTGTTGTTGGCTGGTGGAGGAGCATGTATCTGAAAAAGGTCACCGTATCTGTCGAAGGGGCAAAGAAAGACACCACTGCCTGGATACATAAACGATTTCTTCCTTATGAGAATATCCTGCTGTTGGATACTTCATACAAAGTCATGGCTTCAGAGATTAACACGTTTTTTTTTCATAGAGTACAGACAAATACAAAATAGATAATATTCCTGAGGGTGATGAAGTTAAGTCACCTGAACTGTGTTCTTTAGTGGTAGTAGACAGGCAGGAGCGATGGAAAATATTGCTATTCTACATTTTCAACTAGTGCTGAACGACTTACACGACATTGATGAAGACTTTTTTAAACGTCAAGAAAAAAAAAAGACGAATAAATAATTCAAATTTTGGCATTTATGCTGGCTACAGTCAGCTGAGAAGATGCACGGCGTCCTAGGTGATGCGGTGTTGGAGAAAGGATGAAAATGAAGAGATCAGACCGGATGAGAAGAGGGAGAACTCCTGCAGAGGCAAGAAAGTGGTGAATGCGGGCCATAAAACATGCTATGATTGTTTCACAGTGGTCATGTTAGAAGGCACAAATAAAATACCCTAAACCTGAAATGTAGGTACTAAACGATAACGTCCTGGTATGACTGCTATGTGGGCTGCCGCGTTACTGTTGTGGCAGGCCTGAAATTTCACAGAGGAGGAATGTTTCTCACTTCAGCAGACTTGCAATGTCTGTAAGTACTTTTGATCACACCTGGCATTAAAATGCTCTCCCGCATCCACCCTGGTTGACCTCTGTGTTCGGATCAGAACACCTACTGATGATTTTGTAAGAACATTAGCGGTTGATCAGACATAAATTCATTTGCCTTTTAAGGAGTTCATTTATCTCAGACACAGGAAGAGTAAAGCAGAAAATGAATTGATTTGTGGTGTTACAGTGTTGGCACGCCTGTTTACTAAAGACACAAACTGAAGCTTTTAATCTCTTTTCTGTAATGTAACATCAAAATGGTAACTGAGGAGGAAAATATGCATGTTTTCTAAATATTTGAGCAAGTCCTATTAAAAAGTAGCACCCTGGACAGGTGTGGAGCTTTGAAGCTGCACTTACTGCTGTTTTATTCTCTGTTGCTGCTGAAATCCACTCAAAAAATACTTTTTAATCTACCCTGTAACTTATACCTACTAAGAGTTCAGGCACCACACTTTAGGTTTTTAGCCTGCTTTTGTTCTTGAAATGAGAGGGGCAAGAAAACATCCTGGAGGAAGCTGCTGCTTGTGCAGAGGCACGTCAAATGAACCAGGTCCTTCAGGGTGACACATTCACGTTCACACTCTTATACAAGTGTGGCACCCCTTCATTATTATCTGAATCTGCTCAGGATCTGTTCACACCTGAATTTACCTGTATGATCCAATCACTAAGTTCGAATTTTCACACCCGGTGTGACCAGACTCTCAGGCTTTATTCAAAATGTAAAAGATTGAGGGTTGAAATTAACGTTCAAAGCCAGGTTTGACTTTGGTCTGTCGTCAGGTTACTGTTGTCAGGTGGAACCAGCTAACTTCCGGGTTGAATCCCGCGCGGATTCAAGATGTGTTGCAGCTTCTTGACTGGCCGATAGAAGCATGTTGAAACGTCCAATTTTTGAGCAGAAATAAACACATTAACAGCCATAAATGTTGTAAATGTTCTCAATTGTTTGATTTCACACCCATGACAACTCCGAGGGGGGTGAATTCTTTTGTACGGCAGGAGAATTTAAATAAAGTAATACATGTATTTGTAATTTGATTGACAGCCGGCTCAGCCAACGGGTAGCCACGTCCTCACCCGTCATCTTCATGACACCGCGTTTAGAGCCGACCATCGGCTAAACATGTCATATTTGATTTCACCGCCAAGAACGTGTGAGACGGTAAATTCCGCTTATGTCAGAAATCACAGAAGAAAACGTAATTACAAAGGACCAAAAAGATTTTTAAAAAGTTAATTTGTTTCCAAGGTGCAATATGATTACCATGAAACATATAGTTTGTTAAACGCTAAAGCAGAATAGACAAACATTCACACTTGCATACTTGAGTTTCTGAGTTTGCGCTGAATCTGTATCAGCATTAGGCTTTGAAATCCAGCATCACCAACGCTTTTTTTCTTTTTTTCTCTCAGTTCAAGCTTATTAAAGGAAATCCCTTGTCTTCATGTGCGTAGAAAATCATCACGAACACACCCACGTAGACGGTAACTGGTGTTACAGGAGTTGTATACGAACTAGAAATACACAGTAAGCGGAAAAGGAGCATTTAGAGGTTAGTTGGACCTGACAGATACAGACGACACGCCAGTAAAACTCATTCCTCCTGGGCTCAGTTCTCTCGCTGGGATTTATTACCATTCCTTCTTGGCATGTATGCTGTAACGTCATCACGCTGCTTTGACAAACATCTGTGCAGAACTGTGCTGCCATGCGATTCTGCTCGCCATGCCCTGAAGAACCAGCTCTTGACGTTAACATGGTCAGGACACTCTTGGGAGGAGGTTGTAATCTAGTACCGAAGCTTCAGACAACTCCTTCTGACACGGTTATGGCTTCGCCTGAGAAGGAGCAGCAAGCACACTGTGGCACAAATCCTCTTTTGTTCTGCACTAAGGTTTACCCGGCTGAATGAAAATAACTTTGACTTTTGTAAATAGTTAAAAAATGAAGTACAGTGCTCCCTTTTATGTAACCAAAGTGCAGGGAAAGAAAGCTTCCCGTTTTTTTTTTTTTTTTATTTGGTTCCCTGATTGTCTGATTCATCATGAGCTGTCAGATTCTGTTCTGAGTAAACCCTCAGCCCACTCCAGTCTCATTTGTGCATCCATGTCTTTTCTGATAATCATTTTTTCAATTGGGTCGCGCAAATAATTGCTCATCAGCATACATTAATGCTGTTTACCCCTCTGCCTGTCAGTTGGGATGTTGGGATGGACATGGACTCTTTAGATTACAGGGCAGCATCTGGACAAACAGATGATTATATCTGTGTGTGCTGTATCCTTTTTGCATGGCAAATGACAATGAACCAAATCGGACTCCTTTCAGTTTGTCGCATCCAAGCGGACCCGTTTCCTCCTTCACCTCCGCCCTCTTTGTCATATCAGTCCCAGAGATCTAAATCCTTTTCTTTTTTCTTTTTTTTTTTGTAGGTCTCACATTGCCTATAATACACTTTCACCGAGCGAGTGTACCTCTGTTGACCTAAATAGAAGTGACATTCAGGAGGCAAGTGAGCAGGAGAGGTTGAGGAGGACCAGGAGGGTCAATGAATGCCTGGGGACAAGGTGGAAAGCGTAACGAAGACCTATAAATAGATCCTGAATTTTTTTTCTTTTTTTTTTCCCCTCCATCTCCCAATTTGTGGTGTTTTTCCTCCGAAGGACACATTGCGTTGGGCGCTGTTTCCAGAAACGGAGAGTCCTCTTAACAAGCCTGGTCCAGAGGTCAGCCATAAACCACAAACACTCTCCCTCTCTGTCTGAACTGCTGCTGACCAGGCCACACACACCCGTACACACCCACCCGTACACACTAATGGCCAGGCTCGAGCTCTGTTCTGGCTGTCTCTACAGCTGGTGACTAAGACAGATGAGGGTGCACCAGAGAGCTCACTCAATCACAGCTAATGAGGTCAAAAGGTCATCAAATATTTACAAGAGCACACTCGGCGGTGTACAGCGTTGAGGGGCAGCTGTTTTAACACCACCACATGCGATCCTCACATCATATGAATTAATCAAATGTGTTTCACGGCCACTCGTGTAACATCTCACTTAAAAGCTAAGGCTCCCTCCTTTTTCTTTTTTTTTTTTTTCATTCTGTTTGTGGTGAATTGGCCTTGTGGAGTAAAAAGCTGCCTGTGTATACATCAATAAGACACAGAGCACATTGACTGTGCAAAAGAGGTAAAAGCCCATGTTAATAATACACCAGCAGGAGTAAAGCTGATGAGACTCAATAAAAAGGAGAGTCTGGCATTCGAGTCTTAAGAAAGCCGACGGTTTTTATTCCTTTACATCAACTGTGTCCATGAAATGGACCTGTGATGATGCCAGTGTCACTGCATGCGTCTAACTACCTACGCAGCGTGTTACAGGCAGCATTGAATTAAGCAGAACATGTCTGGGTTTGTTTAACATGGCAGCAGCTTAAAAGAATCATTTCAGGAGTCTTGTTGGTAAACCAAAGGCAACACGAGGTGCAAACTGTGCAGGAGGAGTGGCGTTAAGGCAATTTTCAGCCCTGTGTGTTATGATGGTTGGGCTGATTATAATCTTGATGTAGGCGCTGTGATCGATGGGACCTAATTTGTTCCAGTCTGGGTCAGTTGGTGCTCGCTCTGTGGAGGTGGATGCAATATTTAAACATGCACTATTTTGCCAAAAGTATTCACTCACCCATCCAAATAATGGGAATCGGGTGTTCCAGTCACTTCCATGTCCACAGGTGTATAAAATCAAGCACCTCGGCATGCAGACTGTTTAAACAACTATTTGTGAAAGAACGGGTCGCTCTCAGGAGCTCAGTGAATTCCAGCGTGGAACTGTGATAGGATGCCACCTGTGCAACAAACCCAGTCGTGAAATTTCCTCGCTCCTAAATATTCCAAAGTCAACTGTCAGCTGTATTATAAGAACATGGAAGTGTT